>BQMB01000723.1:150000-775000 GCA_027943415.1 Closterium sp. NIES-67 | reverse complement strand
TATACCAGTACAAGGGTTCAACTGTCTCAACTTCCGCTGCACTACTCAAGTCTTAGTCTTTACAACTGGGACTTAGTCTCTGGAAAGATCCTAAGGGCTTTTTCTCAGCCCAACATGGTATGAGAGCTAGTCAGAGACCAAACTCCCAGCAACTACGCTCCATCAACAACCTGCAAACTCAATTCAACGACTTCATTGATTACAAGACATGGACAGCAAGGGCAAGAAAGTCTCTACGGGCTCGCCCAGCGGCCAAGAAACTCAACACGGCAACTCTGGTCTGCACACCTCAGGACTGCAGACAGAGACCGGGACTGCTCAAGAAACAACGGGAAGAGTACCAGAGATGGTGACCCCATCTCCCTCTTCAAGCGTGGACCCCAACCTTATGGAAAGGTTCTTCAGCTTCATGTCGCACTTCGACCATCAGCAGCAGACAAGGACACCTGCGCATTCGACACAGAGCAAAGGAGGAAACATGGGATTAGCGCCGATGAGCCTCGACAACTCATCGTTTGGGCGACACAATCAAGCGCCTACCTTTGCGCCTTATCACTCTTCACCGGGGACGTTCGAGTTCATGCCGCCCCGTGCCCAACCAACAGCAGCTGCATCACAACAAACGCCAAACGAAATCTTAAGTCTCCAGGCGCAGTTCTCGCACGTGATAAAACTGCAGACATCCTCACCGTTCAATGGACACGACTTCTTTACCTGGAGTTTCGAATTCGAGCTGCTGATGGAGGCCGCGCATCTTCTGGGATACTTCAACGGGTCCCTGCCATTCCCAAGCAACGGCACTGGAAAGGAACAAGAAATCTTCACGTATCAGTCGCTGCTGGCGTATACGGTTCTCCTGAGAAACCTGTCACCACAAGAGCAGCAGAGCATCAGAACATACAGGAGCTATGGAAACTCCGCGGAGCTCGCATGGCACCATCTCAAGTGCCTTTACCAAGCAAACGACAGCGTGACACAAAGCAGACTCATGCAACAACTGACAACAATACAGATGAAGACCGGGGAAAAGGCGATACAGTATATGAGTCGCTGCCAGACCCTCCGCGACCGCCTGCTTCGGTGCGGAGGAACAATCACTGAAGAAAGCTTCGTGACACTTGTCCTCGCGGGGCTCGGGCCAGAATGGAGAACCACCCGCTCGCTTCTTCGCGCCCACGGAAGAATCTCGGAGATGCACCTCTGTGCCGAGCTTCACGCTGAACAACAAGAGATGGACCTGTTCGAGGAAAGACAACCAAGAAAGCAGCAGCAGTTAGTTTTCTATACTCAACGAAGGAACGACAATAACTACAATCGACGCGGCAAGCAGGATCAACGCGACAACAGAGGACTCACCTTCGTGCCGCCGTTCTGCCACAACTGTCAGACCTCCGGGCACTCCAAGGTCAACTGCAACCGCCCTCGCGTTTACCGACCAGCAGACCCACAAGTCGCTTCCACCCAAGCAAGTCCCCCAAGGCGCTCTTCAACATCTGCACAACAAACACCAAACATTATCAATTGCATGGTACACATCGACAACTGCGCACCCGGATCACCACCCACCTACGCGCCAGACGAAGAAGAGCTGCCGCCACCGCGCTCACAAGGCCTTCAAGTCAATCCAACATATGCTGCGGTCGCCAACGCCGAACCCACCGGGCGAAACACCTGGTTCTTGGACAGCTGCTGCGGTCAACACATGTGCTCCTCGGGACGCTTCGTGCAACAGGAGAAACGCCTCAACCGCGACGTCGTCATCACCGTCGCCAACAACGAAAACCTGAAGACAAACAGACAAGGCGTGGTTCAGTTACAATCCATGGAGACAAACGTCATACTTCAGCTTAACAAAGTGCTCATTGTCGACAATCTGGGATACAACCTACTAAGCGTAAGCCAACTAATGGCCAAGGGGATTCACCTGGAGTGCGACTCCTACTCCAACGAGTTTCGGCTTTACCACGGGAAGGGCGGCCTCTTCATCGGTCGTGCCCTCCTGAAGTCCGGCGTCTTCTTGTTGGACTTCGTCCCTGACCGCGGCACTGCCGACAGCGACGGTATCGTATCGTTCGCCGCTTGGACTCACCCGCCGGATCTCGATCCCGACTTGGACAGTGACGGCTTCTGGCACTCCAACACCATACCTGCAGCAGAGAGAACACGAGCATTAGCGGTCATCAGACAAGAAAGACAAGTACCCGCAAGCATCCCAACCAAACCATCACCTGCAGTATCGGCAGCCGGACCCAGCCGAATCCCACCACCAGCAACCCGAGGACCGCCAACCGAAGCAGACCAGCTTATGCCCACCACACGAGAAGTTTGTCGAAGTCCCGCCTCAGTCGTTGCGTTCTTCTCCAACGCCGACATCTACCACCGCTCGCCCGGTCATCGCGCTTCCGACGACATCTGGCACCAACGTCTCGAACATCCTGCAAACAGCACGATACTACAAACAATCCAAGCAGAGGTATTAGAACGCAACGCCCTTCTAACGACGAGCGGCCAAGAACTTCGACGACCACGAGCACGGTGCTTCACGTGCCCCAAAGCAGATCTTCCTCATCAACCCTTCCCATCTCATCACAACCCAAGCGCACCTACTTACGCTCCGATGGAAAAGGTCTACAGCGATATTTTAAACATGCCTCGAGAAGACACCGAAGCCGACTTCAACTACGTCATCACATTCATCGACGCAGCAACCAGATACGTTTGGCACTTCAATCTCAAATCACGTGATCAAGCCTTCGAGGCCTTCACCACATGGCTCCCCATCGCCGAACGAGAATCAGGAACAAAGCTCAAGAGCTTCCAGTCAGACGGTGCACTGGAATACCAGTCACAACGCTTCAGGACATATCTGGCGGAAAAAGGGATCCGACGCCTGGTGTCTCTACCCTATGCTCACCAGCAGCAGGGGGTAGCAGAACGCATGAACCGGACCTTGCAGACGACGATGCGAAAACTGCTTCTGGGGATGAGGCTGCCCACCACATTGTGGCCAGACGCGATGACACATGCAGTTCACCTGCACAACCTGTTGTCCTCGTCATCACTTCCCAACAACGCATCACCGCACCTGCTGTGGACAAGAAAAAGGGGCAGCAAAAAATTACTCAGAGTTTTCGGCTGCATGGTACAGTACAGGCCCCACACAGCCCGAGCAGGACGCTTCACACAACGAGCTCGGTGGGGACTACACCTCGGCATCGCCAAACATTTTCACGCGTGGAAAATTCTCGACATACAAGACAAAAACACGGTGGCATCACGCGATGTTATCTTCTACGAGCGACTGACGCTGCAGCATTACCTGGACAACGTTGCCAACACACAAGACCCCACCGACGGCTTCTCGGGACTTCGTTCCTTCGCCGACCGTGCTGCCGAAGCTGACGCAGCAGAAGAAGACGTACCTGGAGCCTCGGAAGCTGCCGGACCACTCCCATTCTGTTCCGTACCTGTTCCACTCGACGAAAACAATCCCCTCGCTAGTAACAACCTCGACACCTTTTACCACTTCGCCGACCAAGGTTACATTACACCCCACCCAGTCGACACAAATGTTTCAGAACGCATCGGCCCCAACTTCTTACCTGATCCTGAAGACGGTGACGAAGCAGCCTATTCCGGGAATGAAAATTCCCCTCGACACACACCCACGGGACTGCAGATCCTTGGTCTCTGGGTCTCCGTCCAGCATCCGCCGCCGCCTTCTCCGCGAGAGCCTTCAACATTGTCGCAGGCTCTGGGGGGGGAACATAAAGCAAAATGGAAAGAAGCGATGGAAAAGGAGTTAAAGGCTCTGCAAGACCGAGAAACATGGAAACTGGTACCTGCAACAAGCATCAACGGGAAGAACATCCTCTCGGGGAAATGGGTATACCGCATCAAGACCAACTCAAACGGCTCCATCGAACGATTCAAAGCTCGATGGGTCGTACGAGGCTTCGATCAACGATACGGAACTGACTACACAGAAACCTTCGCTCCAGTCTCCCGTCACACCTCATTACGCATCCTACTCGCCGTCGCGGCCACGAAAACACTACCACTACGCCAAATCGACGTCGCCAATGCGTTCCTATACGCACCTGTGGACGCTGAAATCTTCGTCGAACAACCCCACGGATTCATCGACGACCCTACGAAAGTATGCCGACTAGCAAAATCCCTATACGGGATCAAGCAAGCCCCGCGGCTCTGGCAGCAGCATCTCCACGGCCGTCTGGCAAAAATCGGATTCCTACAACTGCCGCATGACCAAGGGATGTACCGACTGCAGAAGGGAAAAGAGTATATCCTACTCATCGTCTACGTCGACGACCTGCTCTACATCGGCTCCACTACCGACATCGCTACCTGGTTCGAAGGGGAGCTGAAAGAAGACTTAACACTCACGGTGTCCGACGAAGTGACCCAGTACCTAGGACTGAATGTCGTCGAAGACGACACTGCGTTCTACCTACACGCTGGAAAGTACTCAGGCACCGTCGCGAAGAAATTCGGTTTAACACCGACTACGGTCCCAACTCCCTACCGCTACGGGAACAACAACAGCACCTCCGCAAAACTCCCCGCAAAGCAAATCCAGGAGTACCAACAGAAGCTCGGGTGCCTACTTTTCGCAGCAGTAACCTGCCGACCCGACCTGTCCTATAGTGCGAGTCAACTGGCGACGCATCTGAAGCAACCGGAACAGAAAAATCTCGAGGAACTCAACCGGGCACTACTCTATTTCGTCTCCACGCCGACGATCGGACTTACCTACAGCAAAGCGACAACACCGTCCGTACGATTACTCGGATACGTCGACGCCGACCACGCGGGAGATAAGGAAAATCGACGATCTAGGACGGGCTATATCTACCGACTAGAACCTATCGGAACTATCTCCTGGCAGTCGAGCAAGCAGGAGTTAATCGCACTATCCTCGGCTGAAGCAGAGTACATCGCCCTTTGTACTGCGACCAAGGAAGGACTCTACCTACGGGAGTTACTCGACGAAGCGAAGATTGCGACCCTGCCCGCCTTCTCACTCCTCTGCGACAACCAATCTGCGATCAAAATCGCAAACAAGGACGGCTTCGCCAACCGAACCAAGCACATCGCCCTGCGGTACTTCTTCGTCAAAGATGAAATCGCGAAAGGAAGACTTCAACTCAGTTACTGCCCAACGACAGAAATGGCCGCAGATTATCTGACGAAGGAATTGGCGAAAGCAAAATTCGACTACTGCATGCTCCTAACCGGGCAAACAAACGTCACCGGATCTGGACACTCCAGCACTCCAGAAACGAAGGGGAGTGTTGGAAATATCTCAAAGGACTTAAGCGTTTCTGAAGTGTAACACTGTACTCGTGGAAGATTACAGGGAAGCACGCGAGTCAACGGAGGTGACACGAGGGGGCGGACAAAGAATACGAAAAGACTCGAAAGGTCGCAACTGGAGGTTGCGACTGACCGTTACAACATCACGGATGGTAACCGAAGCGGCAATCGAGTCGCTGTGCGACTCGATAAACCGTTCCTATAACTGTACTCTACAACTGCTTTCTTATCTTCTATATATTGCTGTATGCTTGTTTCTTTAATCAATCACTTGTTCTCATATACCAGTACAAGGGTTCAACTGTCTCAACTTCCGCTGCACTACTCAAGTCTTAGTCTTTACAACTGGGACTTAGTCTCTGGAAAGATCCTAAGGGCTTTTTCTCAGCCCAACAATCACCTACCAGTATCACTGTAAGGAATTAGTAATTCCTTACTGAGGAGCACTACTAGCGCGTACTGTTAAGCTAGGATCTAGGTAGGAGGTAAGCCATGGAAAATGGCGTGAGGTTTAGGTAGGAGCTAGGAAAGTTGAGGAGAGAAGAGGACTAGAAAAGAAGAGAGACGGATACGAGGGGTGTTGTACCCTCTACAGTAAAGTTCAGTAACCTACCTATCAATTATATAACACAATATACAATTTAACACACCCCCTAGGCTTGGTAGTCACAAGCCCACCCAACACACACACCCCCTAACCCCTTGCACCCCCATGCTCGGGAGCAGCCGGGTATCGACCCCTCGTGCTAGGCGATGACACCCCCAGACGAGAGGCAGTTGGCGGCATCTGGGCGGCCTCAATGACGACAGCGGCGGAGCTCGTGCTCAAGGCGGCTGCGTCGATGAAGGCAGGCGGCGACTGCAGCGGCTGAGGGCTCTCGGCGGTGTGGCACGACCCGGCGACGACCGAGCCGAAGACAGCAGCTGCGGCAGGAGGAAGAGGAGAATCTTCAGCGACGCGCCATGAGTGGCGCGGCGCTTACTGGCGGGAGGGCAGGCAGGTGGCGGTTACGACAGCGTGCTGCCCGCTGCCGCCCATCGACGCTGCCGCGGCAGCATGACGGCGCCGCCAGAGCGCGGCGTCGACGCTGTGGCGGCACGCTGACGCTGCAACGGCAGCAAGGTGACGCTGCCACGGCAAAGCGTCGACGCCACCACGGCAGGGCGTTGAGGATGCGACGGCCGCACGACGAAGCCGCCATGGCAGGTCGGCATGGCCGCCACGGCGGGAAGGCAGTGACGAGAGAAATGCGCGGCGGAAGCGACGGCACGACAGTGCGACGCCACGGCTGGACGTCGACGGCGCCGCCACGGCTTGACGTAGACGCCGCGGCAGCGCGACGCCACGGCAGCGCGACGCCACGGCAGCGCGTTGCGACGGCCGCGGCAGCACGACGCGGCCGGCGGCACGACGACGCGGCCACAGCAGCTTGCCGCGGCCGCCATGGCAGTGTGAGAGAAAGAGAGAGAGCAAGCACGCAGCGGAAGCGTGAGAAGCAGGCCCACAAGGAACGAGCTGCTCTGATACCATGATAATCTAGGATCTAGGTAGGAGGTAAGCCATGGAAAATGGCGTGAGGTTTAGGTAGGAGCTAGGAAAGTTGAGGAGAGAAAAGAGGACTAGAAAAGAAGAGAGACGAATACAAGGAGGGGTGTTGTATCCTCTACAGTAAAGTTTAGTAACCTACCAAGCCTATCAATTATATAACACAATATATAATTTAACACGTACGTACACGGCACTGGACTAGTCTCTGGTTCCGTCACCGTACGTGCTACACAGAACCATTCCGAAGCGCTCTACGTCCTCGTATGCCTTCTCCGTGTCAAATGTAACTTATGTAGTTACTGTAGACTATACTGGATTGTGCCTTAGAGGGTACAACCCTTAGTCTATATACCCCTGTATCCTTCTATTCTACTCAACTACTCATTATGATATGGTATCATAGTAGGTTCGGCCCCCCACCTAGCCCGCCCACGCTTCCGCCCTAGGCCCTAGCCGCCGTCATGCCCGCCCCTAGCCGTCACGCCCGCCCCTAGCCGTCGCGCCTGTCCCTAGCTGCCGTCTCGCCCGTTCCCAGCCGCCGTAGTGGCTGTCCCTAGCCGCCGTCTCGCGGCCGTTCCTAGCCGTCGCGAACATTCCTAGCCGTTGTCGTGGTCGTTCTTAGCCGTCGCGACTGTTCCTAGCCGCCGTCGCGGCCGTTCCTAGCCACCGTCGCGGTCTTTCCTAGCCGCCGTCGCGGTCTTTCCTAGCCGTCCCAACCGTTCCTAGCCGTCGTTGCGGCCGTTCCTAGCTGTTGCGAATGCTCCTAGCCGCCGCCGCGGTCGTTCCTAGCCGTTCTCGCGGCCGTTCCTAGCCGTCGCGGTCGTCCTTAGCCGCCGTCGCGGTCGTTCCTCGTCGTTGCGGCCGTTCCTAGCAGCCGTCGCGATCGTCCTCCCCGGCCCCCTGCGCCGTTGCGTACGTCCCCAGCCGGCCCCATGTGCCGTCGCGCCCGTCCTAGCCGGCCCTATTCGCCGTCGTGCCCGCTCCTAGCCGGCCCCTCGCGTCCGCCGTCGTCGCCAGCCCCTCGCGTCCGCCGTCCGCCGGCCGGACCCTAGAGTCCGCCGTCGTCGCCGGCCCCGCATTCGCTTCGCCGCCGGCCCGCCGCCGACTCGTGCCCGGCCCGTTCTTCCCGACCAGCACTGCCCTACAACCCCCCTGGTACCGCACTGCACCGCTTTGCACCGCACTCTACCGCTCTGCACCGCTTTGCAATGCACTGCACCGCACTACATTGCACTGCACCGCACTGCACCGCGATGTACCGCACTGCACCACACTGCATCGCACGGCACCGCACGGCGCCGCACTGCACCGCTCTACACTGCCCTGCATCGTTCCTGATAGAGAAGGTGCTTCGCTTTGATGCTGAGGGCCAGCCGATTGAGTTTGAGGCGTGGCTGGCCGACCTCCGCCGCCACCTCACTGGTCAGCGGCAGGATGGCCACTCGCTGTCTGACCATCTTGACGGTATGCTCCCCTGCCCTGACCCCCCTGCTGCGCTGCCCGCTGACCCCTCGTCTGCTGAGCGTGAGTCCACTGCGGCCGCTGCCCTTGCTCGCTCCGGCTGGCTGTCGCGTAATGCTATCGCACAGCTTGCTATCAGCCATGCCCTCCACCTATCTGAGCGCCCTCACTTTAGGTCTGTCACCACTGCCCAGGCTTTCCTAGATGCTGTTGTCCTGCGCTATTCCACCCCGCCTGCTGCCTTGGTAGGTCGCCTGATCCTCCCCATGCTCTTCCCTGACCTTGCGTCGTTTCCCACTGTCGCTGATCTGGCCGCCCACCTGCGCACTATAGACGAGACCTGACGCGCTGCCTGCACTGACACACAGCTTCGCGCTCACCAGCCGCCCCTCTGCTCTGCTCTCTACCTGCTTGCCACCCGCCTTCCTGACCACCTTGCTACTGCCCGCGAACGCTTCTTTAGCGTCCACCCCGGAGACCTCACCCTCACTGACTTTGTTGACACCCTGTCCGCCATAGAGGCCCGCCACCGCTCTATCACCTAGACCAGCGGTACAGTGCCGGTCCCTATCTTTCAGGGTTGTGCCCCCGCTCAGTGCACCTTCTCCAACGGTTCTGCTGCTGTGGCTGAGACAGCCGCTGTAGCACAGGTCCGTTCCGAAAAGGGTCGCCGCCCCAAGGCTGGGCGCGGAGGAGGGGGTGGGGTTTCAGGTGTAGGTGGTGGTGGAGCTGGGTTACCTGGTGGTGGCGCAGACGAGGGGACCCTGACAGGTGCAGCCGAGCAGCCGTCTCAGCAGCCGCAAGTGTTGCAGCCGGACACGCGCCAGTCGCTGCAGCAGTCCTCGCACCAGCCGCAGCCGCCGCAGCAGCCGAGGTGGGCAAGTGGTCTCCCGCCCCGGTGGCCTGACGCTGGTGGTGGTGCTGGACGTTGTGGTCGTGTGCGTGGTGGGCTGCCGGGTGGTGGTTCAGGTGACGCGCGCTGTCAGTACGAGCTCTAGACCGGTCCTCGCCGTGGCTTCGTTTGCGGTAAGATCGGTCACACCTCCGTCCGCTGTTTCTGTCGCCTGGACGACCTGTTTCGTCAGCGCTTCGGCCCGTTGCACAAGCTCTCAGACTGGCACAACTTGCTTCGTCGTAGCATCCCGATCTTTGATATGGACTTGGATGAGATTGTTACTACCTTGCATGTGATGTATGCAGATGACTCTAGTGTGCTTCCTTCTTATTACCCCTTGTTGCCTAGTGTAGGTTTGCCTAGCTTAGACTCCTCTGCTGCATCAGGCGTAGGATCCCCTGCTTTGTTTAGCCTTGGTGCTTCCGTCGCTGTTTCGACTCCGGCCGACACTGCCGCGCTTTCCTTCACCTTGGACTCTAGCGCTTCCCGGTGTTTCTTCCGTGACTCCACCTCGCTGACGCCACTTCCTGTTCCTTCTGCAATTTCTCTTGCTGACCCCTTCTCCGGCCCAGTAGTCGCCCGCAGTTCCACCACCTTTCCCTGTCCAGCGGTTCCTTCGGGCTCTCTCACAGGTCTGCACATCCCTTCGATCTCCAGGAACCTAGTTGGTGTCGGCTGCCTCCAGGACCTTGGCGTCACCACTACGTTCCCTGGTCACGAGCGGTACGCTGTCTGTACCGAGGCCGCCACTGGTGCCCCCCTTACCACGTTCCCACGGGACCCGGTGTCCGGCCTTTTCATACTGGACACTGTGCCTTCCCCGGCTGGTACGCCCCCTGAAGTGGTTGCGTCCACTCAAGTTGCAGCGGCCTGCTCATGTATGTCACTCACTCACCCGACCCTCCTTTGGCACCACCGCCTAGGTCACCCTGCGCTCCCGCGTCTGTGTCACATGTCACAGCACGGTCTTGTCCTAGGCCTCCCCGGGTCATTCCCCGAGTTTCCCTCTTCCCCAGCCCCACCTTGCACGCCCTGTGTCGAGGGCCGGCTCCGCCGTGCTCCTCACTCCTCCTCGTTTCCCCATACTGCTGCACCACTACAGACTCTGCACATGGACGTCTGGGGCCCCGCCCCTGTCCATGGGCCGCGTCGAGAGCGCTACTTCCTAGTGCTTGTCGACGACTACACGCGCTACACCACTGTGTTCCCCCTGAAGCGGAAGGCCGACGTGCCTGACGTTCTCATCCCGTGGCTTGTCTCTGCGCGTGTCCACCGCGGTCTCCCTGTCTTGCGTCTCCACTCCGACCGTGGTGGCGAGTTTACCTCTGGTGTCCTTGGTCGTTTCTGTCCTGCGGAGGGCATCACCTAGACGTTCACCTTGCCGGACTCCCCGCAGCAGAATGGGGTCGCTGAGCGACGCATTGGTTTGGTCATGGAGGTGGCTCGCACCTCCATGATCCATGCCGGTGCACCCCATTTTCTGTGGCCGTTTGCTGTTCGCTACGCCGCTCACCAGCTTAACCTCTGGCCGCACCCCCAGCAGCCGCAGGTTTCGCCCACCCTTCTTTGGTCTGGGTCCCTTGGTGACGCGTCTGCGTTTCACGTCTAGTGCTGCCTTGCTCACGTTCGTGCCTCCGGCACGGACAAGCTCACTGCCCGCACCCTTCCCTGTGTCTTCCTCGGTTTTCCCCTTGAAGCGTCTGACTGGCACTTCTACCACCCGCCGTCTCACCAGTTCTTTTACTCCCACGACATCACCTTTGACGAGTCCGTCTCCTTCTTCCGCTGCTTCCCCCACCGAGTTCCCCCAGTTACCCCCCCCCCTATTCCTGGTCACCCCTTCCCCGGTAGTCCCTGCCCCTCCCCCTCCCCTCCCCGACCTGCCCCCTCTGGTGTGTCCCACATCACCCCCCTTACGTCGGTTGTCCCAGTTGAGGTCTGCTGACTCTGGTGGTCCAGCAGCGCAGTCCTCGCCGCCTGCCCCTCCTCTGGTGTCTCCTCCTCCGCCTCCTCCGTAGCCGCCGTCGCCACCGCTGTCGCGGCCGTCGTCACCGCCGCCGCCGCCGCCGTTGCAGCCGCCGCCGCCGCACCCGTCGCCGCAGCAGTTCGTTGACTCAGGGGGTGCTGGAGTTGGGGTGGGTACTAGTCCTGAGACTCCTGTCGTGGCTTGTCCCGGCGGGCCTGGGGGTGGTACTGGTGCTCGAGGGGTTCTGAGCTCTGGGGGTGTTCCTTCTTGGGGTGCTGGAGTGGAGTATTCTGGAGGTAGCCGTCCGGCAGCTTGCGGTCCCGGTGTCGGTGTCGCACCGCCACAGCAGCCGTCCCCGCCGGTGTCAGCTCTTCGCCTGCTTGGCCTTCCGTCCCCTGACCCCGCGTCTGTGCCTCCTCATCCTCCTCTCTACGGCCTTGTGTTCCTTCTTCTGGACTCGTCTCCGGCTCGTTTCCCCCCTCCTTCCGCTCTTGTGTCCCCTCCTCTGTCTCCTGACCCGACGCCTCCGTCTCACGTCTGGCCTCGCCGTCCCTCCCGTGCTCGACATGTCTCCCCTGTCTCGCACTCTCACCCTATGTTGCTTTGTTCCCACATGTCTCGTCCTCCCCTTCTCCCGTCGCCTCCTCCGTCCTCCCTTGTTATTGCGCCCCCCCCTCTGTCTGACTACCTGCGTGCCGTTCGTCCTCTTGTTCCTCGGGTCCTTGCCTCTCTCGTTACCGACCCGTCTGTTCCGGTTTCGTGTCTTCACGCTCTTGTTGCTGCGGTCGCTGACTTCGCCTCTACCCACCGCCTTGACTACGCCACCGCTCTGGTCTCTGACCCTGCATGTCCTCCATCTGTCGGGGGTGCTCCTGCCCTTGGCAGTGACGTCCTGGAGAGCCGCATGTGTTCAAGGCGCGCTACGTGGCTAGAGGTTTCCGTCAGCGTGAGGGGGTGGACTTCTTTCAGACTCTTGCTCCGACCCCGAAGATGACTACTCTTCGGGTGCTGCTACACGTAGCAGCCCAGCATGACTACGAGCTTCACTCCCTCGATTTCTCTACTGCGTTTCTTCAGGGCAGTCTACACGAGCAGGTCTACATGCGCCGCCCTCAAGGTTTCACTCGTACCTTCCCTCCTGGGACCCAGTGGCTCCTGCGGCGCTCCGTCTACGGCCTGCGACAGGCTCCTCGTGAGTGGCACGACACGCTGTGTGCTATCCTTGCTGACCTGCAATTCTTTCCGTCCTCTGCAGACCCCTCGCTCTTTGTTCGTGCAGGCTAGACTCCGTTCTACATCCTTGTTTACGTAGACGACCTGGTCTTCACCACTGCAGACAGGGACGCACTGGCCTCCGTGAAGGCAGAGCTGCTGAAGAGACACACTTGCACTGACCTTGGAGAACTGCGCCATTACCTTGGTCTGCAGATCTCCAGGGACAGAGCAGCACGCACCATCACCTTGACTCAGTCACACTTGGTGCGCCAGGTCCTTCAGAGGTTCAGCCTTCAGTTCTCCTTTGCACAGCCCACCCCTTTGTCTGTAGACCACAGGCTCTCTGCTCCAGTTCTTGAAGAGTCGGTAGAGCCCAGTAGCCCTAACATAGAGCTGGTGGGTTGCCTCATGTACCTGATAACTTGCACTCGCCCAGATCTCGTATACCCTTCTCAGCATCTTGGCTCGCTTTGTGGCCACATGTCGACACCGACCTCAGCACTGGTCTGCCGCTAAGAGGGTTTTGCGTTATCTTGCAAGTACATCGGGCTTGGGGTTAGTGCTTGGAGGGCGTAGGCCAGTGGTCCTTACTGGGCACACAGACGCTTCGTGGGCAGACGACGCCGAGTCTCTTAGGTCCTCGCAGGGCTACTACTTTAGCCTTGGTTCAGGTGCTGTCTCGTGGAGAGCTACTCGCTCCTCGTCTGTTGCCCAGTCCAGCTGTGAGGCCAAGATCTACGCCGGTGCCATGGCGGCACAGGAGCTCCGCTGGCTGACCTTCTTGCTCACTGACTTAGGTGAGCGGCCTAGCTCTGCCCTGGTCCTGTACGCTGACAACAGGGCCATGATCCTCATGTGTCAGGTTTCGCGACTCGAGGGCAGAGCGAAGCACATCCAGCTGCGGTACTTCCTCCTGCGTGAGCTGCAGCAGCGTCGCCAGGCCCGCGTAGTCCACTTGGCCTCCGGTGCCAACATAGCTGATATCTTTACGAAGGCGCTTGCGCCTAAAGATCATCAGCGGCACTGTGTACAGCTTGGACTTGTTCCTGTAGCTTTTTACTTGCGAGGGCCTTGATTGTGTACGAACCTTTTCTATATATATTACCTTGACTGGCCTTGTGGCCTCTCCCAGTGGCTGGACTAGTAGTGCCGCCCTGGTCTCGCTCTTGCTTTGCCTGTATTCCTTTGACTGGTCTTAGGCCTTTGCCTCAGAGGCTGGACTAGTAGTGCCGCCCTGAGCTGCTTCTTCTCCTGTTAGGCACTGCCCCTATATAGTCTAGGGGGTGTGAAAAATGTAACTTATGTAGTTATTGTAGACTATATTGGATTGTACCTTAGAGGGTACAATCCCTAATCTATTTATCCCTGTATCCTTCTATTCTACTCAACTACTCATTATGATATTCCGAACATGTGCATCACGTGGTTACGATTCACTCAAGTGTTCCTATATCTAGCCTTGTCATTCATTGTACTGACGATCTGTAATTCTGTCATTTCGAATCTCGATATTCACTTCCGCGCTACTCTGGGTTTCCACCCATAACAATTAATGTATATATTATTTACCGAGGCTTTCTACAAAGCGTACGACTAGATCACTCCCGAACCAGCGCTTGGGTTCCAGACCTGTCGATACATCGAGGCCCTTCGGTACTCTTCCCGAACCTTCTCATCGTACGTCCCAGGATTATCTTAGGGCTCCTATATATTGACTTGTATTTCATTGTGTTGCGGTTCGCTGGTTCACAGTTTCGCCATTGCCCTTCGCGCTACTCGGCAGTTCCATTCATAACAATTACCCCTTTCGCTTGCTACACCTCGTCGCGAGACCAGCTCTCGACGTTGTCGCCGTGGCACGAGATTTGAATTTCTTATTGCAGTCTCATGCATCCAACACTCAAGCAACTCGATTTGTTGATTGCGTTTCCTCACTCTCCGTTCCTCGGACGCACAACTGGTCAGTCACGTCCGTCCATCTTGGCACCTTCGTTCCATTCGAATCTCCCTGATTTGGAGCTGTAGGTGGCGTTAGTCTCGCGACTTCGATTTTCGAGCATTCCGCTGCACCGCACTCGTCTCCTCGCGAACCGCCTCATGGTACGAATACGACGGAGCACTTACATCCGAAAGGTATTGGAAAGGGGAGTAGGCATGGACCAGGAAAACCTGCTGACGCGGAAAACGGATTCGTCCAAACCGGTTTGCTTCGTCCAAGCCAGTTTGGTTCATCCAAGCCGGTTTGGTCCGTCCAAGCCAGTTTGGTCCGTCCAAGCCGATTTGGTCCGCTCAAGCCGATTTGGTTGGCAGTCTAACGGCGACGCCAAGGTCAGCGTCGGCGAGGGGATATGAGCTCCTTGGATCCTCGCCTCCTTCCCTTTCCCTTCCCAAGCCCTTAGACGACCCTTCGGCTTCGGACGCGAATTCCAGAGCCACCGGGAGAGTCGGGAGTGACACAGGGCTGCCACGTGGGGCAGCAGAAGCCCCGCTCGCATTTCATCCCTTTTCTGCGCCCTCCCCTCACGAGTCTTCGGATAACCCTGCAGAGTCGGGGTTGACAAGCACAGGGGGCGCAAGGAGCAGCAGCCCCCGGGGCCGCACGCATTTCATCCGTCCTCCCCTCAGGAGCCCTAGGACGACCCTGCAACGTCGGGCCCAAATTCCAGAGAAGCATAAATAGCAGCAGGGTGACGTGCGCAGGGGGGCATCAGGAGCACCCACTGCCCCGCTCGCGTCACTGCGGCCTCCCCTCAGGAGCCCTCGGACAACTCTGCGGAGTCGAATCCGCCTATTCGAGGCAGCCACAAATAGCAGCACGGTTGAGAAGCACAGGGGCGCTCCGTGTAGAAGCAGCAGCCCCGCTTGCATGTCATCCTTCCACTGCGCCCTGCCCTCAGGAGGATTTGTGGGACAAGCCTCCTGTGTCGGACGTGCTTCAGTCCCAGACCAGCAAAGCAGCACGTGAGGAACAGCAAGCATTCTCCCTTTTTTGTACCCCTCCCCTCTCTTCTCCCCCCCCTCCCCAACGTGTCCCGCTCTCCTTGTCCCTCTCTCGCCCCCCCACGAGTTATCAGGCAACGCTGCGCTGTCAGACTCGCACCCCCAGACCACCACAGGGGGGACACCAGCAAAAGCTCCACCCCTATTTCACTTCGTTGCGTCCTCCTGTCCTCCCTCTCGCCCCCCCCAGGAGTCATCAGGGAGCTCTGCAGCGTCAAACCCACTGTTGCACGCAATCACAGGGAGGACGCAAGCCAAAGCTCCACCCCTAGTTCACCACGCTGCACCCTCCCGTCTTCAGAGTCACCCCTCAAGAGTCCCCAGGCAACACTGCAGCGTCGAACACACAGGCTCATACCACCACAGCGGGGTGGGACGCAGGCAAACGCTCCACCCATACCATCCCACTTCGTTCCGGCCTCCCCTCTTCCCTCTCAACCCCCCAGGAGTCATCAGGCAACGCTGCGGCGGCGTCGGACCCTCAGTCGCAGAGCACCACAGGAGGCACGCAGACAGAAGCAGCAGCGCCGCACAACGTTGCTGACCTCACCGCCTTTGTCAGTCGCCATGCCATGCCATGCCATCCCATGCCGTGCTGTGCCATCCCATGCCGTGCCGTGCCATCCCATGCCATGCCATGCCATGCCATCCGCGCAGATGTGTTGCTTACCACCATATGCCAACCTTCATCCCCTGGCAAGACGAGCATGTGATGCTGTATGGATGGGTCTTGATGTGCTGTGATGCGATCTGATACTATGTGGCATGTGGGTTGTACCCTAGCAACGAGCTTGACTAGGGATGAGCCATGCCCATGATTCTTGGCGCTTGTAGTGCGGCGCGTTTGCGATGCAGGGTTCTTGTGATGCGATGTTCTTGTGATGCGATGTTCTTGTGATGCGATGTTCTTGTGATGCGGTGCGCTTGTGATGCGATGTGCTTGTGATGTGGGGTTCTTGCGATGCAATGCGGTGTGCATGCTGAGTCACATGGGGATGGCCTGGGCTGTGCTTACTCAGTTTTCTTGTCCTCCATGTGTTTTCAATGCCCTTTCCATCCCTGCTGTGTTCCTGTGTCCAGGTTCAAACCCTCCTCCAGCAAATGGTACGAGTCTTCATCCTTCAATATTGTGTTCACTTCACCTCTTTTCCATCGTTTTTCTCCATGTCAAACCTGGGTCGCATGTAACTCCCGATCGCATCATGCCTCAGCTCAGGCGCATCTGTCCAGTGGCTGGTGAATCCAAAGCCAGCATGTGTCGTGGCCGCCGCCAGCTTGCGATCGTCCATTTGTTCCATTGAAGCTCTCCATGATGACCATCTATTGGAATGTCTTTGGCCCCCCCAAACCTGTCCTCTCTACTCCTCCCTGCTCTCTCTTTCTCGTCTCCACGCCGTGTCATCACACTTGTCTCATCACTGTCGCACTTGTCTCATCTGCAGTTATAAGGTTTTACGCTGGCCTTTATTTCCATTTCTCTCCGCCCTCGCCTGCAGCAAACTTGCTTTCAGACCATGCCCGAGACAATCATCTCAAGGAACATTCACCTCTCCTCTCGGTCCTCACCTCTCTTTCCACCTACTCCACCTCTCTCTCACCCCCCTGTGCATTTCTCTTGTGGCAGCAAACTCGCTTCCAGACCATGTCGGAGACAATCATCTCAAGAAATATCCATCTCACAGGCCATCATTCCCCCTATGCCCTTTTCCTGCCTCTCCTTCGCTCTATCCCCGCCCCCTCACTCTCACCTTCACCTTTCACAGTGCTTCTCTGCACTCACATCATATGTTTGTATTCGTTACTGCTGCTTTGGTAAAGTCCAATGTGCTTGTTTCCTCTTTTCCTTTTTCTCCTTCGCCTCTTAATGTTACACTGGGCTGCCATGCCTGTTCTTTTCATCCTTAACTCACTCTCTCCTCTCTCTCATTCTCCCTCCTCCCCACTCTCATTATCCCCCATCCCTGCTCACTCTCCCCTGTTCTCCCACTCTATCTGTTGCTTCATTACTGCTCTTTCTGTCCTCCTCCATCTCCATTCTGTCTGCCTCCTACTTCCAACCAATATCCTCCTCTCCTCCTCCTCTTGCTCTCCTACTCTCCCCTCTCTCTCACTTTTCACCCTCTCTCATCTTTACTGGTACCACTTTTTCATTTTTCCTCAAACACTTGACGAGATGGGTACGCGCATTGACGAGCTAGAGCGGAACGTGAGTGAGCTTATAAAGGAGACAGGAGGCACAGACCCATCTGCAGCAGCCACAGCACCTGCCAAGGTGGAGCAACACGAGTCGTAGCCGTGGCTGGCTGTTGCTTCGCTGGAGGAAACTAACGGATGCTGCTGTAGAGAAAACCAGCCAGGGCAGTAGGTTGTGGTGTTACAAGAGAGGAGCCTTGTGAGTGGACTCATCAGCCACCTGTGCGTGTGGGGCAGAGCTGCCTTGCCAGATGAGGATCACCAGTGGCAAGAGCCTGAACATGCCATTAAGCCGAGGGCGATGAGCAGGCGCGTGCTGTTGCGGTAGGAAAGCAGGCTCAGGAGGCAAGTGTGGGAGCCGCGTGTCAAACATATATTGTATGTTTCTGTAGACTATATAGGGTTGTGCCGTAGGGAGTACAACCCATTAGGTTATATTCCCTTCTATGCCTTGTTCTAGACATTCTTTCACTTGAACATGGTATCATGAGTAGGTAGGTCCCCCCCCCTCCCCCCCCCTAGCGCTTCCGCCCTCGGTCCTAGCCGCCTCGTCGCCCCGCGGCCCCGTCCCCTAGCGGCCCCGCGGCCCCGTCCACTAGCAGCCTCGCGGCCCCGTCAGCTCGCGGCTCCACAGCCCCGTCCCCTAGCGGCCCTGCGGCCCCGTCACCTCGCGGCCCCGCGGCCCCGTCACCTAGCGGCCCTGCGGCCCTGTCACCTAGCGGCCCCGCGGCCCCGTCCCTAGCGGCCCCGCGACCCCGTCCCCTAGGGGCCCCGCGGCCCTGTCACCTCGCGGCCCCGCGGCCCCGTCCCCTAGGGGCCCCGCGGCCCCGTCACCTAGCGGCCCCCCGGTCCCATCCACTAGCGGCCCCGCGGCCCCATCAGCTCGCGGCCCCGTGGCCACGTCCCCTAGCGGCCCCGCGGCCCCGTCACCTCGCGGCCCCGCGGCCCGGTCACCTCGCGGCCCCGCGGCCCCGTCACATGGCGGCCCCGTGGCCCCGTCACCTAGCGGCCCCGCGGTCCCGTCACCTCGCGGCCCCGCATCCCCGTCACCTTGCGGCCCCCCCTCCCAGCCGGCCCCGCCTCCTAGCCGGCCTTGTCGCCCAGCCGGCTCCGTCGCCTTGCCGCCCGCGGCCCCGTCTTCTAGACGCCTCGCCGCCGTCCTCGGCTCCTCTGCACCGCGCTGCACCGCCCGGCACCGCTCTGCACCGCACTGCACTGCACGTCATCGCACTACACCACTCTGCACCGCACTGCACCGCCCTGCACCGCACTGCACTGCACCCTACTGTACTGCGCCTCCCTCCACCGCACAGTACCGCACTGCACCGCACATCACCGCTTTCCGTCGCACTCTCCTGCCCAGTACTATCTTTCTCCTGTGCTGCAACCATGGTGGCAGACTCGGTCCTGCGTTTTGATGCTGAGGGGTAGCCGATTGAGTTCGACTCGTGGCTCGTCGACCTCTATCAACACCTGAATGGTCAGCAGCAGGACGGCCATTCCCTGGCCATCCATATCGACGGTACACTCCCCTGCCCGGACCCCCCTGCTGCCCTCCCCGCTGACCCCACCTCTGCTGACCGTGAGTCCGCTGCCGCTGCTACCCTTGCCCGTGCTGTCTGGTTGTCGCGTGACGCTGTCGCACAGCTTCCGATTAGTCATGCCCTTTCCCTGTCCGAGCACCCCCGCTTTAGGTCCGTCAGGACTGCGCAGGAGCTCCTAGAGGCTGTTGTTGCGCACTATTCCACCCCACCCTCTGCCTCTGTAGGTCGCCTGATCCTGCCCATGCTCTTTCCTGACCTTGCGTCTTTCCCTACTGTCGCTGACCTAGCCGCTCATTTGCGCACGCTAGACACGACCTGGCGCGCTGCCTGCACTAAGGCTCGGCTTCGTGTGTTTCAGCCCCCTATCTGCTCTACCCTCTACTTGCTTTCCACCCGCCTCCCTGACCGCCTTGCTATCGCCCGCGATCACTTCCTTAGTCTCCACCCCACTGACCTCACCCTTTGTCGACACCCTGTCTGCCATAGAGACCCGTCAGCGCTCTATCACCCAGTCTAGCGGTACCGTGTCAGTCTCTATCTTTCAGGGCTGTGCCCCTGCTCAGTGCTCTTACTCCAATGGTTCTGCTGCAGTTGCTGAGACAGCTCCGGCTATGGAGACAGCCGCCGTAGTGCAGTTTCGTCTGGGTAAGGGTCGCCGCCCCAAGGCTGGGCGCGGCGGAGGTAGCGGAGGAGGGGGTGGTGCCGGTGGTGGAGGTGGCTCGCCCGCTGGTAGTACTGACGAGGGGGCTAGGGCTGGTGCCCTGGATCAGCAGCCCCAGAAGCAACAACTGGCTCCGCAGCTGGACCAGCAGCAGCAGCCGCAGTAGCTGCGGAGGGTCGGCCGTCTCCCGCCCGGGTGGCCTGGAGCTGGAGGTGACGGTGGTCGCAGTGGTCACTCGCGCGGCATGTTGTCGGGTGGTAGTCAGAGTGACGGGCGCTGCCAGTACCAGCTCCAGACCGGTCCTCGCCGCGACCTCGTGTGCGGTAAGATCGGTCATACTCCGGCAGTGGTGGCAGAGACAGTGGCCGCAGTGGCAGACGCAGTTGCTGCAGCGGTAGTGGCGGCAGAGGCAGTGGCTGCAATGGCAGAGGTGGCTGCTGCAGCGGCAGTGGCTGTAGCGATTGCGGCAGTGGCAGTGGCTGCAGCGGCAGCTGCAGCAGTAGCGGCGGCAGCGGCACAGGCAGCAGCGGCAGCAGCAGTGGCTGCAGTGGCGGCGGCTGTCTGAGGTTGCAGTGGCAGTGGCTGGCGCAGCAGTGAGCTGGCCAGTGATGAGCTAGCAGGCGCTGCTGGCTAGTAGCTTGCAACAGGTGCTGGCGGCGAGCTGGCGGACGCTGCTGGTGGCTACTGGCGTGGCTAGTGGCGAGCTGGCTTGCACTGCTGGCGGCGCGCTAGCTAACGCACTGGCTAGCTAGCTGGTTAACGTGTTGGCTAGCTTGCTGTCGCGTAGGCTAGCGCGTTGGCTGGCATACTAGCTAGCGTGCTGGCTAGCGTGTCAGCCGGTGCGTTGGCTACCAAGCCTAGGGGGTGTGTCAACATATATTTTATATATATAGTTGTTTAGGCTTGGTAGTTGTTCTACAATTGTGGATCCTACTCTAGAGAAGACAACTCCCCTTCTTGTATCTCTTCCTAGTCTATTCTCTTTTCTCTTGCCAAATTCTCTTCTACCTAGCTTAAACCTCCTTCCAACAATCATTTCCTACGACGCAGCGTAGTGGTCGCTCTCGGCAGCGCGGAAGCGCCATGGATTGCTAGGTATGGATGGTCCCGTCTTGTGTTCCTTTTCCGCACTTGTACGGTGTTGCGGTTTTTTTTCTAACCCCGTGGAACGTGGAGAGCAGGACATGCTTACCAGCACTTACAAAGGTATGTACGAGGTTGCACCATTGTTAGGCTTTTTTCCCATGCGTTTACTCGTAATAATCATTTTTTTCTCTCCTGTATAGAAAATCAGTTCTGAAAACAGCTTATATTTGCAAGTATGGAGTCACGTTTTTAGCTTCCTTGTTGGGGTTGTATATTGTTCTCTATTTTCAATCCACCAAACTTGGTAACAGTTATGTAAGTAGCACGTCGTCATATACATTTTCATCTTACGCACTAGCGTTTTAGCCTCTGTGCAGGAATCATTTCTTTTTTAACACTGCTTGGCGTGATCTTCCAGCATCATGAATTTGTCAGTAGTGCGTAGGCTTTTCATTATAATGTATATCGCATTTTGATGTTTAATAATGTGCTTTATATTATTAACAAAATTTGATTAAAACGAAAGTATATCAGAAACGGAAAGTTTTTTAGTGTCGATTGAAACGAACATCCACCGACATTGTCGGTTACCGATATTTAATATCGGTGTCCAAAAGTACGGGAGTACCGCACGTATATCAACTTTGGTACACCTGGAGCACATCCAAGGCCCAGCGCAATACGTGGCCCAATCAGAAACCACCGCCTATTAACGTTGACACACGGGCAACGGCCCACTCAACGTGGGCCGTGAACAGAGCCAACAGTGCAGTGTTATCATGACAGCGGTGACAAACATGCGGCACAAGACGAAAGATGTGCGCCGCAACCGTTTTTGCCACAAATTTCCAGCCACGCTCGGAATAGCGCTCCAGC
Organism: Closterium sp. NIES-67; assembly: GCA_027943415.1. Taxonomy (NCBI): domain Eukaryota; kingdom Viridiplantae; phylum Streptophyta; class Zygnematophyceae; order Desmidiales; family Closteriaceae; genus Closterium; species Closterium sp. NIES-67. The sequence goes on along the minus strand of BQMB01000723.1, from coordinate 753,217 downwards.
GAAGCTCAGCGAGCCGTTCGTTGTGCTCGCAAAGGTGCGTACGCCTCGCTGGGTTTATTTGTGGCTTGAGCATCGCTGCATGAAACCGAACGCTGACTTGGCAGCGAAATGGAGTCGCGATGCCTCGATGCCAGGGGTCGTTCTCAACATCCGACAGCCAACCAAGGAACAGACTCGTAAAACAAATTCCCACAATCCTCGCAGCAGTTATTGTTGCGACACGAACCTTCAATTCGTAATGTAAGAAATCTTTAGAACACACCCCTAATATTTGAAACTGAAATGCGACTCCAAACCCTCGCCACATTTCACTGAGTATAAAAGGGAGCAAACCAAACCAGAGAAACTCACTCAACATCTCACCTGCCAACCACCACTCTGGTGCTACACCAGGGAAACTCACTCAAGCTTGAAAGCGCCGAAAATTAACACTGGGTAACTAAGTGAACAATGGCTCGCCAAAATATGCCACTCAAACCTACCCCGCAAAACATCAAAATGGTAACCTTCATGCCCGTGCGAAAGGCCCACATGCCCGTGACGATGCCGTGCGAAACCCCTGCGCATTTTTGTCTACCGGCACCCTGAAAAGTTGTGTTCCTCTGTCAGGCTCAAGGTGTACCACAGTTGGTGTAATACTGGCCCACCCGGCGAACTCTGACAGGCATCCAAAAAGTGGGAAATTCCTGCAATTCATGGTGCCACGTGTCAGTCACGCGAATGTCACTCTCATACAGGGGCTGGCAGGAAAATCGACAGGTCACTTTCATTGGGAAGAGATCAGTTTGTGTCAGGTATATTGGCAGGGGCGATCAGAATGCGTCAGGTGCCCACATCGTTTCGTATTTACACCCTCAGCCCGTGTTTACACGGTCGGGCCGGTCTGTACTGCACAACTTGTAAACGAGATAACATTCTCGCCATTTTTCGCAAGAGTATCGCATGGTTCATTTGCATTGTCTGCAACCCTCGACATAAATGCACTGACGATTGTCACGTAAGTATGGTTTGAATAAACTACGACATCATTAATAATTTAAGCTCGCATGATGAGAAACTAATTAATTTGGTAATGTTGGCGTCACTTTGAATGGGCGTTTCATATACATTCTGTTGATTCAATAGAAAATACAAAATATTTTTTTTAACTTCAAATTATATATTTTCTTCTCATATTTTTCTGGAAAAAAAAATCATATTTCATATACATTTCATATTTTTCTGGAAAAACCTAGTTATCATATATAGTGTTTTTATACTTAAACATGTAACCAGCACATAAGAAACAAATTTCTAGTCTGTACGACGTAATCTATTCAAGCCATACGTATGTGACAATCGTCACTGCGTTTTATGTCGAGGGATGCAGACAATGAAAATGAACCACGCGATACTCTTGAGGGAATTGCGAGAACGCCCTCTCGTTTACAACTTGTGCGATTCAGACCAATCCGACCGTGTAAACACGGGATTGGAGTATAAATACGACACGAGGTAGGTACCCGACGCATTCTGATCGCCCCTGCCAATATACCTGACGCAAACTTATCTCTTCCCCACTTTCATTCGTCACTTAAAGCCCGGATCCCAAGTTACAAGCCGCGAAAAGAGAGCGCGGCTTGGGTTCGAGAGAGAGGCTTGCTATTGGCTGCGAGGGTGACGAGAGCCCGAAGTCTGGAAATTTGTTTGCGAGACTCGCAGATGCAAATTGTACTTCGCAAACCAAAGCTCAAACAAGGTTGGGAAAGGAAAACGAAGAGCAGCTAAGCACAACAGACGGTACAGCAGCACAGCAGTACAGAAGGTAGGCTAACGTGTAACGCATGGCCTCTACACAATACGCGGGCCTAGAAACGACCTTCCCAACCGCTTTCCACAAATCGGCTACCTATGCTAGGTAGCGCGAAATGGGAAGGAAGGGTTGGGAGGGGAGGAATGGGATTGGTCGATACTTGGGACCAATCAGATTTTAGTTGTACAAATTGAGTTGGCGAAATTCCCAACTCACGGGATGGTTGGATTTGCGACCAATCAGAACCAGGGAGTTGGTTGGCAGTGCCAACTCAACTCGAATATTCTTATACTGTACACTATATGCTAATCTGAATATATTGCTGTAAACCTCTCATTGGTTGGAAATCCAACCCTTTTGCCACATAAGCTAGCTCACCTCCTTGGAGCCATGGAGGACGTTGAGCAGCTGCTAGGAGTCATTGGAAGGGGTCTGAGCTGAGAAGCTCATTCTCAACTTCCCACTCCAAGAAATCAATCTTGAAATGGGATTTTTCTCTAAGTCATGAGCTCTCCTCACAAGCTTCCCTACACTAGTGGCTTGTAGTGTGATCTCCTAGGGGAAGCCCTACCCAACCAGAGTCTCAAGCACTTTTCTTCAAGGGCCTTCCTCAAGCTTAAGCTATCTCTTAGAGGAGGTTCCTCCTAAATACTACGCTAGGGGATCGTTAGTTGATTTTGTACTCCATTTTATATCCTAGGATCTCGGATGTTGGTTTGGACCTCAACCTTTGTTGCCCATGATATAAGGGCAAGGGTTGTTACATTTGGTATTCAGAGCTACGTTAATCTTAAGCCTTGTGGGATTTTTCTTGATTCTTTTTTTTTAGAGGGGTGATTGGACTTCAATCCAAGACATTGGAGTGAAGATTTCAAGATATCTCAAGCTTCTCCAAGTCATTTTGAAGAGCTTCTTCAAGATCTTCATCAATTCCTCCACTTCTCAAGACAATTTTCCAGCACAACCTCTTCTCCTATCTCCACCATTCAAGATTTGAAGAGAGAACATTTTCTCTCTTATCCACCTTGTTGGTGGAAGACTCCCTTGAGGAGTGTGGCTCAGATTTGTGATCTGTTGCAAGATCTAGTTTAGATCTTGCCCTAGCATTGAGGTGCTAGGGATTGGGCAACAGATTGTATTTCTTGTAATTTCTCTTATTAAGTTATTCTGTTAAGAGATCTCTTTATAGAGATGGTCTTGCCCTCTCACTGCAGTGATTGGGACTTGAACAGATTTCTTAAGAGATTTTAAAGAACATTTCAGATCTATTGAAATATCTTCCTTGTTTTACCATGACTTCAAGTCAATTTTTGGAGAACTTTGAAAGGGAGGAGCCTAATGTGACTCCTGAGGGAGCCAACCTTGCTGCTAGTAATAACCAACAGCAAGATGAGGCCATGGCTGATATTGAATTGGTGGACCTAAATTTGGAGAATGAGGGAAATGAAGAGCATGGAGAAGCAGAAAGGATTGATGGAGCAAAGGGGGAGGATGATGGCATCGAGGAATGGTCGCTCTCCGATGATGTGGCTAAACTCCAGGCACAAGTCTCGGAGCAGCAGCTTATAATCAATCAACAGAAGGGACACATCAACTCCCTCAATATTGCTTTGGCGACACAAAAGACCGACACGACTAGGCTGCAAGCCAATCTCAATCTGGCATATGGAGAGGTACGGGATCACAAGCGTCTGTTACATAACAGGGGCAATCAAATCCAGGCCCTGGAGAAAACGTGCGACCAGCTGCAAGCTGCTATCACCCAACTGCAGACTACAACTGCCCAGCTGCAATCTACAATCGCCCCGATGCAACCTGCTATTGCCCACCTGCAAAACCAGTACCGGGATATTCGGCGGGGTCCTATCTACCAACACTCACCCGCTACTGCTGGCCCATCGGGCACCCAATCCAACCCGCCGCCTGTTGCATCTCCTTCAACTGCAGCACCTCAGCAGCATGTCCAGCCCATGGCAACGCCTTTTGGCTCCCTCCCCACTGTGCTCCCAAAATTCATCCATGGCAAGACGGATGTTGAGAACTGGGTGACAACTGTGGATGAAATGCTGACTCTCCACAATGTGCGCACCAACGCTCGTGTCACCGCCGTCTCTGGTGCGTTGGATGAGCATGCTAGCCAAACCATGTTTGCTAGCCGGAAACAGCTCGAAGCAAGTGGAATGTTTTTCACTTGGGACGAGTTCTGTGCTGCAATGAAAGCGGCTTTTCTTTTCAAAAAAACTACCATGGAGGTGCGTCGTCGCCTTGAAAACATCAAGTGTGGCGATCGCTCAGTGCAGAAATATGCACAAGAGTTTGAGGGCGTTCTGCGACTGATGGGCAAGCAGCTGTCTAAGAGTGAAGTTATGTATATCTTCTTCCAGAATTTGCCCCAGTCCCTGCAGGATAAGCATGTCACAAATGGCCTCAACAAATGGAGCACCTACAAGGAGCTCAAAGAGGCGGTTCAAGCAACGGACGAGACTGTTCGTATGCTAGCAACGCCTTCCACTGACCAGCCTGAGTCGAGGACTCAGGCGAGGGGTGATGGTGGCAATGGTGGTGGTGGCCATTGGAATTCCAAGGGGAAGGGCCATGGGTACAAGAGGCCCTTCCACCAGAATGGTAACCAGCAGCGTCCTCCGGCTAAGAGGGCGAATGGTGGCGGTTACAAAGGGCCGCCAAGGGACTTCTCTAATGTCGTCTGCCGAGGGTGTGGCCGCCGTGGTCACATGGAATTTCAGTGCCGCTATAGGAATATCATAAAGCATAGTGGTAAGCCTAAGGGCAACAACAATGGCGGCGAAGGACCTTCTGGCAGTAAGAAGGATTTTCAGAAGTCCAACTAGGGTGTGGGTACCTAGTTGGTCAGATAGATCGAGGGGATGAGGCATATGCTTTATGTGACGATGATTTACTAAAGCTAGAGAAGCTTGCTGAATGCAAAATCTCTTATTTGTTTGCCTCTTCTTTTAATAAAAAGTCAATGTTTGCACCTCGATCGTACCCACTTGATGCTATATCCATCGAAGCGTTACGAGATAAATTCTCAGTCGTTTACTGTGGCCTGGAAACATTGCCTTCTGTACTCGATGTTGTGAGTCGTTGTACTCAAGAGCACCCCCTGACTGCGGTCGCCGTGGTGACTCGTACAGTAAATGGCGAAACGTTCAAATCGCTTCGTGGATGGGTTGTGCTGGCGTCTTGGGACAAGGGACACCATGTGTGGTGGACCAAATCTGAATCCTTTGGACGAGCTCGCCACAATGTCAAGGTGTACTACAAACCCTCGTCGAACATTGTGGCATGCCCCATCCGTCCAATGCATCAACAAAATCTACTCCTTTCGGGTCGCGTTAACGGACATAGCGCAAAAATTCTTGTCGATACAGGTGCCACTGTTTCTCTCCTTGATGAAAAGTGGGTCACACCGCTTGGGGTCCTCGTTGAAGGACCGTCATGTCCCATTCGTCTTGGGGACGATAGTCTTATCCCAAGCAAAGGACGGACATTGATCGACATGGAAATCCAAGGCTATAGCGAAAAGATTCGCACTTACGTTCTCCCCTTGCTTGCGGGTGTCGACGTAGTCTTGGGAATGGATTGGTTACGTGCAAATGAGGTTATTTTGGATTTCCAGGATAGCACAGTTTCTTTCACCAAGAATGGTGAACCAATCCAGTGGCAGGTGTCTGTCGACACAACCATCCCGGTGGTTCAAATTACGAAAAGTGCAGACGTGTGCTTTGCTCTTGCATGTCAATTCGGACAGCATTACCGCGTTGCTAACACACTTTTCGTCGTACAGCTTGAGGAAGCTGGAACCCCAACGCCAGACATTGAGGATTTTCCACCTCAAATGAAGGTACTGGCGGATGAGTTTAAGGAGGTTTTTGAGTATATTCCAGACGGACTCCCTCCTGACCGCGCCGTGGGCCACACCATCCCTGTGGAGCCTGGAAAGCTCCCACCGTTTCGACCTCTGTATCGCTTCACTCCAGCTGAGTACGAGGAGGCTAAACAACAGATTGAGGAGTACCTCAGGAAGGGATGGATTGAGCCAAGCGCATCACCATATGGAGCACCAATCTTGTTCGTTAACAAGAAGGGTGGTGGCTTACGCATGTGCGTCGACTACCGCGCCTTAAACAAGATCACGATCAAGAACAGATATCCTCTTCCAAGGATAGAAGACCTGTTCGATCGACTCCAGGGTGCTCAGTGGTTTAGCGCGTTGGATCTGGCACAGGGGTACCACCAACTGCGCATCACTAAGGAAGATGTTCCCAAGACAGCGTTCCGTTCGCCGTTTGGCCATTTTCAATGGCGTGTGCTGAGCTTTGGCTTGACCAATGCTCCAGCCTCTTTTCAAAGGGCCATGAACGATGTGTTCCGCGAAGCAATTGGGCACTTCGTTCTGGTTTACCTTGACGACATCTTGGTTTATTCCAAGACTGAAGAGGAGCACACTCAACACCTAAAATGGGTGTTAGGAAAGTTGCGAGAACACAAGTTCTATGCTCGTTTATGGAAATGCCATTTCTACAAACGCAAGCTGGAATACCTCGGTCATCTTGTAGGGAACGACGGACTTAAAGTCGACCTCAAGAAGGTGGTGGCTGTTCAGAATTGGCCCGTCCCACAAGACGTGGGCCAGATCAGGTCCTTCCTAGGCCTGGCCAATTATTTCCGCCGGTTCTTGGAAAATTACTCAACTGTCGTTGCCCCTCTGGCGGCACTCACCCAAAAGGGTAGTGCATGGGAGTGGACTCGACAATGCCAAGAGGCATTTGACAAAGTCAAAACAAAGCTGACCAATGCTCCGGTTTTGGTATTGCCAAATCCTTCTAAACCCTATGAGGTGGTCACAAATGCCTCAACAGTAGGGATTGGGGCGGTACTCTTGCAGGAGGGCCGCCCAGTGGCATTTGAGAGTAGGAAACTCTCCCCGGCAGAGCAGCGCTATACGACGTCAGAACAAGAGTTGCTGGCGGTCGTGCATGCGCTGCGAACATGGCGATGTTATCTGGAAGGTGTGGAGTTTGTGGTCACGACAGACCACTGTCCGAACACCTATTTCTCTACTCAAGCCACGCTCACTCGGCGCCAAGCCCGCTGGGCAGAACTCCTTAGTGGGTTCACATTCGATATTCGATATCGTGCAGGTTCTACGAACATGGCTGACCCCCTCAGCAGACAGCCGATAGGGGCAGCGACTGGGCTTGAAGAAACCGAGGATAAGGCAGTGGTTGCTGCTTGCTTCGGTATTCTTGCCGTGGCTCGAGTGAGTGAGGTCACCTTCAGTGGTTTTCTGAAACGTATCCGCACAGGATACCATATTGACTCCTGGTTTCACAACCCACAAAATACGAAGGGCCTCAAGTACGAGCATGAGCTCTGGTGGCGAGAGAAAGAGATTGTGGTACCCCACGTGGGTAACCTGCGGAATGATATAATTGAGGAAGTGCATAGCACCAAGTACGGGGGACACCTGGGTATCAAGAAAACCCGGTGGGCCTTAAGTGACGTGTACTGGTGGCCTGGATTGGGGACTGAGGTCCAACAATTCGTGTCGCATTGTGATGCATGCGCACGCAACAAGTCAGACACGAAAAAGCCTGGTGGTTTGCTTCAACCACTGGAGATTCCAGACGAACCCTGGGAGAGTGTCTCACTGGATTTCATCACAGACCTCCCAAAAACACGAGACGGTCATACTGCGATCTTGGTCTTTGTGGATCGACTGACCAAAATGGTGCACTTCTTTGCTACTACAACAGACGTATCTGCGGAAGATACGGCCAAGTTGTTTGTAGCACACGTGTTCCGCTTACATGGGTTACCACGTGTGCTGGTGTCCGATCGAGATCCGCGCTTTACAAGCCGGTTCTGGCACGAAGTTACACGGACACTCGGAACGAAGCTAAAGATGTCGTCAGCCTTCCATCCCCAAACGGATGGGCAGACAGAGCGGACGAATCGCACTCTTGAGCAAATGCTTCGTTCATTCATTGGCCCAACTCAGGATGATTGGGATGACTTGTTACCTGTGGTTGAGTTCGCAGTGAACAATTCCGTCCATGAAGGTACCCATGAAAAACCCTTCATTCTGAACTGTGGTCGGCATCCCACGACACCTGCTACGCATGGGATAGGCGGACTGCGAGTCCCTGCCGCGAAAGACTTTGTGGCCAAGCAGCAAGAAGCGCTCAAGTCTGCTCGCCGCTGGCTGCAGCTGTCTCAGCAGCGACAAAAGTCTTATGCCGACATGAAACGCCGGGAAGTCTCTTTTGAGGTTGGAGATAAGGTATTATTGAGCACGAAGAACATTCGTCTCAAAATCCCTGGGGCACGAAAGCTGTTCCCTCAATGGATTGGGCCGTTCGAGGTGATCCAGCGTGTTGGTGTGGTAGCTTACAAGTTGAAGTTACCCGAAACATTGCAGATTCACAATGTCTTCCACGTGTCTCTGCTCAATAAGTACATTGCTGAAGGCAAGTACTTACCTCCGCCAACGATCGTCCTCGGAGAGGAACTCTTTTATGAGGTCGAGCGTGTGCTCATGCACCGTGATCGACAGCGCGGCCGCAAGACAGTACGCGAGTTCCTCATTAAGTGGATAGGCTATGGGCCTGAACACAACTCATGGGAGCTAGAGGAACATTTGACCGAAACTGCGGTTCACGGATATCTGGAAGACCTGGCTCAAAGAGCAGCCTCACAACCAGTGGATGGTGTTGACCCTGGTCGTAATGTGATTCGGCGCGCTCGAAGCACCCGTCCCCAAAAGCACTCTACGGCAACGAGGGCGTTGCCACCTGGAGGGGGAGGAGTGTAACGCATGGCCTCTACACAGTACGCGGGCCTAGAAACGACCTTCCCAACCGCTTTCCACAAATCGGCTACCTATGCTAGGTAGCGCGAAATGGGAAGGAAGGGTTGGGAGGGGAGGAATGGGATTGGTCGATACTTGGGACCAATCAGATTTTAGTTGTACAAATTGAGTTGGCGAAATTCCCAACTCACGGGATGGTTGGATTTGCGACCAATCAGAACCAGGGAGTTGGTTGGCAGTGCCAACTCAACTCGAATATTCTTATACTGTACACTATATGCTAATCTGAATATATTGTTGTAAACCTCTCATTGGTTGGAAATCCAACCCTTTTGCCACATAAGCTAGCTCACCTCCTTGGAGCCATGGAGGAGGTTGAGCAGCTGCTAGGAGTCATTGGAAGGGGTCTGAGCTGAGAAGCTCATTCTCAACTTCCCACTCCAAGAAATCAATCTTGAAATATGATTTTTCTCTAAGTCATGAGCTCTCCTCACAAGCTTCCCTACACTAGTGGCTTGTAGTGTGATCTCCTAGGGGAAGCCCTACCCAACCAGAGTCTCAAGCACTTTCTACCCAACCAGAGTCTCAAGCACTTTTCTTCAAGGGCCTTCCTCAAGCTTAAGCTATCTCTTAGAGGAGGTTCCTCCTAAATACTACGCTAGGGGATCGTTAGTTGATTTTGTACTCCATTTTATATCCTAGGATCTCGGATGTTGGGTTTGGACCTCAACCCTTGTTGCCCATGATATAAGGGCAAGGATTGTTACATAACGCGTCACACCATCAACCAGCCACACTCCGGCAAACGCGCTGAACGCAACAGAGAGCATCCAAAGACGCCAGACATTTCCGCAGCCCATATTTCGCGTGCAATATCAGGACTTCTGCTAGCGTAAATTGTCTATTTCGCCAGCAACTCAAAGTAGACTCGACCGCAGGTCACACGCATATCGGATTTCCAATTTACTTTGTGAAGAAAAAATCGCGCGCACTAGTATCGGTGGATCGCAAAATGGCGCGCCATTCGAGATAAGCCCATGCGTTCCTTTAAGCGTAAGGAATACGTAGGATTCTTCGCAAAGTCGGCAAACTAAGGCTCTGAAATAGACGAGAGGCAGCACCTCGAGTTAGGGCGTTATAACAGTGCAGGGCATATCCGTGACGCATTCACGACCGACGGCGCAGAGCGAGAGTGAGGGGGACGCGCGGCGAGAGAGGGGGATGCAGAGAGAGACAGAGGGGGATGCGGGATGAGAGAGAGGGGGATGCAGAGTGCGAGAGGGGGGGATGCGGCGAGAGAGAGGGGGATGCGCGGCGAGAGAGAGGGGGATGCAGAGCGCAAGAGAGGGGGATGCGGTTCGAGAGAGAGGGGGATGCAGGACGAGAGAGAGGGGGATGCAGAGCGCTAGAGAGGGGATGCGCGGCGAGAGAGAGGGGGATGCGTGGCGAGAGAGAGGGGGATGCGGAGTGTGAGAGAGGGGGATGCGGAGCAAGAGAGAGGCGGATGCAGAGGAGAGGAAGAAAGAGGAGGTAGGAAAGGGAGAGGACAGGGAGGACAGGGGGAGGACAAGGAGGGGGAAGGAGGGGTTGAGGACAGGAAGGAGGTGACGGGATTGGAGGAATGGAGTGAGGAGGACGGAGGCTGGAGTGCGTGGAGGAGGCTGCTGGGATATATTCCAGCGCAGCCTCCCTGCTTTCTTCCTCCCTGATTTCTGCCTCCCTGCTTTCTGCCCCCCTGCTTTCTGCCTCCCTGCTTTCTGCCTCCCTGCTTTCTCCCTCCCTGCTGTCTGCCTCCCTGCTGTCTGCCTCCCTGCTTTCTGCCCCCCTGCTTTCTGCCTCCTTGCTTTCTCCCTCCCTGCTTTCTGCCTCCCTGCTTTCTGCCTCCCTGCTGTCTGCCTCCCTGCTGTCTGCCTCCCTGCTTTCTGCCTCCCTGCTTTCTGCCTCCCTGCTTTTTTCCTCTGTGCTTTCTGCCTCCCTGCTTTCTGCCTCCCTGCTTTCTTCCTCATCTATTCTTCCCCCCTGCATTTTTCCCCCCTACATTCTTCCTCCATGTGTTCTTGCCCCCTCTCTCTCCCTTCCCCCTTGTTCTTACTCCCTCCCTGCTCTCATGCTCCCTGACCATCCCTCACTCTCTGACCATCCCTCACTCTCTGCCCATCCCTCACTCTCTGCTCATCCCTCACTCTCTGCCCATCCCTCACTCTCTTCTCATCCCTCACTCTCTTCTCATCCCTCACTCTCTGCCCATCCCTCACTCTCTTCTCATCCCTCACTCTCTGCCCATCCCTCACTCTCTTCTCATCCCTCACTCTCTGCCCATCCCTCACTCTCTTCTCATCCCTCACTCTCTGCCCATCCCTCACTCTCTTCTCATCCCTCACTCTCTGCCCATCCCTCACTCTCTTCTCATCCCTCACTCTCTGCTCATCCCTCACTCTCTGCCCATCCCTCACTCTCTGCTCATCCCTCACTCTCTGCTCATCCCTCACTCTCTGCTCATCCCTCACTCTCTGCCCATCCCTCACTCTCTTCTCGTCCCTCACTCTCTTCTCATCCCTCACTCTCTGCCCATCCCTCACTCTCTTCTCATCCCTCACTCTCTGCCCATCCCTCACTCTCTTCTCATCCCTCACTCTCTGCCCATCCCTCACTCTCTTCTCATCCCTCACTCTCTGCCCATCCCTCACTCTCTTCTCATCCCTCACTCTCTGCCCATCCCTCACTCTCTTCTCATCCCTCACTCTCTGCTCATCCCTCACTCTCTGCCCATCCCTCACTCTCTGCGCATCCCTCACTCTCTGCTCATCCCTCACTCTCTGCTCATCCCTCACACTCTGCCCATCCCTCACTCTCTTCTCATCCCTCACTCTCTTCTCATCCCTCACTCTCTGCCCATCCCTCACTCTCTTCTCATCCCTCACTCTCTGCCCATCCCTCACTCTCTTCTCATCCCTCACTCTCTGCCCATCCCTCACTCTCTTCTCATCCCTCACTCTCTGCCCATCCCTCACTCTCTTCTCATCCCTCACTCTCTGCCCATCCCTCACTCTCTTCTCATCCCTCACTCTCTGCCCATCCCTCACTCTCTGCTCATCCCTCACTCTCTGCCCATCCCTCACTCTCTTCTCATCCCTCACTCTCTGCTCATCCCTCACTCTCTGCCCATCCCTCACTCTCTGCTCATCCCTCACTCTCTGCTCATCCCTCACTCTCTGCTCATCCCTCACTCTCTGCCCATCCCTCACTCTCTGCTCATCCCTCACTCTCTGCCCATCCCTCACTCTCTGCTCATCCCTCACTCTCTGCTCATCCCTCACTCTCTGCCCATCCCTCACTCTCTGCTCATCCCTCACTCTCTGCCCATCCCTCACTCTCTGCTCATCCCTCACTCTCTGCCCATCCCTCACTCTCTGCTCATCCCTCACTCTCTGCCCATCCCTCACTCTCTGCTCATCCCTCACTCTCTGCCCATCCCTCACTCTCTGCTCATCCCTCACTCTCTGCTCATCCCTCACTCTCTGCCCATCCCTCACTCTCTGCTCATCCCTCACTCTCTGCCCATCCCTCACTCTCTGCTCATCCCTCACTCTCTGCCCATCCCTCACTCTCTGCTCATCCCTCACTCTCTGCCCATCCCTCACTCTCTGCTCATCCCTCACTCTCTGCCCATCCCTCACTCTCTGCTCATCCCTCACTCTCTGCCCATCCCTCACTCTCTGCCCATCCCTCACTCTCTTCTCATCCCTCACTCTCTGCCCATCCCTCACTCTCTTCTCATCCCTCACTCTCTGCCCATCCCTCACTCTCTTCTCATCCCTCACTCTCTGCCCATCCCTCACTCTCTGCTCATCCCTCACTCTCTGCCCATCCCTCACTCTCTTCTCATCCCTCACTCTCTGCTCATCCCTCACTCTCTGCCCATCCCTCACTCTCTGCTCATCCCTCACTCTCTGCTCATCCCTCACTCTCTGCTCATCCCTCACTCTCTGCCCATCCCTCACTCTCTGCTCATCCCTCACTCTCTGCCCATCCCTCACTCTCTGCTCATCCCTCACTCTCTGCTCATCCCTCACTCTCTGCCCATCCCTCACTCTCTGCTCATCCCTCCTCTCTCATCCCTCACTCTCTGCCCATCCCTCACTCTCTGCTCATCCCTCACTCTCTGCCCATCCCTCACTCTCTGCTCATCCCTCACTCTCTGCCCATCCCTCACTCTCTGCTCATCCCTCACTCTCTGCCATCCCTCACTCTCTGCTCATCCCTCACTCTCTGCCCATCCCTCACTCTCTGCTCATCCCTCACTCTCTGCTCATCCCTCACTCTCTGCCCATCCCTCACTCTCTGCTCATCCCTCACTCTCTGCCCATCCCTCACTCTCTGCTCATCCCTCACTCTCTGCCCATCCCTCACTCTCTGCTCATCCCTCACTCTCTGCCCATCCCTCACTCTCTGCTCATCCCTCACTCTCTGCTCATCCCTCACTCTCTGCCCATCCCTCACTCTCTGCTCATCCCTCACTCTCTGCCATCCCTCACTCTCTGCTCATCCCTCACTCTCTGCCCATCCCTCACTCTCTGCTCATCCCTCACTCTCTGCCCATCCCTCACTCTCTGCTCATCCCTCACTCTCTGCCCATCCCTCACTCTCTGCTCATCCCTCACTCTCTGCCCATCCCTCACTCTCTGCTCATCCCTCACTCTCTGCCCATCCCTCACTCTCTGCTCATCCCTCACTCTCTGCCCATCCCTCACTCTCTGCTCATCCCTCACTCTCTGCCCATCCCTCACTCTCTTCTCATCCCTCACTCTCTGCCCATCCCTCACTCTCTTCTCATCCCTCACTCTCTGCCCATCCCTCACTCTCTTCTCATCCCTCACTCTCTGCTCATCCCTCACTCTCTGCCCATCCCTCACTCTCTGCGCATCCCTCACTCTCTGCTCATCCCTCACTCTCTGCTCATCCCTCACTCTCTGCCCATCCCTCACTCTCTTCTCATCCCTCACTCTCTGCCCATCCCTCACTCTCTTCTCATCCCTCACTCTCTGCCCATCCCTCACTCTCTTCTCATCCCTCACTCTCTGCCCATCCCTCACTCTCTTCTCATCCCTCACTCTCTGCCCATCCCTCACTCTCTTCTCATCCCTCACTCTCTGCCCATCCCTCACTCTCTTCTCATCCCTCACTCTCTGCCCATCCCTCACTCTCTGCTCATCCCTCACTCTCTGCCCATCCCTCACTCTCTGCTCATCCCTCACTCTCTGCCCATCCCTCACTCTCTGCCCATCCCTCACTCTCTTCTCATCCCTCACTCTCTGCCCATCCCTCACTCTCTTCTCATCCCTCACTCTCTGCCCATCCCTCACTCTCTTCTCATCCTCACTCTCTGCCCATCCCTCACTCTCTGCTCATCCCTCACTCTCTGCCCATCCCTCACTCTCTTCTCATCCCTCACTCTCTGCTCATCCCTCACTCTCTGCCATCCCTCACTCTCTGCTCATCCCTCACTCTCTGCTCATCCCTCACTCTCTGCTCATCCCTCACTCTCTGCCCATCCCCTTCACTCTCTGCCATCCCTCACTCTCTGCTCATCCCTCACTCTCTGCTCATCCCTCACTCTCTGCCCATCCCTCACTCTCTGCTCATCCCTCACTCTCTGCCCATCCCTCACTCTCTGCTCATCCCTCACTCTCTGCCCATCCCTCACTCTCTGCTCATCCCTCACTCTCTGCCCATCCCTCACTCTCTGCTCATCCCTCACTCTCTGCCCATCCCTCACTCTCTGCTCATCCCTCACTCTCTGCCCATCCCTCACTCTCTGCTCATCCCTCACTCTCTGCTCATCCCTCACTCTCTGCCCATCCCTCACTCTCTGCTCATCCCTCACTCTCTGCCCATCCCTCACTCTCTGCTCATCCCTCACTCTCTGCCCATCCCTCACTCTCTGCTCATCCCTCACTCTCTGCCCATCCCTCACTCTCTGCTCATCCCTCACTCTCTGCCCATCCCTCACTCTCTGCTCATCCCTCACTCTCTTCTCATCCCTCACTCTCTGCCCATCCCTCACTCTCTTCTCATCCCTCACTCTCTGCCCATCCCTCACTCTCTTCTCATCCCTCACTCTCTGCCCATCCCTCACTCTCTGCTCATCCCTCACTCTCTGCCCATCCCTCACTCTCTTCTCATCCCTCACTCTCTGCTCATCCCTCACTCTCTGCCCATCCCTCACTCTCTGCTCATCCCTCACTCTCTGCTCATCCCTCACTCTCTGCTCATCCCTCACTCTCTGCCCATCCCTCACTCTCTGCTCATCCCTCACTCTCTGCCCATCCCTCACTCTCTGCTCATCCCTCACTCTCTGCTCATCCCTCACTCTCTGCCCATCCCTCACTCTCTGCTCATCCCTCACTCTCTGCCCATCCCTCACTCTCTGCTCATCCCTCACTCTCTGCTCATCCCTCACTCGCTACTTATCCCCTCAGTCCGTGTTTGACTTTCACCCTCTTCCCAGCTCTCACTTCTCCCCCTCTCCCAACCACGATTGCGTGCCTGTGATAGTGTTCAAGTCAATGCGGCAGAGGCCATGGCCGAGTTGGGCGATTATGAGTCATGTAGAGATCGATGGGGTGCTGGTGATGTAAAACTCCCAGGTGACGAGGCAGCAGCAGGGAAACAATAGGGAGGTGGATCGTGTGAGGAACTGTAAAACCAATGTGTGTATTGAACTTGGACACTCAAACAGTGTAAACAGAAAGCTCATAATAGACCACCTATTCCAGGTAATGTTGGTCGCAAACACAACACAACTCTGATCATCAGTCCACGCCTATGTGTTCGTGCCCCGGCAATTCTACCGACCAAACACTGTGTGCCTCCTGGCTGCCTTGTTTCTCCGCTGCAACCATCAATTGGTCTGCACGCTGCGTCGCCATCGTGTGACAACCTCACCGTCACGCATCAACCTCCATGGGCCACGTCAATCCGTGGCATACATACACATCCCACCATGCCCTTCCCATTCCCCCACATGCTCTCCCCTGTCCCACCATGATATCCTTTTGAGGCGCCTCAAAAGTCTCCCCTATCCCACCGCGATATCCCCATCCCCAACATGACATCCCCGTTCCCACCACGCTATCCCCATGCTCCACCTTCCACACTTCTTATCGCACCTAGCCATGCCACACCTTCCACGCTGCTTCCCGCCATCCAGAACAACTGCTGCCCCCTGCCCCGTCCATCTCCCTTCCCCCTTGCCCTCCCTCATTCTCATCTCTCTCCCCCAACCCCCCACCCCCCACGCCCCCCGCATCCTTCTTACCTGCCATGCTAGCCTCCTCACAGCCCTGTGAGGAGGGGAGAGTAAGGGAGAGGAGCAGGGGAAGACTGTGCAGCGCAAAGGGCGGCGAGACATCGCAGAGGAAGGCGAGAGCAAAGTGAGCTGCGTGGCGCTTACAGTGGAGGAAGGGAGAGTGGAGGGAGGGAGAGTGGAGGGAGGGAGAGTGGAGGGAGGGAGGGTGGAGGGAGGGAGGGTGGAGGGAGGGAGGGTGGAGGGAGGGAGAGTGGAGGGAGGTTTAGTGGAGGGAGGGAGAGTGGAGGGAGGGAGGGTGGAGGGAGGGAGAGTGGAGGGAGGGAGGGTGGAGGGAGGGAGAGTGGAGGGAGGGAGGGTGGAGGGAGGGAGAGTGGAGGGGGGGAGAGTGGAGGGAGGGAGAGTGGAGGGAGGGAGAGTGGAGGGAGGGAGGGTGGAGGGAGGGAGGGTGGAGGGAGGGAGGGTGGAGGGAGGGAGGGTGGAGGGAGGGAGAGTGGAGGGAGGTTTAGTGGAGGGAGGGAGAGTGGAGGGAGGGAGGGTGGAGGGAGGGAGAGTGGAGGGAGGGAGGGTGGAGGGAGGGAGAGTGGAGGGAGGGAGGGTGGAGGGAGGGAGAGTGGCGGGAGGGAGAGTGGAGGGAGGGAGAGTGGAGGGAGGGAGAGTGGAGGGAGGGAGAGTGGAGGGAGGGAGAGTGGAGGGAGGCAGAGTGGAGGGAGGGAGAGTGGAGGGAGGGAGAGTGGAGGGAGGGAGAGTGGAGGGAGGGAGAGTGGAGGGAGGCAGAGTGGAGGGAGGGAGAGTGGAGGGAGGGAGAGTGGAGGAAGGGAGAGTGGAGGGAGGGAGAGTGGAGGGAGGGAGGGTTCAATGAAAGGGATGGAATGATGGGAGGAAGAAGGCATGCACGATTCGGAAAGCACACAAGGACATTGCAGAGGACGGTGCGAGCTGCGTGGAACCCGGGGGTGAATGGGCAGTGGGGGGGGGGGGGCGAGGGGAGAGACCGAGAAGAAAGAACAGAGAATGCGCAGCGGGATGACGTAGGGGAGGAGGTGATAGGCCGCAGATCAGGAGGCACGGAGGGGAGGAGGAGGGTGTGTGGGATGGGAGACAGAGAGAGTGAGGGGGGCAAGCGTGAGCCCATGATTTACAAGGTGGAACGGACGCAGGGCATGCAGGTCGTTTCGACGAAACGATTTCGCCGGGGTGTACATGGAAAAGTTTTGAGGCGCCTCAAAACTAGATTTCGCCGGGGTATATATGGAAAACCACTCATCCCGGCGTGCTTGCATGTGGGCATGCGTACGCTGCGTGCGGGCGTGCGTGTGCGCGCGCGCATGTGCGTTCATAAAGAAGGTCAATCAACCTTGAGGTCACGCCATCAGCGCCCCCCGCTACTCACACACTCACATCCTCCCCTCCCCCTTCCCCCCATCACCTCCGCCTCCCCCTCTGCTCCCATCATCGCCCACACCACCGTCTCCTGCATGTGTGCCACGTCAGCAGCCAGCGAAGCCAGGCAGCCAGTCAGGCGCAGCGCAAGGGATAGGGATTCAATGGGTTCAAAAGCACGTGGGGGCGGGGTGGGGGCGAGTGTGAGTCATGAGGCAGTGCGGTGGCTGCTGCTGTTAAAAAGCACTGGCCAGCCGCAGAACCAGCGAATTGAATCGCGCCACGTCACCAAGCAACACACAGGGGCTTGTTGCTGCTATCCGGCATCCTCCCTCTTCCTCTTCCTCTTCTGCTTCCTCTTCCTCTACCCCCCCCCCTGCCCTCCTCAATGCCAGCTGCTGCCTCAGAGCCCAGTCCGCCAAGGCAGGGCCGGCTGCCAGACAGGCGTGGCACTGGGTGGCTGTAGTCTGTAGAGAGGAAAGAGACGGGGGAGATGGGGAGAAGAACAGAGCTCAGCACTCAAGGCACGACTGCCTCAACGCAGGGGCTGGCTGCCAGAATGCCATGGCACTGGGTGGCTGAAATGCAGCGGAGAGGGGGGAAGAGGGGGCAGAGGGAGGGGAGGGGGGAAGAGGGGGGAGAGGGGGGAGAGGGGATAGGGAGGAAGTCGCGCGAGATTTAGGGGGCAAGTTGTGGGCTTGATGGTAATCGTTAAGGCAGGGCGGGCTGCCAGAATACCGTGCTGGATGGGTGCAGCAGGGGAGAGGGGGAGACGGGGAGAGGGGGAGAGGGGGTGGGGAGAGAGCTGCGGGAGATTGGGGGAGCGGAGGTGGGATTGAGAGTAGGGTGCGGAGGGAAGAGTGCGGAGAGACGAGTGCGGAGGGACGAGTGCGGAGGGACGAGTGCGGAGAGAAGGCTGTGCGTGGAAGCACGCAAACTGCGGGAGCAACGATGCGAGATGAGGACGAGAGGCAAGCGACGCTGCCCCAGTGGTTGACAAGCGTTACTCGGATCGGGGTTACAGCGGTTACCCAAGGCTGCGTGGAGAGCAAGGCGCGTTGGAGATCCGCCATCCAATCTGATAACAAGATCTTGGAAAGAAACAGCAATTTTGCTATAAATAATTAAACAGAACATGTAGGTACAGGATCAGTAGCACAACTCTCTGACCAATCATTCATAATTACCTTGCAGGCTCAATCCCTGCCTGGTCCTTTTTCATCTCAAGTTTAGGACCTCTGCGTAACGATAGACACACACCAAAACCAAATTTACCTAGAATCTTGGGAAATTATAATCTGGGTAACTCTTACTCTTCATTTTCCCGATCTAGTCACTGTTTTCTTATATCAGTCAATGTTTTATCGAGTCGAAATCAGCAGCGTCAAACTTTTTGTTCAGTTTGATGCCGCATGGCGAAATCTTTCGACACGTGTCCAAGAAATGCGATGTCTCAAAAACATCGAGAGATAAATACTTCATGTCCAAAATTTGAAGAGAAAACTTCATAGCTAGAAGAGGATTCTGTCCCGGATTACATTCGCGCACAGCTCCGCGACGCGTTATTCAGATACAGACATGTCGATTAGGGCAGCCTGAAACAAAATATAACCCGCAGCGGCCCGATAATTCGACTTGGGGTGGCATCAACCCTATAGACACACAGAGCCGCGAGTTTATGATGGATGCCACCTCGAGTCGCATGCGGGCTCCGATGGGTTTGAGTTTTGTGGGCATCCCGAAAAAAAAACGTCATAAATAGTGACATATGTCTAGTTTACACCTTGAAGAATGGCTTGATATATTTCTGCAACGAAAAAAGATGTTTTTCCATTCGGGGATTTTCGTAACAGCCAGTAAATTAGCACACGTTCAGTTGCGCAATTTCGTCATTTTTGGACACGTGTCGAAAGATTTTGCCATGCGGCATCAAACTGAACATAAAGTTTGACGCTGCTGATTTCGACTCGATAAAACATTGACTGACATGATGAGAAAAGAGTGACTAAATCGGGGAAACGAAAAGTAAGAGTTACCCAGCGTATAATTTCCCTTCAATCTTCCACCCAGGCACGAACCTGGCCAAAATAACTCGTGCTGATCAATACACGTCATCTGTATCGGTGAAGTGGCTATACTCGCCACGGAGGCTGATGTCGTCAAGTTTCGCCACGTCCACCTTCATTCGCCACTCGTTTTCTTCGGGTTCTCTGGAAGTCGCTCCCGCAAGTTACCATTCGTCAAATTCGTCACCAACAGAGGCCAACCAGAATTGTCCGTCCTCCCATCCTCATCCAGCCACATTCAAATTCCAATGTTATCTCAACAAATTCTCTGTTTCCAGTTTCACCACCACCATTCACCAGCCATGGCGTCCCTCTGCGTCTCCCTGGAAGCCGCCTCTCTGGCCAGCAGGTCTGCTTTCCTGTAATGCTTTTTTTTCGCGTTAAATTTACGATCCATGTTTTTATGCTGAGTCATTTCCTCTCGCTCTCGTTCCCCCCTTCCGTGCTCATTCCTTCCTGTGTCTGTGTCTGTGTCGCTTCCCATTCTGCCATCTCACCCACTCTAAACTCCCCGTCCCCCCGTCTGCCCTCTTCAATCTTCCCCCCACACGTCCTCTTCACTCCCCCCTCAGCGCCATCTTCGCTTTCAAACGTTTTGGCGCCTAAAAAATGCGCTCGCTTTTCAGTTTTCGTCCTTCTCATCCCCCCATCTGACTTCTTCGCACCCCCCTCAGCGCCACCCTTGCTTCCTCTTGTTAGGCGCTAAAAAGGCCGGGCTTTTCTCATCATTCGTTTTTCTCCCTTCCGCCCGTCTTTCCCCTTCGCACTCCCCTCAGCGCCACCCTCGTTTCCTCCTCGCGCTCCCTCGTCGCTGCGCGATCCGCCTGCGCCGCACCGCCTGCGCGCCGTCTGTCGCATGTCGTCGCCAAGGCGTCGAGCGACGAGTCGAGCGACGGCAAGGCGACGACTCGCAGGGAGCTGATGCTTCGCTCGTCGTCCGCCGCCATGCTCGCCGCGCTCTTCCACTTCAGGTGTGGGTGATGATTGCCCTCAAAACGATGTGACTATGATGTGACTATGTGCGACGGCTATAACGGCATGGGTGTGTGGTTACGTCCGCCGGCATGATCGCCGCGCTCTTCCGCTTCAGGTGGGGAACAAATACGATCAGTGGAGGCGATGTGATTATGTGCGATAGTGATGTGACTGTGTGCGACGGTGACTGAGACGGGATTTCTGGCTGTGTTGATTGAAGAATCGGGCAGGCTACAGTGTTCTTCTACGGTTGGCGGTGGCGATTCGTGATTACGGCGAATGTCGGTGATACAGCATCCATGTCCATGATTCATTCGCAGTTCTGACCTGACCCCGGTTAATGCCTCTTCTTCCTAGGCGTCAGTCGCGACCACCTGTCCCTGGCGCTGTGCCCGTCATCTTGGTCTCTCCCCTTCCCCCTTCAACCCTTCAACCCCCCCCTCCCCTCCCCCCCCCCTCTCCCTCGCCCATCCCTGAACCTTTCCTCGTTGCACCTCTCCGTGGTACTCGCCCTTCCTTCCTGGGCGTGACTGGCGACCCGCCGTCCCTCCGTGGCGCAGGGATGGTCATGGCGATACGGATTCCCCTCCCCACCCCCCCTCGTCCCCCCCACCCCGCTGCCCCTCTGTGCACTCCCCACCCCCCCTCGTCCACCCCACCCCGCTGCCCCTCTTGCGCACTCCTCAGCGGCACGCGACCCTCCTTCCTGGGCGTGACTCGCGACCCGCCGTCCCTGGCGCTGTGCCCCGCGTCGCCCAACTGCATCTCCACGTCGGAGGAGATCAACGACCCCGGCCACTATGTGCCACCCTGGTGAGTGGAGTGGAGATTAAAGACGCGGGGCACTATGTGTCGTTTTGGTCCTGGTGAGTTTTCTTTTTAAGAGCACTGTGTGCCGCCATGGTGACTTGAGAGGATTAATTAAACCGTACTGCACCCATTCTCGCCCTTGCGTCGCCCAACTGCATCTCCACGTCCGAGGAGACTAACGACCCGGGGCACGATGTGCCGCCCTGGCGAGTCAATAGGAGATTAAACGAAAGAGTGGGGGTGGGGGATCAAAGCGAGGCCTAAACGAAACCAACGAATGGGACGAGGGCACGCGTTGTGCCACTCTGCACCCATCCACTTCCCCACCTTCCTTCCCCCAACTCTCCCTTTCCCAACCCTTCCTCCCCTCCTCCCCCAACACCGTGTATCGTCTTCCCTGCATTGTCACCTTTTCCCCTCTCCCCGTCCCATGCTGGACGGACAACCCCGGGAAGGGGCGCGGCAGGAAGAACCCCGCAGGCAGGGAGCGCGGTGGGTCTCTAAGCAACCTCACGACACCCCCCTGACTCTCTCATTCCAGCCCTTCTTCCTCTCCCTCTCCTGCAACCCTCCGTTTGCCTACCCCACCCCTTGCAGGACGTACAACCCCGAGGAGGGGCGCGGGAGGAAGAGCCCCGCAAGCAAGGAGCAGGCGATGGAGGAGCTGGTGGCCGTGGTGAGTGGTGGAGGGCTGTCGGACTTTGACTCGTGGGAGAGTATGTGTGTTAGCCAGCGCTGCTGAGTCGAGCCAACAACGAGTGAGCGAGCAAGCAAGGAGCAGGCGATGGAGGAGCTGGTGGCCGTGGTGAGTGGGTGGGGGGGGGCGACCTTGGAGGGCGGTCAGCGAGCGAGATTGGATAACCCGTTCACTTTCCCTCCGGGTGGCCCACAAACTTCTAGCCCCCCGTTCGTCACATCCGTTCACCCTCCCTCCACGTGGCCGCCAGTCAGCCTGACGGCTTCCTTCCCATCATCACTCACACCTTAGTCAACGCTAACATGCCGCCTGTTCTCGACCCCCCCCTGTCTCCCCTTTGTCTTTATCCCCTCGATACCTTCACCAAGCCTGATGGTTGGTTTCACCCGTACCTGCATCGCGCGCGCATTTGTCCCCACCAACACATCCCCTGCTCTCCAACCTCGCTTTCTTCCCCCCTCCCCTTAACCCCAGGTCACTTCCACCAAGCCTGACGGCTTCACCCCCACCATCATCACTCGCAAGCCCGACTACCTCTATGTGGAGTACGAGAGCCCGCTCATGGGGGTGAGTATCAGCATGAGGGCAACATCCGCTGTGCGTAGTAGTGTATGTGATGTGGCGCCATCACCATGCGCAAGCCTGACTAGCTCTATGTGGAGTACGAGAGCCCGCTCATGGGGTGGATGGCATGGGGTGGATGGCATGGGGTGGATGGCATGGGGTGGATGGCATGGGGTGGATGGCATGGGGTGAGAGACTAGTGGGATGCGTTGGGAGATAAGAGGGCAGTATCACCACTCGCCGGCCGGACTACCTCCACGTGAAGTACGAGAGTCGTCTCATGGGGGTGAGTATCAACATCACATGCAAGCTGCCCCTTCTGCTAACTGCTCTCTCTGCTATTTGCACCACTTGCTGTCGGCACCCTCTGCTTGTTCTTCTCTGTCCAACCAGCAGCAGCACCCTTCCTCCATTGCCTGGTGCTTAACATTCCGCCACCCATCCACCCCCTCGCCCCTCCTTCCCTCCTGAACCATGCAATGCTGCCACATCCTCCTCCCACCCACCCCACACTCCCCCCCACATCAGAACGTGGGCAACGTGGAGTTCTGGTTCCCCCTGGCAACCGCTCACTCGTGGAAGACATGTTGAGAGTGTTGCACCTAGGGGCTCACCCCCACAGCTTGCCCGCGTTCCTCCCTTTCCAGTGCGTGGGCGACGTGCAGCTCTGGTTCCCCCCCGCCAACCACTCCCTCGTGGAGTACAGGAGCGGGGTTTGCCATGTCCTTCTCTTATCTCCACACCTTTCCACCGCACTCCACTCCACTCCCCTCTCTCCCCCAGTACGTGGACGACGTGGAGTTCTGGTTCCCCTCCGGCAACCGCTCCCTCGTGGAATACAGGAGCGCGTCGAGGATGGGGGAGAGCGACCTGGACGCCAACCGCAAGCGCATCAAGGTGCGTTGAGGGCTGTCTTACAGGCTTTTCTTAGCTTGATCAGGGGCTCCAAACTAGGTGTTGTCACGGGAGCGCGTCGGGACTCGGGGCTGGGGGAGAGCGACCTGGACGCCAATCGCAAGCGCATCAAGGTGCGTCAAGGGCTGTGCCTTAAGATTTGGGTGCTCTAGTGTGCAGCTGTGTGTGCCCTTGTGGGCAAGCGCCTAGGTGTCACAGGCTGGGGAGAGTGTCAACCACAAGTGAATCAGGGTTGGTGATAGGAGGCCTGGTACACCAGTGACGCATTTCGGCTTGGGGGAGTGGCCTTTGCATTGCATTGCAGCAATCACAGCCGTCCATCTCTTCCAGGAGGCCCGGTACACCAGTGATGTATGGTGGCTTGGGCGAGTGGTCTGCGCTCAAACGGCCTAGGCTGCAATCACTCCCATCCCGTTGCAGCCATCGCACCCATCCCATTGCTGCCATCGCACCCATCCCATTGCTGCCATCGCACCCATCCCATTGGGTGGGCATCTCTGGGTAGACTTGACCACTTGGCTTTTCCCCATACCCTTCCCTCACCACCACATCCCTCCCTCCCCCCCCTTGGCACCAATCACAACCAGCCCTCACTCACTCCTCGCCACCGATTCCACCCATCCCTCCCTTCCAGGCTCTCAGGGTAGACCTTCAGGTATGGGTGGGCCTCTGGGCGGTTACAGCTGGATATTCTTTACCCTCACCCGTGCCTCTTGCTACCACTCCCACCCATCCGTCCCTGCCAGGCTCTGAGGGTGGAGCTCCAGAAGTATGGGTGGGCCTCTGTGGGTTACTAGAGCCACGCTGATGCGGTTACTGAGCTGCTAGAAATGCTACTGGCTGGGACGGGCATCCACAGATTGACAAGCGGGATGTTTCTGTAACCGTAAGCTCATGGACTCTTGGAGGGACCACTGCTGGTGACAGTTCACTATGCCCTGAGTCGATTTTGGTGGAGTAACAATTTTGGCAATGCAAGAGAATTTGAGGTTTCGTGTTCTACTCGATGGGTGTGATACAACCTACCGGTATATTGCTTGCGAGTATGGAGAGGAGACTAATACTTCCGGAATAACTTGCGAATTATTATCAACATGAAAACGACTCTGCCAAGCAAGAGACATATCAGGAGTCAAACAGAAGAGGGTTATGAATCGTTTTGTATTAATTATTTCCAACAATGATTCATGCGCCGTCATAAGCGTCTAGAAAACACCCCAATATAAATTACACCAAACAAAGTACACGTTAATACTTGCGTGTCAGCTTTCTCAGGCTGCGCAACCAGGCATGTCAGATGGCGCTGCGGTTTCTCTCTGTTCTCGAGCCGCATTCCAGTTGTGTCAGCCACAGCGGGAACCATTCACGCGCGTCGGTCGCCGCCCTCCCCTAAAATGCTGTTTCTAGCACTTCCCGCATTCCGCCGTCACACCAAACCAGATTTCCCTCTCAACCCACACAAGTCGAGTTCCCACTTCCGACTTTCTAGTCTCCACCTTTGAAGTCCTTCTGCTCCCCCATAATCTATCAGCTAACCATCCCAATTGAAAGCATCAACACCACTTCTTGCGCCCGACCTCTACCTTCAGCTGTTTGACGCCCCCGACGACCCTTTTTCTCGCATGTCACCATCGGCCCGCTCCCTCGCCTCGCACGATCAGCGCTTACGCCTTCCGCTTTCCGCCATGGGGCCGCGAGTCGCGGGTATGCCTTCCCTCGCGGCGAGGTTGTTCCTCCTGGCCTGCCTGGCGCTCCTGCTCCCGCTGTCGCACGGTGCGTATCTCAGTCGTATTGCTGTCGCACGGGGCGTATTTCAGTCGTATTGCTGTCGCACGGGGCGTATTTCAGTCGTATTGCTGTCGCACGGTGCGTATTTCAGTCGTATTGCTGTCGCACGGTGCGTATTTCAGTCGTATTGCTGTCGCACGGTGCGTATTTCAGTCGTATTGCTGTCGCACGGTGCGTATTTCAGTCGTATTGCTGTCGCACGGGGCGTTGTGTCATTTCACAGCAAGCACCACTCTCACTCCAGGGCACGTCTCCCTCACCTCCTCCCTCTCGTCTCTTATCGTCGTCTCGCCATCGCATCTGGCTTTAGTTCTAGCCGTCGCTTGTCGCCTCCACCGTCGCTTGTCGCTTCCACCGTCGCTTGTCGCTTCCATCGTCGCTCATCGCTTCCATTAGCATCTGCTGTTCTCCGCGCCAATGTTTATGTCTTCGCTTCGCGTATCTCGCATGTTTCAACACGTGTGTGTCATCCATTGATCGATTCTACCGTACCCTCCTTCTCTTGGTGTGACTGTATCGCAGGTAAGTGGGTGAGCCATCTGCCATCTTATCAAGCGTACGAGCAGCGTCTCTCATTGGCCGAAAAGTCAACGACCTGGACAATAACGAAAGAGGTGACCGATGACTCTGTTGACTCCGTTTACTCCACTGAAGAAGCCGCCTACTCGAACGAGGTGACCCAAGAGTCCTCACGCCAAAGCGCGCCAAGTCGGCCGTCGGCGTCCCCTCTGCTGCGCGGATCTGCGCTGGTCGCAGCGGCTGCCGCGGAATCTCTCTCCCGGGGGACTCGAGAGGCGGCTGACGCGCGGCTGGCCAGAGTAGCAACTGCGGCGGAGAGAGAGCGCAAGGCGGAGGGGGGTGAATGGGACGAGGAGGGGGGGGGACGGAGTGCGATGTGAGGGAAGGGATGCGACTGAGAGAGGGCACGCAGGCGCGCCGGCCGCACATAGCCCGAGTGCTGCATCGTTTATCTACACCTTCTGGCAGAAGAGAGGCCAGGAATATCCTCGTTACAAGCTAAACAGCATCATCCGTGCAAGGTCCTCTCTCGTAGCGGCTTCGTATGGTGTAGAGCAGCGACCGTGGAGGTGTGGTTGTGCATTTTTTAGGCGCCTCAAGAATAGCCGTGGAGGGGTGGTTGGGCAGCAGTAAAAAGCAGCAGACCACCGCCCAGCAAGAGACGCAGACTGTACGCAAAGTAAATAGCGGCGCTATGGTAGAACCCGCAGCAGCAACAGCCGAAAGAATCTTTCCGACAATAAGGTGTGCCATAGCAGCAGGTGCTGCCAGCCAGGGCCCCACATGCTCTCACTAGGGTTGGCAGTTTAGCAGGGGCAGTGTGCAGGCAGCATGGAAGGGAAGCACGCGTACGGCGCCACTGTGTGTTTTGTTGGTATGGGTCAAGGCGTAGACTTGAGCCCCGCACTACGACTGCACCATGAACATTATTCTGTTCGGCCAGATGGCATGTGTCGTATTATCGAACAACCTCCCTCCCCCCCCCCCCAGCAACACATGGCTCTTAGAGCGTGTTCTTACCAGCCTCTTCCCAAGCAACCTCTTCCCAGACTCGCGTGCTACAGTGTCGCAAATTTTGACGCGAAATGTTTCAGTGCGATTCCGCGAAGTGCGAAGTGAGATTCAGCTTCCCGAGATTCAGGGGCGTGTTTTAAAACCTCTTTTCAGACGAGCAGATTTTCAGACAAGCGCGAATCTGCTCATTAAATTTTCGACGCCAGCTGGTTTTATGTGGTTGAGAGTGATGGAACGCAAATATGAAACGGGAGTATTCCGAAAAGTGGTCCTGGGAACACGCTCTCAAGGTCGCGCGTGAGTCTGGGAAGAGGTTGCCTGGGAAGAGGCTCGTAGGAACACGCTCTTAGTACAAGCACCACGATCAGGCAGAACTCCTCTGATGAAATGAGCCTTAACCTACCCTCCTCAACCATCAACACTGCTCAACAGGCCCTCAGAACAGATCTCTCAGGCCCTCCCGCACCAAGCAGGTGGTGCTGCAGCCAGGAAAGGCAACAGAGATGCAATGGCGATGCAACAGAGATAACTAGAGGTTTTCCATGTTGATATGAGTTCAGATATAATGTTGTTCGGAATCAAACAACTGCAATTGCATAAACATTTCCAAAACTCGTAGCCTGCAGCCTCTCTTGTCTTCTGCTACACTGCACTTCATGCTCAACCACCTCCTCCCACTTCCAACGCATTTCGTTACCTTCCATTGATTAGGCAGTGGTGCTAGAAAAGGCTTTTGCGGCTCAATGTTAGGGTATTGGTGCTCCTCAGCTGGAGGGGGGTCCTAAAGCAGCCTTGCCCTGGGCTTGTAGCTGACAAACCACCACCACCCAAGTCCCTCATTTCGGAATCAGTAGCGTGTGCTACGCAGGATCTCAGAACCAGATTTGGATGGCTGCTACACATGTGTGATCCGTTAGATGAGAGGCTAGCTAATCTACTCAACACGGCGGCTCGTATATCACTAAGCTGCGCTCTAAGCAAAGTGTGGCATCTGGCCTTCCCTCTATGACACCTTAGTCCACATGCAGAGGACCTGGCGTCGCGCCCAGTAATGCGCTGTCGGCAGCTCAACTGGTAAGGTGTCTACCTTCTTTCCCTTGTCAGGCATGTAAAAGGTAAGCTGTGCAGCACCGGGCCTCCCCTCTGGACAGATTTGTCCACATGCAGAGCATCTGGCGTGGCGACTGGTAATGGGCAGCGAGGTAGCCCTCCATGCAGCCCGACTGGCAGCATCTTGTGTGTGAGATACATCTGCCTAAGTGCAACACCTAGCCTCCCCCCGGGACAGCTTGGTCCACATGCAGAGCATCTGGCGCGGCGACTGGTAGTGTGCGGTGAGGTAGTCCTCCATGCAGCCCGACTGGCAGAAGCGCCAGTTGTGGATGTAGTGGATGGTGTTGTTGATGCCGTACTGCACCACCCACATGCCCATGCTCACATCCTCCATCTTGAAAATCTGCGGAAGAGAGGGGAGGAGAGGGAAGAGAGAGGAGACAGGAACCCCGTTAGTCAGCGCACACATGCACATGCTCACGTCCTCCATCTTGAAAATCTGCGGAAGGGAGGGGAGGAGAGGGAAGAGAGAGGGGAGACAGGAACCCCGTTAGTCAGCGCACACATGCCCATGCTCACGTCCTCCATCTTGAAAATCTGGGGGGGAGGAGGGGGAAGAGAGAGAGGGGACAGGAACCGTTAGTCACCGCACACATGCCACCTCCATCTTGAAAATCTGGGGGTGTGTGGGGGGGGGAGGGGAGGGGTGTATACCTTGAATATCGCATTGCACCCACAACATCACTCCATCTCACCAGCAGCATTCATCCTTCGCACGATGAACTCGTGATGATATACCCAGAGCCATGGCGTGATGATGCACCCAGAGCCATGGCGTGACGGAGCAGTATGCCATGGTGTGGGATACATGCACGCTCTGCAATTCAACCCAGCATCTCTGAGACTCACCCGCAGCATCTTGTATTCCTTCATGCGCACGATGAAGTCCGCAATGTCTCTTGTGATGATGTACCCGGGGCCATTGGCGTACGGGGGGTAGTTGGTCTCGGGCCACTCCTGTGCATTGGGATGGCATGGGATGGACAAGTGAGGCACAAAGGCATTAGGAGGGGCACAAAGGGCACGATGAAGTCAGCAATGTCTCTCCTGATGATGTACTCGGGGCCATTGGCGGATGGCGGATAGTTGGTCTCGGGCCACTCCTGTGTGTGGAATGGCGTGGGGCGGCGCGGCATTGATTGGATGAAATGGAGCGGTAGGGCATGGCCAGCACGGCACACACCGGAAAGTCTTGCACGTGCACGTCTCCTACAAGGGCTTGCGGCCCTCGTTGATGTTGTCCAGGCACCGCTCTCCACCCCTAACCTTGCATTGACATACCTCCTCCGACACCGCCCACTTGCCCTCTCTAACGGGTTTGTGGAGCTCGCTGATATGAGGTCGTTGTTATTGCCCATGTGCAGCTCAATCATGTGGCTGACCTACCTCTTCCTCCCTCCCACACTCTCTCCCCTTACCCACCTCCTCAGCCACCGCCCATATGCCCACCCTCAACGGCTTGTGCAGCTCATAAAAATCGCCCATGTACAGCCCGCTCCAGTGGTGGTCGTGCGTCTCTTGATCTCTAGCTCTTCCGAACCCGCCCATGTAGAGCTAGAGCACATTTGCCCTCCCTGAGGGGCTTGTGGAACTCATTGACGTTGCCCATCCAAGCCCAGCCGTCCCCTGTGATCAATAATGTCCCTCTCTCCTCGCACATCCTCCCCTCTCACCTCTTCCGACACCGCCCATTTGCCCTCCCTGAGGGGCTTATGGAACTCGTTGATGTTGCCCATGTACAGCCCCCTCTGGTGGTTGGCGAATCGGATCTCGTCGAACACCGCGTCCAGCCGCACAAAGTTGTCGTCATCCACCTTCATGATGTAGTCCGTGCTCACGTTCCGCAGCTGCGGGGGACGCGAGAGGCAGGGGGGAGGGAGGGGGGAGGGAGGGGGGGAGGGGGGAGGGAGGTGGGGGGGGAGAGCACAAGCAAGGGGAAGAGGGTTACTACGAAGGCCACTTGTACAAGATGAAATCGTCATCGTCCACCTTCATAATGCAGTTGGTGGTGTTGTTGCAGAGGTGCAGGGTGGGGGGGTTGTTGTGGCTTGTCATGGTACGTTATGACATGTCATTGTACTGCCAAGTACGGCATGATGTGGCATGAAACGTGTCATTGTATTGCGTGGAGTTGTGCTGTGGGCATGCCCTGCCCTGCAAACACCACTCACCCCGAACTCACAACGGGCAATAGTTTTGAGCACCACGAGGCCATGGCGGTCGATGAATGGCATGTGATGGTATGGCATGTGATGGTATGGCATGTGATGGTATGGCATGTGATGGTATGGCATGTGATGGTATGGCGTGTGATGGTATGGCGTGTGATGGTATGGCGTTTGACGGTATGGCATGTGATGGTATGGCGTGTGACGGAGACGCACTATATAGCACAGACAGCAGATACGCCATGGGGTACACAAGGCGACCACTCACTCCGATGGCGATGGTCTTTAGCACCACGATGACGTAGCTGCCGATGAAAGGCATGCTTTGGTATGATCTGGCATGGCATGGCATGGCATGGCATGGCATGGCATGGCATGGCATGGCATGGCATGGTATAGAGGCGCATCACTCACCCCGAACTCGCAGATGGCGATGGTTTTGAGCACCACGAGGTCGTAGCGGTCGATGAAGGGCAGCACCACCATGTCGCCGTACAGGCTCGCCTCCTTCTCCACCTCCACGTTCACTTGGATGCTCGGATGCTGTGAGGGGGATGGCATGGGTTGGAATGGGATAGGGGGGGTGGGACACGGAACAGCGGACGATGACTGGTGACACCACCTTATTGCACCACCGTACAGGCTGGATTCCTTCTGCACCTCCACGCTCCCTTGGATGCTCGGGTGCTGGTGGGGGGATTGGCACGGGGTGAGACATGGAGCAGCGGTTGATGAATGGCAGCTCGACCATGTCGCCTTACAGGTCAGCTTCCTTCTGCACCTCCACGCTCCCTTGGATGCTCGGGTGCTCCACACAGGGTGGGATGGGATGGGATGGGATGAGGCGCCTATAGCAACTCCCTTTTGACATGCCTCGGCACACACCAGGAGATAATGCGGAGGCGGGGGAGCTTACCAGAGCCAGGAAGAAGCGAGCCGCCACCTCCCCACTGCGGATCTGTGGGTGTTGCAGCCAAGTCTTCCTCACTGCCGTCCGCTCAGCAAAGTGGTTGGTGGCGGAGAGGATCCCGATGAACATGCTCACGTTCGCGTCCCTCCGCAGAGGCGGCGCCTTGAGCGACTCGCTCGCCTCCAGGTCGGCGGTGCGCAGGGGCGGGGAGAGCGGCAGTGAGGTGGCGACAAAGGACTTGAGGAGGATGGTGCCGCTGATGGACACTGCTGTCGCCTCCTCAAGAGGGTTGCCCTGCACATGGGAAGAGAGACAGGAGGGAGAAAGGAGGGAGAAAGGAGGGAGAAAGGAGGGAGAAAGGAGGGAGAAAGGAGGGAGAAAGGAGGGAGACAGGAGGGAGAAGGGGAAGCGGAAGCAAATGACGTTCATTTTGACTACATTCGCTTCCCTCTTTACGGGAGGCGCCTTGAGCGACTCGCTCGCCTCCAGGTCAGCCATGCGCAGGGGCGGAGAGGGAGATAGGCAGCGATGTGGCGACGAACGACCTGAGGAGGAACGACCTGAGGAGGATCGACCTGAGGAGGATCGACCTGAGGAGGATCGACCTGAGGAGGATCGACCTGAGGAGGATCGACCTGAGGAGGATCGACCTGAGGAGGATCGACCTGAGGAGGATCGACCTGAGGAGGATCGACCTGAGGAGGATCGACCTGAGGAGGATCGACCTGAGGAGGATCGACCTGAGGAGGATCGACCTGAGGAGGATCGACCTGAGGAGGATCGACCTGAGGAGGATCGACCTGAGGAGGATCGACCTGAGGAGGATCGACCTGAGGAGGATCGACCTGAGGAGGATCGACCTGAGGAGGATCGACCTGAGGAGGATCGACCTGAGGAGGATCGACCTGAGGAGGAACGACCTGAGGAGGATCGACCTGAGGAGGATCGACCTGAGGAGGATCGACCTGAGGAGGATCGACCTGAGGAGGATCGACCTGAGGAGGATCGACCTGAGGAGGATCGACCTGAGGAGGATCGACCTGAGGAGGATGGTACCGCTGACAGGCACTGCTGTCGCCTCTTCTAGAGGGCTGCCCTGCAGGTGATGAGAAGAGAAGATGGGGGGTTGTGAGGTACAAGTGACGCGCCTACTTCACAGCTCAACAAGAATTTTATAACCAGCGTAGAAGCAACTCACCAAGCACCCTTTCTGTTGGAATGATGATGGCATGTGATTGCCACGTCCACAGCACACGTGGACTGATTCCATCCCACACTCCGCCCTCACAGCAAGCACAGAATGATTGATTTCCACTCACTGAATTCACCAGTCCACTCACCAAGCGGTATTGGAAGGACGCCACGTCGTTGTCATCCAGACACATGGAAGCCCTCCCACCCGGCGTGCACCACAAGAGGTGCCTATTAATACAAACACTGGTAGCGTACAAACCACTCACCGAGCGGTACTGGAAGGACGCCCGTGGTTGCCGTCCACGGACCCGTGGAAGCCCTCCCAGCCCATGCGCACCACGAGTGTGGTGTGTATCGAGTACATACTAGTACGGGCAATTCGACTCACCGAGCGGTACTGGAAGGAGGCCACGTGGTTGCCGTCCACGGAGACGTGGAAGCCCTCCCAGCCGGCGCGCACGACGAGCACAAAGAGGCGATCCTCGTGGAAGGGGAAGGGCCACTCCTCCGTCAGCTCCTTGTCCGCCTGCTTCATCACCTGCAGGGGGTGCAAGGAGGTGGAGAGGGGTGGAAAGTGGTAGAGACAGACGCAGCACAGAAGAGGCAGAGGGGAAGTGAGTGGGTGGGAGCAGGGAAGGGCCACTCCTCTGTCAACTCCTTGTCCGCCTGCCTCATCACCTGCAGGGGTGCAGAGGGGAGGGGCGGAGTACATGGGGATGCACAAGTCACAGGGTGGAGAGGGGTGGAAAAGGGTGGAGTGGAACCAAGAATCAGAGCAGAGACGGCCCTCGTGGAAGGAGAAGGGCCACTCCTCCGTGAGCTTCAATTCTGCTTGCTTTATCACCTGAAGGGGGGACATAGAGAGGTGCAGAGGAATGCAGAGAGGTGGAGACAGGTGGTGTGGGACAGGGTGGGAAGCCAACAGCCAGTGAAGAGGCGGTCCTCATGGAAGGGGAAGGGCCACTCCTCCGTCAACTCCTTGTCCGCCTGCTTCATCACCTGGTGAGGTGCAGAGGGACACGGAGCGGTAGCAACAGTCGCACAGCGGCAGGGGAGAGGCTGAGGTTGGATCACACGGAGCAGGTTGGAAGGGATGCTCCTCTGCTAACTCCTGGTCTGCCTGCTCTATCACCTTGTAGAAATGCAGACGGGTGGAGAGGGGAGCAGAGTGGCACAAGGGAGCCAAGTTTGAGGAGCAGGGGAGGGTGGGCGGGGCACAGAGCAAAGCGTGTGTGCAGTGGAGTGAGAGGGCCACTGCACATCTCACACCCTGGTCAGCTTGGGCCGAGTCAAACAGCCCTGAGTGCATGCATGCACGCACCACTCACACCTGTGGTTGCCACCCTGACAGCTTCTCAGTATCAAGGTGCGTGGTGTCACTGCTGGCCATGCGCTCCTGGTGCTCCTCTGTGCGCCCCTTGCCCTCCATACGAAGAGGGAGTGAAGCACCCTCAGCGCGCGCACACAGCACTCTCACCTGCCGCTGCCACCCGGACAGCTTCTCTGTGTCCAGGGGGGTGCCATCCGCGCTGTCCATGCGCTCCTGGTCCTCCTCCGTGCGCACCTTGTCCCGCGACCACTTCTCACACCGCCGCTGCCCGTCCACTGGGGGGGACGTGGGGGCAAGGCGGGGGTTTGGTGGGGGGGGGGGGGGGAGGAGAGGGTTGGCGCAGGTAGAGGAGGGGAAGGTGAGGATGGAGGGAGGAAGGGACAGGACAGGGACTCATGCCTCGCGACCTCTTCTCTCACCGCTGCTGCCTCTCCACTGGGGCTGCAAAGGGGATCACAGATACACCCAGCCACTCACAGATACACACAGCCACTCACAGATACACACAGCCACTCACAGATACACACTGGCACTCACTTCTCTCTTCATGGCACGTGGACGCATATCCCTTGCACTTGCCACTGCTAATCCTTCAAATCCACACCCCTATTTTTCTGTTAAGCATCTCGCTTAGTGCCACCATTCACTCCCAAAGCTGCCCTCGGTAGCACGTGTTCTGCTCTAACAAGCGCACACCAACCCCCCCCCTGCTGCTGTTGCCACTAAGTAAGTACTTTACTAAACAACAAACCACTCACCCCTCTCCTCATGGTACGTGGACGCATAGCCCTCGCATCGCAGCGACTCCCCCCACTGCCCGCGGTAGCACGTGTTCTGCTCTATCACGCGCACACCCTCCCCGTTACTGCTGCTGCTGCTGCTGCTTCTGTCGCCCCGCAGGTGCGAGTGCAGGTGGTAGATGCGCGTGGCCTCCTCTCCCTGCACCACCACTAGGCCCTGGAGAAGGGGAGCAGGGAGAGGTGGGAGGGAACGATGGAATGCACATCAGGGGGGATGCCGTCGTTGCGGCTTCTGTCGCCCCGCAGGTGCGAGTGCAGGTGGTACATGCGCGTGGCCTCCTCTCCCTGCACCACCACTAGGCCCTGGAGGATGGGTGGGATAATGGGGGGATGTCAAGACTGTTGCTTTTGTCGCCCCTCAGGTGCGAGTGGAGGTGGGAAGACGCGGGTGGCGTTCTCCCCCTGCACGGCCGCCAGGCGCTGGGAGAAGGAAAAAGGGGAGAAAAAGGGAGACGAGTGCGGGAGAGTGGGAGGCGTGAAGCAGTGCCCCGATCGCTGACCCGATTTCCGTCAGGCGCAAGAGAGCGTGGCTCATTCGCGTGCTCTCCCCCCCTTGCACCACCATCAGGCTCCACGGGGAGGGGAAGGGGGATGGCAGGGGTATGGCGTAGGGGGAGAGCCATGGGGGAGAGCCATGGGGGAGAGCCATGGGGGAGAGCCATGGGGGAGAGCCATGGGGAGAGCCATGGGGGAGAGCCATGGGGGAGAGCCATGGGGGAGAGCCATGGGGGAGAGCCATGGGGGAGAGCCGTGGGGGATGCTAATGGCTGCCTCTGTATCCCCTCAGGTGCACGAGAAGGCAGTGCTTGTGCGCTGGCCACCCGTCGTGCACTACCCACCAGACCCTCGAAGAGGGTGGGGAAGGGGGCAGAGAGTGAGGGAGTAAAGGGGGGGAGAGGGTGAGGGTATAGTGGGGGGGAGAGGGAGAGGGAGCAGCAAGGGAAGGGAGAGGGGGGGATAGCAGAGGGGTGGTGGTGGAGGATGTTGAAAGCGTCTTCTGACGAGGAACCACAAAGTCTACCTGTATTCAAGCCTACCAGAATTCCCAAGCCTAATCCCAAGCATGCCCTTCCCTCTAGCCCTGTGTATCCCTCTTACCAGTCAGTATTGCCTCTACACCTACCAGTATTGCCTCTACACCTACCAGTATTGCCTCTACACCTACCAGTATTGCCTCTACACCTACCAGTATTGCCTCTACACCTACCAGTATTGCCTCTACACCTACCAGTATTTCCAGCATAAACGACAGTGGCGATCGCTCACTGCCCGTCTTCTCCCCCGTCACCGCCACCTCCCCCGCGCCCGCCCCCCCGTGTACCGCTTCCGCGGACTTAGCAGGCGCGGAAGGCACCAAGCCTACTATGGTGATCGCGGACCCAACGCGCATTCCACAAGGTAACTTGACATCCCCGCTTCTTAATTCCTCATCCCCCTCCGTCAGCACTATAGCTCTCTGGCACGTCTTAATAGTATCCGCGCCGTCCGCTCTAGGGTCCTTCTTCCCCTCGCGCTCTAGCGTCTTTAATCTCTCCATCTCCGCGGCTAGCTCCCGAAGCGCCATCTGCCCCGCGTCCAGCGCCTCTTCCGACGATTTCTCCAGCACCGACCGCCGGCTAAACGGGCCCGTCCGCTTCTTCTTCTTGACGGCCGGCAAGTTAACCGGCAGAGGCTTCTGCCGGCTCTCCACCTTCTCCCCCGACACCTCCTCCGGCTGCTTCCCGTCCTCCGCCCCCCCCCGCCCGCCACTCCCCCCGCTCCGCCAACCCCCCCGCCGACTCCTCCACCAGCTGCGCCTCCCCCGCCTGCGCCGTCCGCGGAAGCCTCACGGAGCCCCGCCTTGCGCTGGCGGTCGGAGCCCCACGTGTTGCGCGTGAAGGTGGCGCGCAGGCGGTCCATGACGAATCGCCGCTTGCCGGTTGTGTCGGCCACCGTCAAGACGTCCATCTGACGGTCCGCCTCGTGCTTGAGCTTGTCGTCAGCCGACTCCGGGCTCCAGGGACTGGTGGGTGGGAAAACAGAAAGCGCAGCATTGAGGGGGGAATCAGCGGACGAAACGCTGTCGGCCACCGTCAGCACGTCCATCTGACCGTCTGCTGTCCATCTGGCCGTCTGCTGTCCATCTGACCGTCTGCTGTCCATCTGACCGTCTGCTGTCCATTTGACGGTCCGTCTCGTGCGTTCCCTTGCCGTCGGGAAAATACGGATTCCACGGACTGATGCGCTGGAGACAAACGAAAAAGGGAAGCGGGGAGGGGTATAATTCTCAAACAGCGGGACCGAATGGAATGCGCTCCGCAACGCATTCAACCGAAGCGGCTTGGCTTCATCGGAATGCCAGCACCGGCTTCGGCTTCGTTCCCCGACGCGTCGCAAACGGTCGATGAGAGCGTCGCGTCTAGTGAATGTCGACCAAGCAACAGCGTGGATTCCGACGGTGAATCTCGCCTGGATCGCATTCACCGACCGACAGCCCACCTAGTCGGCCGACTCCTCGGCTAGCCCCAAACGCAGAGCTCTTTCCTATCATCTCCCGCTCACCTGTCTAACAGTCCTTTTGAAGCGAAGAAGACGACCAGCGGGGACGGCTAACCCCGAACACAAGCACGCTCGAATCTGCCTCCCGCTAACCTGTCTAGCAGGCCTTTAGGAGCGACTAAGACGACCAGCATGAAGAAACCAGCGGCGACGGCTAACCCCAAACACAAGCACGCTCGTTTCTGCCTCCCGCTCACCTGTCTAGCAGGCCTTTAGGCGCGATGAAGACGACCAGCATGAATACCCCGGCGGCGACGGCTAGCAGTCTAGCCAACCGGCGCTGCGAGAACGCGGCGCCGGTGAACAGGCTGGCGCCGGCAGCTTTGCTGCGCTCTCGGAAGTCGTCGCGGTGGTGGTGATGGTGGTGGTGGAAGGTCGTCGGGACCGCCTTCCATGTTCCCCCTGCTCGCGGTCTCCCTGGCGGCGCTCCTAGTACCGTGGTTCGATTCACCGCCATTTCTGCGGCTCGGAGGAGCTGTGGTTCGGAGGAGGCTCGGAGGAGCTACGGTTCGAAGGAGCTACGGTTCGGAGGAGCTACGGTTCGGAGGAGCTGCGGTTCGGAGGAGCTACGGTTCGGAGGAGCTACGGTTCGGAGGAGCTACGGTTCGGAGGAGCTGGCGCTTCAAGCAGGAACGGCTGGAAGTCGGCTGCTCGGATCGTATGTGCTATCCGCTCTTGGAAAGGTAAGTGGTTGAAAATAAATATGGGGTCGGGAGCGGGCTAGGCAGTCGCCATGAATCGCGCTGACTCGAATTCAGGGAAGAGACATAATTTATGAGTATGGCTCGGTCGATTTGTACGGAGTGGCACAACGCGCAGGAAGACCGAAGCGGCGAGGATAACAGGCAGTGAACAAACTGCTTGATCGAGCGCGCCAAACGTACTTCTAAAGCCTGGACAGAAGTGAACGCAAGATGGAGAGTTGCTGCAGAATTGCCAGCAGCAAGTGCCACTTAAACTAGGCTAGACTCACTGCCGAATTATCCGAGCTAGCGATCTTAGATAATTTGGGGGACAAGCTGGGAGAAGCTTGGACGAGGTTCCCTTGGCTTGCAGAGCACGAGGCAGGTGAGGGCGTGGAAAATACGGTTCCGAACTATTGAAAGTTCGAACGGCCCGCAAGGTACAGTGCTTTTAATGACGGTAATGGCATGTTTCAGCTAGGATATCGCGTGGTACAAAGAGGTGGAAGTGCTGTTCGCTTGATTGAGAGGAAGGTTTGGACAAGCGACAAGCGACAAGGGAAGGAACGTGGGCGAGGCGAGACGACGAAATAACTCTCAGCCGCACGCGCCTGCACATGTGTCACGAGATCATTGGTTTTCCGGTCACCGCACCATCGCAACAGCTCTCCTGCGAGCCGACGACCCACTCGCGAAGGCGCAACTTTTAGCGAAGCGTCAGCGCCAGTCGCAATTTTGGGCATCCCCAACCTACGCGATCGAGTCGCGCCAAACTGTGGCGGAGATTCGCGAAGGGCTTCGCGGAGCCGTCCGTAAGCAGTCCCGCCAAATCTGTAGCATGTCTTCGTCACGAGCAGGTGCGATAAAGTTTACGTTTAAGGAAAATAACTTCATTGTCCTTAAGTATTTCTGACCTAACGTTCTTTCATAATTTATTCACAGCAGAATCAACCGTATATCTCTTTCTAGTATTATATAATAATATGAAATTCTTACACATTTAATTCTACGGGTATAAAATTTCCCGTACCATTCTTGGCTTTACTCTAACATATTCTTTTGAACTGTACTCGAAAACACTATAACTTGGATAATCTAGTGAGAAGCATCTCCACTGATGGAGTTTGAACCCCTCCTAATCGTGACGCACCGAGTTTTGCACGATTTGAGATGTGTCCAGTGCAAGAAACAGAGCTCCTTGGTTCCTACTGCCTTCGGTCTGTCCTTACCACAGCAAACCGAGCTTCTAAGATCGTCTCGACCAAGAAACTCGTTAACCGGCTGAGGCTGTCGCGATG
This sequence comes from Closterium sp. NIES-67, assembly GCA_027943415.1. NCBI lineage: Eukaryota > Viridiplantae > Streptophyta > Zygnematophyceae > Desmidiales > Closteriaceae > Closterium > Closterium sp. NIES-67. The sequence goes on along the minus strand of BQMB01000723.1, from coordinate 714,519 downwards.
GGAGGGCACGGCGGGTTGAATATTCTGCCGCAGAAGCGGTGGAACGTGTATAACTACGAGAACCGGGAGAAGGTGCGCAAGGACGAGGCGGAGCAGTCTGCGCGCGAGCAGGCGCTGGCGGAAGAGCAGCGCCTCCGCGACAGCGAGTTGCGCCTTCAAACGCTCCGCGCTCGCTCGCGCCAGCAGCAACTCCCCCTTCCCCAGCAGCAGGAGCAGGGGCGTTTAACGTCCCCCCAGGACCAGGCGGAACCGTCGGCGGAAGTTGCGGCCGACGCCGTCTCACGCGCTTTAAGTTCACGCGATTCGGTGCAGCAAGCGGACGTGCTTAAATCGGGTCACATAAACCTCTTCGAAGGGCTGGACTCGGCTGATTTCTCCGCGTTAGCGTGTGGCACAGCGGGCGCGCAGGCGACTGACGCGGTGAAGCCCGGGCGAGCGCAGGAGCTGTGGGAGAAGGAGCACAAGGCGGGGGAGGAGGAGAGGCATAGACTGGGGTACGGAGCGGTGGGGAAGGGTGGGCAGCAGCCCTGGTACGCGCGAGCGGGTGACTTGACGGTGGGGAAGGGGGAGGGAGGAGCGGGGAAGAATGGGGGGGATGAAGGAAAGGGGGCAACTGGGAAGAGGAGATTCGTGGAAGCAGTGGAGGCGAAAACGAAGTCACGAGGAGTGAAGAGGGTTGCGCTTGGAGAAGGTATGCTCATCTGCTGTCCTTAGTTCGTTCGCCGTTTCTGTTGATGAGTTTGTTCATTAGTGGCTGATTATTCGTGTTTTGGTTATATGCACATGTATGGCTGATAACCTGTACTGTTCCTGTTGCTCTGTCTCTGCCTCTTTTCTTTCCACACCCTTGCCTCTTTGCCTCTCAAGGCACTCGGCCACACATTGCCCCTGCAGCCGCAGCAGCAGCCAACAACGACGATGATGATCGTGATGAGGACGTTCCCAGTGCAAGGCACAAGAAGAGGAGGAAGCAGAAGCGCCGACGGGGCCGGTCTCCCTCACCGCACTCGTCCCCCACATCGTCATCAAGCAGCGACGGTCACAAGGACACACGGCACCATCGGGGCAGAAAACACACAAGGGACATCAGGTTGGGCAGATTGGCCAGGTCTCCGTCTCTCGACTCCCCTTCCTCCACATCAGTTCCAAGCAGTGGTGCTGATAAGCACGCTCTCAGTCCAAGGCACAAGAAGAAGAGGAAGCACAAAAGGGGCAGGTCCCCTTCCCCTGACTCGTCCCCCACATGGTCGTCAAGCAGCGATGGCCACAACGACAGACGCCACGATCGTCCCAGAAAGCGCATAAGGAGCATCAGGTCCCCTTCCCCAGACTCGTCCTCCACATCAGTATCAAGCAGCGACGACGATGATAACCGCCACCGCCACCGCCGCCACTCAAGGAAACAGCGTCATAAGAAGCACCCGAAAGAACAGTCCTCTTCTTCTGATGGCTCCTCCTCTCAGGATGTGTCTTTGTCCTCAGACAGCAGCGACAGTGATAGCCCAATCGGGGAGCAGCGGGGAAGCAGGCGTAGGCACAGAGGCGGGGATTGGTCCAAGGGGAGGGGTGGAGGCAGACGCAAAGAGCACGGCGTGAGGAAGAGTCATGGGAAGGAGACCAGGGGGGAGTTGGACGAAGGCAGGAGGAGAATGGCTGGGAGAGGAGAGATGGGAGAGAGAGGTAAGGAGGAGGGGGCGAGATCCCGTGGTGAAGGCACGAGAGGAGCTGGGAAGAGGAGCATAGAGGCGCTGAGAGCAGAGAGAGTTGCACGGGAGGCTAAGGAGAGGGAGAGGGCGCAGGTGCTGTTGCTGCAGCACCACCAGACGACTGGGGGGAGAGCAGGAGGGGGCCTGCTTGGCCCTGGAGCAGCAGGGGTTGGGGGGGGTGCGTCAGGGGTGAGGGAGCTGGGATGTGGGGTTGAAGGGAGGGATGGTGGGTTGTTTGGGGGCATTGTGATGCACGGGCCTGAAGCAGGGCAGAGGAGAAAGCAAGCTCGGTATAATTCTGGGTTTGGTTATGGTCGGTGAACTTGCTTCAGAAAAACGTGGGTCGTCTTGTGTCCCGTCTGCTTGGCGAGCTTGCCATAGCTGGTGTTTTTCCACGAAGTATTGAAAAAAATTAGGGTGTCCATTGCCGAGTAGCTTATCAAAAGCCACTGGAGGCAGGTTGGTTGTGATTTACTGTACGGTATCTGAACTAGGCACTGATACTTGGTGATGCTGCCAAGCAGAAAACAACCTGTTACAGGTACGACAAACTGTCAAACATGTATATCTCTAATGTTTGTATAGACTGTATAGGGTCGCCTCTTAGAGGGTACAACACTTAGGTATATTCACCTGTACCCTCCTATGCTAATTATTCATTTCTAACATGGTATCACTCGTAGGTTAGGATCCCCCCCACCTACCGCTTCCGCCCGTGCCTCCTAGCCCCGTCGCGCCCCTCCTGGGCCCCGTCGCGCCCCCTAGGCCCCATCGCGCCCCCCTGGGCCCCTTTCGCACCTCCTAGCCCCGTCGCGCCCCCCTGGGCCCCTTTTGCGCCTCCTAGCCCCGTCGCGCCCCTCCAGGGCCCCGTCGCGCCCCCTAGGCCTCGTCGTGCCCCCTGGGCCCCATCGTGCCCCCCTAGGACCCGTCGCGCCCCTCCTGGGCCCCTTTCGTGCCTCCTAGCCTCGTCGCGCCCCTCCTGGGCCCCTTGCGTGCCTCCTAGCCCAGCCGCGCCCCCCCTGGGCCCCTTTCGCGCCTCCTGGCCCCGTCGCGCCCCCCTGGGCCCCTTTCGCGCCTCCTAGCCCCGTCGCGCCCCTCCTGGGCCCCGTCGCGCCCCCTAGGCCTCGTCGCGCCCCCTGGGCCCCATCGCGCCCCCTAGGACCCGTCGCGCCCCTCCTGGGCCCCTTTCGTGCCTCCTAGCCTCGTCGCGCCCCTCCTGGGCCCCTTGTGTGCCTCCTAGCCCAGTCGCGCCCCTCCTGGGCCCCGTCGCGCCTCCTGGCCCCCCCCCTCGCGCCTCCTAGCTCGTCGCGCCCCTCCTGGGCCCTGTTGCGCCCCTTCTGGGCCCCGTCGCGCCTGCTAGGCCCCGTTGCGCCCTCCCTGGCCCCGTCGCGCCTGCCTGGCCCTGCTGCGGCCTGCCTGGCCCTGTCGCTCCTGCCTGGCCCTGCCGCTCCTGCCCGTTCCCGCCGCACCTGCCTGGCCCCTCCGCGCCGGCCTGGCCCTGCTGCGCCTCCCTGACCCTGCCGCGCCTGCCTGGCCCCGTCGCGCCTCCCTGGCCTTGTCGCACCTGCCTGGCCCCGCCGCGCCTGCCTGGCCCCGCCGCGCCAGCCGGTCCTGCCGCGCCTGCCGTTCCTGCCGCGCCTGCCGGTCCCGCCGCGCCTGCCGGTCCTGCCGCGCCCGCCGCGCCTGCCGGTCCCGCCGCGCCTGCCTGGCCCTGCCGCGCCTGCCGGTCCCGCCGCACCTGCCTGGCCCCGCCGCGCCTGCCTGGCCCCGCCGCGCCTGCCCGGACCCTCTTCGTGCCGGCTCGGCCTATCGAGCCACTTCGGGCTCCGTCTACACTGCTCGCCCGCGCTGGGGCGCCTTGCGGCCGCCGTGCTGGAGAGCGCTGCCGCTGTGTTCATGCGGAGCTGTGGAGCTGTGCCGCTGACCCTGCACGATGGCTGACTTCGTGCTCCGACTGGACGCCGAGGGCCACGCGGTTGACTTCGCCGCCTGGCTCTCTGACCTCCGCCGCCACCTTACAGGTCAGCGCCAGGATGGCCACTCTTTGATTGTCCATGCCGATGGCTTGCTCCCCCGTCCCCCTGCACCTGCTCCCCTCCCTGCTGACCCCTCCTCTAATGACCGTGAGACCTTCTCTACTACTGCACTTAGCTGTGCTGTCTGGGACTCCCGCGATGCAGTCGCTCAGGTTGCCATTAGCCACACCCTCCCTGTCTCTGAGCGCTCGCGTTTTGCCATTGTTGAGACAGCCAAAGCTTACATAGACGCAATCATTGCCCGCTAGTCCACACCCGCGTCTGCTACTGCTGGCCGCTTGCTTTTCCCGATGCTGTTCCCAGACCTTGCAGCCTTCCCTACCGTCGCAGACTTTGCTGCTCACTTGCGTGCCCTAGAGACCCGCTATCGCACTGCCAGCACTACTGCCCAGCTCATTGCGCTCCCCCCCCCTTTTTTGCAAGACGCTCTATTTTATCGCCATGCGCCTGCCAGACCGCCTCGCTAGTGCTCGCGATCACTTCCTTAGCCAGCACCCGGCTGATCTCACCCTCACTGCCTTTGTCGACACCCTCACCGAGATCGAGACTCGCCAGCGCACTATCGCTCAGTCGAGCGGTGCGCCGGCAGTCTCTATCTTTCACGGCTGTGCCCCCTCCCAGTGCACGTTCACTGACGTTTCAGCTGCGCTCGCCATGGCGACCCCTCTCACCGAGATGGCTGCTGCGTTCCACCCGCAGCAGCGCTCGCGCCGCGGTGGCCGTGGTCGCTAGGGAGGTAGGGGTGGTGGCGCAGGTGGTGGTGGTGGTGGTTGTGACGGTAGTCCGCCTGCGGGGACTACCACTGGTGGGCAGGAGCAGCAGCCCCAGTCGCAGCAGGAGCAGCCCGCGCCGCAGCCGCCGTCCCAGCAGCAGCCGCCGCAGCAGTGGGCTCGTCTCCCGCCTGGTTGGCCCGGCACCTCCGGCGGTGTCGGCCGTGGTGGCGGCCCGCGCAGCTTGGCTTCTACCAGCGGCTCCGGTGCTGTGCCCTGCCAGTACCAGCTTCAGACCGGGCCTCTGCGCGGCACTCTGTGTCGCCGCCCGCACCCAATTGCCCACTGTTTCCGCCGCCTCGACGATCCTTTTCGTCGTCGCTTTGGCCCGGCCCCGGACCTCCTCGACTGGCACAGCCTGCTCCGCCAGGGCGTGCCGATCTTTGAGTTAGACATGGATCAGATAGGTGCTGCTTTGCATGCCTTGTATTCTGACGCTGCTAGTGTTGCTGGATCTTATTACCATGTGTTCTCTAGTTTAAGTGTTGCACCATTGTGTAGCTTAGCCTCTCCTACTGCGTCAGGCGTAGGACTGCCTAGTTTGTCTAGCCCGGTCTCTGCACAGGCTCTGTTCCCGGCCTCCGCCACTGCTTCGCTGTCCTTCACTCTCGACTCCGGAGCTTCTGCCTGCTTCTTCCGCGACCGCTCTGCGCTCACGCCACTTGCTACGCCTGCTGTCGTCTCTCTTGCTAACCCCTCTGCGGGTCCTGTCGTCGCTCGCAGTTCTGCCGATGCCCCCCATTTTCTGTGGCCGTTCGCTGTTCGCTACGCTGCTCACCAGCTTAACTTGTGGCCGCGCTCCCAGCGGCCGCAGGTTTCGCCGACCCTCCTTTGGACTGGGTCCCCCGGTGACGCATCTGCGTTCCACGTCTGGGGCTGCATTGCTCACGTTTGTGCCTCTGGCACGGACAAGCTCACTGCCCGCACTGTCCCTTGTGTCTTCCTTGGTTTCCCCCTGGACTCGTCTGACTGGCTCTTCTACCACCCGCCGTCTCACCGCTTCCTCCACTCTCATGACATCACCTTTGACGAGTCTGTCTCCTTCTACCGCCGCTTCCCTCACCGAGGTCTCACGGTTTCCCCGCCCCTGTTCCTTTCTCCCTCTCCCCCGATAGCCCCTGCTCCTCTCCCGCCTCGTCCTGCCCCGTCTGGTGTCTCTCACGTCACTCCCCTCCCGTCGGTTGTCCCCGTTGAGGAGTCCGCTGACTCTGGTGGTACCCCAGGCCCGTCCTTGCAGCGTCCCCCTTTCCCGGTGTCTTTGCCTCCACTGTCGCAGCCGCCGCCTCCTCTGCAGCCGCCGCCACCGCCGCCGTTGCCGCCGCCGCCGCTGCCGTCGCCGCCGCAGCCGTCGCTGCAGCTGCCGCCGCCGCTCTTGGCCCCTGGGGGTGCTGGCGTTGAGGAGGGTGTTCGTCCTGCGGCTCCTGGGGGTGCCGCTGGTGTTGGAGGGGGTTCTCGCTCTGGGGGTGCTGCTGTCGAGTGTTCTGCCGACGGTTGTCCTGCCTCTGCCGGTCCGCGGGTTCCGGCCCAGCCGCAGCAGCAGTCGCCGCTAGTCTCCGCACTCCGAATGCTCGGCCTTCCCTTCCCGGACCGCTCGCCGGTGTCTCCCCCACCGCCTGCTGACCATCCTGTCTACGGTCCTGTGTTCCCGCAGCCGGACTCGTCTCCGGCCCGTCTTCCTCCTCGTTCCCCTCTTGTGTCCCCTCCGCTGTCTCCTGACCCTACCCCTCTGTCCCACGTCTGGTCTCGCCGTCCCTCCCGTGCCCGTCCCATCTCTCCTGTCCCGCGCTCCCACCCTATGTTGCTCCGTTCCCGCTCGTCTCGTCCTCCCCTCCTTTCGTCACCTCCTCCCTCGTCGCTTGCTGTTGCGCCTCCTCCGTTCTCTGACTACCTCCGTGCTGCTCGTCCCCTTGTCCCTCGGGTCCTTGCCTCCCTTGTTACCGACCCTTCTGTTCCTAACTCGCGCCTTGACACGCTTGTCGCTGCTGTCGCTGACTTCGCCTCTACCCGCCGCCTTGACTACGCTACCGCTCTAGTCTCTGACCCTGCCTGTCCTCCGTCTGTCGGGGGTGCACCTACCCTTGGCAGTGACGTTCTCGAGGATAGGCAGTACGAGCTGGCTTTCCTTTTCGAGGCTGCTCCCCACCTCTGCTCCATGCAGTTAGACCCTGAGGGTGACCCGGACGCCTTCGACATCCCGACCCCTCGCACTTACGCAGAGGCCACCTCGGGACCCTGGGCCTCTCAGTGGATAGCTGCCATGGAGCAAGAGATGGCATCTTGGAGGTCCACCGGCACTTACGTCGACGCAGTTCCCCCGCTTGGGGTGAACGTAGTCGATGGTCGGTGGCTCTTCAAGGTGAAGCGCCCCCCAGGAGAGCCGCCTGTCTTCAAGGCGCGCTACGTGGCCAGAGGCTTCAGTCAGCGCGAGGGGGTTGACTTCTTCCAGACCTTCGCCCCGACCCCGAAGATGACCACTCGTCGGGCGCTGCTACACGTAGCAGCACAGCGCGACTACGAGCTTCAATCCCTCGACTTCTCTACTGCCTTTCTTCAGGGCAGCCTACACAAGCAGGTCTACCTGCGCTGACCACAGGGCTTCACTGGTACCTTCCCCCTTAGGACCCAGTGGCTTCTCAGGCACCAGGTCTACGGCCTGCGTCAGGCTCCTCGCGAATGGTACGACACGCTGCGGGCCACGTTAGCAGACCTGCAGTTCTTTCCGTCCTCTGCTGACCCCTCGCTGTTTGTGCGTTCTGGCCAGACTCCTTTCTACATCCTTGTCTACGTAGACGACCTGGTCTTCGCTACTGCTGACAGGGACGCACTGGCCTCTGTGAAGGCCGAGCTGCTGAAGAGACACACCTGCACTGACCTTGGAGAGCTGAGTCGCTATCTTGGCCTGCAGATCTCTAGGGACAGAGCAGCAGGCACCATTACTCTGTCACAGTCACACTTGGTGCGTCAGGTCCTTCAGAGGTTCGGTCTTGAGTTCTCCTCCGCACAGCCCACACCTCTACCTCAGGACCATGGGCTCTCCGCTCCCGTTCCTCAGGAGCCAGTATGCCCAGTGGCCCCTACGCAGAGCTGGTGGGTTGTGTCATGTACTTGATGACTTGCACTCGCCCAGATCTCGCATACCCTCTCAGCATCCTGGCTCGCTTTGTGGCCACAGGCAGACACCGACCTCAGCACTGGTCTGCCGCTAAGAGGGTTTTGCGTTATCTCGCTAGTACATCAGGCATGGGGTTAGTGCTTGGAGGACGCAGGCCAGTGGTCCTCACTGGGCACACAGACGCTTCTTGGGCAGACGACTCTGAGACTCTCAAGTCGTCTCAGGGCTACTGTTTTAGTCTTGGTTCGGGTGCTATCTCTTGGAGATCCACTCGCTCGTCGTCTGTTGCTCAGTCCAGCTGTGAGGCTGAGATATACGCTGGTGCCATGGCGGCACAGGAGCTCCGCTAGCTTACCCTCTTGCTCACTGACTTAGGTGAGCAGCCTGGCTCTACCCCGGTCCTGTACGCTGACAACAGGGCCATGATCCTCCTGTGTCAGGAGCCTCGACTTGAGGGCAGAGCGAAGCACATCCAGCTGCGGTACTTCCTCCTGCGCGAGCTACAGCAGCGCCGCCAGGCCCGCGTAGTTCACTTGGCCTCTGGTGCCAACACAGCTGATATCTTTACGAAGGCGCTTGCGCCTAAAGATCATCAGCGGCACTGTGTACAGCTCGGTCTAGTTACTGTAGCCTCTCACTTGCTAGGTCCTTGACTTGTACTGTCCTTTATATATATCTATATATGTACTCAGACTGGACTTGTGTCCTCTCCCAGTGGCCGGACTAGTAGTGCCGCCCTAGTCTTGTTCTTGTCTTGTCTCTACTTCTTTTGACTGGTCTTTAGACCCTTGTCTCAGTGGCTGGACTAGTAGTGCCGCCCTGAGGCTGCTTGTTCAGGACTTGCCCCTATGCAGTCTAGGGGGTGTGTCAAACATGTATATCTCTAATGTTTGTATAGACTATATAGGGTCGCCTCTTAGAGGGTACAACACTTAGGTATATTCACCTGTACCCTCCTATGCTAATTATTCAGTTCTTCATTTCTAACACAAACGACCTGGTCTTCGCTACTGCAGACATAGTCGCACTGGCCGAGCTACCTTGGCCTGCAGATCTCCGGGGACAGCAGCGCGCACCTTATCACTCTTATGTTAGAATGAGAGAATGACTAGAATGCATGTGTACAAGGGTATATGACCTTGGAGTTGTACCCTCTAAGGCACAAACCTATACAGTCTACACAAACATAATGATATATGTTTGACACACCCTCTAGACTGTATAGAAAGCATCTGGGTCACCCTCAGGGACTAGCAGCATGGAACAGAGATGGGGAGCAGCCTCGGACATGAAAGCAAGCTCGTACTGGTGGTCCTCTAGGACGTTACTGCCGAGGGCAGGAGCACCCCCGACGGACAGAGGACGGGCAGGGTCAGAGACCAGAGCAGTGGCGTAGTCAAGGCGGCGGGTAGAGGCGAATTCAGCGACCGCAGCGACAAGAGCGTCAAGACGCTAGACCGGAACAGACGGGTCTGTAACGAGAGAGGCAAGGACCCGAGGGACAAGAGGACGAGCGGCACGAAGGTAGTCAGACAAAGGGGGAGGCGCGACAACAAGGGAGGACGGAGGAGGCGACGGTAGGAGGGGAGGACGAGACGCGTGGGAACGAAGCAACATAGGGTGAGAGTGCGGGACAGGGGAGACAGGGCGAGCACGGGAGGGACGGCGAGACCAGACGTGAGACGGAGGCGTAGGGTCAGGAGACAAAGGAGGGGAAACAAGAGGGGAACAAGGGGGAACACGAGCCGGAGATGAGTCTGGGGGAGGGAACACAAGGCCGTAGACAGGAAGCGGAGGAGACGGCAGGAGAGGCACAGTCGCGTGGTCAGGGGACAGAAGGCCGAGCACGCGAAGGGCTGACACCGGCGGTGTCTGCTGATGCGGCGACACGACACCGACACCGGGACCGCAAGCTGCTCCACGGCTACCTTCGGAACACTCCACTCCAGCACCCCCAGAAGGAACACCATCAGAGCTCGAAACCCCTCCAGCACTAGTACCACCCCCAGGCCCGCCGGGACAAGCCACGACAGGGACCCCAGGACTAGTACCCACCCCAACGTCAGCACCCCCAGGGTCAGCGAACTGCTGGTGCGACGGCTGCGACGACGGCTGCGGCGGCGGTGGATGCGACGACGGCTGCGGCGGCTGCGACGACGGTGGCGATGGTGGCTGCGGAGGCGGTGGAGGAGGAGACACCGGGGGAGGGGCAGGCGGCGAGGACTGAGACCGGGAAAACCCACAGGAGGGGGGTGACGTGAGACACACCAGACGGGGCAAAACGAGGAGGGGGAAGGGGAGGGACAGGGGCGACCAGGGAAGGGGGAACCAGGAAGAGGGGGGGAGTAACCGGGGGACCACAGTGGAGAAAGCGGTGGTAGAAGGAGACGGACTCGTCAAAGGTGACGTCGCAGGAGTGAAAGAAACGGTGACGGCGGGTGGTAGAAGTGCCAGTCAGACGAGTCGAGGGGGAAACCAAGGAAGACACAGGGGACGGTGCGGGCAATGAGCTTGTCCGTGCGAGAGGCACGAACGTGAGCAAGGCAGCCCCAGATGTGGAACACAAACGCGTCACCAGGAGACCCGGTCCAAAGAAGGGTCAGCGAAACTTGTGGCTGCTCGGAGTGCGGCCACATGTTATGCTGGTGAGCGGCGCAGCGAACGGCGAATGGCCATAGAAAATGGGGTGCACCGACATGGATCATGGAGGTACGAGCCACCTCCATGACCAAACCGATGCGTCGCTCAGCGACCCCATTCCGCTGCGGGGAGTCCGAAAAGGTGAACGTCTGGGTGATGCCCTCTGCGCGACAGAAACGACCAAGGACGCCAGAGGCAAACTTGCCACCATGGTCGGAGTGGAGACGCAAGACAGGGAGACCGCGGTGGACATGCGCAGAGACAAGCCACGGGATAAGGACGTCAGGCACGTCGGCCTTCCGCTCCAGGGGAAACACCGTGGTGTAGCCCGTGTAGTCGTCGACAAGCACGAGGAAGTAGCGCTCTCGACGAGGCCCATGGACGGGGGTGGGGCCCCATACATCCATGTGAAGTGTCTGTAGCGGTGCGGCGGTGGGGGGGAACGAGGAGGAGTGAGGGGCACAGCGGAGCCGGCCCTCGACGCAGGGCGTGCACGGTGGCGTTGGGGAGGAGGGCAACTCGGGGAACGACTCTGGGAGACCTAGGCCAAGACCGTGTTGAGACATGTGACGAAGACGCAGGAGTGCAGGGTGACCTAGACAGTGGTGCCATAGGAGTGTCGGGAGAGTAACCGACCGACATGAGCAGGCCGCAGCAACCTGGGTAGACGCAGCCACCTAAGGAGATGTCCCAACTGGGGGGGGCACGGTGTCCTGTGTGAACAGGCCAGACACTGGGTCTCAGGGGAACCTGGTGAGGGGAGCACCAGTGGCGGCCTCGATACAGACAGCGTACCGCTCGTGACCAGGGAACGTAGTGGTGATGCCAAGGTCCTGGAGGCAGCCAACACCAACTAGGTTCTTGGAGAACGAGGGGATGTGCAGGCCTGTAAGAGAGCCTGAAGGAACTGCCGGACAGGGAAGGGTGGAGGAGTTACGGGCGACTACCGGTCCAGATGAGGGGTTGGCACGGGAAACTGCGGTAGGAGCAGCAAGCGGCGTCAGCGTAGTGGAGTCGCGGAAGAAACACCGGGAAGCGCCAGAGTCCAGGGTGAAGGAGAGCGCAGCAGTGGCGGCCGGAGTCGGAGCACTGAGGGAAGAACCAAGGCTAAACAAGGCAGGGGATCCTACGCCTGACGCAGTAGGGGAGGTAAGACTAGACACACCTACACTAGGCAATAAAGGGTAGTAAGAACCAGTCACACTAGAGTCATCAACATACAACACATACAGGGAAGAGCTAATCTCATCCATGTCCATATAAAAAATCGGAACATTACGGCGAAGCAAGCTGTGCCAGTCGGGGAGGTCGGGCGACGGGCCGAAGCGAAGACGAATCAGGTCGTCCAGGCGACGAAAACAGCGGACGGGGGTGTGACCGATCTTACCGCAAACGGAGCCACGGCGAGGACCGGTCTGGAGCTGGTTCTAACTGCGCCCGTCACCCGAACTGCCACCCGGAGGCACACCACGCGCACTACCACCACGTTCACCGCCACCACTAGCGCCAAGCCCCTCGGGCGGGAGACCACTCGCCTGCCGCTGCTGCTGCGGGTGATGCGGCTGGTGCTGGGGCTGCTGCTGTTACTGGTGCTGGTCCGGTTGCGATGCCTGCTGCTGCTGGGACGACTGCTTGGCTGCACCTGTCACGATCCCCTCATCAGCACTACCACCAGGCGACCCGACTCCACCACCACCTCCACCTGCACCGCCACCACCACCGCCGCGCCCAGCCTTGGGGCGGCGACCCTTCCCCGGACGGAACTGCTCTGCAGCTGCGGTCTCAGCCACTGCAACGGAACCATCGGAGAAGGTGCACTGAGCGGGGGCACAACCCTGAAAGATAGGGACCGGCACTGTACCGCTGGTCCGGGCGATAGAGCGCTGGCGGGTCTCTATGGCAGACTGGGTGTCGACAAAGTCAGTAAGAGTGAGGTCACCGGGGTGGATGCTAAGAAAGCGATCGCGGGCAGTAGCAAGACGGCCAGGGAGGCGGGTGGCAAGCAGGTAGAGGGTAGAGCAGATGGGCGGCTGAAAGGCTCTAAGATGGGTCTCCGGGCAGGCAGAGCGCCACGTCGCGTCTATCGTGCGGAGGTGAGTGGCCAGGTCAGCGACAGTGGGGAAAGACGCAAGGTCAGGAAAGAGCATCAACAGGATCAGGCGACCTACGGAGGCAGCGGGCGGGGTGGAATGGTGCTTGAAAACAGCGGGGGCGCTCAGACAGGGGGAGGGCATGACTGATCGCAAGCTGCGCGACGGCGTCACGCGACAACCAGACTGAGCGGGCAAGGGCAGCAGCGGCAGCGGACTCACGGTCAGCGGATGAGGGGTCAGCAGGCAGAGCAGCAGAGGGGTCAGGGAAGGGAAGCATACTGTCAAGGTGAACCGCCAAGGAGTGGCCATCCTGCCGCTGACCAGTGAGATGACGGCGGAGGTCGACCAGCCACGTGTCGGACTCGAGCGGCTGACCCTCTGCGTCGAAGCGGAGCATGTAGTCCGCCATCAGGAGCGATGCAGCAGCGGTGCAGTGCTGTGCGGAGCGGTGCAGAGCGGTGCAGTGCGATGCAGAGCGGTGCAGTGCAGTGCAGAGCGGTGCAGTGCGGTGCGGTGCAGAACAGTGCCGTGCGGTGCAGAGTGGTGCAGTACGGTGCTGTGTGAACGGGCCGGCCACGGGACGGGGGCGGGTCGGCGACGAAACGGGCGCGGGGCCGGTGATGGAGCAGGCGCGGGTCGGCTACTGGACGGGCGCGGGGCCGGCTGACGAGGAACGGGCGCGGGGCCGATGAGGACGGGCGCGGGGCCGGCTAGGAAAGGGCGCGGGGCCGACTGGGGGCGTGCGCAAGATGGGGGCGGCTAGGAACGGGAACGGGGGCCAGCTAGGAACGAGCGCGGGGGGGCCGGCTAGGAACGGGCGCGGGGCCAGCTTGGGGCGGGCGCGGGGGCCAGCTAGGAACGGGCGCGGGGGCCGACTAGGGACGGGCGCGGGGCCAGCTAGGAAAGGGCACGGGGCCGACTAGGGGCGGGCGCGGGGGCCAGGTAGGAACGAGCGCGGGGGCCGGCTAGGAACGGGCGCGGGGCCGACTACGGGCGGGCGCGTGGGCCAGCTAGGAACGGGCGCGGGGGCCGACTAGGGACAGGCGCGGGGCCGGCTAGGAAAGGGTGGGGGGCCGACTAGGGGCGGGCCGGGGGCTGGCTAGGAACGGGCGGGGGGGGGGGGGGGCTAGGAATGGGCGCGGGGCCGACTAGGGGCGAGCGCGGAGCCGACTAGGGACGGGCGCGTGGGGGGGGGCAGCTAGGAACGGGCGCGGGGGGGGTCGACTAGGGACGGGCGTGGGGCCAGCTGGGAAAGGGCGTGGGGCCGACTAGGGGCGGGCACAGGGGCCGGCTAGGAACGGGTGCGGAGTCGACTAGGGACGGGCGCGGGGGCCAGCTAGCGACGGGCGCGTGGGCTGGCTAGGAACGGCTAGGACATAGGACGGAAGCGCTGTTGGGCGGGCTGGACCTAACCTACTCATGATACCATGTTAGAATGAGAGAATGACTAGAATGCATGTGTACAAGGGTATATGACCTAGGAGTTGTACCCTCTAAGGCACAAACCTATACAGTCTATACAAACATAATGATATATGTCTGACATGTCACACCGTCACACTTAGTGCACCAGGTCCTTCAGAGGTTCGGTCTTCAGTTCTCCTCCAGTTCTTGAGGAGTCAGTAGAGCCCAGTGGTCCTTACGCAAAGCTGGTGGGTTGCCTCATGTACCTGATGATTTGCACTCGTCCAGATCTCGCATACCCTCTCAGCATCTTGGCTCGCTTTGTGGTCACAGGCAGACACCGACCACAGCACTGGTTGGCCGCTAAGAGGGTTTTGCGTTATCTAGCTAGTACGTCGGGCATGGGGCTAGTGCTAGGAGGACGCAGGCCAGTGGTCCTTACTGGGCACACAGACGCTTCTTGGGCAGACGACGCTGAGACCCTCAGGTCCTCCCAGGGCTACTGCTTTAGCCTTTGTTCAAGTGCCATCTCGTGGAGGTCCACTCGCTCCTCGTATGTTGCCCAGTCTAGCTGTGAGGCTGAGATCTACGCCGGTGCCATGGCACCACAGGAGCTTCGCTGGTTGACCTTCTTGCTCACTAACTTAGGTGAGCGGCCTAGCTCTGCCCCGGTTCTGTACGCTGACAACAGGGCCATGATCCTCCTATGTAAGGAGCCTCGACTTGAGGGCAGAGCGAAGCACATCCAGCTGCGGTACTTCCTCATGCTCAAGCTACAGCAGCGTCGCCAGGCCCGCGTAGTACACTTGGTCTCCGGTGTCAACACAACTGATATCTTTTCTAAGGCGCTAGTGCCTAAAAATCATCAGCGGCACTGTTTGCAGCATGGTCTATTTCCTATAGGTTCTCACTTGCTAGGACCTTGATTGTGTACTCCGCTTTATATATACCTTTCAGACTGGCCTTACGGCTTCTCTTCCTGAGGCCGGAGTAGTGCCACCCTGGTTTGCTCCTGTCTTGTTTGTACTCTTGCTGACTGGTCTTCGCACCCCTGTCTCAGAGGTTGGACTAGTAGTGCCACCCTGAGCTGCGTGTTTCTTGCTCAGCACTGCCCCTTACATAGCCTAGGGGGTGTGTCAACTTATACATATTTTTTTACGTAGAAGTTATAGGCTAGATAGGTGTGTGTTCTTAGAGGGTACAATTCCAACCCTAGATCTCCCTTGTTCTCCCTTGTTTCTATTCGTTCTCGTATTCTAACGTGGAGCACCCAGATCCAGGCATGCAACAGCAAGGCGGGCATCAATGTATGCAGCTCGTCAGGAGATCACATTTGGGACCGCGATTTGAATTTCGTGGCAAAGCTGCGCGGCAACCCCGTTATAGCAGTGTACGCAGTGCTGATCTTTGGTTTTTCACTACTCTGATTTTCACGAGTGAAATCTTTGCCACTCTAATTTTCAGGGTTACGTGGAGCACTAACTATGATTTTTCAGGGTTTTTCTCTGTTTCCAAAATAATAACTATGATCATCAGGGATCATTCCTAGAGCCACTTTCATTAACAGAAGTGCACATGTCACGCCCAATTTTGCACAAGAAGCCACCAAGTCACATCACTCATGGAAATGCCTTACAACGGGCGCTGGATGACCAAACCAAAGGCACTTGTATTACTTGCTAAGGGCGTGGTGCTTACATTTCCGGTTCTTGAAAATCCGGATCTAGTACAAAAAATCGCGAAACTTTTTCCCTGAAGGACATTCACCAAGCCCTATCGAAATGTGTTGCGAACTATGTATCTAGCCCAAGTTCCGGTTTTAGCCGAGAACCGGAATTAAGCACCACGCCCTTAGGCGAGGCAATGAGGGCCAGGTTCCGAGTCGCATCCAGAGTCGCGGCGCAGGTGGCAAATGATGTGTACAGTCCCAAGCGGGTGGTGTGCGTGATACTAGGCAGGAATCCGAGTCAAGGACCGAGGGTCCTTGCTAGGCCCGTCTATTTTTCTTCCGCGATGAAATATGGGCTTCACTCACATTACATGTGGTTCTCCTCGTGCTCGCACGCACACCAAGGCACCTGAGGTGATGTGTCTCGTCATCACCTAGGGTTCAGCAAAGCGCGCCGAAAGTAGTGTGCCGAGCTGTGGAGGAGTGCGCAATACTTTTAGGTTGCAGGAGGTTCTTGGGGGAACTTAGCTGCAGGAAGGAATGTCTCTTATTGCTAGTGGGGTCCCATCGACTAGTCGGGCGTCAACCTCCGGTAGACACCTATCTAAGGGTAATTTCATTTTTTTGGCCGTGGCAAAGTTGATCAGACTGTGGCTGGCGCCCCCGTCCACGAAAATTTTATATTTTCCCCCCTGAATCCTACCCTCTAATTAAATGGGGTAATCCGCCGCTGCACCCTCCTTATTCAGCCGAGTTTGGTCGATTGCATGGATCGGTACCGGTACTCGATGAGGTTCATCGGTCACGGGCGAGCAGGTTCCATCAGTAGTAGGCCCGCTAACTACTGATACTAAGCGTTTCCCTAGTTGCTGGAACTCCCCTGCCTCTGATTCCGCTTGTTTCACTCCTCTGGGCATTCCGACTTGCGGTGTCCCGATCTGTTACACCCGAAACAATGACCCTTGAAGGTTGTAACTGCTGAGTTTGAGGTTGTAACAGCGTGTACAGTGGCACACTCGATTGGTCCGCGAGTGCGACTTCCGTCATATGAATCCGCCCTTGGCTTGAAGAACGAATCCAATCACTCCGCAACCCTCTGCGCCTCCACCAAATATTTAATTTCCCTGATCTAGATTTCTCTGCGCATATCCGGTCGAAGTCCCCCGATGTACAGTATCTGTCGAACTTTTCGTCAGGGTGAATGTAATCAACCTGGTCGCATAAATTCTTGAAGCTGCTGGTGTAGTCCTAGAGTTGGCCCCACGTGCGAAGGCAGTCGTGCGCTTGGCTGCTTGCATTAATGTATTCGGAGCGGCGACGAATTCCCGCGCACCACGATTGCCACGTGTTGTACTTGTCCACCTCGCAATAACTTCCTGCCCAATGATTGGTCGTGCGAAAACGCCCGATCACGCGCGGCTTCGTATCCGGTTCCTGCGAGTGGATTATCTGCTGCCACCAATCCATAGCCAGTCCACATAGGAGCGAAATGACATATCGGATTATTTGTGTGTCGTCGTTGACGAGGTTGTAGTCGTAAAAAATGTTCAAACTGCCACGCTGGCTCGGGTCGAAAGTGGGCGACCTCTGCGTCTTGAGAATGCTTGACGCCATGTTGACGTTTGCAGTTTGCTTGCCGATCGCAGAGGTAATTGAGGGCGACAGGTTTACATTCGTCCTTTCGCCAATTTCCGCTCATCCAATAGCCGGTGGCGGGTTGTTCGTCGAACGCTCGGACGAAGCCGCATGTGGTTGCTGATTGTCGCCAGGTATTCCGGAACGCTGCTGGGTTACTTGCTCCTGTTAACCTTGATTTGTCGTTGGTGCGATCGTATCATGTCGTATCCGAGGCAGTCGGCTCCGAAGTGCATATAGCTCAGATTCAGCTTGGGTTGTTTTAGCTCGCAGACGCGCCGACTTCTTGTGGTACAACTCGTGAGTAAGACGGACTTCGTCAAGTACTGCCGCCCTTTCTTCATGAGTCATGGCGGTAGACGCCAACGGATCTACCATTTTGCGGAAAGTTTTGGGCGGCTTTCGGCACGCTAACACTGCGAACACAGTCGTGGCTGTATGTAATTATCAATTAATATTACCAGGACAGCGGATATGCAGTAAGCGCAGGGCGTCAGCCTCCCTAAGTGTCGGTATTGTAGTGGAACTAGAGCGCTAGGCTGAGGATCGTTGGCTCTGATGGCCAGGCGTTATGAAGCGCAAAGAGCGTGTGTCGAACGATTGATTAACGAGAAAACAACACAATTGAGCCACATCAAAACAACAGGGAGCATGGATATAGTTAGCCTAGGAGCACACGGTTGTGGCTCGGCAGAGCTGCGTGGTTCGTAAAATGACGCGTAGCGCCCAGATCCAGGCATGCAATGATAAATTATATGTTTGATATATACAATGGTAGGCTTGGTAGGTGTTACCGGATCCTACTATAGAGGGTACAACCCCTCTCTCTTCTATTCCATCCCTCTTCTCTCTCGATATTTTTCTCCTTCCTAAACCTCACACCATTCCATGGCTCCTCTTCCTAGCTAGCTATGTTCGACATGCAACACTAAGGAGGGCATCAATGTATGCGGCTCGTCACGAGACCACATTTGGAACCATAATTTGAATTTCGTGGCAGAGCTGCGCGGCAACCCCATTATAGCATTGTACGCCTAACTGACTAAAACCCGTGATAAGGAAATACCATTTCCTTACATTAGGCGTAGCACGCGCAGATTGCGGAGAAAAAGTGTAGGGGTTTACCTGAAGAAATTGAGGGAGCTAAAAGAAAGACGGGTATGTATTTGTCAACTTATACATACATTTGCATGTAGAAGTTATAGGTTAGAATAGGTGTGTGTTCTTAGATAGTACAGTCCAAACCCTACAGTATATCTTCCTTGTTCTCTCTTCTTTCTAATCATTCTAGTATTCTAACATGGTATCATGAGTAGGTTAGGTCCACCCACCCGCTTCCGCCCCGCGCCCTAGCCTACCGCGCCTCGCCGGCCCCTAGCGCATCCGCCGCCCCGCCCCCCCCCCAGTGCGCCTGCTGTCCCTTACGCGACGTGCCGGCCCCTCGTGCCCTGCTGGCCTCTCACGCCCAGCCGGCCCCTCTCGCGCCTAGCCAGCCCCTTAGCGCCCAGCCGGCCCCCTCTCGCGCCGTAGCCGGCCCCCTCTCGCACCTAGCCGGCCCCTCACGCTTAGCCGGCCCCTCTCGAGCTGTAGCCGGTCCCTCGCGCCTAGCCAGCCTCTTCGCGCCCAGCCGACCCCTCTCACGCTGTAGCCGGCCCCCCTTCGTGCGTAGCCGGCCCCCTCTCGCGACGTGGCTGGCCCCTCGCGTCGTAGCTGGCCCCTCGCGCCATAGCCGGCCCCTCGCGCCTAGCTAGCCCCTTCGCGCCCAGCCGGCCCCTCTCGCACCGTAGCCGGCCCCTCGAGCCTAGCTGGCTCCTCGCGCTTTGCAGGCCCCTCTCGCCTAGCTGGCCCCTAGCTGCCCCCCCCCCTTCGCGCCTAGCCGCCCCCTCGCACCTAGCCGGCCCCTTGCGCCAAGCCGGTCCCTCTCGCCTAGCCGGCCCCTCTCACCCAGCCGGCCCCTCATGCCTAGCTGCCCCCTACTGCCTAGCCGGCCCCTCTTGCGCACCGCCGGCCCCACGCGCCTTGCCAGCTCCTTTCGACGCGCCGGCCCTTCCCGCACCTGTCCGGCCTCTCGCACGCCTGGCCGGCCCCTCATGCGACTCGGTCCCTTGCGCGTCCGCAGGCTCCTCACGCGCCCACCGGCCCACTTGCGCCCTCCTCGGCCTTCTGCCCAGACTCCGTTCCGGAGAGTCCTGCCGTCACGCCGCTGTACCACGATGCAGCTGAGTACCTTTGTCCCTGTGCCGCTGTGTCACTATGCCGCTGTGCCTCTGTGTCAGGGTGCCGCTGAGGTTACGCGATGGCGGACGCCATGCTATGCCTGGACGCGGAGGGGCACGCGATCGACTTCGCCGCCTGGCTTGTCGATCTTCGCCAGCACCTGACAAATCAATGCCAGGATGGGCACTCCCTGGCTATGCATGTTGATGGCTTGCTTCCCCACCCTCCCATGCCTGATTCCCTCCCTGCAGACCCCACCACTGCTGAGAGAGAGGCCTTTGCTGATGCTGCGCTCGCTCGCGCTGTCAGGGATTCTCGCGATGCTGTAGTGCAACTTGCCATTAGTCATGCGCTTCCCCTATCTGAGCGTCCCCGCTTCACTGCTGTAGCAAATGCCAAAGACCTCCTAGATGCAGTAGTTGCACGCTACTCCACGCCTGCCTCCGCCTCAGTTGGACGCTTGATCCTCCCCATGCTCTTCCCCGATCTCTTTGCTTTCCCCACCGTCTCTGATCTCGCCACTCACCTCCGTGCTCTAGAGACTAGCTACCACGTTGCTAGCACTACTGCCCAGCTCACAGCTTTCCCCCAACCGTTCTGTGCTACCCTGTACCTTATTGCCATGCGCCTGCCAGACTGCTTAGCCACTGCCCGAGACCACTTCTGTAGCCAACACCCAGGCGACCTCACCCTGACTTCCTTTGTCACTGCCCTGTGTGAGATAGAGTCTCGCCACCGCACTATCGCTCAGTCGAGCGGTGTTGCGGCAGTCCCTATCTTTAAGGGCTGTGCTCCTTCCCAATGCACGTACGCTGAGGCCATGGTCGATACGGCTGCCCAGGCCACTGAGACCGCTGCTGCGGCCTTCCCGCAGAAGCGACAACGTAGGGGCCACCGCGGCCCCAAGGGAGGGCGTGGTGGTAGCGCTGGTGGTGGTAGTGGTGGTGGCGGGGACAGTGGTTCAGACGAGGGGGTTGGGGCTGGTGTCCAGGAGCAGCAGCAGACACAGCAGCAGCAGTTGCCACAGCAGCAGCAGCAGCAGCAGTAGCAATCGTGGGCTCGCCTCCCGCCGGGGTGGCCAGGAGCCCCAGGAGTTGGTCACTGCGGTGGTGGCCCTCGCAGCTCGGCGTCTACCGGCGGCTTCGGTGCTGTGAGCTGCCAGTACCTGCTCAAGACCGGGCCCCTCCATGGCACTGTGTGCCGCCGCCCGCACCTGACCGCCCGCTGCTTTTGCCACCTCGACGACCTCTTCCGTCGCCGCTTCAGCCCGGCCCCGGACCTCCCCGACTGGCCCAGTCTGCTCTGTCACGGTGTGCCTGTGTTTGACTTAGACATGGATAAGATTAGTTCTACTCTACATTCTCTGTATGCTGACGCTTCTAGTGTGTCCGGATCTCATTACCCAGTGTTCTCTAGCTAAAGCATAGCACTTGTGTGTAGTTAAGACTCCCCTGCTGCGTCAGGCGTAGGACCGTTTGCTTTGTCTAGCCTAGGCTCTACCCTTGCTCCTCCTTCGTCCGTGCATGTTGCTTTGCTGTCCTTCACGCTTGCCTCAGGTGCGTCTGCCTGCTTCTTCCGCGACCACGCCACCCTCACGCCGCTCGCTGCCCCTGCCTCTGTCGCCCTTGCTGACCCCTCTTCTGGTCTTGTTGTTACTCGCAGCTCCACTACCCTCCCCTGTCCAGCAGCCCCCTCGGGTTCCCTTACAGGCCTGCACATCCCCTCGTTCTCCAGGAACTTAGTTGGTGTCGGCTATCTTCAGGACCTCGGCGTCACCACTATGTTCCCTGGTAACGAGCGGTACGCAGTCTGTACCGAGGCCGCCTCAGGTGCCCCCCTTGCGACGTTCCCCCTGGACCCGGTGTCTGGCCTGTTTACGCTGGACACTGCTTCCCCCCCGATGGGCACGTCTTCCCGGGGTCCTGCGTCTACCCAGGTCGCCACGGCCTCCTCGTGTCGGTCGCTCACTCACCCATCGCTTTTGTGGCACCACCGCCTAGGTCACCCCGCACTCCCGCGTCTGCGTCACATGTCTCAGTACGGTCTAGTCCTCCGTCTCCCTGCATGGTTTCCTGCCCTCCCTCCCTCGCCTGCGCCACCGTGCACGCCCTATGTCGAGGGCCGGCTGCGCCGTGCTCCTCACTCCTCCTTGCTTTGCCCTGCCACTGCACCTCTCCAGACCCTGCACCTGGACGTCTGGGGCCCAGCCCCCGTCCCTGGACCTCGTCGCGAGCGCTACTTTCTCGTGCTCGTCGACAACTTCACACGCTACATCATGGTGTTTCCCCTGAGCGGAAGGCCGACGTGCATGCCGTTCTTATCCCACGGGTCGTAGCTGCGCGCCTCCACCGCGGTCTCCCTGTACTGTGTCTCCACTCCGACCGTGGCGACGAGTTCACCTCTGGTTGGCTTGGTTAGTTCTGTCGTGCGGAGGGCATCACCTAGTCGTACACCCTACCAGACTACCCGCAGCAGAATAGGGTCGCTGAGCGACACATCGGCTCCGTTCCCACGCATCTCGTCCTCCCCTCCTTCCTTCGCCTCCTTCGTCGTCGCTCGCTGTCGCGCCTCCCCCTCTACCTGACTACCTTCGTGCCACTCGTCCTCTTGTTCCACGGGTCCTTGCCTCCCTTGTTACTGGCCCGTCTGTTCCTGTCTCGAGTCTTGACGCTCTTGTCGCCACCGTCGCTGACCTCGCCTCTACCCACCGCCTTGACTACGCCACCGCTCAGGTCTCTGACCCTATCTGTCCTCCCTCGTCGGGGGTGCGTCTGCCCTTGGAAGTGACGTCCTAAAGGACAGACAGTACGAGCTTGCTTTCCTGTCTAAGGCTGCTCCCCATCTCTGTTCCATGATGTTTGTCCATGAGGGTGACCCAAACGCCTTTGACATTCCGACCCCTCGCACTTACGCTGAGGCGACCTCGGGAACCTGGGCCTCTTAGTGGATAGTTGCCATGGAGCAGGCGATGGCATCTTGGAGATCCACCAGCACCTACGTTGACGTAGTTCTCCCACCTGGGGTGAACGTAGTCGATGGTCGGTGGCTCTTCAAGGTGAAGCGCCCTCTTGGAGAGCCGCCTGTATTCAAGGCGCGCTACGTGGCTAGAGGCTTCGGACAGCGCGAGGGGGTGGACTTTTTCAGACCTTCGCCCCTACCCTGAAGATGACTTCTCTTTGGGCGTTGCTATACGTAGTAGTACAGTGTGACTACGAGTTACACTCCTTCGACTTCTCCACAACGTTTCTACAAGGAAGTCTATACGAGCAGGTCTACCTACGCCGACCGCAGGGCTTCACTAGTACCTTTCCTCCTGGGACCCAGAGGCTCCTCCGGCGCCTGGTCTTCGGCCTGTGACAGGTGCCCCGTGAGTGGCACGATATGCTGCGTGCTACGCTAGCTAACCTGCAGCTCTTTCCGTCCTCTGCAGACCCCTCACTCTTCGTTCGTGTTGGCCAGACTCCGTTCTACATCCTTGTCTACATAGACGATCTGGTCTTTGCTACTACAGACAGAGACGCACTGGCCTCCGTCAAGGCCGAGCTGCTGAAGAGACACACCTGCACTGACCTAGGAGAGTTGCGCCGCTACCTTGGCCTGTAGATCTCAAGGGACAGAGCAGCGCGCACCATCACTCTCACACAGTCACACTTGGCTTGCCAAGTCCTTTAGAGGTTTGGTCTTCAGTTCTCCTCCGCACAGCCCACACCTCTGCCAGTAGATCACAGTCTCTTTGCTCCAGTTTCTGAGGAGTTAGTAGAGCCTAGTGGCCCTTACGCAGAGCTGGTGGGTTGCCTCATGTACCTGATGACTTGCACTCGTCCAGATCTCGCATACCCTCTTCGCATCCTGGCTCGCCTTGTGGCCACAGGCAGACACCGACCACAGCACTGGTCGGTCGCTAAGAGGGTTTTGCGTTATCTAGCAAGTACAGTGACGAAAACAATTGTCTGGATGTTTTGCATTACTTAGGATTTTTTGGCTTTCCGACCACTGTAAATAACGTTTTAATGTTTAATGGTGGTACGCTTTGGGTGGGGCACATAGTGGATGTGTTCATAGCTCTAAATTCCATAATAGTACATTGGATCTAATTTAGTGCCAAAAGATATGCAAAGAGTACATCCGGACAATTGTTTCCCAGAACAAAGAGCAAACTTCCGAGCAGCGTTTCTAGTACCTAGTCAACCGAAACTTGGCCTTGATCACCACTCGCACCCTCCTAGGCATGTTATCTACGAGGTTAGTGGAAACCTTTTCAGCGATCTTCTCGCACTCTTCCTGGACCCACGCTTTTGCATAAGGGGGTGAGCACTAGGAAAATCGCCAAGGATTTGAGTGTATGCAAGAGTATTGTGCACGATTTCATGTTGAATGTTATCTCTTAGACTAGCCATGCTAAGGTGTGGCCAAAGATGCCATAAGTCGATTTGTCCCGTCTTATCATGGATCGTCTTCGTCGTACCGTAGTAGGTAAAAATTCCGAGCAGAGTGGCGAAAACTAGTGTATCTGTCACGAAACTTAGGGTAACATAGCACGGTCGACTCTGCATCTTTGCACTATTAGATCCGCGGTAGGATCCGTAGGTCTCGTCACGGTGCAGCAGTCGAAGAAGTTGTGAGTGTTCAGAAAGAATATCCGGGTTGAGATATGGTGAGGAAAAGGGTCACTCCGGCGTAACATACTCATGTTCTCCCAACCAGTCTAAGGCATGTGTCCTGCCTAGGCTTGGAATGGCTTGGAGAGCATGAGTTTGTCGCACTGGAGTGACCCTCTTCCTCACTAGGCCTGAGCTCGGATATTTTTCCCCACCAGTCAGGGCTTTTTTTTACTGCTGCACCGTGATAAGACCCGTAGATTTTAACGCAATTCTATTAGTGAATGGGTGCACAGTCGACCGTGCTATGTTACCCTAAGTTTCGCGGCGGACACGCTAGTTTTCGCTACTCTGCTCGTAATTTTACCCAACAACGGTACGAGGAAGACAATTCATGATAAGATGGAACTAATCGACTTATGACATCCTTGGCCACACCTCAGCATGGCTAGTCTAAGAGATAACATTCAATCTGAAATCGTGCACAATACTCTTGCATACGTTCAAATACTTCGCGATTTTCCTTGTTCTCACCCCCTTATGCAAAAGGGTGGGTCCAGGAAGAGTGCGAGAAGATCCATGTAAAGGTTTGCACTAACCTCGTAGATAACATGGCTAGGAAGGTGCAGGTGGTTATCAAGGCCAAGTGTTGGGGGACTAGGTACTAGAAACGCTGCTCGGAAGTTTGCTCTTTGTCCTGGGAAATAATTGTCCGGATGTACTCTTTGTATATCTTTTGGCACTCAATTAGATCCAATGTACTATTATGGAATTTAGTGCTATGAACACATCCACCATGTGCCCCTCCCAAAGCGTACCACCATTATATATTAAGACTTAATGTACATTGGTCGGAAAGCTCAAAAACCCTAATTAATGCAAAACATCCGGACAATTGTTTCCGTCACTGTACATCGGGCATGGGGCTAGAGTTGGGAGGACGCAGGCCAGTGATCCTTACTGGGCACACAGACGCTACTTGGGCAGAGGACGCTGAGACCCTCAGGTCCTCCCAGGGCTACTGCTTTAGCCTTGGTTCAGGTGCCATCTCGTGGAGGTCCACTCGCTCCTCGTCTGTTGCCCAGTCCAGCTGTGAGGTTGAAATCTACGCGGTGCCATGGCGGCACTGGAGCTCCGCTGGCTGACCTTCTTGCTCACCGACTTAGGTGAGCGGCCTAGCTCTGCCCTGGTTCTTTACGCTGACAACAGGGCCATGATCCTCCAGTGTCAGGAGCCTCGACTTGAGGGCAGATCGAAGCATTTCCAGCTACGGCACTTCCTCCTGCGCGAGCTACAGCAGTGTCGCTAGGCCCGCGTAGTACACTTGGCCTCCGGTGCCAACATAGCTGATATCTTTACGAAGGTGATTGCGCCTCGAGTTCATCAGCGGCACTGTTTGCAGCTTGGTCTAATTCCTGTAGACTCGCACTTGCTAGGACCTTGATTATGTACTCCTCTTTATATATATCTTTCAGACTGGCCTTGTGGCTTCTCTTCCAGTGGCCGAAGTAGTAGTGTCGCCCTGGTTTGCTCATGTCTTGTTTGTGCTCTTGCTGACTGGTCTTCGGACCGCTGCCTCAGAGGTTGGACTAATAGTGTTACCCTAAGCTGTGTGCTTCTTGCTCGACACTGCCCCTTATCTAGCCTAGGGGGTGTGTCAACTTATACATACATTTGCGTGTAGAAGTTATACGCTAGAATAGGTGTGTGTTCTTAGCGAGTACAACTCAAACCCTATATCTTTCTTGTTCTCTCTTCGTTCTAATCATTCTAGTATTCTAACAGTATTCGTTTGAAGGGTAGTTTATAAACATTTTGCATCTGAGTTTGTATTAGAGCTACCATATGCGACTTTTCGTTGCTTTTTATTCTCGTGATGTGAAATATTGTTTTGTTTTCTGTCTCATGGCAAAAAATGTGACACGTGTCCAAACGGGAATATTGAGATAATGCGGAGTTTTCGGGCAAGGATGAAAAAAAACAATATTACCCATAGCGGCCTGCATTAACCCCAAACTCGCTAAAGGGCCGCGAATTCAAGGTTTACCCATCCCTGAATGGCAAGCAGACCCCTATGGCTTTTATTTTTGTCTTTGCCTGTTAAAGCCCGCGATCCAAATTGCGAGGCGTTCGAAAGTTGCGCTTTCGTGGGTGTATTCGGGGTAACGAGACTCTCGTCACTCAGGGGTGCGTTTCAAGTTCAGCGCGGAAGGTAACTTGGAACACCAGGTGCCGAGCGTTTTTCAACCGTCTAGTTTTTCTAGATTTTCATCTGACGACGCATGAGCCAAGCACTCCCCCCAGTCAGTCGAAAGGTAATCATCCGTCAAATTGTGTGTTTGTAAATCTGACGGTTCACGACAAGCGTTGAATTTGCGAGAGTAAACGTACTTGCGATTTTCCAGCATATTTCGTACAGCCTGAGGGTCAAACTTCATACGTAGTGCGTTTGAACAATTTGGGCTGCGGGTTTTAAAGCCACAGGCTAAAATAGCATAGGGGGGGCTTCAAGAGCGCCGTTCTTGAAGATGGTTCTTTTGAAAAAAAACGGGTTCCTAGTACGATTTTGCGAGGTGCGTTTTTGGGCAGCTGAACAATGATACAAACGCAGTGGTGCCAATTGGACGCGTGTGGGACGAGGCGGGTAACGCGTGCGCGATTCATTTGACTTTTCGCCAGCTTGGTGAAACGAAAAAAACATACTGTACCTCGGAAATATTCGGCGTTCGTGTTCAAGCTTCACATTACGAGGCACCCTCGACCGCGACTTGCGACTAGGGCAAAGGTGAACTGTGCAACTTGTGAGCCGAACAGCCACATGGGTTGCGCGAAATGCGACCTTGTTGAACCTCGGGTTAAAAACCTATTGCACACCCATGGAGCTCTTGAAAAAACTGAGCTGTGTGAGCGGTCAGTCGCAACTTCATCCGCCGAGCATCTGACGCCAAATCAATCGTCGCGCACCAATAACGTAGCAAAGCTACTTCGCATTACAGACAATTTCGGGTCCCATACCATTTCGGAAATAGAAAACGCACCAAAGGGTCTGCCCTTAAACGAAACATTTTTTCAAGAGCTCCTGAGGTGTGCTATTCTAGTCTGTGGTTTTAAGATGCTAAAGCTTCTTCTGCTATGAAATGGACACGTGTCGCAAATATTTGTCCCGAGACATGAAACTAAACAATAGTTCAGAAACAACAGAAAGTCACATGAGGTAGCCCTAATCTAGACTGAGATGCGAGTTGTCCTGATAGTACACCTGTTCCCCCTTTTTGTTCCACCCGGAATAGTCTAGATTGCAATCCCACCTACCATAACCAGGCCTGTCGCTATCAGGGTATTTTATCCTGATTCTCTGATTTTACGGGGTATTTTTTCAGCCAACCCTTAATTTTCAGGCTTGGGCTTTTTTGAACCCTAACCTCTTTAGGGTTGTATGTCTGTGAACACTTATAATTTCAGGGTTTGCGTTATCCCAACACTGAGTTTTCAGGGAGTAACGCGTACGAACCCTGAATGCGACATCCATGTAGCTCACAATGCGGAAATTTAGTCGAAGTCCCCAATCTCCAAAGACATTCCCCCCCACACACAACAACCTACAAAAATTGGTGAAGTCCTCAAACATTCCCTCACACAGCAAGCAACCCACAAAAATCGGTTAAGTCATGTGTCGTACAGACATCCCCCCTACACACCTAACAACAACCCACAAAAATTAGCTAAGTCTTGATAGGCAGTGACAGCACACAAAAAAAACGGCTTAGTCCTATTGTACACAAGTTATCCCCCCTCCCACACTCCCACAACCAGGGCTCGCCACCCCCCTACCAGCAACCCTGTCAACCCTTGTTTTGCGTTGTTAAATCTGGGAAACGGGGAAGCCATTCCTAAAAATCGAGGGGGTAAAATCGCACTGCCACGGAAATCGAAACTGAGGGGAGGGGGAATCGAAACCGACGGGGAAATGGGGAGGGAATCAAAATGGGGGGGAAGGGGGAAGCGAAACGGAGGGGAGAGGGGGGGAACGTGGGGGGAGGGGTCGAAACAGAGAGGATGGGGGAAGCGAACGGAGGGGAAGGGGGAAGTGATCGAAACGGAGGGGAGGGGGGAATCGAAAATGGAGGGGAAGGGGGGAATCGAAATGGCAGGAAGGGGGGAAGCTGGGGCATAAGGCGGTGGGAGAAATTTCGCGCCCTTGCAGCGCCCCGGTTGGGAAATCCTGGACGTTAATCACTACCTACCATCGAACGATTGAAATTTGTCGAAACGATCGCAAACGATCGTGACCGTTACATTTTGTTAGACTTTCAGTTGACCAAATGGGCAACTGGCGAGAATTTCCCTATGTTTAAAATGCGGAATTTACTCTCATTCCAATGCAGTAAAAAAAATGTGAAAGTCTCATTCAAAACTTTGACGTGTGTTCCAGGTGTTTTTTTATTGCCCTATGTTTCCATCCTCCCCCTTCCCCTCCGTTTCGCTCTTCCCCTCCCCTCGGCTTGATTCCCTCCCCTTTTTCCCCCCATTTTTTATTCCCCCCTCGTGTTGAAAACAACCCTGAACGCGTTCGTTGCTCAGCAATGCAACCCTGTTTGTGGCTAGCCAACCCTGGAGGTTTCAGGGTTGTAAGTTCCAGAACACTGAGAAATCAGGAAAGCTAAAATTCCAACACAAGGCCCTCAGGGTAAAAAACATAAATCCATTCGACAGCTCAGGGTGCTTTTTTTTTAAACGACAGCCCTGACCATAACTCGCGTTGACACTGAACTTGATTGGCTGCAGTTCGAACGATATCGAAAAGTCACATCGTATTTCGACAACGACAAGAATCTGAGCTGAGAGGTCGCGCGTGCAAAGTATCTAGTTCATGAGCGAGAATTTGTAACCAAGTGGCAGGGTTTACTGCGGGTTTTCCCCTTCAATGTACCGTTTGCCCGTGTTTGACTGTTTCCTGTTTACAGGCTCAAGCCGCTTGCAAAAAACCGTGAAAAGCAATAGAAAAAATGGTGTACTCATCCAGCGGATACGTACCCAAGAAAGAACCAACCACTGTCAGGATAGATATGGTTGATTGACACACCTGCAGGCTTGGGATTATTGAGGGGGAGAGGGGGGGGGGGGAGGGTCCTGTCAAAAACCCAAGTGTGAACCTCTATAACGTTCGAAAAGGTAGCACACCGGTCTGAAATGCTCCATCAGGTCATACGCCCTTGTGGTTGCTCCCATGGGTCTTTCCCGGCCTCAGACAAATGATCTCGAGGGGACGGTGACGTGGCGATGGCGTGATGGCCTCCGCAGGTCTGCCTTGGCTCCGCTTGTGTGTAAGCCTGGTTTGAGTTCTGTTCCGTCCGTTCTGTTTATCGCGCTTCGTCAAGCAAGTCAGAGCCAGCCAGAATCCGTCAGTGGATACAAACAGCCACCTTTCGGCTGAAACATTCGTCGTCTAACCTGTCGCAAATAGAAAACCAGCGAATCGTTGTTTCGCGAGTTGTCGAGCCCTCGACGACAGCCACGCGACGTCTCCTCCATCACGAGCTGTCGTTTGTCTGTCGCCCGTCATCATCCATGTGCTATAGAGGAAGCTACCCGCAACAGCAAGTACAGTGCACCACACCACTTCAGCAGCAACCAGCAGGCTCTGTTCACCTCCCTCAACTTTCGCGGTTTGCCAACCACCAAGGCAGTGCCGTGCCTTGCAACTCGGCTCGGCATGACCAAACCACCACCCAAAACCATTGCAGACCAAACCGGAGCAAAACCAAGCCACGGGCAAGCCACCTAAGCAACCAGCAGAGACTTGTTACACCGTCCTCGCCTCTCTATCTCCCCTCTCCTCTCTCCTCCCTCTCGACTCCCTCCTCTCCCTCTCCTCTCTCTCCTCTCTCTCCTCCCTCTCTTCCCCCGCCATGCACTTGACTTTTCCCGATCTGCTGCTCTCGCTCTCCCTTCATCTAAGCCACCAGCTTCCACTCTGTTAGCTCATTTCCTAGCTTCCGTTTCCAGTAGTCCCCTCTAGCAGTCTACTTTCATCAACGGTCCTTGTAGTGTATGCTTTCAAGTCTTATACCTCACGCCTGACTCAGGCGATCTTAACGATCAGGGTAGCAGTCTCAGTACTTCTCGATCCTTTCTCAGACCTCCCTCAAACCTGACGCGTACATCTTCTAAGCGACAACAGCCAGCCCACCACAGCGACTACACCCACCCCACAGCGACATGGCCCCTGCAGTCGCCGGCGGCGCGAGGGCCAAGAGACGGCAGGCCGCCGGAGCCGCTCCAGTGGTAGCCTCAGAAGCGACGACGACGACGGCAGTGGCGGTGTCGGCGACGCCGATGCCGCTGTCGCAATTGTCGGGCAACGTCGCTATTGACACGCGAGACGGCCACATGGTGCGTTGCGAAGCGTCGCTGTAGTTGGTCCCCCCCGGAGCTACTCGTGGACTACGGTCTACTCGTTTGCGTCAGTTGGCTAGTCTTTTTTCACTGGACGTCCAGACGTTATCGGGTCTCTTCTTAAAACGCCACTATTCTTATTTCCTCTCGGCTCTTCTACGGGGGGTTCGAAGTCATGAGCCGGGCTTTGTTACCGGCTGATTTCCGCTGTATTTCGTTCTAGCGCTCTCTCGTGTAGTCTCAGCTTCCTCTGTCTTTCCCTCCGTCGTTCTAATCGGCCCCTCGTTTCTTTTCGATCGGACGGTGAGCAAGGAAGGGCCTTTTTCCCGAATATCGATGCGTCTTCTTCCCTCCTCACATCCGTCCGATGCTGCCGTTTCTTGTGATTGTCGGCCATCGTATTGTGTTATTGTTTCACGGCCCAAGCTCCCGTCCGATCTGCCATAACCGTCAACCTGGGCTATTATCCGCCGACTCCAACGTCTCTTTCTGCGTGTCTGTTGTCGTCACCCTGGCAGGTACAGCAGCCGTCGCAAGTGTCGGTGGATTTGAGCAAGCTGCACACGTCGGCACTGAAGAGATACCGCCGGCACTTCAAACTGGTAAGGATTAAAGAGCAAGAATTCAGATCGGCGATAAGGGCTAGAGACAGAGGGCAATATAAGTTTTTTTTCTTTGCGAACGGTGAACACGCTATGGATCCAGTCCTGACGGCTATGGGCCTCGCGCTATCTTCGGCGTGCCCTCGGCCTGTCCTGGGCGTTGTCTTGGGCGTGCGGGGTCATCACCTTGCGACGCCTGGTCTGACGCGGTTGAGTATTGTGTAACTTCCGTCCTGGTCGTGGCTTGGCTCTCCGCTTTTAAAGGCTCGAAAGAGCCTGATGGTATCTCACGATCTTGCTGTGCGTTGAAAGTTCTTCCGATTTTGATTGTTGGACCATGCTGAGCTTTTTTTTGTCCCCCTTCGTGCGCGTCTGACTCTCCTCCCAGGCGGAGGTGGGCCCCAACTCGTCCAAGGAGCAGCTGCTGTCGGCCGTGGGGCGGCACTTCATGGCGCAGGTGAGGGGTGTGGGCGGCAATGGCCTGTCTGGACAGCAATGGTCTTGGCAAGATTGCTTCTATTTGTCGAGTTTGGTTCCGTGTGGGTTAGTAACGAAGAAGTGTGCAACTGAGCTGAACAACAGTGGCATCGTTGCACACAATATGGCTGTCAGCGCTCATCAGTGTATCTCTTCCCTCCGCCTCTGTCCTCTTCTTCCTCGTCTTGTGCCCTGCCAGCAATTGGACGAGCTTCAGGTGCTCGCAGGCTTCTTGCAGGCGGCCAAGCGGCTCAAGGTGGCACACTGACTGGTGGAGAGAGAAGCGAAGACTTTGAGATGCGGGTGTCAGTCATTCCCCGACATTCACTCGTGGATGCCTGCTCGTGCAGCAGTTGCCCCACACAATTTAGGTTGAATTCTACAACGGGCAGATGGGTTGTTGGGGATGAGGGTTGCAGCAGTCAGGCATTAGGGAATGCTGTCTGCTTAGAGGGCTAGGAAAAGGCATGGGCAATTATTGCGGACAGCACGGGGCATCAGCAAAGGCTGGTGCTCCGATGCTCCTTGGTATGCCCTGGACACATGTATGCATGCATGGGGCATGCATGTGTCGAGGTATACACACACACGCACACACATGCGCATGCACCCTGAAGTCTCTCAGGCATCCTCTTGATGCTTCCGGAAGACTAAGTGATGTTGCTGGACATGACTTTGTTTTTGTTCAAGAAAGGGGATGTTCTTGATGTAAGGTCTGAAGTGCTGATTGCGGAAATGTCTGATTTTGCAACTGTGTAACACTTTCTAAACATGTGTATTGTGAGTGTTGCGAGGGCCAACGCAGCAAAGGCAGCATTGAAGCGCTACTCACCCTCTTCTGAGTGTCAAACATATCTTAGTAAGTTAAAATAGACAATATAGGGTTGTGCCTTAGAGGGTATATTGTGCCTTAGAGAAGAAAACTGAAGTGTTTCATAGAGAGAGAACAAGGGAATACACCTAAGAGTGTTGTACCCTCTAAGATGTGACCCTATACAGTCTATACAAATATGAGTTATATATATATTTGACACACCCCCTAGACTGCATAGGGGCAAATCCTGAACAAGCAGCTCAGGGCGGCACTACTAGTCCAGCCACTGAGACATGGGTCTAAAGACCAGTCAAAAGGAGTACAGGCTGTCAAACATGTATTTCTCTAATGTTTGTATAGACTGTATAGGGTCGCCTCTTAGAGGGTAAAACACTTAGGTATATTCACCTGTACCCTCCTATGCTATTCATTCAGTTTTCTCACTGTGATATGGTATCACGCGTAGGTTAGGATCCCCCACCTACCGCTTCCGCTCCTACCCTCACTAGGCCCCGTCGCGCCTCCTAGCCCAGCCGCGCCCCTCCTGGGCCCTATCGCGCTTCCTAGCCCAGCCGCGCCCCTCCTGGGCCCTTCGTGCCTCCTAGCCCAGTCGCGCCCCTTCCTGGGCCCCGTCGCGCCTCCTAGCCCAGTCGCGCCCCTCCTGGGCCCTATCTCGCCTCCTAGCCCCGGCGCGCCCCCCTCCATAGTGTGTCAACTTATACATCTGTTGCTATGTAGAAGTTATAGGCTAGATAGGAGTATGTTCTTAGTGGGTACAACCCGAACACTACATCTCCTTGGTTCTCACTTGTATGCCATCATTCTTTCATCTTAACATGGTATCATGAGTAGGTAGGTCCACCCACCCGCTTCCGCCCCGCGCCCTAGCCTACCGTGCCTCGCTAGCCCCTCGCGCCCTAGCCGCCCCTCGCGCCCTCGCTAGCCCCTCGCGCCGTCGATGGCCCCTCGCGCTCTAGCCGGCCCCTCGTGCCCTAGCGGGCCCCTCGCGCCCTCGCCAGCCCCTCGCGCCATCGCTGGTCCCTCGCGCCCTAGCCAGCCCCTCGCGCCCTAGCGGGACCCTCGCACCCCTTGCGCCCCCGTCGGCCCCGTGCGCCCTAGCTGGCCCCTTGCGCCGCAACGGGCCCCTCGCACCCTCGTCGGCAGCGCCAGCTCGCCAGCTACTAGCCGCCAGCTGCTAGCCGCCAGCTACTAGCCGCCAGCTCGCCAGCTGCTAGCCGCCAGCGCCCGCCCGCCGCTTACCCGCACTAGTCAGCTGCGCCAACTGACTCCACTGCCCGCCAGCTGCCACTGCCAGCGGCGCCTCTCCACTGCAGCCACTGCCTCTGCCACTGCTGCAGCTTGCTCTGCCGCTTGCTCTGCCGCCGCAGCCACTTGCACCGCCGCGGCGGCCACTGTTGCAGCTGCTGTTGCCATTGCCGCTGCAGCCGCTTTAGCTGCCACTGCTACCACTGCCACAGCCACCACTGCTGCTGCCGCCGCTTCCCTTGCAGACGCCACTGCAGCCGCTGCCCTTGCAGCTGCTACTACCGCTGCTGCCCTTGCAGCTACCACGCTGCCCCCTGCAGCTGCCCATGCTGCTGCAGCCCACACTGCCACTGCAGCCGCTGCTGCCACCACTGCCGCGGTTCGCTCGTACCCACATAGCCACCTCCGCTAGCCAGCTCACTGCTGGCCTGCTGCCATCCTCACCTCGCTGCTAGCTAGCCGCCCTCACTGCCACCGGCTCCTGTAGCAGCCGCCCCAGCTCTTTCCTGCTTCTGCCGCCACTGTCTTTCCGGCCGCAGCTGCCAGCATGGCGTCGCCCGGCGTCTTCGTTCTGCGCCTGGATGGGGAGGGGCGGGCAGTCGGTTTCGCCGCCTGGCAGGAGGCAGTTCTCCTTCAGCTCACAAGTCAGCGCGTCGACAACGAGTCTTTGGACGCCCACGTCTCTGGTGAGCTCCCCATTATCCCTCGCCCAGGCGCTCCTGCTCATGATGCGACGTCTGAGCAGCAGGCTGTGCACGCTGCTACTCGTACTTCCTACTCTATCTGGGCATCTTGCGATGCCACTGCTCGAGTCGCCATCCTCAGGTGCCTACCGGTTGCCGAGCACTCCCACTTTGTGGGTGCTGCGTCAGCCCACGCTCTCTGGCCGGCTATCCTAGCTAGGTACTCCACCCCGTCTTCTACCACTCTTGGTCGCCTCCTCCTCCCTTTCTTCCACCCTGACCTGACGTCGTTCACCACTGTAGCAGACTTAGTCGAGAACCTACGTTCTCTCGCGCCTCGCTGGCGTGCGGCCTGTACTGAGGCCCAGCTAGCGCTCGCCCCGCCCCCCCTCTTCTCCACCTCCCTGATTGAGATAGAGGACCGCCTCCGCGCTATCGCCGGTTCCATTAGCACGCCGGCGGTCCCTATCTTTCAGGGCAGCGCTCCCTCCCCAGTGACAGTCCATGCCTCCGCCTCTGTAGTTGAGACAGCAGCGGCTACCTCTGCCCCCGGCCGCTCATCTGACGGCAAGGGCAAGGGCAAAGGGGGCAAGGGTCGTGGGGGGTCGACAGCAGCGGGTGGAGGGGGTGAGGGTGCGGACGGAGAGGGTGGTCAGTCGGAGTCAGGGACTGCACAGCAGCAGCAGCAGCAGCAGCAGCAGCAGCGCCGCAGCAGTCTTGGGGGCCGGCGGGCCCTGGGGGTGGTAGTCGTGGTGGAGGCCATGGGGGTTGGGGCTCAGGGCTGTCGGTGCCCTGGGGTTCGCATGGCTCTTCTGTGAGTCAGGGTGCTGGTGGTTCTGGTAGCGTGGTAACCTGTACGTACCAGCTGCTGACTGGCCCACAAACAAGCCAGGTGTGCGGGCGCGTGGGGCACACCGCCGCTCGCTGCTTCCGCCGCCTGGACGACCTCTACTGTCGTCACTTTGGCTCGCAGGTGCAGGTTCCCCCCTAGCCGGTCTTGCTTCGTCGTGGAGTTCCTATATTTGATATGGATATGATTCAAATTGACCATGCCTTATATTCCTCGTATTCTGATGCTTCTAGTGTTGCTAGATTTTATTATCTTGCTGTTTGTAGCCTTGGAGCTACTGCTGTGTGTAGTCTAGGATTCCCTGCTGCGTCAGGCGTAGGACGTGTTAGAGACTCTTCACGGGGCCCCGCCTTGTCGGCCCTCTCCTTTGTCTTAGACTCCGGAGCATCTCGGTGCTTCTTTCAAGACAGCACTACTCTCACCCCGCCTCCTACGCCTATCCGCGTCGCACTAGTAGACTCCTCCGCCATAGCTGTCGCATGTAGCATCACCACTCTCCCCTGTCCGGCTGTCCCTTCCGGCTCCCTCACAGGTCTGCACATCCCCTCATTTGCTAGGAACTTAGTGGGTGTCAGTCACCTCCAGGACCGAGGCGTCACCACTATGTTCCCTGGCCGTGAGAGACACGCTGCTTGCACAGACACAGTCACCGGTCGACACTTAGCTACCTTTGAGTGTGACCATGGATTAGGTCTTTTTACCCTGCACACTGAGTCCCCACTCACTGCTGCATCTGCCAAGGTCGCCGCTTCCTGCTCCTGTCGCTCACTAGCCCACCCGACCCTTCTGTGGCACCACCGCTTAGGTCACCCTGCACTCCCGTGCCTTAGGCACATGTCCCCCTCACTCCTCCTCATTTCCTCCTACCACAGCACTGCTACAGACACTGCACATGGACGTCTGGGCCCCTGCCCCGGTCCATGGTCTCAGTCGGGAGTGCTACTTCCTAGTCATCGTTGACGACTTCTCGCGGTTCACCACAGATTTCCCGTTGGAGCGGAAGGCCAACGTGTCGACCGTTTTCCTCCCGTGGCTTCTCATTGTTCGCACCGCCCACTGATTGTCTGTAGGTCGCTTACACTCTGACCGCTGTGGCGAGTTTGCCTCTGGCTCTCTAGGACGGTTCTGTCATGCGGAGGGCATCCGCCAGACGTACACACTGCCGGACTCCCCACAGCAGAATGGGGTCGCTGAGCGACGCATAAGCCTGATCATGGAGGTGGTTCGCACCTCTATGGTCCATGCCGGTGCACCCCATTTTTTGTGGCCGTTCGTCGTGCGCTATGCTACTCACAAGCTTAACCTGTGGTCACGCTCCCAGCGACCACATGTTTTGCCGACCCTCCTATGGACCGGGTCTCCTGATGACGCGTCCGCGTTCCACGTCTAGGGCAACCTTGCTCACGTCCGCGATACTGCCGCGGACAAGCTCTCAGCCCGCACTCTTCCTTGAGTCTTCTTGGGGTTCCCCCTTGACGCCTCTGACTAGCTATTCTACCACCCCTCACACCACCGTTTTTACCATTCTCGTGACGTCACCTTCGACGAGACGCTCCCCTACTACCGGCGCTTCCCGCACCACAACGCTCCTGTGCCTCCTCCTCCTCTCTTCCTTGTCCTTGCCCCCCCTGCCGCACCCCTCCCGCCCCGCCTGGCTCAGTCTGGTGTCTCCCACACCACTCAGTTCCCCTCGGTTCCCCCTATGGGGGAGTCGGCTGACTCTGGGGGCCCAGCTGTTGGGGGTGTGCCTGCTGTCCCTGTGGCACCTCCCCCAGCCTCGGTCCCCCAGGCCCCTCAGCCGCCTGCTCCCTTGCCTCAGCAGCAGCAGCCGTCGCCGCAGCAGCAGCAGCAGGGAGCAGTGGGCTCTGGGGGTGCTGGTTCTGGGGGTGCGAGTTCTGGGGGTGCGAGTTCTGGGGGTGCTGACTCCAGGGGTGCTGGTTCTGTAGGTGGTGAGACCGAGGGTGCTAGTCTCGGGGCTGCTGTTTCGCAGCGTACGGGTGGCAGCTTGGGTGCCACTGGAGGTCCTGGAGCGGACAGACAGCAGCAGCAGCAGCATCAGCAGCAGGTGCAGCCGCCGCAGTAGGAGCTGCCGCAATCTGCCCTTCGTCTCCTTGGTCTTGCTCCAGGTTCCCCTGTCAGCCCGACCATTCCCCCTCCGGTGCATGATCCTGTTTACGGCCCGTTGTTTCCTCCTCCGGCCTCCTCTCCGGGCTCGTTTCCCCCTGCGCTCCCCTCCGTCCCCTGACCTGTCCCCCGTCCCCCCTCGTCCCCAGTCCCCTGTCCTCCGTCCCCTGTCCCCTGTCCCCCTGTCCCCCGTCCCTTGTCCCCTATCCCCTCGTCCCCATCCCGCGCGCTTACTTGCGTCGCTTGTCACTGACCCTACTGCTCCTCCTGAGTCTGTCTCCGCGCTGGTCGCTGCCGTCGTTGACTTTGCTGCTAGCCACCACCTTGACTACGCTGCCGCTCTGGTCTCTGGTACTGTCTGTCCTCCGTCCGTCAGGGGTGCACCTGCCCTTGGCAGTGATGTGCTAGAGGACAGGCAGTACGAGTTGGCCTACCTTGCTGCCGATGTTCCCCATCTCTGCTCCATACATGTATCCCAATAGGGCGACCCAGACGTTCTCGACATCCCTGTTCTGCGCTCTTACGCTGAGGCGGTGTCGGGGCCCTGGGCAGCCCAGTGGATACAGGCCATGGAGACTGAGATGGCATCCTACAGATCCACTGGCACCTACGTCGATGCAGTTCCCCCACCTGGGGCGAACGTAGTCGATGACATGTGGATCTACAGGGTGCAGCGCGCACCTGGAGAGCCGCCGAAGTTCAAGGCGCGTTACGTGGCTAGGGGCTTCAGTCAGCGTGAGGGAGTGGACTTCTTCCAGACTTCTCCCCGACCCCGAAAATGACTACTCTTCGGTTCCTTCTTCACAAAGCCGCACAGCGAGACTACGAGCTTCACTCACTCGACTTCTCCGCAGCGTTCCTGCAGGGTAGTCTGCACGAGCAGATCTACCTCCAACGCCCTCTAGGCTTCTCTGGGTCCTTCCCACGTGGGACCCAGTGGAGCCTACGCCGTCCTGTCTACGGCCTCCGTCAGGCACCCCGTCAGTGGCACGACACGCTTCGCACCACTCTTGCTGAGCTGCAGTTCTTTCCATCCTTTGCTGACCCCTCCCTCTATGTTCGCACGTGCGAGACACCGTTCTACATTCTAGTGTACGTAGATGATCTTATCTTTGCTACTCCCGACAGAGTCGCATTGGCCTCAGTGAAGGCCGATTTACTTAGGAGACACACCTGTACAGACTTGGGGGAGCTAAGACGCTATCTGGGCTTGGAGATCTCTCGTGAATGTGCCGCACGCACGATCACACTCTCCCTGTCCCATATGGTGCAGCAGATCCTCCAGAGGTTTAGTCTCCAGTTCTCCTCAGCACAGCGCACCCCCCTACCTGTGGATCACAAGCTCTCTGCTCCTGTTCCGGCTGAGCCGGTCGAGGCTAGTGGTCCATACGTAGAGCTGGTTGGGTGTCTTATGTACCTGATGACTTGCACTTGACCAGATCTAGCGTACTCTCTCAGTCTCCTGGCTCGCTTTGTCGCGACAGGCAGGCACCGACCAGTCCACTGGTCGGCTGCCAAGAGGGTACTGCGGTATCTGGCGAGCACATCAAGACTGGGGCTTGTGCTAGGAGGACGGGAGCGAGTGGTGCTCACTGCACACAGACGCGTCGTGGGCAGACGACTTGGAGACGCTCAGGTTGACTCAGGGCTACTGCTTTAGTCTTGGTGGTGGTGCAGTCTTGTGGAGGTCCACCAAGTCGTCGTCTGTAGCTCAGTCCAGCTGTGAGGCAGAGATCAACGCTGGGGCCATGGTTACTCGGGAGCTCCGCTGGCTAACGTTCTTACTCACTGACTTAGGTGAGCAACCTAGGTCTGCCCCGGTCCTGTTTGCTGACAACAGGGCCATGATCCTCTTGTATCAAGAGGCACGACTTGAGGGCAGAGCGAAGCACATCCACTTGCGGTACTTCCCGCTGCGAGAGTTGCAGCAGCGCGGTCAGGTCCGTGTAGTACAGCTGGCCTCAGAGGCCAACACCGCTGATATCTTCACCAAGGCACTTGCGTCTCGTGGCCATCAGCGGTTCTAGTTTTGGGTTTAACAATATGGTTTTTGCACTGATGTTTATCAACCATCAGGATCATCTGGTTGAATAGTTACGCACTAATTGAAAAGGGTGTTTTAAATTTCGTGACGTGTTATTCACAAGCAAATATGTGTAGACATGTGTACGAGTCAACGCGGTTACAGGTTGTTTACGTCGACCGTAACCAGTGTCGAGCCCAACTGCGCGCCGGTCCCACAATCACCTCGGCCACGTCCAGCTTCTATCGTCATCTATCACATTTCACACCCACTAGACATGGACCACATATATTATAATCACACTAGGCTTAGATGTGCCAAAATTGAGGGATAGGGTGCACAGTCGGATTTCCATCAGACCGCTTCAAATATTGATACTGATGTGATCGATGACTCAAACGGTGACCAAAAGTTGGATCTGGAGCGCGTTGCTGTCGCCTATCAGCAGCAAGTTGAATCAGGAATTTCCATGAAGATTTGACGGCGTTATGGCGGTTTGACTGGCAGGAGGTATAGTAGCCACTATAGTCTTACAAGTACAAACTTAGCAAGGAAAATCGAGATTGAGATGGTTCTCAGCCTCTACAAGCCCCAAGAGCCGAGATCCAGGTTTGTGGTACACCACCACAGATTCCCCAACCACGAAGGGACTCGAAGCAAACCCAACAAGGGGCTGTACCAAGTGAAATGTAACACTACATGCAGTAGCATTACTATTTTCACTATTTTAATATTTATCCACTTCCCTTGGGCTTGAAATCTTGAGCTCTTGGTCTTGATTCTGCAAGATAAATTCTTCTTGAGTTGATGAGGGCTTGCTGCACACACCTGCGACGCTTTGGACACTTCACACTCGACAAAATATAAAACACATGTGACGCGCAAACGACGACTTGACATGCGAGTAGTGAAAACTCGCTAAAGTCTTGACCGACACAAACCACATTGTGATACACCATTCAAGAACAAACAAAAGCACCAGATAGCAATGCCATAGACTCACATGTCATTCCATGCCATGCAAGCACACACACGAACAAGGACGACAAGCCGAGTGCGAGCCATAGGGTTGCACCAACAACATCAGCCAAACGCCCCCCGAAACCATATCCCAACCAACCACCAGCACCCAATCACGCACACCAGAAGCCTTCCTCCTACAGGTCGTTTGCGTTACCCCCTCGCCTAGGGCGTTTACTGCCTCGACGGATACAAACCGAACCAGGATTCTAACCTTCCGTGGTAACCCTGGTCGTGTCCAATTACATAGCGCCGAGCAAACTCTCTACATAAGTTACACCACTCCCCTCGATACGTCCTGCACACGCAAGAAATGGTAGTCATTGTGGGCTGGTGTCAGGAGAGGACGTTGACCCCATGGAAAGGTCGGCCTCTTTCTACTGTACATTCCTTAGTTTTTTTCCCCAATTTCTCCGGTACCGGTACAATCTCCACAATTTTCGGTTGTTTCTGGAGTCCCTCCAGAAATTTCTCCAAGGCTTTAGCCCCTCGAGAATCATAAGTTTTCATAAAAGCATCTTTATAAGATAACTTTAACGAATAATTATGATTTCTTGGGACTTCAAGGAGTTTCCCCGTCTCGGCAGAGTCTTTTTTCGCAGAGTCAAATTCTTTCTCAGCGATTTCCCTGGCGAAGACTGGTCCTGTGTTGGAGATTTTCCCCCAACATTTCCTCCTGCTTTTGCCAAATCAGCTTCGTCGATGTTGTTTTTTCCGAGATCCCACGGCCGCGTTCGGATCTTCTCTTTTTCGCTAGCTAGATCCGCAATGACTGGTGACTCCCGTTTTTTGTCTTCTAATTGGCCGAAGAATCAGCGCCACTATTCAGCGCCCGATACTCTACACGTGCAACTTTCATTTTGTTGCAGTCGAAGATTTGACCCCCCAGCTGGTTCACTTGACCCCAAGGGCGGAATTGAACCGGCCCATGGGTTCATCCAATTCAAGAGCCCATCCCCCCTCGGTTATTTGACCCCCCACCCGGTTCATTTGACCCCAAGGGCGGAATTGAACCGGCCCATGGGTTCATCCAATTCAAGAGCCCATCCCCCCTCGGTTATTTGACCCCCCACCCGGTTCATTTGACCCCAAGGGTGGAATTGAACCGGCCCATGGGTTCATCCAACCCTTGGGCCCATCCCCCCTTGGTTTTTTTAACCCCCGCCCGGTCCATTGGACCCCTAGGGCGGATTTGAACCGGCCCATGGGTTCATCCAGCCCAAGAGCCCATCCCCCCTCGGTTATTT
Source organism: Closterium sp. NIES-67 (assembly GCA_027943415.1). Lineage (NCBI taxonomy): Eukaryota > Viridiplantae > Streptophyta > Zygnematophyceae > Desmidiales > Closteriaceae > Closterium > Closterium sp. NIES-67. The sequence continues at coordinate 673,137 of BQMB01000723.1, read as the reverse complement.
GACCCCCCAGCCGGTTCACTTGACCCCAAGGGCGGATTTGAACCGGCCCATGGGTTCATCCAATTCAAGAGCCCATCCCCCCTTGGTTATTTGACCCCCCACCCGGTTCATTTGACCCCAAGGGCGGAATTGAACCGGCCCATGGGTTCATCCAACCCTTGGGCCCATCCCCCCTCGGTTTTTTTAACCCCCGCCCGGTCCATTGGACCCCTAGGGCGGATTTGAACCGGCCCATGGGTTCATCCAGCCCAAGATCCCATCCCCCCTCGGTTATTTGACCCCCCACCCGGTTCACTTGACCCCAAGGGCGGATTTGAAACCGGCCCATGTGTTCGTCCAACCCAAGAGCCCATCCCCTCTTGGAAATTTGACCCCCCACCCGGTTCATTTGACCCCAAGGGCGGATTTGAAGTGGCCCATGGGTTCATCCAACCCCTTGGACCATCCCCATTTGGTTTTCTGACTCCCCACCTGGTTCATTTGACCCCAAGGGGAGATTTGAACCGGCCCATGGGTTCGTCCAATTCAAGAGCCCACCCCCCTCGGTTTTTTTAACCCCCGCCCGGTCCATTGGACCCCTAGGGCGGATTTGAACCGGCCCATGGGTTCATCCAGCCCAAGATCCCATCCCCCCTCGGTTATTTGACCCCCCACCCGGTTCACTTGACCCCAAGGGCGGATTTGGACCGGCCCATGGGTTCATCCAATTCAAGAGCCCATCCCCCCTCGGTCATTTGACCCCCCACCCGGTTCATTTGACCCCAAGGGCAGATTTAAACCGGTCCATGTGTTCGTCCAACCCAAGAGCCCATCCCCTCTCGGTTATTTGACCCCCCAGCCGGTTCATTTGACCCCAAGGGCGGAATTGAACTGGCCCATGGGTTCATCCAATTCAAGAGCCCATCCCCCCTCGGTTTTTTGACCCCCCACCCGGTTCATTTGACCCCAAGGGCAGAATTGAACCGGCCCATGGGTTCATCCAACCATTGGGCCCATCCCCCCTCGGTTTTTTTAACCCCCGCCCGGTCCATTGGACCCCTAGGGCGGATTTGAACCGGCCCATGGGTTCATCCAGCCCAAGATCCCATCCCCCCTCGGTTATTTGACCCCTCAGCCGGTTCACTTGACCCCAAGGGCTGATTTGAACCGGCCCATGGGTTCATCCAATTCAAGAGCCCATCCCCCCTTGGTTATTTGACCCCCCACCCGGTTCATTTGACCCCAAGGGTGGATTTGAACTGGCCCATGGTTTCATCCAGCCCAAGGGCCCATCCCCCCTCGGTTTTTTGACCCCCCACCCGGTCCATTGGACCCCTAGGGCGGATTTGAACCGGCCCATGGGTTCATCCAACCCAAGAGCCCATCTGTGAGAGTACGACCCCGTTACACCACTTGGCCTTTTCCTTATTTCCTTCCTATCTCAGTCTTCTTTTTATCTCATCTCATTTGGTTTCCTATTCTCCATTTTCCATTATCCTTTGGTTTATCCTCTTATTATAATTATATCACCGACCAGGCTTGGGATGTACTGGCGCGTTATCCAGCATAATCCTACCGTAATCCCTTAAAGCCAATAGCCTCACGTGGCTATACGCAAGGTGATTCTATTTTCTAGAAGGGTCTATTCCTTTGGATAGGATAAACCTGGTTACCTGATGTACTTTGGAAGTATAAAAGCGCCTTGTATTAATCGATAGTGCAATCTTTCCTCGACACATTCGATCATGTGACACTTGGTAATCAGAGCTTTTCTCACTCGGCCGCGCTCAACAAAGCAGCAGCAGCGGGAAAACGTGCCTCGAAAAATCACCGGGGGCGACAAATTCGACGCCGATTCTGGTAAGCACCAGCTCCGCATTTTGTGAATTACCCCCCCCCGCGCGTGTTTTGAACAGGATGGCAACCTTCGACAACGCCGAGGTTACCCAGCAACTCTTCGCGCGCATCGCCGCTCTTCAGGAGGAGCTACGAGCGGATCGCGAAGCATGGCGAAACGAGTTCGAGCGAGTAACTCGACTCGCCGGAGCGCAGCACGACTCGACAACGGCGACGACGCAGCAGTCGCAGCAGTTTCTTGAGGCTCCGAAACCGCGCCCACCTGAGCCGTTCGATCCGAGCGATCGAAACTCCGACGCCCGCGGATGGATCGCTGGGATGGAGATCTACTTCGCAGCCGTCGGATGGAGCTCGCCAGTCTGGGACGGTCAACGCGTACGACTCACGGCGACGCTGATGCGAGGACCGGCACTCGAGTGGATTGGCGGCAACAGAACTTTCATCCACGGTGAAGCCACGTAGCAGCAGTTCCACGCCAACCTGTTGAAACGATTCGAGCCGATAAATTCGGGTTTCCTTGCCCGGGAGAAAATCCATCGCCATCGACAGTTCGGGAGTGTAGCACAGTACACGCAGCAGATGGATGAATTTTATAACCGAATTCCCGATCTGACCGAAGGGGAAAAAGTACAGTCGTACCTCGCTGGGCTGAAGACCGAAGTCAAACGACAGGTGGCAGCGTCAAACTACGCGAGCTACAGTGACGTCGTTTCGGCCGCGGAGCGCTTCGACATGGTCAACGACGGAACACGACGGACGCACGTTGGCAGTACGCGACAGGGCGACCACTCGGCTCACACCACGTTCGCCGACCCGATGGAAATCGACAGGTTCGACGGGCGGCCACGTCCGAAAAACACCAACTACACGTGTGATTTTTGCGGGGTGCCGGGCCATCGAATCTTCGACTGCAACAAAATGAAAGCCGCACGCGCAGAGTATCGGGCACGCAACAGTGGCGGAAATCCTTCGGCAAATCAGAAGACAAAAAACGGGAGTCGCTTGTGATTACGGATCTAGCTGGCGAAAATAAAAAGATCCGGAAGCGGCCACGGGATTCCGAGAAAATCGACATCGACGAAGCTGATTCGACGCGAGAAGGAGGAAATGATGGGGGAAAATCTCCACCCCACGACAAGTCTTCGCCAGAGGAAATCGCCGAGAAAAAAAACGACTCCGTGAAAAAAGACTCTTCCGAGACGGGGAAACTCCTTGAAGACCCAAGAAATTATAAGGATTCGTTAAAGCTATCCTATAAAGATGCTTTAATGAAAAATTATGATTCTCGAGGGGCTAGAGCCTTGGAGAAAATTCGGGAAGGACTCCAAAAGAAGCAGACAGCTGTGGAGATCATACCGGTACCGGACAACTTGGGGAAAAAATTAAGGAGTGTGGAAAGAAGCCGACCTTTCCACGGAGTCAACGTCCTCTCCCGACACCAGCCCACGTCGACTACCCGCTCCCAAGGGAAGACGTCGGTGGAGCTGAAGCAGCTCAAGAGGAAGCTGGGGGTCTACAAGAAGCTGCAAAAACCCCGAACTCCTCCTCCGGATGCATCCAGTTCTTCGGCATCAATGACACATACAGTCGTCAAGGAAACTCCGGGCCCTGGAGAAGAGCCGTTCTCCAAGCAGCATCGGCCAGCTGCCAGCTCAGGAGTAGATAGCAACGAAAAGGTGTGTACGGACTATTGGGATGTACCCTATGACCCCATTAATGAAACTATCTTTGGGTACTCCGAGCAACGCCCGCCCCTCGTGCTCGAGGTCATCTGCAAAGGACGACGCCTCCAAGCACTCGTGGACAGCGGAGCATCACACACCGTCTGCGACAAGGCGACAATCGACCGACTTCGGGAAGAGTACAAGCCTTCAATATTCTCTGCAACGATGATGGATGGCAGCAAGTTACCAGTACACGGCGAAGCAGTGTTACACCTACAAATTGGACCACTGCGCTGGAGACCTGCACTCCCCATCACCAACATCAAAGGGCTTGACTTGATCTTCGGGCGAGACTTCCTGGAACGATTCAACCCCGAGATCAACTGGGTGAACCGCACCGCAAGCATCTACAACAATGGACGGAGAGTACAGCTGCCCAACTGGGACGATACAGGAGATATCCCAGTGGAGACACTCGCACGATTCGAGAAGAAGGTGAAGCGAACCGACACCGGGTTCCTGGCGATAGCAACAGAGGTGGAAACCGACAGAGAGAAGACCTCGGAACCTCCAGGAAAGTTTAAGGAATTGCTGAAGGAGTTCCAGGAAATTCTTCCTAACGATCTACCGAACGAGCTACCGCCATACCGAACGCATCAACACGAGATCGTGGAGGAACCGGGTTCGAAGCCGACCTTCCGAGCACTTTGGCTCAGCCCCACGGAGCTGACCGACATGAAAAAACAGATCGAGTATCTCCTAGCCAAAGGGCTCATTCGGCCATCTACTTCGCCATACGGTGCCCCAGTACTCTTCACACCAAAACCGGACGGAAGCCTGTGCATGTTCATCGACTACCGAGCTCTTAACAAGCAGACCATCAAAAATAAATATCCGATACCACGAATCGATGACCTGCTTGACCAGCTTCAAGGAGCTACGGTATTTTCCAAACTGGATCTGCAGTCCGGATATTGGCAGATACGGATGGTGGACAACTCTATCCACAAAACTGCTTTCCGAACTCGGTACGGATCGTACGAGTATCTGGTAATGCCGTTCGGACTCACCAACGCACCAGCAACGTTCCAAGCCGAAATGAACCACATTCTACGACCAATCTTGGACGAATGCGTGGTGGTGTACCTGGACGGCATCCTCATCTACTCGCGCGATATGAAGCAGCACGTCGAACACCTGCGACGCGTCTTCAAAATTCTTCGACGAGAACGATTCTATGTCAAACTGTCCAAGAGCGAATTCGCCCTTGAGAAGGTCCAATTCCTAGGCCACATGGTGAGTGCTCAAGGAGTTCACGTCGACCCCAAGAAAATCGAAGCCGTGCGTACGTGGAAGACACCCGAGAACGTGAAGGAGTTGCAGCAGTTCCTAGGCTTCGCTAATTACTACAACAGATTCGTGCCACAGTATGCGAAACTCGCAGCACCACTCACGAATCTGCTGAAGAAGAACACGCCCTACAAATGGGAGTGGAAGCATCAGGAAGCCGTGGAGCAGCTGAAGCAAGCACTAATGTCCGCACCAGTACTCATCTTGCCAGATCCCGAACGCGACTACGTCATCGAAGCTGACGCCAGCGACCAGGTAGTGGGAGCGGTCTTGACGCAAGACCAGGGGAATGGACTGCAACCAATCGTCTATCTCAGCAAGAAACTGCACGGGGCAGAACTAAACTACCCGATACATGACAAAGAGGCCCTTGCTATTGTCATTGCCTTCAAAGCATGGAGATGCTATCTCGAAGGACGAAGAACAACCGTCTACACCGACCACTGCAGCCTGAAATATTTGAAGACACAACCCAACCTGTCCAGGCGGCAGGTCCGCTAGATCGACTTCCTCGAGACGCACTTCCACTACGACATCGTGTACAAGCCCGGCCACAAAAACAAAGCGGACGCCCTCAGCCGGCCTGCACACGTTGCCGCTATTCAGGTCGAAGGGATGAATCCACTACTCAAGGGACTCTTCACACACGGGTACACCATCGACCCCGAAATTCCCTTGGCAGCAAAGCGACATCTGCTCCAGTGGGACAATGACATTGCGTACCGGAAAGGATCAACGAAAATCTGGGTACCCAATTACCCTCCTTTGCGCCAGTTACTACTCGAAAAATACCAGGATGTCCTATACGCGGGACACTTCGGTAGCAACAAGACGCTGACCGGTATCGCGAAGCACTACTACTGGCCCCACTTGGCAGACAATGTTCAGAAATTCGTCACCTCGTGTGATACATGTCAGCGGATGAAGAGTAGCAAACAGAAGAAGGCAGGACTGCTACAGCCTCTCCTTGTCCCAGAACAACCATGGCAAGTGGTTAGCCTGGATTTCATCACCGGGTTACCACCTACCACTGGTGGTCATGACGCAATCCTTGTCGTCATCGAAAAATTCTCCAAAATGGGACACTTCATCCCGACACACACGACGGCATGCACGGTGGAGATAGCCCAACTCTTCGTTCGATACATCATCTCACAGCATGGCATTCCAACCACACTCATCTCCGACCGAGACCCCAAGTTTACCAGCAAGTTATGGAAAGAGCTAATGTCTCTGCTCGGGACCAAACTCGCCATGTCATCCGCTTACCATCCGCAGACAGACGGACAGACCGAGCGCCTCAACCAAATTGTTGAGCAACTCCTCCGATCAGCCTGCAAGGACGAGATCTCGAAATGGGACTTGCACCTGCCCGTCCTAGAGTTTGCTTACAACAACGCTACACATGCCGCTACTGGACAGACGCCACCCACTCACACCACAGAAACCGACAACATCCGTTACAGTCCAACCTGCACACGACTTCATCACGACCATGCATCAGCTTTGGGATCGGACCCATAAGCGCCTCCTTGATATTCAGCAGCAACAGAAGCACCAAGCCGATCGCCATCGCAACGACCACACCATCACCGTGGGAGACCAGGTGCTCCTCGACACCCGCAACCTTGACATCAGCCATCTCCCATTAAAACTTCGACCTCGCTTCTGCGGGCCTTTCCTCGTTGAAGCACAGGTCACCCCTGTTACCTTCCGCTTACGCCTGCCAGCTACCTGGAAGATTCACAACGCCTTCCATGTCCAACTTCTGAAGCCCTATCGGGATCCAAACATGATCTTCATCGGACGCCAACCGCCGCCGCCGCCGCCCGTCCTCGTCCAGAATGAACCTGAGTACGAGGTCGAGTCTGTGCTTGCACACCGCCGCCGTCGGAATGGCACCGTGGAGCTTCTTATTCGTTGGAAGGGTTATGATCCTTCTGAGGACAGCTGGGTACCTGAGTCCGACATGGGTAACGCCCGTCGTCCTCTACATGACTACTTTGTCAAGCAGGGTGTTACTTTTACCACCCAGCTTTAAGGGGGGGAAGTATGAGAGTACGACCCCGTTATACCACTTGGCCTTTTCCTTATTTCCTTCCTATCTCATTCTTCTTTTTATCTCATCTCATTTGGTTTCCTATTCTCAATTTTCCATTATCCTTTGGTTTATCCTGCTATTATAATTATATCACCGACCAGGCTTGGGATGTACTGGCGCGTTATCCAGCGTAATCTTGCCGTAATCCCTTAAAGCCAATAGCCTCGCGTGGCTATACGCAGGGTGATTCTATTTTCTAGAAGGGTCTATTCCTTTGGATAGGATAAACCTGGTTACCTGATGTACTTTGGAAGTATAAAAACGCCTTGTATCAATCGATAGTGCAATCTTTCCTCGACACATTCGATCCTGTGACACCATCCCCCCTCGGTCATTTCACCCCCCAGCTGGTTCATTTGGCCCCAAGGGCGGATTTGAACCGGTCCATGGGTTCATCAAACCCAAGGGACCATCCCCGCTCGGTTTATTTACCCCTAGGGCGGATCTGAACCAGCCCATGGGTTCATCCAACCCTAGTGCCCACAGGCTTCCCGTGTAATCGAATTCCAACCGAGCAAAAGGGGCTCTAGGGCGGGTGTGATCCCTATCAAGGCACGGCACCACCCTGGAGCCCACAAGCCCTTCCGGTGTGGTCAATTTCCAACCGGGCGAAAAGGGCTCTAGGGCGGGTGTGAGCCCTTTCAAGGCACCACACCACCCTAGAGCCCACAAGCCCTTCCGGTGTAGTCAATTTCCAACCGGGCAAAGAGGGCTCTAGGTCGGGTGTGAGCCCTGTCGAGGCACCACACCACCCTAGAGCCCACAAGCCCTTCCGGTGTAGTCAATTTCCAACCGGGAAAAAAGGGCTCTAGGGCGGGTGTGAGCCCTTTCGAGGCACGACACCACCCTAGAGCCCACAAGCCCTTCCGGTGTAGTCAATTTCCAACCGGACAAAAAGGGCTCTAGGGCGGGTGTGAGCCCTTTCGAGGCACCACACCACCCTAGAGCCCACAAGCCCTTCCGGTGTAGTCAATTTCCAACCGGGAAAAAAGGGCTGTAGGGCGGGTGTGAGCCCTTTCGAGGCACCACACCACCCTAGAGCCCACAAGCCCTTCCGGTGTAGTCAATTTCCAACCGGACAAAAAGGGCTCTAGGGCGGGTGTGAGCCCTTTCGAGGCACCACACCACCCTAGAGCCCACAAGCCCTTCCGGTGTAGTCAATTTCCAACCGGGAAAAAAGGGCTCTAGGGCGGGTGTGAGCCCTTTCGAGGCACCACACCACCCTAGAGCCCACAAGCCCTTCCGGTGTAGTCAATTTCCAACCGGACAAAAAGGGCTCTAGGGCGGGTGTGAGCCCTTTCGAGGCACCACACCACCCTAGAGCCCACAAGCCCTTCCGGTGTAGTCAATTTCCAACCGGACAAAAAGGGCTCTAGGGCGGGTGTGAGCCCTTTCGAGGCACCACACCACCCTAGAGCCCACAAGCCCTTCCGGTGTAGTCAATTTCCAACCGGACAAAAAGGGCTCTAGGGCGGGTGTGAGCCCTTTCGAGGCACCACACCACCCTAGAGCCCACAAGCCCTTCCGGTGTAGTCAATTTCCAACCGGACAAAATGGGCTCTAGGGCGGGTGTGAGCCCTTTCGAGGCACCACACCACCCTAGAGCCAGCGAGGCGAAGGGCTGCTGGGTAACTGTGACATTGTCGACATTCGCCATCCTGTTCAAAACACGCACGGAGGGGTTAATTCAAAAAACGCGGAGCAAGTGCTTACCAGAATCCACGCCGAATGAGTCGCCCCCGATAGTTTTTCGAGGCCGGTTTTCCTGCTGCTGCTGCTGCTTAGCTAAGCCCGACCGAGTGAGAAAAGCTCTAATTACCAAGTAATACTGGAAGTACCTCCAGTAACAGCCAGTACTAACAAGGTACAATACCAGAATGGGTGTTAGAGCCTTGTGATACTTCAAGAATTGAGCAAGGATTTTTGCTGGAATGGTAGACTAGTAAGACAGCGGAAGTCTTAGAACTTGTAAGTGTTGACCAGAATTTACTCAAGAACAAGTTGATGATTAAAGTCATACAAGCTACTCATATACCTGCTAGAAGTACCTATTCGGTAATGTACCTGTTCAAAATTATTTGCACTATGCGCTCTAACCGCTACTGAAAAGAGCGCGGCTGTTCGCGTGACTGAAACGACCTGCTGACGTAATCATCTAGACACGCGCTATTTGCTAATGTCATTCTACGAATGCTAACTACAGTGTAACTCGACAATATCAATCAGAACTACATACAGAAATGCTGAAGTACGATTTTATCACAACAGAAATAAGAAAGAAGTGTAAGAGGGGCATACTCTCACAAGCCGGGAGCAGAGCTCTCGCGATTGGCCAATGTTCCGAAGCTGAAGGGTCGCATCGCACCGAGAGCGACCGCGCCCTTTGACTCGCCAAATACTTGCTAAGAGCTGCCTCAACACCACAATTCGAGTAGCGTAACATCAATAGCAATTACAGCCAGAATACAGTGGCGGAAAGTATTGTCCACATGTTTGTGACTTAGAGGAATTTTGCCATTTTAGGGGGTCATGGACATTAAGCCTTAATCTTTTGGTGTGCCTAGTGTATGTAGGTTCGGGTAAGGCTCTACGCCCATGCCCTACATCTCACAAAGATATTGATGTTTACAACAAATAACAAAAATTAACAATCATGGTACATGCGGACAATTATTGCCAGGCGCAAGCAGCAAGTTACATCAACCCAAAACTAGTACCTAGTCCACCGCCCTTTCGCCTTAATCACCGCCCTCACCCTCTTGGGCATTCTTTCCACCAGGTGGGTGCACACATCCGCCGGGATCTTCACCCATTCATCCTGCACATGCTCCCAAAGGTCCAGCATACCAGTGGGAGGCTTCTCGTGCTTGGCCAGCTGCCTCTTGAGATGAGCCCATAAATGCTCTATTGAGTTGAGGTCGGGTGAGGAAGACGGCCACTCTAGCACCCCAAACTCTTGCTCTCTAAGCCACTCCTGCACGATACGCGATTTGTGCTTTGGGTCGTTGTCGTACTGGAAGATAGTTTCCGAGGGTGAAAGCTTGTAAAACTCAATCGTACTATTGAGCTCGTCCTGCAGTATACTCAGATAGAGTGGTCGGTCCATCCTACCGTCTATTTTGCACATGAAACCCGCGCCATCATACGACATGCACCCCCAAATCATCAAGCAGCCGCCCCCGTGTTTGACGGTCTGCTTGATTTGGTGGCTTTGGAGGGCAGCACCTTCGCAAACCCAGGCATAGGAGCGTCCGTCGGAAGCAAACCGATTGATCTTGGTCTCATCCGACCAGATCACCCGCTTCCAGTCGTCAACCGTCTAGTCGGCGTGGGCACGGGCCCATTCTAGCCTATCGCGTATGTTTTTTCGAGAGAGTCGCGGCTTCGTGGGCTGCTGGATGGCGACAAGTCCGCTGCTATTCAAAGCATTACGCACCGTCCTAGGATGCAGCGTGATGCCATGCTGCATCTCGACAATCTTCGCCGCGTGAGCGGAGGTTTTGGCCTCCCCGGTACTAATCGACCGAACTATGCCGCGGCGAATTCTCTCTGTCACTAAGCGAGGGCGACCGGCGGAAGGCATCGTAGTACGCACGGCATCGCGGCTAGACTCTTCAATCGCCTTAAGTCCATAATCGTGGACCGTGCTCTTGCCCACGCCTAGCTATTTAGCGATTAGACGAGTGCTATACCCCCTCCTCAACAGGGTAATGATCCGTGCGTGGCGCGCCTCATCTATCGGTTTCATGACGACCTAATCGTCGCAGCGGTCCTAGCCTATCTCCTGACTACTCGATAGTTGCGAGGGCAAGTAAGTAGAAAACGCGAGGTTAGGAAATAGATCTAGTATGCTGCTTGGCATGAACTGTCCGGATGCATCCACGCAAACGAAATCTCGTCCTCGGTAAAAAATCGACCCATATAAAACTGAACCAAGCATCCGTCACATACACTACAGTACTACTTTACAACCAATGCCGGATTTTGATTCATAACTAAACAAAAAAGGCACCAAACCGGTACGAGAAATATTTTAAGGCAATTATCCGGGCAATACTTTCCGCCACTGTATATTGCAACGCACGTTCACACGTTTTTCACATTTTGTGCTCGTCGAGTGCACCCTGAGCCCGATTTCCCGCTACATGTTTCTCTCAGAGTTAGAAGTGTTGACTAGAATGAGAGTATACAGGGGTATATAGCTAGTGGGTTGTACTCTCTATGGCAAGCCTCTATGTAGTCTACTATACATACACAAATATGCTTGACACACCCCCTAGACTAGATAGGGGCAGAGCTTGGTGAGAGACAAACAGCTCAGGGCGGCACTACTAGTCCAACCTCTGAGGCAAGGGTCTAAAGACCAATCAAAAGAGTACAAACAAGGCAAGAACAAGTCCAGGGTGTTTCAGAAACTGAGAACTTCATTGATAGAATGAGCAAGAGCATACATCCTTAAGTACCGAGCATCGGAGAGGATGGGAAGGGATAAGTCAGAATCAGAGGGAATCCCAAGAGAATCCTCCCAAATCCTGGGGATTTGGGATGGATTGGGTTGGGATAGGTTGGGGATGAAAACATAGCTACACCAAACCTAACAAATATGCGTGTCCCAAAAAACCAACAAAGTGCCAACACACAAAGTTGTGCCAACCGAATTGCAGCCTATCTCTAACACACCCCCTAAGCTGCAACGTCGGAAGCTGTAGGGACGCCAAGTCCCATGGTACGGAGGAAACGATGGTTAATCACGGCGTCCAAGAGCCTTCGTAAACAAATCGGCGATGTTGCGCTTAGCAGCCGACCAGTGGCGATTGATGTATCGACCGGCAGCAACGTAACGCGAGAGCACACTGATGGGGTAGGCGAGGTCGGGCCTTGTGCACATCATCGCATACATGAGTGATCCGACGAGCTCGGGGTATGCCTCATCACAAGGCTCAGGCGATGGAACTGATGGAGCGGTCAGATCATACTGCAAGGGAAGGGGAGTGGCCACTGGCTTGGCGTTGTCCATGGCAAAACGCTTGAGGACGTTGTTCACATAGAACTCTTGAGAGAGAGTGATGGTTCGAGCTTCGCGATCCCGCGAGATTTCCATCCCAAGTTAGTTCTTGAGTTCCCCGAGGTCCTTCATAGCGAGAGCGTCCCCAAGAGCTTGCTTAACAGCTGCCAGCTGATCAGAATCCTTGGAGACTAGAATCATATCGTCAACGTAGACGAGAATGAAGAACGGGTTCTCGTTCTTGCGAATGAAGAGACTCGGATCGGCTGAGGAGGGATGGAAGTCGAGTGACTCGAGGGTTGCCTTGAGCTTCTTGTGCCATTCCCGAGGAGCCTGCTTCAACCCGTAGACTGGTCAATTCAGCTTCCAGATCGTGCCGGGTGGAAAGGGGAAGGGAAATCCTTGAGGACGTTCCATGTAGATGTCCTCGGGGAGATCCCCTTGGAGAAATGCAGCAGAGACGTCCATGGAGTGAACGTCAAAGTTGCATGGAGCAGCGATGTCCAGCAGGGTCCGTAGTGTGGGCAGTTTGGCTGTCGGAGAGAACGTGTCGAAGAAGTCCAGGCCCTTCTTCTGCATGAAGCCATTTGCAAAGTATCGCACCTTGAAGACTGGGAGTTCGCCTGGCAGCTGCTTGACACGAAAGACCCATTTGCCACGGACAATGTTAACTTCTCGCGGTGGAGAGACGTCCGTGAAAGAGTTGTTACGAATGAATGCTTCCCACTCCGCGATCATGGCTGCGAGTCACTGAGGGGAGTGTGGTCCAGAGATGGCTTCATCATACTAGTTCAGGGTCGGGATGGATGCATTTTCCAAGAAGTTAAGAGTTGAGCATTGGCAAGATCGGGGAAGAGATGGCACAGCTGACGGATGGCAGCATTGATCTCAATCAGCTCCTCATGCCTATCCTCCAAGAGGCCAGGCATGGATGCACCCCCGGCAGGAGGAGGCGGATGGAGGGAGATGCGAACAGAGAGGGCGAGAGGCGGAGCGGGACCATGAGAGCGGGTGTGGTGAGCAATAGGGACAGGAGAGGAGGGGGGTGGTGGGGGAGGAGGTGGAACGTCGACATAAGAGTGTTTGTGGCGGCGGCGACGATAGATGACGGGCGAATCGGGAGAAGAGGTGGAGGTTGGAGGCGGAAGCGGAGGTGAAGGCGGGGATGGAGGTGCGGGGGCAGGGGGAGGCACAGAAGGAGAGGGAGGTGGAGGGGCAGCTGCAGGAGCGGGTGCAGGGGGAAGTGCAGGCGCGGGCGGAGGTGAACGGGCAACTGAGCCAGTGGGCAAAGAGGGGTGAGAGAGAGTGGAAGGAGATGGGGGAAGTGAGGGGGTCGCAGGAGTAGCGGTAGAGGGAGGAGGTGGAGAGGGTGAAGTATCGAAATCGGCCCACACAAGCGAAGGTGGAGCGGTGGGGGGTGGTGAAGAGGGGTAAAAAAGGTGACTCTCGTCAAAGGCGACATCACGGCTCTGAATGAGCTGATTGGTGAAGGGATAGAGGAAAAGGTAGTCGGGAGAGTCCAGGTTGTGGCCGAGGTAGACACAGGGTTGAGTTTTTGGTGCAAATTTGCCGCCATGGGTGCGACGTTCCTGAGGGTTGAGGAGGACATAAGCGATGCACCCCCATACGCAGAGAGGACGTGCACCGGGCTTGGTGCCAGTCCACAGTTCGGCGGGAGTGATGTCAGGCCGAAGAGGGTGAGGGTGAAGCTTGTACAACAGCGTGGCATGGAGGAGGGCATATCTCCGAAGGGAAGGTGGTGCACCAACGTGAGTGAGAAGACAGCGAGCGATTTGCACGAGAGTGAGATTGCGACATTCGGCAATGCCATTCTGCTGCGGACTGTGGGGAATGGTGAAGGTCTGGCGAATGCCTTGGGAGGCATAGAACGCTTGAAGGGAATGATTTCGAAATTCACCACCGCCATCGGAATGGAGGCACTTGACTGATGTGCGGAAATGATTTTGGGCTTGTCGAAACCATGCGATGACGACATCTGGAACAGCTGCTATGGAGGAGAGTAGGTGGATAGACGCATAGCAAGAGTGATCGTCAACGAGCACTAGGAAGTAAGAGTGCCCGCCACGAGAGCGTACTGGAGCCGGGCCCCAGACGTCCATGTGGACGAGGTCAAGCGGGGCGGCTGCAGCAGAGGGCGAGGAAGGATGAGGCAGCTGGCGTAGTTTGCTTTGCGCGCAATCCAAGCATGGAGGAGAGGGAGAAGTGGAGGGTGGAGGAAGTGTGTTGGGCACGTGAAGAAGCAACTTCTTGGATGCAAGCTCGGAGAGCATGCGGAAGTTGGGATGCCCGAGACGATGGTGGTAAAGAATGGTTGGGTCGGTGAGCTGACGGCTGGAGCACGATGATGTGGTGGAGGTAGAATGTGCTTCAGTGGAAGATGGAGGTACTTGGAGTGTGTAGAGGTTGTTGGCGGTCAGTATGAAGCGTGCAAGGAGGGCATTGTTGGTGGGCTCAAGGAGATCACAATGATTGGAATGAGCTGGGAAGATAGTGGTTATCCCTGCTCGTTGAATCTCATGTTGTGCGAGTAGGTTGTGCTGAAGAGTGGGCATGCATATGCCAGTGATTGTGCCAGATGGGAAAGCTGGGCATGGAAGAGTGGAGGAACCATGGGCGACAGTTGTGAAGCTAGAGTTAGCACCCAGGAAAGGAATGGGTGCTTGGTATGGTTTGAAGGACTCTTTGTCTCGGAAGACTGTGTGGGTTGTGCTACTGTCCAGGACGAATTCAAGTGGTTTAGATGGTGTGTGTTGAGACGCCGAGTACTGGGAACTAGTTTCATTAATCATGGGAAGGCCAGGGAACAACAGGTTGAGACGAACATCAGGACTAGGGGCATGAACGGCTGAGTCCTGAATATCCTGTGCCTCGACATGGTTGAGCTGGCGCATGCGAAGCCAGTTGGGCGGCTTGGAGTTGATGCCATTCTTGGCGAACCAGTCGTCGTCCTTCTTCTTGAAGCAGGTGGCGAGCGGGTGATTGGTGCTCCCGCACACCTGACTCGCACGGGGTCCCATCTTGATGACGTAAGGACAGGGTGGGTAGCGGTTACGAGTGGGTGGCGGATTGGGACGCGATGCTGGAGCCGGGACAGGAGCGCGAAGTGCATTTGCACGAGCCTACGCAGTGTTGTCTTTTTCAGCAGAGAGAAGTGCGGAAGAGACTTCGGCAAAGATGGAGTGGCATGGAGCGGGTGACATTGTAAGAGGGGGTCAGCCCGACAAGCAGAGCTGCTGTAGGGGCTAGTTCTGGGAAGACAATGCCGAGATGCTTCAGCTCCTGATGAATCCCTTGAATCTCAGCGATGTAATCTGCCATTCCAGGGCACTCCTCCAGACGCACTTGAAACATGCGGGGGATGAGGATTGCCACCCCGACAGCGGTTTTGTTGAGGAAGCGGTCGTTGAGGTACTCCCAAATGGCGTGCGCGGAGGGGTAGTTATGGTAAGTTTTGACGAGCTCGGAAGGGGTAGTGCCAACGAAGACGCCAATGATAGCGGCGTCGGCTTGCTCCCACACGCTGTAAGATTCCTCATACTTGGACATGGATTCCTCATGCGCCTTTGACTCTTCCTCTGTGGCCATGGCCGAGAGCTTCTTGGGAAGGACAGGCATCTTTCCTTTGCCGCAATTGAGGAGGACATCCTTGAGGCAAATCCCCTCAATCTTGCGGCTTAGGAGATGCTTATCAACCCCATAGCTCCACTCCTTGAAGTTAGGGCTTGAGCCATTTGGGTCGAGGCGCAAGGGAGTGATCGGGTTCGAGAGAGACGCGGAAGGGTACGCCATGATGCTCCAAGGACCCTTTCTCCGCACGTAGCGCGGGCTCTGAGAAAAACTGGATTTTCCTTTGCGGATTTTCAACGCTCGGAGAGCGAAAATCGCCAATTAAGAAGGAAATCTGATCGCCGGAAATCTACACAAAGTCTCGATATGCTGCTGCAATCCCGCTGCTCCGCGACCCCCCCCCTTCCCTTTTACGCTTCGCCGCTGCCCCCTTTCCGCTTCGCCACTACTCCCTTGTCCGCTTTGCCTCTGCACCCCCTGCTGTTGCAAGGGTGACGGGCGACAGCCCGTCCAGCTTCGACGAGCAGATGCGGGGCGACGGGCTCAGCCCGATCAGGTGCGACAAGCAGATGCAGGGCGACGGGCTCAGCCCGATCAGGTGCAACGAGCAGATGCGGGGCGATGGGCTCAGCCCGATCAGGTGCGACGAGCAGATGCGGGGCGACGGGCTCAGCCCGATCAAGTGCGACAAGCAGATGCGGGGCGACGGGCTCAGCCCGATCAGGTGCGACGAGCAGATGCGGGGCGACGGGCTCAGCCCGAAGTGAAGCGCCGAGCAGATGCGGGGCGACGGGCTCAGCCCGAAGTAAAGCGCCGAGCAGATGCAGGGCGACGGGCGGAAATCCACCGCTAAGAGCCGGGAAGAGCGAGCACTAGATCTGAGGAGGAACAACAGGATGTACTTAGGAGCGTGACGTCAAAGTACAAAGAGAGGTTGTGCGAACTAGAGCGCACAAGCGAGGCTCCGAGGGAGCGGGAGGATCATGAGCCGCGTGGGTGGGAACGGTACCATATAATAAACTAAGAACTTCATTGATAGAATGAGCAAGAGCATACATCCTTAACTACCAAGCAGCGGAGAGGATGGGAAGGGATAAGGCAGAATCGGAGGGAATCCTAAGGGAAACCTCCCAAATCGTGGGGATTTGGGATGGATTGGGTTGGGATAGGTTGGGGATGAAAACATAGCTACACCCAACCTAACAAATATGCGTGTCCCTAAAACCAACAAAGTGCCAACACACAAATTTGTGCCGACCGAATTGCAGCATATCTCTAACAGGGTGCCACTACTAGTCCAGCAACTGGGAGAAAGCCACAAGGCCAGCCAGGATAATATATAAAGAGTTATACACAATCAAGGTCCTAGCAAATGAGGTGCTACAGGAACGATTCCAAGCTGTACACAGTGCCGCTAATGATCTTTAGGCACAAGCGCCTTCGTAAAGATAACAGCTGTGTTGGCACCTGAGGCCAAGTGTACTACGCGGGCCTGGCGACGCTGCTGTAGCTCGCGCAGGAGGAAGTACCGCAGCTGGATGTGCTTTGCTCTGCCCTCGAGTCTGGGCTCCTGACACAGGAGGATCATGGCCCTATTGTCAGCGTCCAGATCCGGGGCAGAGCTAGGCCGCTCACCTACAACGTCAGCCAACGGAGCTCCTGTACCGCCATGGCACCGGCGTAGATCTCAGATGACAATAGGCGACGAGCGGATGGACCTCCACAAGAACTGCAGGTCATTAAGTGAAGCACGCAGCGTGTCGTGCCACTCACAGGGCGCCTGGCGCAGGCCGTAGACGGGGCGCCGGAGGAGCCACTCGGTACCAGGGGGAAAGGTACCAGAAAAGTTCTTGGGACGGCGCAAGTAGACCTGCTCGTATAGACTGCCTTGGAGGAAAGCTGTGGAGAAGTCGAGTCAGTGCAGTACGTAGTCACGCTGTGCTGCCACGTGTAGCAGTACCCGAAGAGTAGTCATCTTCGGGGTCGGGGCAAAGGTCTGAAAGAAGTCAACCCCCTCACACTGACTGTAGCTACGAGCAGCGAAGCGCGCCTTGAAGACAGGCGGCTCTCCAGGAGGGCGCTTCACCTTGAAGAGCCATCGGTCATCGACTACGTTAACCCCAGGTGGGGGAACTGCGTCGACGTAGGTACCGGTGGATCTCCAAGATGCCATCTCCTGCTCCATGGCAGCTATCCACTGAGAGGCACAGGGTCCCGAGGTGGCCTCAGCGTAGGTGCGAGGGGTCAGGATGTCAAGGGCGTCTGGGTCACCCTCAGGGACTAGCAGCATGGAACAGAGATGGGGAGCGGCCTCTGACAGGAAAGCAAGCTCGTACTGTCTGTCCTCTAGGACGTCACTGCCAAGTGCAGCCACACCCCCGACAGACGGAGGGCAGGCAGTGTCAGAGACTAGAGCAGTGGCGTAGTCAAGGTGGCGGGTAGCGGCGAAGTCAGCGACAGCAGCGACAAGAGCGTCAAGGCTCGAGACAGGAATAGACGGGTCAGTAATGAGGGAGGCAAGGACACGAGAAACAAGGGGACGTACGGCATGGAGGAAGTCAGAAATTGGAGGCGGGGCCATAGCGAGCGACAACAGAGGAGGAGACTGGAGGAGCAGAGGAGCACGAGACGCGTGAGAGCGAAGCAACATAGGGTGAGAACGTGGAACAGGGGAGGTAGGACGAGCACGAGACGGACGACGAGCCCTGACGTGAGATGGAGGAGTCGGGTCAGGAGAGAGGGGAGGAGACACATGAGGATAATGAGGAGGGAAACGAGCCAGAGAGAGTCCACGGGAGGAAACTCAGGGCCGTAGACCGGCAGAGGAGGAGGCGGCGGCGACTGAGGAGGCACCGGTGTGCGGTCAGGAGAAGGAAGGCCGAGAAGGCAAAGAGCGGACACCGGCGGCGACTGCGACGACTGCTGCCTGATGCCAACACCTGAACCTCTAGTAGGAACATGGGTCCCTCCGTGAAGCGACTACTGGACCTGCGGAAGGGTCGGCTAGGGTAAATACGGCAGGGATTGCAAGCGGCGAGAGCGTAGTGTGGTCCTGAAAGAAACACCGAGACGCGCCATAGTTGAGTGTGAAGGAGAGCGTGGCAGTGGCGGCTGGGGGTGGAGGAGCTAGGTTGGAGCCAAGGCTAGAGAAAGCAAAGGGTCCTACGCCTGACGCAGCAGGGGAGCCTAAAGTAGGCACACTGGACACACCTACACTAGGCAACATGGGGTAATAGGAACCAGTCACACTAGAGTCATCGAGATACAACACATACAATGCGAAGCTAATCTCATCCATGTCCATATGAAAGATCCTAACACCACAGCGGAGCAGACTGTGCCAGTCAAGGAGGTCTGGCGCGGGGCCGAAGCAGAGACGAAACAGGTCGTCCAGGCGACTGAAACAGCGAGTAGGGGTATGACTGGTCTTACCGCACACGAGGCCGCGGCGAGGACCGATCTGGAGCTGGTACTAGCAGCGCCCGTCACTCGCACCACCACCTGACGATGAGCTACGCGCATGACCACCGCGACCACCACCACCACCAACGACAGGCCACCCAGGCGGGAGGCGGCCGACCCTCCGCTACGAGTGCTACTGCTGCTGCTGCTGCGGCTTGTGGAGCTGTGGTGCCTGCTGTTGCTCTAGCTGGGGCTGCCGCTCCGAGGCACCAGCCCTAGCCCCCTCGTCGGTACTACCGCCAGCGGATGAACCACCTCCACCACCACCTCCCACCCCTCCTCCACTACCACTGCCGGCGCCCAGCCTTAGGGCAGCGGGCCTTACCATAACGAGACTGCGCTGCAGCCACCGCGATAGCGGTCTCAGCAGCAGGGGCTGTCTCAGCGACGGCCGCAGAACCGTCAGAGTAAGTGCACTGAGCGGGGGCACGACCCTGAAAGATAGGGACCGGCGCAGTACCGCTAGACTGGGCGATAGAGCGCTGATGGGTCTCTATGGTAGACAGGGTGTCGACAAAGTCAGAGAGGGTGAGGTCAGCGGGGTGCAGACTAAGAAAGTCGTCGCGGGCAGTGCCGAGGCGATCGGGGAGGCGGGTGGCAAGGAGGTAAAGGGTAGAGCAGATAGGGGGCTGGAACACACGAAGCTGGGCCTCAGTGCAGGCAGCGCGCCAGCTAGCGTCGAGCGTGCGCAAGTGTGTGGCCAGGTCAGCGATAGTGGGGAAAGATGCGAGATCAGGGAAGAGCATGGGAAGGATCAGGCGGCCGGCAGAGGCAGAGGATGGGGTGGAATAATGCTCGACAACGCCTCTAGGAACTCCTGCGCAGTCCTGACCGACTTAAAGCGGGGGCGCTGAGACAGGGGGAGGGCATGGCTAATCGCGAGCTGAGCGACAGCGTCACGCGACAGCCAAACAGCACGGGCAAGGGCAGCAGCGGCGGCGGACTCACGGTCAGCAGACGTGGAGTCAGCAGGAAGAGCAACAGGGGGGTCAGGGCAGGGGAGCGTACCGTCAATATGGACGGCCAGGGAGTGGCCGTCCTACCGCTGACCAGTGAGGTGACGGCGGAGGTCGATGAGCCATGAGTCGAACTCAACCAGCTGACCCTCCGCGTCAAAGCGTAGCACCGAGTCCGCCATGAAGGCCGCTGCAGCCGCGAACAGGCGGTGAAGGAGCGACGAGGAGAAGTGGGGAGGAGTGTTGTACGGTGCAGTTTGGTGGTGTGCGGTGGGGTCCCGTGCAGTGCGGTGCCACACGATGCAGAGCGTTGCAGTGCGGTGGGGCGCGGTGCAGTGTGGTGCAGTGAGGTGGGGCGCTGTGCAGTGTGGTGGGGCGCAGTGCAGTGTAGTGCGGTGCTGAGCGGTGCAGCATAGTGGGGCGCGGTGCAGGATGGTGGAGCGGGGCGGTGAAGCGGGCGGGGACCGGGAAACACGGCGGCAGAGCCGCTGGGAGACGGGGCCGCGAGGCGGGCGGGTGACGGGGCCGCGGGGTGGCTGGGCGACGAGGCTGCGGAGCAGCGGGCCGACAAGTCGTGGGGCGGCTGGGCGACCAGGCCACGGAGCCGCTGGGAGATGGGGCCACGGGGCGGCTGGGCAACGGGGCCGCGAGGCGGCTGGGCGACGGGGCCGCGGAGCAGCGGGGCGACGGGTCGCGGGCAGCTGGGCGACGGGGCCGCGGAGCAGCGGGGCGACGGGGCCGCGGGGCGGCTGGACGACGAGGCCGCGGGGCGGTTGGGCTAAGGGGGCCACGGGGCGGCTAGGCGACGGATATTAAATTATATCTAAGATATATAATTGTAGGCTTGGTAGCTGTTACTAAAACCTACTGTAGAGGGTATAGCACCCCTCCTTGTATCCCTCTCTCTTCTATTCTCTCTCGCTTTTCTCTCGTCAACTTTCTCTGAGCTAAACCCTTTCGCCATTTTCATGGCTTCCTAGCTACCTAGCTCTTGTGACATGGTAACAGAGCAGGTTGCCCTTCCCGGGCCTACTCCCCACGCTTCCGCTGCGTGCTTGTTTCTTTTCCGTCGTCGTTTCCGTGCCGCCGTGGCGGCCTTTTCGAGCTGCCATGGCGGCTTCGTGGTGCTGTGGCGGCGTCGTAATGATGCCGTCGCGGCGTCGTAATGATTCCGTGGCGGCGTCGTCGGGCTGCAGCCGGCCGCGCAACTCCTGTGGCGCGGCTCGACCTGACGCCTGCACGCCAACCACGGGCGTGATGCTGGACCACGCCGTGTCCCCCCCCTTCTTCCCCTGCGTCCCCTCCTCCTCGCCACAGCCGACGCCCGACTCGTGAGGGTCTTCCCCATCATCGTAGAGCTTGGCCACGCCGCCGAGAGGGTGGGCGCCGCTGCCGTCGCTGCTGTCGTCGAAGCCGTCGCTGGCCTGTTGCAGCTGCACGCCGCCGCCGCTGTCGTCACTGCCTCCGTCGCCATCTCCCGGGCCGTGGGGTTGGCCATGCCGGAGTAGTCGTGGCTGCTGCTGGGAATTGGGGTTGTGGGTGTGTGTGGGTTCTTCTATTAACAAGCCTAGGGGGTGTGTTAAATTATATATATGTTATATAATTAGAGGCTTGGTAGGTGTTACTGAAACCTACTGTAGAGGGTACAACACCCCTCGTTGTATCCCTCTCTCTTCTATTCTCTCTCTTTTTTCTCTCGTCAACTTTCTCCTAGCTAAACCCTCTCGCCATTTTCATGGCTTCCTAGTTACCTAGCTCTCGTGACAATGGGGAGGCAAGGCGGCTACGCTAGGGGCGACGCGCAGGGCTGACGTTTCAAAAAAAGGCACTCTGATTTTGCCCCCCAAAAATTTTCCCGAGTCTGAAGGGTCATTTTTCAAAATTTCGCTACTCTGAAATCTCAGTGTCCAAGATTTAACGAGTCTGAAATACTCAGGGTTCATAATGTCGACTCAGAGTCCTGCGCCCAAGTCGAATCTTGTATTTGCAGAGTTCACACCAGGGTCTCAGATTCGTTTTATGGAGGCTGATTGCTCAGGCCTGCCCTTATGAGAACCCATTTTTGTTAGGGTAGTTTTTATCTTATTGCCTGAAATTTCAGGCTGAATTTTCCGTAAAGCTGACAAATCAGGCCTGGGTTTTGAAACGTGCTGTATCAGTGACGATGGCTGCAGTTCGCCGCGTAATCGAAGGAAAAGTTGTGTTCTCAGGAACTGCCGAAACCCCACCAACTTGCTGTTTCCGCGCAATTTGTGCTAACGACAAATCACGTCCCTCGCGCGCGCCTGCTCTAGCCTTCCTCGGGCAACCAGCGTGATACAGTACTTGGTCTAAGGACCAGTCACGCTCCTCATGATTGCTCCTAGGTACAGTACCTCAGACTTTTGCGTGATTTTGGTCTGACGGCCAATCACAGCCTCACACCTGCTCCGGGTACCGCGAAGCACGTCGAAGGACAATGCGTGTACAGTACAGCAGCAGGGAGTTTGTCTGTGATGGGTCCTTGCAAGTGTGTGATTGGTGTTGAGGGACTTGTGCCACCCGCTCAGAGGACTTGACAAAAAAAATCAGGGGAAAGGGGGTGCGGGGAGAATGTCTCTAAAAATGGAAGACTTAGCCGATTTTTGTGGGTGTTGGGGGTGTTAGAGGGGTGTCTCTAGAACAGGACTTCAACGATTTTTATGGGCTGCTGGTTGTGCTGGGGGGAACTGTCTCTGGCTGCTAGGACTTAGCCAGTTTTTATAGGTTGCGGGGCGGGGTGTGTGAAAGGACTTGACTCTGGCCGTTGGGGATTTGGACGAAAATTTTGGGTGAGGGCAGGTAGGTATGTCTGTCTCAGGGCCAGTACGCACTGTGCTCTGAAAACTCAGTATCCACAAACTGCCAAGTCTGAGATTCTGAGGATTCAAAAACATATAACTCTGAAGGGTTCAGCATTCAGAAATTGGCAAGTCTGAAAAATCAGGATCGGCAAAAAAATAGGTCTGAAATTTCAGACAATCAGACTAAAATAGTCTGATCAGCCCTGGCGACGCGGCCGCGGGGCCAGCAGGGCGGCTAGGTGCTGGGCGACGGGGCGACAGGGCCACGGGCGGCTGGCGCTAGGTGGCGGGGCAACGGGGCCGCGGGCGCCTAGGCGCTAGGTGATGGGGCCGCGGGGCCAGTAGGGCGGCTAGGCGCTGGGTGACGGGGCCACGGGCGGCCAGGAGCTAGGTGACGGGGCCACGGGGGCTAGGCGCTAGGTGACGGGGCCGCGGGGCCACGGGCGGCTAGGCGCTAGGGAACGGGGCCGTGAGGCCAGCAAGGCAACGGGGCAGCGGGGCCCGTGGGGCGGCTAGGCGCTAGGCGACGGGGCAGGCTAGGACCTAAGGCGGAAGCGTGGGTGGGTGGGGGGGACCTAACCTACTCATGATACCATCTCAGAGTTAGAAGTGTTGACTAGAATGAGAGTACACAGGGGTATATAGCTAGTGGATTGTACTCTCTATGGCAAGCCCCTATGTAGTCTACTAAACATACACAAATATGTTTGACTGTTTCGAGCTCTGCCGAGCCCTTTTTGACTCGTGCCTAGCTATTTCCGAATGCTGGGCTTGTTTCGATGTTGCAGATTGTGTACTAATTCTCGCTAAGGACTCTTGTTCTCGTCGTGATGCGTGAGTACATTTGTGATACAATTTCATTTAAGGGCAATGATTCTGCTTTCACACAGTGTAGATATCGACAAATGCACGCTCGGCATATCGAGTACAGCTTTTCAGCAGCTACAGATTTCTATGGCTGCTTCGGTTAGGAGTCGTCGGCCACTCTCTTCCCCCAACTAGTCCATATACCTTCATCTAGCACTTATCGAGAAGACCGCTTGCTTGCCGCTTACCGTGAAAGGTTGTAACCCCCGTCAGTGCACCGTCTGTTCTGACGGCTCGCGAACAGTCGACGGCCCATTAGCCGTGCGTCCCGCCGTGCGCTTTCTCATCGCCGTCCAGATCGGTCCGTCACCCGTAGTTTACCGTTGGCGGCGCGGTGCTCGAGTTTCTGTTCTCGTCATCCCTGCGCGATAACATCAAAACCACATATTGTCAGGTTAAAACGGCGCACTCTTAGGGTAGATGGAGGACGCAGAGGCGCGCCGAGCTCGCCTGCGGGACATGCGCGAATCCGCGGCGAAGCAGCAGACGGGTTCCCCCGCGCGTATGCCTTCCGCCGCCCTCTCCGCGCTCCCCTCCCCCAATTTCGCCCCCGCCGGTTATCCGCATGCTTCCGCGCAGGCGCCATCCGGGGAAGGCGGATCTACCAGAAGGCCCGCAGGAGGAGCAGGAGCAGGCTCGGGGGGATTTTCGTTCTACACCGATCCTATGGCAGCCTTTCAGCAGCAGCCACGTGTAGGGCCGGGATTGGGCCCGCCTTCCATGCGCGCTCCCTCCCCGCGCCTGCCTTTCCCTCATCTTCCGCCCTCCCCACTTCCTTCCCCTGCTGGCTCCGCTGGCTGCTATCCTTCCGCCAACAATCACTCCACTCCGCTTAGCTACACTCCTCCCCCACCCGCCTATACTCCGCCCCCCGGCTATACCCCTCCCCCCAGTTATACTCCACCCCCCAGTTACACCCCTCCGCCTGGCTACGCCCCTCCCCCACCTTCCACAGGTCCCCCAAGCGGGGGACCATACAGTGCGCCGATCCTCCCCCATCCCCCCCCTGGTGGCGGAATGGGGGTGGCGTTCTCCCCCCTGCCCGCGCCCATGCGCCAGGCTACTCCTCCCTCCGCGCCCCTGTACCAGTCAACACCTCCCCCGGGTATGACCCCCCCAGGCGCGCCTGCTCGCGCTGCGGGTGCAGCCTCCCCCATGCACCTCCCCCCTGCGTCCTGGGGCGGTCAGCCTGGCGCGGATGATCAGAGCTTCTCTGGATCGGGTTGCCTGCAACAGGGTGACCAGCAACAGGGTTACCAGCAGCAGGGTTTCCAGCAGCAGGGTTACCAGCAAGATGGAGGGGCGGATTACCAGCAGCAGGCGGGCAAGGGATGGGACGGCGGGGGGAGAGGAGGATGGGGGCAAAACAGAGGAGAGGGAGCAGGGGGGGGAAGAGATAGGGGCAGAGGAGGAGGAGGAGGAGGAGGAGGAGGAGGAGGAGGAGGAGGAGGAGGAGGAGGAGGAGGAGGAGGAGGAGGAGGAGGAGTAGGAGGAAGAGGAAGGGGGCAGTGGGGTGGGGGAGGGGGCGCGGATGGCAGGAAGAGGCCGTGGGAGGGGCAGGGAGGAGGGAAGAGCAATTACAATATGGGAGGGCTTGGAGCAAGTCCAGGTGGGGGTGGTGGGGGGAGAGGGGGGTGGAATAAGGACGAGAAGGGGAGTGGAGGTGGGTGGGGTAGGAATAGAGGGATGGGAGGAAGGGGATCCGGACAAGGAGGGGGAGGGAGGGGAGGGAGAGGTGGAAGAGGAGGTAGGGGGAGAGGTACTGTGTCGGCGAGGGACCAGCCGGAAGCGTTTTTCTCTCCGATGTTTGTGGAGGATCCCTGGAAGCATCTAATGTGACTCGAAACCCTTATCATTACAGAAGATTAAGCAGCACATTTTTTGCTGATTATCTAGGGTGTGACATCTGTTGGGCTGAGAAAAAGCCCTTAGGATCTTTTGCAGAGACTAAGTCCCAGCTTGTAGAGACTTGAGACTTGGAGTAGTGCAGCGGAAGTTGAGGCAGTTGAACCCTTGTACTAGTATGTGAGAACAAGTGATTGATTAAAGAAACAAGCATACAGCAATATATAGAAGATAAGAAAGCAGTTGTAGAATACAGTTACAGGAACGGTTTATCGAGTCGCACAGCGACTCGATTGCCGCTTCGGTTACCATCCGTGATGTTGTAACGGTCAGTCGCAACCTCCAGTTGCGACCTTTCGAGTCCTTTCGCATTCTTTGTCCGCCCCCTCGTGTAACCTCCGTTGACTCGCGTGCTCCCCTGTAATCTTCCTCGAGTACAGTGTTACACTTCAGAAACGCTTAAGTCCTTGAGATATTTCCAACACTCCCCTTCGTTTCTGGAGTGCTGGAGTGTTCAGATCCGGTGACGTTTGTTTGCCCGGTTAGGAGCATGCAGTAGTCGAATTTTGCTTTCGCCAATTTCTTCGTCAGATAATCTGCGGCCATTTCTGTCGTCGGGCAGTAACTGAGTTGAAGTCTCCCCTTCGCGATTTCATCCTTGACGAAGAAGTACCGCAGGGCGATGTGCTTGGTTCGGTTGGCGAAGCCGTCCTTGTTCGCGATTTTGATCGCAGATTGGTTGTCGCAGAGGAGTGAGAAGGCGGGCAGGGTCGCGATCTTCGCTTCTTCGAGTAACTCTCGTAGGTAGAGTCCTTCCTTGGTCGCAGTACAAAGGGCGATATACTCTGCTTCAGCCGAGGATAGTGCGATTAACTCCTGCTTGCTCGACTGCCAGGAGATAGTTCCGATAGGTTCTAGTCGGTAGATGTAGCCCGTCCTAGACCGTCGATTTTCGCTGTCTCCCGCGTGGTCGGCGTCGACGTATCCGAGTAGTTGTACGGACGGTGTTGTTGTCTTGCTGTAGGTGAGCCCGATCGTCGGCGTGGAGACGAAGTAGAGTAGCGCTCGATTGAGTTCTTCGAGATCTTCCTGTTGCGGCTGCTTCAGATGTGTCGCCAGCTGACTCGCACTATAGGATAGGTCGGGTCGGCAGGTTACTGCTGCGAATAGTAGGCAGCCGAGCTTCTGTTGATACTCCTGGATTTGTTTCGCGGGGAGTTTTGTGGAGGCGCTACTGTTGTTCCCGTAGCGGTAGGGAGTTGGGACCGCAGTCGGTGCTAGACCGAATTTCTTCGCGACGGTGCTTGAGTACTTTCCAGCGTGTAGGTAGAACGCCGTGTCGTCTTCGACGATGTTCAGTCCTAGGTACTGAGTAACTTCGTCGGACACCGTGAGAGTTAAATCTTCTTTCAGCTCCCCTTCGAACCAGGTGGCGATGTCGATAGTGGAGCCGATGTAGAGCAGGTCGTCGACGTAGACGATGAGCAGAACATAATCTCTTCCCTTCTGCAGTCGGTACATCCCTTGGTCATGCGGTAATTGTAGGAAGCCGATCTTTGCGAGACGGCCGTGGAGATGCTGCTGCCAGAGCCGCGGGGCTTGCTTGATCCCGTATAGGGATTTTGTCAGTCGGCATATTTTCGTGGGATCGTTGATGAATCCGTGGGGTTGTTCGACGAAGATCTCAGCGTCCACAGGTGCGTATAGGAATGCATTCGCGACATCGATTTGGCGTAGTGGCAGTTTTTTCGTGGCCGCGACGGCGAGTAGGATGCGTAATGAGGTGTGACGGGAGACTGGAGCGAAGGTTTCTGTGTAGTCGGCTCCGTATCGTTGGTCGAAGCCTCGTACGACCCATCGAGCTTTGAATCGTTCGATGGAACCGTCTGAGTTGGTCTTGATGCGGTACACCCATTTCCCCGAGAGAACGTTTTTTCCGTTGATGCTCGTTGCAGGTACCAGTTTCCATGTTTCTCGGTCTTGCAGAGCTTTTAACTCCTTTTCCATTGCTTCCTTCCATCTTGCCTTATGTTCCCCCCCCAGAGCCTGCGACAACGTTGAAGGCTCTCGCGGAGAAGGCGGCGGCGGATTCTGGACGGAGACCCAGAGGCCTAGAATCTGGAGTCCCGTGGGCGTGTGTCGAGGGGAATTTTCATTCCCGGAATAAGCTGCTTCGTCACCGTCTTCGGGGTCAGGTAAGAAATTGGGGCCGATGCGTTCCGAAATATTCGTGTCGACGGGGTGAGGTGTAGCGTAACCTTGGTCGGCGAAGTGGTAAAAGGTGTCGAGGTTGTTGCTATCGAGGGGATTTTCTTCATCGAGTGGAACAGGTACGGAACAGAATGGGAGTGGTCCGGCAGCTTCCGAGGCTCCAGGTACGTCTTCTTCTGCTGCGTCAGCCTCGGCAGTATGGTCAGCGAAGGAGCGAAGGCCCGCGAAGCCGTCGGTGGGGTCTTGTGTGTTGGCAAGGTTGTCCAGGTAATGCTGCAGCGTCAGTCGTTCGTAGAAGATAACATCGCGTGATGCCACCGTGTTTTTGTCTTGTATGTCGAGAATTTTCCACGCGTGAAAATGTTTTGCGATGCCGAGGTGTAGTCCCCATCGAGCTCTTTGTGAGAAGCGTCCTGCTCGGGCTGTGTGGGGTCTGTACTGTACCATGCAGCCGAAAACGCGGAGTAATTTTGTGCTGCCCCTTTTTCTTGTCCACAACAGGTGCGGTGATGCGTTGTTGGGAAGTGATGACGAGGACAGCAGGTTGTGCAGGTGAACAGCATGTGTCATCGCGTCTGGCCACAGTGCGTTGGGCAGCCTCATCCCCAGAAGCAGTTTTCGCATCGTCGTCTGCAAGGTCCGGTTCATGCGTTCTGCTACCCCCTGCTGCTGGTGAGCATAGGGCAGAGACACCAGGCGTCGGATTCCCCTTTCCGCGAGATAGGTCCTGAAGCGTTGTGACTGGTATTCCAGTGCACCGTCTGACTGGAAACTCTTGAGTTTGGTTCCTGACTCTCGTTCGGCGATTGGAAGCCATGTGGTGAAGGCCTCGAAGGCTTGATCGCGCGTTTTGAGATTGAAGTGCCAGACGTATCTGGTTGCGGCGTCGATGAACGTGATGACGTAGTTGAAGTCGGCTTCGGTGTCGTCTCGAGGCATGTTTAGAATATCGCTGTAGACTTTTTCCATCGGAGCGTAAGTGGGTGCGCTTGGATTGTGATGGGCTTGGAAAGGTTGATGAGGAAGATCTGCTTCGGGGCATGTGAAACACCGTGCGCGTGGTCGTCGGAGTTCCTGGCCGTTCGTCGTCAGAAGGGCGTTGCGTTCTAACACCTCTGCTTGGATTGTTTGAAGTATCGTGCTGTTTGCAGGATGTCCGAGACGTTGGTGCCAGATGTCGTCGGGAGCGCGGTGGCCGGGCGAGCGGTGGTAGATGTCGGCGTTGGAGAAGAACGCGACGACTGAGGCGGGACTTCGACAAGCTTCTCGTGTGGCGGGCATAAGTTGGTCTGCTTCCGTTGGCGGTCCTCGTGTTGATGGTGGTGGTACTCGGCTGGGTCCTGCTGCTGATACTGCAGGTGATGGTTTTGTTGGGACACTTGCGGGTACTTGTCTTTCTTGTCTGATAACTGCTAATGCTCGTGTTCTCTCTGCTGCAGGTATGGTGTTGGAGTGCCAGAAGCCGTCACTGTCGAAGTCGGGGTCAAGATCCGGCGGGTGAGTCCAGGCGGCGAACGATACGATGCCATCGCTGTCGGCAGTTCCGCGGTCGGGGACGAAGTCCAACACGAAGACACCGGACTTCAGGAGGGCACGAC
Organism: Closterium sp. NIES-67; assembly: GCA_027943415.1. Classification (NCBI taxonomy): domain Eukaryota; kingdom Viridiplantae; phylum Streptophyta; class Zygnematophyceae; order Desmidiales; family Closteriaceae; genus Closterium; species Closterium sp. NIES-67. The sequence goes on along the minus strand of BQMB01000723.1, from coordinate 643,832 downwards.
CGATGAAGAGGCCGCCCTTCCCGTGGTAAAGCCGGAACTCGTTGGAGTAAGAGTCGCACTCCAGGTGAATCCCCTTGGCCATTAGTTGGCTTACGCTTAGTAGGTTGTATCCCAGATTGTCGACAATGAGCACCTTGTTGAGTTGAAGTATGACATTCGTCTCCATTGATTGTAACTGAACCACGCCCTGTCTGTTTGTCTTCAGGTTTTCGTTGTTGGCGACGGTGATGACGACGTCGCGGTTGAGTCGTTTCTCCTGTTGTACGAAGCGTCCCGAGGAGCACATGTGTTGACCGCAGCAGCTGTCCAAGAACCAGGTGTTTCGCCCGGTGGGTTCGGCGTTGGCGACCGCAGCGTATGTCGGGTTGACCTGAAGTCCTTGTGAGCGCGGCGGCGGGAATTCCTCTTCGTCTGGTGCGTAAGTGGGTGGTGATCTGGGTGCGCAGTTGTCGATGTGTACCATGCAGTTGATGATATTTGGTGTCCCTTGTGCAGATGTTGAAGAGCGCCTTGGGGAACTTGCTTGAGTGGAAGCAACTTGTGGGTCTGCTGCTCGGTAAACGCGAGGGCGGTTGCAGTTGACTTTGGAGTGTCCGGAAGTCTGGCAGTTGTGGCAGAACGGCGGCACGATGGTGAGTCCTCGGTTGTCGCGTTGATCTTGCTTGCTGCGTCGGTTGTAGTTTATGTCATTTCTTCTTTGAGTGTAGAAGACTAACTGCTGTTGCTTCCTTGGTTGTCTTTCCTCGAACAGATCCATCTCCTGTTGTTCAGCGTGAAGCTCGGCGCAGAGGTGCATCTCCGAGATCCTTCCGTGGCCGCGAAGAAGCGATCGTGTGGTTCTCCATTCTGGTCCGAGCCCGGCGAGGACAAGTGTGACGAAGCTTTCTTCAGTGATCGTTCCTCCGCACCGAAGCAGGCGGTCGCGCAGGGTCTGGCAGCGACTCATATACTGCATCGCCTTTTCCCCGGTCTTCATCTGTATTGTTGTCAGCTGTTGCATGAGTCTGCTTTGTGTCACGCTGTCGTTTGCTTGGTAGAGGCATTTGAGATGATGCCATGCGAGTTCCGCGGAGTTTCCATAACTCCGATACGTTCTGATGCTCTGCTGCTCTTGTGGTGACAGGTTCCGCAGGAGGACTGTATACGCCAGTAGCGACTGATACGTGAAGATCTCTTGTTCCTTTCCAGTGCCGTTGCTTGGGAATGGCAGGGACCCGTTGAAGTATCCCAGAAGATGCGCGGCCTCCATCAGCAGCTCGAACTCGAAGCTCCAGGTAAAGAAGTCGTGTCCGTTGAACGGTGAGGATGTTTGTAACTTGATGACGTGTGAGAATTGAGCTTGAAGACTGAGAATCTCGTTTGGTGTTTGTTGTGATGCAGCTGCTGTTGGTTGGGCGCGGGGCGGCATGAACTCGAACGTTCCCGGTGAAGAATGATAAGGCGCAAAGGTAGGTGCTTGGTTGTGTCGCCCGAAGGATGAGTTGTCGAGGCTCATCGGCGCTAATCCCATGTTTCCTCCATTGCTCTGTGTTGAATGCGCAGGTGTCCTTGTCTGCTGTTGCTGGTCGAAGTGTGACATGAAGCTGAAGAATCTCTCCATGAGATTCGGGTCCACACTTGAAGAGGGAGACGGAGTCACCATCTCTGGTACTCTTCCTGTTGTTTCTTGAGCAGTCCCGGTCTCTGTCTGCAATCCTGAGGTGTGCAGACCAGAGTTGCCGTGTTGAGTTTCTTGGCCGCTGGGTGAGCCCGTAGAGGCTTTCTTGCCCTTGCTGTCCATGTCTTGTAATCAATGAAGTCGTTGAATTGAGTTGAGTTGCAGTTTGTTGATGGAGCGTAGTTGCTGGGAGTTTGATCTCTGACCAGCTCTCATACCATGTTGGGCTGAGAAAAAGCCCTTAGGATCTTTTGCAGAGACTAAGTCCCAGCTTGTAGAGACTTGAGACTTGGAGTAGTGCAGCGGAAGTTGAGGCAGTTGAACCCTTGTACTAGTATGTGAGAACAAGTGATTGATTAAAGAAACAAGCATACAGCAATATATAGAAGATAAGAAAGCAGTTGTAGAATACAGTTACAGGAACGGTTTATCGAGTCGCACAGCGACTCGATTGCCGCTTCGGTTACCATCCGTGATGTTGTAACGGTCAGTCGCAACCTCCAGTTGCGACCTTTCGAGTCCTTTCGCATTCTTTGTCCGCCCCCTCGTGTAACCTCCGTTGACTCGCGTGCTCCCCTGTAATCTTCCTCGAGTACAGTGTTACACTTCAGAAACGCTTAAGTCCTTGAGATATTTCCAACAACATCCATGCTAATCACATAGCCATGAGAATTTTGCGGAATATGGGTCTTGTAAGCGATTTTGTGTTTACTGACTATTCGTGTCCGTTCTGTTACAGGCTCACATCAGCACCCAACTTCCATTGCCCGTCAAGCTGAGCCCAAGCACAAAATAACAAATGCACCTCTTTCGCCATGTGGTAACTCGGGTTGTCGCAAATTACCTCTAGGGCCCAATCAAGCCAGCCATACAGGCGCGTTCACTCTAGAGCCGGAACTGACAGCAGACCCCTTTCTCCGACCCCACTAGAGCCGCCTTTCGCGAGCAGCCATGGCTCTCGCAGACCATTCCCTCGCCTCGCGTCGCGACCACGTCGCGAGATCTCTAAGCGGCTTCTCTCTGCTTCGCGACGCCGCGCATTCCGGTCACTCGAACCAAGTGCTCCCATCCGGCACTGTCTGCGATGATAACAGTCGCGATTCAAGCGGCCAAGGTGGCTCCATTAGCGCCAGCGCAATAGTCAGCAGCGGCAGCGCGTTGTTTCGAGACGGCGGGTCGTTGCAGTCCCACATGGCCGCAGCACTGGCGAGTGGAATGCGCGCTGCTGCGCCGCTAGCGGGGGCATTCGGGCAGGCGGGGGGGTTGGGGCTCGGGGGGGGGTGGGGCGCGCGCAGCCCCCGCAGCAGCAAAGAAACCGCTCGGAGAAGTCCTCAAAGGCGGAGGAGCGGAGAAACGGGGAGCTGGGGAATGGCGGAAGGAAGGGGGGAGGGGAAAATGGCGGGCTGAAGAGAGAAGACTCGAATTCCACTCAAGATTCCTCGCCCTCCTCCCCTCCCTCCCTCTCCTCACTCTCTCCTTCCTCCTGGCTTCCACTCCCCCTCTCCTCCCAAACATCTCCCTCTCCTGCCACGTCACCAGTACGACTCCTCACTCAGTTCAGACTCCTTTCGGGTAGCAAAAACTTTGGCCAATCTGCCCGCACTGTTCAACCAAATGACACTGTTCATCCGGGCGGCTTCTGGGAGAGGCTAGCGCAGGGAGTCTGGTGGCCGGCAGGGGAGCAGACAGCAGAGGTGGAGTTGTCTGGAGTGCACAAGGTGGGTTCAGTGCGGTTCATTGCAATTGAGTGCGCTTTAGGCAAAAAGTGTGTGTTTTAATGCGGTTGACACACAAGTGGTCGTCTAAGCAGCAGTTAGCACAGAGAGGGTGGTGATGAGCAGGGGAGCAGACAGAGTGGGTGGAGCTATCTGGAGTGCACAAGGTGTGGTTTAGTGCAGGGTTTTGCGGCATTGCTGTGTAGTATGGTATATTGCTGTATCTTGCGGTGTAGTGCGATGTCCTGGTGATCCCTGTGATGTCTTCCTCGAGGCACAGGGGAGCAGACAGAGGACGTGTAGTGCGGTGTCGTGCATTAGGTAGGTTCAGCGTGGTTCACAGGGGTTGAGTGCGTTTTAACCGCACGATGCGTGTTATAGTGCGGTTGACGCAAGTGGTAGTCTATGTAGCACTGGTTATTGCGGCGCACGGGGGGTTCGGAAGTGGGCGCAGGGGGGCTGGTGACGGGGGAAGTCTGATCTGGATCGTGTAAAATGGTGACCTGGTGGGGTTTCATTTTCCGGATCAATGACTGGACGTGCTTGATAACTGGGTTTCGTGAGTTCTGAGGTGCCTCGAAAGCGACTATGGGGCGTCATGAGATGATTAAGCACAGCTATTTATGACTCAAAAGGGCTTCTCCTTCCCTCTTCGTCTCACTTGGCCGTCTCCTCCCCCCACCGCAGCTGGGCCTGTGGACCACGATAGAGCCTTCTATCCGAGCGTCTCGGCAGCATCTGGGGGAGGTACATCTGAGACTCGTACGTCGACTCGTGATGCCACTTCCACTGCCCTCCTCCCCCTCGACCACACTCTCTCCACCCTCCTCCTCCTCCTCCTCCTCCTCCTCCTCCTCCTCCTCCTCCTCCTCCTCCTCCTCCTCCTCCTCCTCCTCCTCCTCCTCCTCCTCCTCCTCCTCCTCCTCCTCCTCCTCTCGTTTAGCAGCGCCGTGCCAGCTGGCACTGACAGCTGTCTCTGACACGAGGAGCCGAGCCATGGGCACAGCAGAGGTGCTGCTAGGGTGGGTGGCATTGAGATTTCCTTTTCCTGTGTTTGATGTTCATTGCATCATGGTCCTGTGTTTGATGTTCATTGCATCATGGTCCTGTGTTTGATGTTCATTGCATCATGGTCCTGTGTTTGATGTTCATTGCATCATGGTCCTGTCTTTGATGTTCATTGCATCATGGTCCTGTGTTTGATGTTCATTGCATCATGGTCCTGCGTTTGATGTTCATTGCATCATGGTCCTGTCTTTGATGTTCATTGCAATCATGGTCCTGTGCTTTTCTTCAACTCACTCCCCCCGATGACTACAAGGATAATCACTCTGTCCGTGCTGCAATAACGTGACTCCCTCACTCTAGCCTTTCAAATCTCTTCCCCTCCATGTGTTACTCCTGTTTCGTTTTCTCTCCTATCCCCCTCCTTGCAGTGATCGCAGGGGGGGTCACTCTGTGACCACTGCACTGCTGTGACTTGTCTGCTGCCAGTCCCTAGTTCGAAACTGTATTTCCTTTGTTCGCTATTCCTGCACCTTTCTTCCTCCCATCCAACACCCTCCAGTGACCGCAGGGAGGGCCACTCTGTCAGTGCTGCTGTGACATGTGACCTCTCCCACTCGCTCTCTCTCAACGCTGCCACATCGCACCGGTACGTACCCTCAGTCTCCTTCCTCTTCATTTCTAAAAAGTCTGTGTGGCTGTGACTTGCGCGCTCTCGCACTCGCTTACTCGTCCCTTCAGTAAGTAGACGGATGGTACAGCGCACACTCTCGCACTCTCTCAAGCAGTCCTGCTCATTGATAAAACGGGACTACAAACAAGAGGGTAGCAGGTCAAGGCTAGCAAGAACAGCCCATAGGGGAAGAAAAACACTAGCAGAAAACACAACTCGCATGCCTATCCCTGGGCACCAGCCGTCTGCCTCGTGGCTCTACGCGGGCGACAGCACACAGAACGCACTCATTTAGTTCTGCGCGTGTGGTTCAATTCCCACTGCTCTCTTGTCACACCCACCAGGCTCTCCTCTGCCTCCTGGCTGCAACTCGCCAGGGTATTGAGAGGAGACGGCTCAAAGGGTGAATCCACTCACACGATATAACGCCCTCTACGTTCCTTTCCACCCACAGGCTCTCCTGTGCATCGTGGCTCTACTTGCTGGTGACTGCACCCAGTGTCCACACACTTGATTCATTGGGACCTCTCCACGGGTGTTTTCACACCCACAATCCAATGCCCACTCCTCTCCTTCCCACCCACAGGCTCTGCTCTGCCTCGTGGCTCTACATGCGGGTGACGGCACACAGAAGGGAACCCAAGCGAACAAGACTCTTGCTGCAGGTAGGCTCGGTGCTGCAGACAGGCTCGGTGGAGTAGGTTCGGTTTGTTAGGCTCGGTGCAGGTAGGCAAGCCTTCACATACAGGCAGTGGGACTTTTGTTCTCTTCTTGTTCTTTCAGTTCCTTTAATTTGGGTCTCATGATGTGGTATATGCTCAGTTACAAAAACGTTTTCAGGGTATGGTGGTTCAAATCACCTATCTTGCCGATATTTTCCAGCCTAGCTCTGATCCTTTTCCAGTTCGGCCATAGCCATCCGTCAAGAGCTATCCCATCCGTCAAGAGCTATCCCATCCGTCAAGAGCTATCCCATCCGTCAAGAGCTATCCCATCCGTCAAGAGCTATCCCATCCGTCAAGAGCTATCCCATCCGTCAAGAGCTATCCCATCCGTCAAGAGCTATCCCATCCGTCAAGAGCTATCCCATCCGTCAAGAGCTATCCCATCCGTCAAGAGCTATCCCATCCGTCAAGAGCTATCCCATCCGTCAAGAGCTATCCCATCCATCAAGAGCTATCCCATCCATCAAGAGCTATCCCATCCATCAAGAGCTATCCCATCCATCAAGAGCTATCCCATCCATCAAGAGCTATCCCATCCATCAAGAGCTATCCCATCCATCAAGAGCTATCCCATCCATCAAGAGCTATCCCATCTGTAATTCTTTCCCGTCCCCCATTGCCCTCCCATCGCCCTCCCATCCCAGTGGGTACACCGACCATCCCCTTGCCACACCTTCTCTCCGCTCCTCTCACTTTCGCCATCTCGCCCCGCTCAAGCTGTTGTGACGTGGAAAGCACAGAGCCCGCCTGTTCCAGGTGACATGACATCTGCAGCACCAAAGCTGTTCACGCAAGATCGACCTTTTTCCTGTCGTCTTCGGCACGTGCCACTTACCCCCCCTAAGATGTCCATGCAAACGTAGCGCAAACATGTACGTACTAAGCCAGCTCTTCACGGTCCTTTTTGTCTTCTCTCGTGTCGTCAATGGCGTTTCTGCCCCCTTGAAACCTGCAGGCACTACTCCCCATTCGCTACAGCTGCGGCTCTTTGTGTCACGCCACGGTCCGATGGCTCTTCGGCTCAATGCAGCTGTGGGCCATGGGTTCGCAGAAGCGGATGCAAGTGAAGGCCAAACTCTAGAGGTTTAACTCTAGATTCTTACGTTTTTTTCTGGGGTATAGTGCTTGCATTCATGGTACTTTAAATGGTCAAGTGATGTAAAATGTAGTTGAAGGATCTTATAACGAACAGTTGTGGGGGCAACGTGCCACGCGCAACTCCTCCTCCGTCAGGTGGCACGTGTGGGAGTGGACCACTGTCCTTTGTTCCCGCCAGTGCCTGTGTGCCGCCGACCCAACCAACCTCAAGAAGCCTATCGCGCGTGCGATCCCCTGGCTGGACCCACACCCCACGGGCCTGACTGTGCGACCCGCGCCAGAGCTGAACTCAGGCGGGGCGAGCCCGAACCAGACTCGTTTGGCTTGGTAGAAGCGGTGAGGGAGACCATTGGTCCTTGCAGAGCAGACCACACGACCGAACCGAATCACCAAGTTCGCTCATGTCTCGTCCGGGTAAGTCGCCTCAGGCCAGGGCATGAATGCTGTGCACTGCTCCTTCGCCCTTTAGCATAGTGTAGTTCCTCCAGAACCGCCATAAAGTCGAATTCGCTCAACCAGTAATCGTGAAGTAGATCATAAAATATATCATTAGGCCTACCTTGGTCTGCTTTCATCGTCGAACGCGATCCACATTCCGACTTCCAAGATTCAAAGCACCGCCTGACCTCACAGCCAAGGTTACCTTATTGTGACGTTGCTATTGTAGCACAGGCTCACTAATCAGCTTCTAGAATTCCTTTTACCAGTGACGCCGTGACATTTCATAAGCCGGCGAGCGCACCGTCTATTTCGAGTACAAGTTATAGCAGCCGGCCGCTCCTCGCCGCGATATCCCCGGCGACACAAGTCACAGCAGGCGCGATGTTCAACAATCCGCAGGCGATATCGCCGGGGGGCGCATGGGCGATGAACATCGTGAGCTCCGTGGGGCTCATCATGATCAACAAGGTCGTCATGTCGTCCTACCGCTTCGTCTTCGGTACGTCGCTGATTCTCTCTCCAGGTGCATTTCTGGTAGCCAACTGAATGACGCAGCTGTGTAAGACGCATCCTGATCCACGGGGTCGAGATGTCCTCCTGCCACTTCATGTTTGGTAAGTTGGAATTTGCCTTCGGTACGTCGGCGCATGAGCGATGAACATCGTGAGCTCCGTGGGGCTCATCATGATCAACAAGGTCGTCATGTCGTCCTACCAATTCGTATTCGGTTCGTCTTCGGTTCGACTTCGGTCCGTCATGCATTCTCTAGCTGCATTTTGAGATGACTGGATGGTTGCCCTCCGTGGGGCTCATCATGATCAACAAGGTCAGTAAGTCCGCCCACCGCTTCGCCTTCGGTACGTCTCGAATCACCTCGGTACGTTGTTGATTCTGTCTCCAGGCACGTTCCCAGTCAAATGAGTAACGAAGCTCTGCACGACGCGTCATGATCAACAAGGCCGCCGTCATGTCCTCCTACCGATTCGTTTTCGGTACATTGTTCTATATTGAGGTACGATCTGGTCAACCGGAAAACACCGCTCGGTAAGTCGCGTCATAAAAAATATATTTTACAAAAAAAGAAAAAGAAAAAGAAGCATGACCTCCTACCGATTCGACGTTGTTACGTCTCGTTTCGCCGATTTTTCTTCGTTACATCCGTGATTTGCTCGGTGCGTCTCGATTTCCAATCGGCCGGAACTGCTGCGCCGTGGGGCTCATTCACGATCAGTTACATCTTTTTCATCCAACCACTTACTCGTCTCGGTAGGCGAAAGCTTTGTAAACCTTCCAGCCGCTGTACGTCGAGCACTGACTCTCCACCCTTTTGGCAGTGAGAGTTGATACGGTCGCACATGTTTTTTTTGGCAAATTTTGTTTTTTACTGAATCCTGTCGAGGCTTCCCTAGTAACCATGGTCACCCAGGTTTCCTGATCGAAGCCGCATTGTCCGCGTGCCACCATGCTACCAGGCCAAGGAGAATGGAGAGATGGTGCACCTCACACGCATCACACTCACGAAATTGTTCGGCGCTGCCTGCATCAAACACGCGCCAAACAAAGCGCGAAACAAGCGCCAACAAGTGCTAAGTGTTCTCCCTCCCCTTTTATCCCTCCCCTCTTACCAGCCACCACACTAACTGCCCTGCACTTGACATTCACCGGCCTACTCGGCGCTGCTTGTGTGTGGCTGGGGTACCTGCCAGGCTGCCACCATCCCGGCAAAACCCCAAGAGTCCTTCCTCCCTGCTTCCTCTCGCCCCGCCCTCCCCGTGCCACCCGCCATCACTTTGACAGGCTTACACTTGACATCCACAGGCCTATTCGGCGCACCTACCCACATTTTTCCACATGATTTCACATGATTTCACTTGATTTCACATGATTTCACATGATTTTCCTCCCTTCCGTCCCCACCCACCAGCCACCACACTAACCGGCCTGCACTTGACGTTTACTGGCCTGTTCGGCGCAGTGTGCGTGTGGCTGGGGTACCTTTCCGGGCAGGCCAACATCCCGCTGTGGGACATCCTGTGGTTCGGCATGCTGGCCAATCTCTCCATCGTGGGCATGAACCTCTCTCTCATGTCCAACTCCGTGGGCTTCTACCAGGTGAGAGTGGGGAGTAGTGGATACGACTACCTGATGAAAGAATGAGGTTCAGTGGGAATTTACTCCGGTGAGAATAAGGTTTAGTGGGATTCTGTCTGGTGAGAGAGTGAGCGAGTATTGGGCCCGTCCAGGCCAACATCCCACTTCGGGACATCTTGTGATTTGGCATGCTCGCCAACCCCTCGTCATGGCCATGAACCTGCCCCCGATGCCCAGCTCAGTGGGCTTCTACCAGGTGAAGGGGGAGAGAGAGTATGGAGTTGCGGGGGATGGTCGAATGCGATGTCCCTCTGTGGGGCATCCTGTGGTTCGGCATCTTGCCTAACCTCTCGATCGTCAACATGAACATCTCTTTGATGTCCAACTCCGTGGGCTTCTTCCAGGTGAGCTTCGAGCAGTAGGGATTGCAGTGGGTGAGAGTGGGAGCAATGAGGCAGTCGCAACATCCCTGTGTGGGACGTCCTCTCACTTGACATGCTCGCTGGTACTTATTTTGTCTGCATGAAGCTGTTGCGCATGTCAACCTTCGTGGGGGGCGTCTACTATGTGAGAAATGCGCAATAGGGGTTTTATTCTGAGAGGGGGGGAGCAGTGAGGTGGTTGCAACATCCTGTGTGAGGCACCTTCTCATTTGGCCCGGTCGTCAGCCTCTCTATTATGGGCATCAATTTTTCGCCCATGTCAAACTCAGTGGCGGATATGACGGGCGGAGGGGAAGGTGACATGCAGATAGAGATGCCTCTCAAGGAGCAAAGAGTGAAGACACCCTCCAACTGCACTCACAAAGCGCATACAAAGCCAAAGTCGCCGGATCTTAAATCCGCTGGCAGAGTTCGACCCGAGGAGGAGAGGAGGAGAAGCGCAAGCGGGAGGTGAATTAGCCAACAGTTGGTCGGAGGTCATTCACCTCCCTCTTGCGCTTCTCCTCGCCCGGTCGAACCCTGCACGCGGTTTTGAGATCAGGCGACTTTGGCTTCGTAGGCGTTTTGGGAGTGCGGTTGGAGGGTTTTTTCACTCCTACCTCCTTGGGAGGCATCTCTGTATGAGTGCCACTTTCCCCTCTACCCATCACATCCGCCACGGAGAATGAGCTCGTGCCGGCACGTTTTTGTGGGCTTCTATCAAGGTAGAATGAAGGAGGAACGGAGTAGTGCCATTCTACTGGGTGAGAGATTGAGAGAGAGGAATAGACGGGCGGTCCAAGGTTCCTCATAACACATCATCTGGTCTGGCATACTCGTCATCCTCTTCCCGTTTGCTTTGTTGGCTCAGTTTGTGGGCTTCTGCCAGGTGTGCTTGCTCACTGCATGGGGTTAGGGTTAAGGGTTTGTGGGGCGAGCGAGGTGTGGTGCGGGTGAAGTGGGATTTCGCCGCGTGTGCTGAGCTAATGGGATGAATATTACGTAGATAACCAGACAAGAAAGAGAAGGAGTGGACAACAGGCCAACATGGAAAACATCCGTTCGATTGACGGGATCCAACACGTGTTCCCTCCGTTTCCCCTTCTCTCCCTTCCTTCCGTCCCACTCCCCTTCCCCTTTCCTTATCCTCACCACTCCCCTTCCCCTTTCCTTATCCTCACCACTCCCCTTCCCCTTTCCTTATCCGTCCCACTCCCCTTCCCCTTTCCTTATCCTCACCACTCCCCTGACCCTCTCTCAGATATCGAAGCTGGCTATCATCCCTGTGACTTGCCTGTGCGAGACTCTCCTGCACGCCAAGAGCTACTCCAAGGAGGTCAAGCTGTCGGTGGTGGCAGTGATGCTGGGCGTGGGCGTGTGCACCGTTACAGACATCTCCGTTAACACTTTTGGCCTTATTACTGCCACTGTCGCGGTAGTTTCAACGTCGCTACAGCAAATCGTGAGTGTCGTATCATCAGCACCAATAGTTAGTGGCAGGTGCGGGGGAGTGGGAGTGCTGGGGTGGGGAGGGTATGGGTGGTTGGGAGTGGGTGGCCGCACTGTTACAGTCATCGCCGTTAACACCGTTGAGCTCATCACCACTACGGTTGCTGTAGTTTCTACGTCTCTGCAGAAAATAGTGAGTATGATTTATGCACCAGCACTTCGGGCCTATCGGTGGCAGGTGTGGGGATGTGGGTTGCCGGGAGTGGATGTGTGCACTGCACCATTACAGACAACTCTGTTATCGCATTTGCATCCCTGCCTGCACCAAAACGTGAGCATGCCTTGTTCAGCCGTATGGGAGACGGTTCGCTGCTCCAACACAAATATTTCAACCAAAAGCCCGAAGTCCTGAACCACAACCTCTAATCCTGAATCTCGAACCTAGACCTTGAAAACAGACCCCACCTCTTCCCTTCCCCCCCCCTTTCCCTGCCTTCTCTCCTGTGCTCTGCTCGCTCGCATTCACGCATGCTTTGCTTGTCTCCCCTGATTGCGGGGGCGAGCAGAAAGTAAAGGAGGTCTGTTGACCTGCTGCTTCAGACAGCCACCTGACACCCGGTTACCACCACCGAACCTTTGCCCCCGTGTCTTGTCCCCCTCAGTTCGTTGGCTAGTTGCAGAGGAAGCACAGGGTGTCGTCCGTTGACCTGCTGCGGCAGACATGCACTTCGCACACTGACTGCCGCGCCCCGTTGACTCTTAGCCATGCCATGCTTTTCATTCTTCATCCCCTCGGCTCCCCCAGTTCGTGGGCGAGCTTCAGAGGAAGCACAACGTGGGGTCGTTTGACCTGCTGCGCCAGACAGCGCCCATCCAAGCCGTGACTCTGCTGGTGGTGGGGCCCTTCCTCGACTACGCGCTCACCACGCACAACCTGCTCGAGTTTCCTCTCACTAGTAATGCTGCGGTGAGTACTGCTAGTAGCTTATTCAAAGCAAAGGCAGACAGACAGAGAGGCAGGTAGCGCCCATTCAATCCGTGACTCTGTTGGTGCTGGGGCCCAGCCTTGATTGCGCGCTGACTTCCCACAAGCTGCTTGATTTTCAAGCAACGCAGCAGTGAGTTCAAGCCAGGTCCCTTGATGAACTTGCGGTGAGTGTGCATGGAGCAGTGAGTGAGGCCGCTATTGGCCTTGCACCCATCCAGGGGGTCACTCTGCTGCTGATTCCCTTCCTTGATTGCACGCTCACCTCGCATAACCGGCTCGAGTTTCCCATTACTAATAACTCCGCGGTAGGCCGATATGTGAGCTTGAGCTTGCATGCAGCAGTTGCGCCCACCCATGGGTTCACTCTGCTGCTGCTGGGGCTGTTCCTTGGTCACGCGCTCTCCTCTCAATACTCGCTCTCGAGTTTCCAGTCACCAGCGATGTTGTGGTGACTTGAAACAGCTGGAATAGGAGACAGAGGAGGCACAGGGGAGGAATAGTGAAGGAGTAACAAGGGTTATACTTTCCCCCTCCCCCCACCCCCCCACAAAGAAAACCACCCCCTCGCAAAGCCTTATCTTCGTCCTTCTCCCCAGCGTCTTTGCCATCGGCTGCAACCACTCTGTGCACCTTTCCTGGCCTCATATTGTTTACTCAATTTCCCCATACCTCTGTCCCCTCTTCCCCCCTCCAGAATTTCGTCCTCGTCTCCCAGGCCTCTGCCATCTCTCCCTGTGCACCTTGCATCAACCCATGTCCTCTGACTCTCCCTCTCACCCCAGCCCTCTACCCCACCCCACCACACCTCTTCCCCTTCCCCCCCGCCTGCCAGATCTTTGTCCTCCTCTCCTGTGCCTTTGCCATCGGCTGTAACCTCTCCGTCTACCTCTGCATCGGAAAGTTCTCGGCAACTTCCTTCCAGGTGCTGGGGCACATGAAGACGGTGGTCGTGCTGATCCTCGGGTGGACCGTCTTCAAAGACCCGTTCACGCTTAAGAACTTCAGCGGCATGCTCATGGCTATAGTGGGCATGCTGCTGTACAGCTGGGCGGTGGAGAAGGAGAAGAAGGGGGAGAAGGGGGGGAAGGGGGAGGCGGGGAAGGAAGGGGCGCCGCTGCTGCCGACAACGAAGCAAGAGGTGGTTGTGGGAGGGGGGAGGAGGGGAAGGGGGATGTGGAGTATGGGGTGGCGATGGGGGAGAATGGGAGGAGGCCAAGCTCGCCAAACAAGTAGTTGTGGTGAGCTTACAGATGTTGTAACGGGTGTATTTATACAAGTTCTAACTACTATGATGGAAGAGACATTGGTGGTACAGCTTACAAGCCTGCAAGAGGTGAAAATGCTATATTATGGCTGTAGGTTGTACCCTAAGGGCGTACTGTATTCCCCCATATAAAGCACCCTAGGGTGGTAACCAAAATGCCTCTCAATTTTGAGGGGGGTGTAATTAGTGGCTAATTTTGTATAACGCCTGGGTGTTGTGGAACATGCGTATGTGATATTGTTTTTCCTGAACGAAGTGCACTGTCGTACTCTGCTGTATTTGGTTTTTCCCCTCGACATCACGTACGGAAGTAATGAAACACGTAACAGCCAATCCGTAAGAGGCATGGCACGATTTTCTTGGCGGGAAGGCGAGCGCGACCCGAAAGTCAACTAGCGAACATTGAGTTACGAGGATTCAAGGGACACACTTGTTCGGGCAGTCAAAATGGGTCTCGAATTTTTCTGTGTCACACCTCGTGAACCGCGCTGTATACGGTAGGTTCCTCTATAAGTTTCCCACTAGATCTCACACTCAGGTGATGGCACAGCAGCAGTGGTCGAAAAAGGGTATCGCTTGTCTATGCTTCTCGAACTCAAAAGTGATGTTAAAAGTTTCGGGGGGGTGTTCAAATATTTGCAGGCAAAAAAGACGGGTGCTATGTATATCCACTTTAATTAAGCACCCATGTCCGCTCAAGCCACCCATGGGCGTTCAATTTTGCGGGGTGCTGTATACGGGGGAATACGGTATTATTATGCACCTGGTTCAGGGACAGACTAGCACAGTTCTGTGCGCAGCAAGTTTACAAAATGTGAATATGTGCGGTTGACTTCGGTTCCACGCGAGTCTGACCCAGATCCCAGTGTGCAAGACAACGCCCTAATTGTGGTCAGAATTTTTACATCACTTGTAAGTAACAATGTGTTAGACGATCCCATTGTGTGCGTCCAAAAGACCTGTACATGAGGCAAAAGCGATACTCACAAAACCAACTTGCATTCCCCTCAGACTGCCACAGCAGTAGCAGGAGCAGCAGGGGCAACAGCAGCAGCAGCACTAGCCGCAGTCTGACCCTGGTCTCCTCAACCTTTCCTCCGGTTAACTTGACTGCCAGCCCGTGCCGCACACAGCGCCTCCCATCCCGCCTGCCACCGTCTACGGCTCGCTGTTCCCTCTCCCGGACTTGTCTCCGGCTCGTTTCCGCCCTCGTTCTCCTCCGTCCCCTGTACTGTCTTCCGTTGCCCACTCGTGGGTGCGTTTGTCAAACATGTTTATTGATCATGTTTGTATAGACTGTATAGGGTAACCTCCTAGAGGGTACAACATTTAGGTATATGTGCATGTACTCTCTAACTCTATGACAATTTTCAATTCTAGTTTTGAGATGGTATCACGCGTAGGTTTCGACCCCCCCCCCCCCCCCCCCCCCCCCTACCGCTTCCGCTCCTCCCATCGCGTCTCCTAGCCTAGCCTCGCCCCTCCTGAGCCCAGTCGCGACTCCCCCCCCTAGCCCCGTCGCGCTCCTCCCAGGCCCCGTCGCGCTCCTTCCAGGCCCCGTCGCGCTCCTTCCAGGCCCCGTCGCGCTCCTCCCAGGCCCCGTCGCGCCCCTTCCAGGGCTTCGTAGCGCCCCTCCAGGCCCCGTCGCGCCCCTTCCAGGGCTTCGTAGCGCCCCTTCTGGGCTCGGTCGCGCCCCTCCCAGGCCCCCGTCGCGCCCCTCCCTGGGCCCCCGTCGCGCCCCTCCCTGGGCCCCCCGTCGCGCCCCTCCTGGGCCCCCCCCCGTCGCGCCCCTCCTGGGCCCCCCCCCTTAGCACCCCTCCTCGGCCCTGCCGCGCTCCTCACTGGGCCCCGTCGCGCCCCTCCAGGGCCCTGTAGTGCCCCACCTGGGCCCCGTCGCGCCCCTCCTGGGCCCCGTCACACCTGCTCGGCCCCGTCACCCCAGCTCGGCCCCGTCGCAGCCGCTCGGCCCCGTGGCGCCCGCCCGGCCCCTGTCGCAAGTGCCCGGCCCCTGTCGCACCCGCCCGGCCCCGTCACGCCCGCCCGGCCCCGTCGCAGCCGCCCGGCCTCGTCGCTGCCGCCCGGCCCCGTCGCAGCCGCCCGGCCCCGTCGCAGCCGCCCGGCCCCGTCGCAGCCGCCCGGCCCCGTCGCAGCCGCCCGGCCCCGTCGCAGCCGCCCGGCCCCGTCGCGCCTGCCCGGCCCCGTCGCGCCTGCCCGGCCCCGTCGCGCCTGCCCGGTCCCGTCGCGCCTGCCCCGGCCCTACATACTTCCTGGTACTGTCCCCCGTTCCCCGCACCGCTTTGCACCCTCCTGCACTTCCCTGCCCCGCCTTGCACCGCATTGCACCTCACTGGACCGCACTGCACCGCACTGCATCGCACTGCACCGCACTGGACCGCACTGCACCGCACTGCGCTGCACTGGACCGCACTGCACCGCACTGCATCGCACTGCACCGCACTGCACCGCCCTGCACCGCACTGCACCGCACTACACCGCACTCCACCGTCCTACACTGCCCCTGATGGCTGCTGAGCTTCGTTTTGATGCTGAGGGTCAGCCTCTGGAGTTCGAGGCGTGGTTGGCTGACCTTCGCCGCCACCTCACTGGTCAGCGGCAGGTTGGCCACCCGCTTTCTGCCCACCTAGACGGTATGCTCCCCTGCCCTGACCCCCCTGTTGTGCTGCCCGCTGATCCCACGCCCGCTGAGCGCGAGTCCACTGCCGCCGCTGCCCTTGCCCGCTCTGTCTGGCTTTCCCGCGATGCCCTTGCTCAGCTCGCCATTAGCAATGCCCTCCCCCCCCCTGAGCGCCCTCACTTTAGAACCATTACTACCGCCCAGGCCTACCTCGATGCTGTCATCAAGTGCTATTCTACCCCTCCTGCTGCCTCAGTGGGTCGCCTGATCCTCCCCCTGCTCTTTCCTGACCTTGCGTCTTTCCCCACTGTCTCTGACCTCGCTGCCCACCTGCGCTCGATCGATGAGACCTGGCGCGCTGCCTGCACTGATGCACAGCTTAGAGTCCACCAGCCTCCCATGACCTCTACCCTCTACCTCCTTGCCACCCGCCTCCCTGACCGCCTTGCCGCCGCCCGCGACCAGTTCCTTAGCATCCACCCCGCTGCTCTCACCCTCACCGACTTTGTTGACACCCTGACTGTTATAGAGACTCGTCACCGCTCCATCGCCCAGGCGAGCGGTACAGTACCGGTCCCTATGTTTCAGGGTTGTGCCCCCGCTCAGTGTACCTTCTCCGACGGCTCTGTCGCTGTGGCTGAGACGGCTGCTGCAGTGCAGTCCCGCTCGGGGAAGGGCCGCCGCCCCAAGGTTGGGAGCGGCGGAGGCGGTGGGGGTGCGGGTGGGGGTGGTGGTGGAGTCGGGTCGTCCGGTGCCGGTGCGGACGTGGGGACCTTGCCCAGTCCAGCTGCCCCGCTGCCTCCACAGTCGCAGCAGCAGCAGCAGCAGCAGCAGTCGCCGCAGCCGCAGCCTCCGCAGCAGCCGCAGCAGCCGCCGCAGACGAGGCAGGCGAGTGCTCTCCCGCCTGGGTGGCCTGGAGCTGGTGGTGGTCGTGCGCGTGGTGGTGCGCCGAGTGGTGGTTCTGGAGGCGGGCGCTGTCAGTACCAGATCCAGACCGGTCCTCGCCGCGGTTTCGTTTGCGGTAAGATCGGTCATTCCACTCCTCGCTGTTTTCGTCGTCTGGACGACCTGTTCCGTCAGCGCTTTGGCCCGGCGCCCGACCTCCCGGACTGGCACAGCTTGCTTAGGCGTAGCATTCAGATTTTTGACTTGGACATGGATGCCATTGTAGCATCCTTGCATGTGATGTATGCTGATGACTCTAGTGTGCTTCCCTCTTATTACCCTGTGTTGCCTAGTGTAGATGTGCCTATCGTAGACTCCCCTGCTGCGTCAGGCGTAGGATCTCCTGCTTTGCTTAGCCTCGGTGCTTCCACCGCTTCACTGCCGCCTCGCGCGACTGCTGCGCTTTCCTTCACCTTGGACTCTGGTGCCTCCCGGTGTTTCTTCCGCGACTCCACCACCCTGACGCCGCTGCCTGTTCCCGCTGCAGTTACTCTTGCTGACCCCTCCGGTGGTCCCGTCGTTGCCCGCAGTTCCACCTCCCTTCCCTGTCCGGCGGTTCCTTCAGGTTCGCTCACAGGTCTGCATATCCCCTCGTTCTCCAGGAACCTAGTTGGTGTCGGCTGCCTCCAGGACCTTGGCGTCACCACTACGTTCCCTGGTCACGAGCGGTATGCTGTCTGTACCGAGGCCGCCACTGGTGCCCCCCTTACCACTTTCCCCCGGGACCCGGTGTCCGGCCTGTTCACACTTGACACCGCGACTTCCCCGGCTGGGTCTTCCTCCCAGGTCGCTGCGTCCACCCAGGTTGCTGCTGCGTGCTCCTGTCGGTCCCTCACTCACCCGACTCTCCTTTGGCACCACCGCCTTGGTCACCCTGCACTCCCGCGTCTGCGTCACATGTCCCAGCACGGTCTCGTCCTTGGTCTCCCCGGTTCTTTCCCCGAGTTTCCCTCCTCCCCCGCCCCCCCGTGCACGCCTTGTGTCGAGGGCCGGCTCCGCCGTGCCCCTCACTCCTCCTCGTTTCCCCCTACCACCGCACCACTGCAGACTCTGCACATGGACGTCTGGGGCCCAGCCCCGGTCCATGGGCCGCGTCGCGAGCGCTTCTTCCTAGTGCTTGTCGACGACTTCACGCGCTACACCACCGTCTTTCCCCTGGAGCGGAAGGCCGACGTGCCTGACGTTCTCATCCCCTGGCTTGTCTCTGCTCGTGTCCACCGCGGTCTCCCTGCCTTGCGCCTCCACTCCGACCGGGGTGGCGAGTTTGCCTCAGGTGTCCTTGGTCGCTTCTGTCGTGCGGAGGGCATCACCCAGACGTTTACCCTGCCGGACTCCCCGCAGCAGAATGGGGTCGCTGAGCGACGCATCGGTTTGGTCATGGAGGTGGCTCGCACCTCCATGATCCACGCCGGTGCACCCCATTTTCTGTGGCCGTTCGCCGTGCGCTACGCCGCTCACCAGCTTAACCTGTGGCCGCACCCCCAGCGGCCGCCGGTTTCGCCGACTGTGAGAGTACGACCCCGTTCAACCACTTGTCCTATTCTTATCTCCTTCCTATTTCATTCTTCTTTTTATCTCATCTCATTTGGTTTCCTATTCTCCATTCTTCCATTATCCTTTGGATGATCCTGCTATTATAATTATATCACCGACTAGGCTTGGGATGTACTGGCACATTATCCAGCATAATCCTGCCGTAATCCCTTAAAGCCAATAGCCTCGCGTGGCTATACGCAGGGTGATTCTACCTTCTAGAAGGGTCTATTTCCTTAGGATAAGATAAACCTGGTTACCTGATGTACTCTGGAAGTATAAAAGCGCCTTGTACTGATCGATAGTGCAACCTTTCCTCGACACATTCGATCCTGTAACACTTGGTAATCAGAGCTTTTCTCACTAGACCGCGCTCAGCTAAGCAGCAGCAGCGGGGAATCCTGCCTCGAAAAACCGCCGGGGGCGACCAATTCGACGCCGATTCTGGTAAGCACCAGCTCCGCGATTTTCGAATTACCCCCTCCGTGCGTGTTTTGAACAGGATGGCAACCTTCGACAACGCCGAGGTTACCCAGCAGCTCTTCGCGCGCATCGCAGCCCTTCAGGAGGAAAAACGAGCGGATCGCGAAGCGTGGCGAAACCAGTTCGAGCGAGTAACTCGACTCGCCGGAGCGCAGCACGAGACGACAACGGCGACGACGCAGCAGTCGCAGCAGTTTCTCGAGGCTCCGAAACCGCGCCCACCTGAGCCGTTCGATCCGAGCGATCGAAACTCCGACGCCCGCAGATGGATCGCCGGGATGGAGATCTACTTCGCAGCCGTCGGATGGAGCTCGCCAGTCTGGGACGGTCAACGCGTACGACTCGCGGCGACACTGATGCGAGGGCCGGCACTCGAGTGGATTGGCGGCAACAGTACTTTCATCCACGGTGAAGCCACGTGGCAGCAGTTCCGCGCCGACCTGCTGAAACGCTTCGAACCGATAAATTCGAGTTTCCTTGCCCGGGAAAAAATTCATCGACACCGACAGTTCGGGAGTGTAGCGCAGTACACGCAGCAGATGGAGGAATTTTATAACCACATTCCCGACCTGACCGAAGGGGAAAAAGTACAATCGTACCTCGCCGGGCTGAAGACCGAAGTCAAACGACAAGTCGCCGCGTCAAACTACGCGAGCTACAGTGACGTCGTTTCGGCAGCGGAGCGCTTCGACATGGTCAACGCCGGAACACGACGGACGCACGTCGGCAGTACGCGACAGGGCGACCGCTCGGCTCACCCCACGTTCGCCGACCCGATGGAAGTCGACAGATTCGAGGGGCGGCCACGTCCGAAAAACACCAACTACACGTGTGATTTTTGCGGGGTGCCGGGCCACCGAATCTTCGACTGCAACAAAATGAAGGCCGCACGCGCAGAGTATCGGGCACGCAACAGTGGCGGAAATCTTTCGGCCAATCAGAAGACAAAAAACGGGAGTCGCCAGTGATTGCGGATCTAGCTGGCGAAAATAAAAAGATCCGAAAGCGGCCGCGGGATTCCGGAAAAATCAACTTCGACGAAGCTGATTCGACGCGAGAAGGAGGAAATGATGGGGGAAAATCTCCACCCCACGACCAGTCTTCGCCAGGGAAAATCGCCGAGGAAAAATACGACTCCGCGAAAAAAGACTCTGCCGAGACAGGGAAACTCCTTGAAGACCCAAGAAATTATAAGAATTCGTTAAAGTTATCTTATAAAGATGCTTTAATGAAAACTTATGATGTTCGAGGGGCTAGAGCCTTGGAGAAATTTCGGGAGGGACTCCAAAAGAAGCAGACAACTGTGGAGATTATACCGGTACCGGACAACCTGGGGACCAAATTAAGGAGTGTGGAAAGAAGCCGACCTTTCCACGGAGTCAACGTCCTCTCCCGACACCAGCCCACAACGACTACCCGCTCCCCAGGGAAGAATTCGGTGGAGCTGAAGCAGCTCAAGAGGAAGCTGGGGGTCTACAAGAAGCTGCACAAACCCCGAACTCCTCCTACGGATGCATCCAGTTCTTCGGCATCAGTGACGCGCACAGTCGTCAAAGAAACTCCAGGCCCTGGAGAAGAGCCGTTCTCCAAGCAGCCTTGGCCAGCTGCTAGCTCAGGAGTAGACAGCAACACAAGGGTGTGTACAGAATATTGGGATGTACCCTATGACCCAATCAATGAAACTATCTTTGGGTACTCCGAGCAACGACTGCCCCTCGTGCTCGAGGTCATCTGCAAAGGACGACGCCTCCAAGCACTCGTGGATAGCGGAGCATCACACACCGTCTGCGACAAGGCAGTGATCGACCGACTTCGAGAAGAGTACACGCCTTCAGGATTCTCTGCAACGATGGTGGACGGCAGCAAGTTACCAGTACACGGCGAAGCAGTGCTACATCTACAAATTGGACCACTGCGCTGGAGACCTGCACTCCCCATCACCAACATCAAAGGGCTTGACTTGATCTTCGGGCGAGACCTCCTGAAAAAATTCAACCCCGAGATCAACTGGGTGAACCGCACCGCAAGCATCTACAACAATGGACGGAGAGTACAGCTACCCAACTGGGACGATACTGGAGATATCCCAGTGGAGACACTCGCACGGTTCGAGAAAGACGTGAAGCGGACCGACACCGGGTTCCTGGCGATAGCAACAGAAGTGGAGAATGACGGAGAGAAAGCCTCGGAAACTCCAGAAAAAATCAAGGAATTACTGAAGGAGTTCCAAGACATTCTTCCTGACGATCTTCCGAACGAGCTACCGCCATACCGAACGCATCAACACGAGATCGTGGAGGAACCGGGTTCGAAGCCGACCTTCCGAGCACCATATCGGCTCAGCCCGACAGAGCTGACCGACATGAAAAAACGAATCGAGTATCTCCTAGCCAAAGGACTCATCCGACCATCCACTTCGCCGTACGGTGCCCCAGTACTCTTCACACCGAAACCGGACGGAAGCCTGCGCATGTGCATCGACTACCGAGCCCTTAACAAGCAGACCATCAAGAATAAATATCCGATACCGCGAATCGGTACGGATCGTACGAGTATTTGGTCATGCCGTTCGGACTCACCAACGCGCCGGCAACGTTCCAAGCCGAAATGAACCACATTCTACGACCACTTCTGGACGAATGCGTGGTGGTGTACCTGGATGACATACTCATCTACTCGCGCGACATGAAGCAGCACGTCGAACACCTGCGACGCGTCTTCGAAATTCTTCGACGCGAACGATTCTACGTCAAACTGTCCAAGAGCAAATTCGCCCTTGAAAAGGTCCAATTCCTAGGACACATGGTGAGCGCTCAAGGAGTTCACGTCGACCCCAAGAAAGTCGAAGCCGTACGTACGTGGAAGACACCCGAGAACGTGAAGGAGTTGCAGCAGTTCCTAGGCTTCGCTAATTACTACAACAGGTTCGTGCCACAGTATGCGAAACTCGCGGCACCACTCACGAATCTGCTGAAGAAGAACACGCCCTACAAATGGGAGACGAAGCACCAGGAAGCCGTGGAGCAACTGAAACAAGCACTGACATCCGCACCGGTACTCATCTTGCCAGATCCCGAACGTGACTACGTCATTGAAGCAGACGCAAGTGATCAGGCCGTGGGTGCAGTCTTAATGCAAGACCAGGGGAATGGACTGCAACCAATTGCCTACCTCAGCAAGAAACTGCACGGGGCAGAACTCAACTACCCGATACACGACAAAGAGGCTCTTGCTATCATCATCGCCTTCAAAGCGTGGAGATGCTATCTCGAAGGACGAAGAACGACCGTCTACACCGACCACTGCAGCCTGAAATATTTGAAGACACAACCCAACCTTTCTAGGCGGCAGGTCCGGTGGATTGACTTCCTCGAGACACACTTCCACTACGACATCGTGTACAAGCCCGGCCACAAGAACAAAGCAGACGCTCTCAGCCGGCCTGCACACGTTGCCGCGATTCAAGTCGAAGGGATGAATCCACTACTCAAGGGACTCTTCACCCACGGGTACGCTATCGACCCCGAAATTCCCTTAGCAGAAAAGCGACATCTGCTACAGTGGGACAGTGACATCGCGTACCGGAAAGGATCAACAAAAATCTGGGTACCCAATTACCCTCCTTTGCGCCAGTTACTACTCGAAGAATACCACGACGTCCTGTACGCCGGACACTTCGGTAGCAACAAGACGCTCACCGGTATCGCCAAACACTACTACTGGCCCCATATGGCAGACGACGTCCAGAAATTCGTCACCTCGTGTGATACATGTCAGCGGATGAAGAGCAGCAAGCAGAAAAAGGCGGGACTACTGCAGCCTCTTCCTGTCCCAGAACAGCCATGGCAAGTGGTTAGCCTAGACTTCATCATCGGGTTACCACCTACCTCCAGCGGTCATGACGCCATCCTTGTCGTCATTGACAAGTTCTCCAAAATGGGACACTTCATCCCGACACACACGACGGCACGCACCGAGGAGACAGCACAGCTCTTCGTTCGTCATATCATCTCACAGCATGGCATCCCAACCACACTCATTTCCGACCGAGACCCCAAGTTCACCAGCAAGTTCTGGAAGGAACTCATGTCTCTGCTCGGCACCAAACTCGCCATGTCATCCGCATACCATCCGCAGACAGACGGACAAACCGAGCGCCTCAACCAAATTGTTGAGCAACTCCTCCGAGCAGCCTGCAAGGACGACATCTCCAAATGGGACTTGCACCTGCCCGTACTCGAGTTTGCTTACAACAATGCTACACATGCCGCTACTGGACAGACGCCGTTCTTCCTCTGCTACGGACGCCACCCACTCACACCACAAAAACCGACAGCATCAGCTACAGTCCAACCTGCACATGATTTCATTACAACCATGCACCAGCTTTGGGATCAGACCCACAAGCGCCTACTCGACATTCAACAGCAACAGAAGCGCCAAGCCGATCGCCATCGCAACGACCACACCATTTCCGTGGGAGACCAGGTTCTCCTTGACACCCGCAACCTGGACATCAGCCATCTCCCATCTAAACTTCGACCTCGCTTCTGCGGGCCTTTTCTCGTTGAAGCACAGATCACTCCTGTTACCTTCCGCTTACGCCTGCCAGCTACCTGGAAGATTCACAACGCCTTCCATGTCCAACTTTTGAAGCCCTATCGGGATCCTAACACGATCTTCGTGGGACGCCAGCCGCCGCCGCCGCCGCCCGTCCTCGTCCAGAACGAACCCGAGTACGAGGTCGAGTCCGTGCTTGCACACCGTCGTCGTCGGAATGGCGCCGTGGAGCTTCTCATCCGTTGGAAGGGTTATGATCCTTCTGAGGACAGCTGGGTCTCTGAAACCGACATGGGTAACGCCCGTCGTCCTCTGCATGACTACCTTGTCAAGCAGGGTGTTACTTCTACCACCCAGCTTTGAGGGGGGGAAGTGTGAGAGTACGACCCCGTTCAACCACTTGTCCTATTCTTATCTCCTTCCTATTTCATTCTTCTTTTTATCTCATCTCATTTGGTTTCCTATTCTCCATTCTTCCATTATCCTTTGGATGATCCTGCTATTATAATTATATCACCGACTAGGCTTGGGATGTACTGGCACATTATCCAGCATAATCCTGCCGTAATCCCTTAAAGCCAATAGCCTCGCGAGGCTATACGCAGGGTGATTCTACCTTCTAGAAGGGTCTATTTCCTTAGGATAAGATAAACCTGGTTACCTGATGTACTCTGGAAGTATAAAAGCGCCTTGTACTGATCGATAGTGCAACCTTTCCTCGACACATTCGATCCTGTGACACCGACCCTTCTGTGGACCGCGTCCCCTGGTGACGCGTCTGCGTTCCACGTCTGGGGCTGCCTTGCTCACGTTCGTGCCTCTGGCACGGACAAGCTCACT
Organism: Closterium sp. NIES-67; assembly: GCA_027943415.1. Lineage (NCBI taxonomy): Eukaryota > Viridiplantae > Streptophyta > Zygnematophyceae > Desmidiales > Closteriaceae > Closterium > Closterium sp. NIES-67. Next base: position 619,308 of record BQMB01000723.1, on the reverse strand, counting down.
GCCCGCACCCTCCCCTGCGTCTTCCTCGGTTTCCCCCTTGACGCGTCCGACTGGCACTTCTACCACCCGCCGTCTCACCGCTTCTTTCACTCTCGCGACGTCACCTTTGACGAGTCCGTCTCCTTCTACCGCCGCTTCCCCCACCGTGGTCCCCCGGTTACTCCCCCCCTGTTCCTGGTCCCTCCTTCCCCGGTGGTCCCTGCCCCTCCCCCCCCCCGCCCCCCCGTCCGGCCCCCTCTGGTGTGTCTCACGTCACCCCCCTCCCGTCGGTCGTCCCGGTCGACGAGTCTTCTGACTCTGGTAGTCCTCCGGCGCAGTCCTCGCCGTCTGTCCCTCCCCCGGTGTCTCCTCCTCCACCGCCTCCGCAGCCGCCGTCGCCGCAGCTGCTGCAGCCGTCGTCTCCACCGCCGCCGCCGTTGCAGCCGTCGTCTCCTCCGCCACCGCCGTCGCGGCCGTCGCTGCAGCCGCCGCCGCCGCCGCCGCCGCCGCCGCAGTCGTCGCTGCCGCTGTTTGTGGACTCTGGGGGTGCTGGCGTTGAGGTGGGTACTAGTCCCGGGGCTCCTGTCGTGGCTTGTCCCGGCGGGCCTGGGGGTGGTACCGGTGCTGGCGGGGTTTCGTGCTCTGGGGGTGTCCCTTCTGGAGGTGCCGGTGTGGAGGGTTCGGGAGGTAGCAGTCGTGCACCTTGTGGCCCTGGCGTTGGTGTTGTGTCGCCGCAGCAGCAGTCCCCGCCGGTGTCCGCCCTCCGTCTGCTCGGCCTTCCGTCCCCTGACCCTGCGCCTGTTCCTCACCTGCTGTCTCCTCCTCTTCCCGTCTACGGCCCCGTGTTCCCTCCGCCGGACTCGTCCCCGGCTCGTTTTCCCCCTCGTTCCCCACCAGTGTCCCCTCCTCTGTCTCCTGACCCGACGCCTCCCTCTCACGTCTGGTCTCGCCGCCCCTCCCGTGCTCGTCCTGTCTCCCCCGTCCCGCGCTCTCACCCTATGTTGCTCCGGTCCCACGTGTCTCGTCCTCCCCTCCTCCCGTCTCCTCCTCCGTCCTCTCTTGTCGTTGCGTCTCCTCCTTTGTCTGACTACTTTCGTGCCGCTCGTCCTCTTGTTCCTCGGGTCCTTGCCTCTCTGGTTACAGACCCGTCTGTTCCAGTGTCGAGTCTTGACGCCCTTGTCGCTGCGGTCGCTGACTACGCCTCTACCCGCCGCCTTGACTACGCTACCGCTCTGGTCTCCGACCCTGCCTGTCCTCCGTCTGTCCGGGGTGCTCCTGCCCTCGGCAGTGACGTCCTGGAGGACCGCCAGTTTGAGCTTGCTTTCCTGTCCGAGGCTGCTCCCCATCTCTGTTCCATGCTGCTAGTCCCTGAGGGTGACCCAGACGCTTTCGACATCCCGACCCCTCGTACTTACGCTGAGGCGACCTCGGGACCCTGGGCCTCTCAGTGGATAGCTGCCATGGAACAGGAGATGGCATCTTGGAGATCCACCGGCACCTTTGTCGATGCTGTTCCCCCACCTGGGGTGAACGTGGTCGATGGCCGTTGGCTCTTCAAGGTGAAGCGCCCTCCTGGAGAGCCGCCTGTGTTCAAGGCGCGCTACGTGGCTAGAGGCTTCAGTCAGCGCGAGGGGGTGGACTTCTTTCAGACTTTCGCTCCTACGCCGAAGATGACTACTCTTCGGGTTCTGTTACACGTAGCGGCTCAGCGTGACTACGAGCTTCACTCCCTCGACTTCTCCACTGCCTTCCTTCAGGGCAGCCTTCACGAGCAGGTCTACCTGCGTCGTCCTCAGGGCTTTACTGGCACTTTCCCCCCTGGGACCCAGTGGCTTCTGCGGCGTCCAGTCTACGGCCTGCGCCAGGCGCCTCGTGAGTGGCACGACACGCTGCGTGCTACCCTTGCTGACCTGCAGTTCTTTCCGTCCTCTGCAGACCCCTCGCTCTTCGTTCGTGCTGGCCCGACTCCGTTCTACATCCTTGTCTACGTAGATGACCTGGTCTTTGCCACAGCTGACAGGGACGCACTGGCCTCCGTGAAGGCAGAGCTGCTGAAGAGACACACCTGCACTGACCTTGGAGAGCTGCGCCGTTACCTTGGCTTGCAGATCTCCAGGGACAGAGCCGCGCGCACCATCACCCTGACTCAGTCACACTTGGTGCGCCAAGTCCTTCAGAGGTTCGGCCTTCAGTTCTCCTCCGCACAGCCCACCCCTCTTCCTCTGGACCACAGACTCTCCGCTCCAGTTCCTGAGGAGTCGGTAGATCCCAGTGGTCCTTACGCTGAGCTAGTGGGTTGCCTCATGTACCTGATGACTTGCACTCGCCCAGATCTCGCATACCCTCTCAGCATCCTGGCTCGTTTCGTGGCCACAGGCAGACACCGACCTCAGCACTGGTCTGCCGCTAAGAGGGTTTTGCGTTATCTTGCAAGTACATCGGGCATGGGGTTAGTGCTAGGCGGATGCAGGCCAGTGGTCCTTACTGGACACACAGACGCTTCTTGGGCAGACGACGCCGAGACGCTCAGGTCTTCCCAGGGCTACTGCTTTAGCCTTGGCTCAGGTGCTGTCTCGTGGAGAGCTACCCGCTCCTCGTCTATTGCCCAGTCCAGCTGTGAGGCTGAGATCTACGCCGGTGCCATGGCGGCACAGGAGCTCCGCTGGCTGACCTTCTTGCTCACTGACTTAGGTGAGCGGCCTAGCTCTGCCCCGGTCTTGTACGCTGACAACAGGGCCATGATCCTCCTGTGTCAGGAGCCTCGACTCGAGGGTAGAGCGAAGCACATCCAGCTGCGGTACTTCCTCCTGCGCGAGCTCCAGCAGCGTCGCCAGGCTCGCGTAGTACACTTGGCCTCCGGTGCCAACACAGCTGATATCTTTACGAAGGCGCTTGCGCCTAAAGATCATCAGCGGCACTGTGTACAGCTTGGTCTGGTTCCTGTAGTCCCTCACTTACTCGGGCCTTGACTTTGTACTGTCCTATATATATGTGTACACTCAGACTGGACTTGTGTCCTCTCAGAGTGGTTGGACTAGTAGTGCCGCCCTGTACTTGTTCTTGTCTTGTCTGTACTCCTTCTGACTGGTCTTTTAGACCCTTGTCTCAGAGGCTGGACTAGTAGTGCCGCCCTGAGCTGCTTGTTTAGGACATTCCCCTATGCAGTCTAGGGGGTGTGTCAAACATGTTTATTGATCATGTTTGTATAAACTGTATAGGGTAACCTCCTAGAGGGTACAACATTTAGGTATATGTGCATGTACTCTCTAACTCTATGACAATTTTCAATTCTAGTTTTGAGAGCGTTGTCCCCTCTCGTGGTCGTCCTGTCTCTCCTCGTGCTCGTGTCCGCCCTATGGTCTTTCGTTCTCGTGCTCCTCCAGCCCCTGTCCTACCGTTACCTCCTCCTTTGTCCCTACCCCTTTTCTCCGCTCCTCCCTCTGACTCTGCTTGCACTATTTGCCCATTGGTCTCCCGCTTACTTGCCTCTCTTACAGACCCTACCTCTCCTCCTGCTGGCGTCTCTGCCCTCATCGTTGCTGTTGCTGACTTTGCTGCGTGCCATCGCCTCGACTACGCCTCTCCACTCTAGTCTTTGGCCCTGCCCATCCTTCGTCCGTCGGGGGTGCACTTGCCCTTGGCAATGACATCCTAGTGGATAGGCAGTATGTGTTGGCTTTCATTGCGACTGCTGTACCCTGTCTCAGCGTCATGCTAGTGTACCCTGAGGGTGACCCCGACGCCCTCGACATCCCTACCCGACGCTCGTACGCTGAGGAGGTTTCGGGGCCATGGGCAGCCTGGTGGATACAAGCGATGGAGGTGGAGATGACATCTTATAGAGCCACTTGCACTTACATCGACGCAGTTCCTCCCCTTGGGGCGAAAATAGTTTATGGCATGTGGGTCTATAAGGTGAAGGGTCCACCTGGAGAGTCGCCGCAGTTCAAGGTGCGGTATGTGGCCAGATGTTTCAGCAGTAAGAGGGTGTGGGCTTCTTCTAGACCTTCTCCCCCACCCCAAAGATGACTACGCTTCGGGTGCCCCTCCAAATAGTTGCACAGTGTGAATACGGGCTCCACTTTTTGGACTTCTCGACACCTTTCTTGTAAGGCTACCTACATGAGCAAATCTACTTGCGGCGCCCACTAGGCTTCATCGAGTCATTCCCACCTGGGACCCAATGGAGCATATGGCGCCTTGTCTACGGTCTACGGCAGGGGCCCCGTGAGTGGCCAATTCTTCCCATCCTATGCTGACCCCTCACTCTTCATTCGTGCTGGTCAGACTCCCTTCCTTATCTTGTGTATGTAGGTTACCTGATATTTGCTACACCAGATAGTGTCGCACTGACCGTAGTGAAGGTCGAGATACTCTGGAGACACACCTCCGCTGACCTGGGAAATTTGCGACGCCATCTAGGCTTGGAAATCTCTCTTAACCGTGCAGCGCGCACAGTCACTGTCACAGGATCGAATGAGGTTTGCTCAATGTTGCACTATCAATCAGTACATGGTACTTCCATAGTACATCAGGTAACCAGGTTTATCCTATCCAAAGGGAATAGACCCTTCTAGAAATAGAATCACCCTGCGTATAGCCACGCGAGGCTATTGGCTTTAAGGGATTACAGCAGGATTACGCTAGATATAGCGCGCCAGTACATCCCGAGCCTGGTCGGTGATATAATTATAATAACAAGATAAACCAAAGGATTATGAAAAAGGAGGAATATGAAACCAAATGAGATGAGATAAAGACCAAATGAATCAGGAGTGAAAGATGAATGAAATAGAAAGGAAATATGGAAAGGGGAAATTGGTGTAACGGGGTCATACTCTCACACTTCCCTCCCTCAAAGCAGGGTGGTAGAAGTAACACCCTGCTTGACAAGGTAGTCGCGAAGAGGACGATGGGCGTTACCCATGTCGAATTCAGAGATGCAGCGTCAGAAGGATCATAACTCTTCCAGCAAAGAAAAAGCTCCTGAGTGCCATTCTGACGACGACGGTGTTCGAGCACGTAGTTGTCCCATGGCATGGACGAACACAGCGGGGACGGTGGTTGGCATTCGGTGTATAGTGTGTTTGGTCATGATAGGGTTTCAGAAGCTTGTATGGAAGGCGTTATGGATCTTGCAAATGGCTGGTAGGCGGAAGCGGAAGGTGACTGAAGTGACATTTGCTTCAACGAGGATAGACCCGCAGAAGCAAGGTTAAAGCTTGGATGGAATATGGCTGATGTCGTGATTATGGTATGGATAACTGCAGTGATGAGCGGCCAAGTGCTTCTGTTGTTGTTGGATGTTAAAGAGGTGCTTGTGTGGCCGCTCTTCGAAATGGTGGACGATGGCGATGAAATCGTAAGCTAGTTGGACTGTAGCAAGAACTGTCTGTTGTTACGGAGTGAGCAGGCTCCGTCCACATCATGGAAGGATGGTGTGTATCATCGTCAATGATATATGGGCAGGTGCAAGTTGTAGTTGGAGATGTGAATGGTTAGATATCCCACGGTGATGGGTTAGGATATCTGGGAATATAAGGGGTATTCCCAAATAGTCCTCTCCCATTTCCAAATGGGTATTGCCGACAGCCAATCCAGTATGACCTTATGCATTTCCATTTTAGCACGGAGGCCATCGGTAGGCATCGGTGTTTGGGTGCACATATTGGGATAAGTCTTCTGGTGCCATCATGTGTTGTCTCATTCTATTATTGTCCTTGAAGTAGCGTTGATGTCGAAAACGTCTCAGCTACTCAGCATCAGTGTTGAAGTCTGCTCCATTTCGGTAAACAGGGGTGTTGTTGGAGATACGCGGGGTCCTCTATCCGGAGTGGCGTCGGCACTCCATTTCATGCCTATATGCTTTCGTGGAGGTGGTGCTGGTGATGGAATGGTGACGCATGTTTTATGACTTGAAGGAAAGCCATAGGCCATGAGGACATGTATACCGGTAGAGTACCGTTGTCCTCCCATCCTCATAAGAGCAAATATCTCCTGCTCTTGAGGGTATATGGCATTGCCATGTTTTTCCCTTGCATAGTGGTATTTCCTTCCTACTAGCTGGAAATCATCGTATTGTGCCCGGCCGGGTCTTATGTGATCATACTGGAATATAGTCCAGCGTTATCTCCATTGAGCAGAGAATCATCTATCAGGACTTGGTTGTGACTATTGTGTTGAGTCTCCTATTGCGGCGGCAGTAACGGTAGCAACGATGGCGACGGTGGCAGCTGCTGCAGAAAATTCTCTCAATTCGTAGTGGTTGAAGGAGAATCCATCAACTCCCTCTTCCCACTAGAGTGTTCCTGATGGGTGTAACAGGCATAACTACTAGGAACACGTGCATTTTGGTACACATGTGTTGCTCCATTACTGCCGGTGATTGTTTCATTTGAGGGTATGAAGATAAATTTGCTTCTCCTCTCAATGTATCCACGGGTAGCAATTCCTGGTAGGCTCATCCGTGCCTCCGATGTACGGTCGGTAGAGCGCGTGATCGTGTTGTAGTAGTCCGCATCTCCCTCATTTGTTGATACCTCGTGTTGCTTGGCGTTCTCCTACATCGTCGAAGTTACGCTGATACTTGTAACGCTTTGGCTTCTGCTAGAATCGCCTCCAATGCATGTGCCGTAGGGTCGCTAGTGAACGAATACTTGCAGGATTAGAGGTTAATTACTCCTCAATCTTTCAAGCATCGTGACATGCACGGAAAATTTTCCACGAAGGTCATTAACATCGGGAATCGCGGCGCATGATTGGTGTGTCGCCTCGTGAGGTTGATGTTGCGACTGCTCCAATCAATCACTTCGAATGGCTGAGATTCTTGATGAAGACGAATCGGTCAGCTCCTGTTATGAAGTAGTGTCTTGCTGGCCTTGACGAGACGGGCTCATTGCGTCATCATTGCGTGCGAAATCTGCTCCTTCGTAGCAATTTGAACTTGTGAGCATTGCGAGAGAAAACGGCTACTTCTCTGCAATCCCATAGGTTGTCAATCAAATTTATGAGATGAAGTGTTTCATGTATGGAGAACATGTCATCACGCAGCTTCGCTGTTATTCCGGGGTGAAGATTCGCTGTGTTGATGTCGATCCATTTTTAAATAAGATGATTTCGTCAAAATAAATCGAACGTTATCGACACTAGTCAAAAGATCCGTCGATTGTGCAGCCCCTGGTCACAAATGTTGTCTCTATGATGATACTTTTCCATAGTGTAATCTCTGCTGCATTCGTGCCATTGATTCCACACCGATCCGACGATCCACGTTCTCCTGTCCGTTATCTGCTTGCCGCTATTACCAACTAGGTAATTCTTTGGCAGATGTCTGACTCTGCAGATGATTTGCCCGTCAAAGTCATGACCAAATGGAGGCATTCGAATTTGGTTGTCCAAATGATGTCAGCGGTGTCGAAAGCGGTTGCGTTTATGTTCTGCGCATCATTCTCCCTTTACGTAGAAATCCTGCTCCATCTCATCCGTTGAAGGAGCCAATCCAACGGTCCAAACTCCAAGCGATCTGACGATATTCCTGAGTTGCGTTCAGCAGATTTCAGTGTCCGAGTCGACTTGTTTCCTTCAGCAATTCTCGGTCGTCGATTCGGAATATCGAACGACCGAACGCTTTGATGAATTTCGTTGCTTGCGAGGTCCCGTTTCCATTCGCACTGAAACTCGAATTCGCTCATAAGGATTTCGTTTTCACCTCGGTCGATCTGAAGCGTCGAATATCCATCGGACGGATGTCGTTGGTCGAAGCTCCGCACAGTTCCGCGCAACTCCAAGAGTCGTGGCGAACTGCGAACTTCTCGGAATGTTGCAGGGAGTGTTTTGCCAGAACTGGCGTGTACGCGAGGTTGAGACCATTTACCCCTACGAAAAAAATCGGCTCTGTCGATGCAGTCCATCTAACGGTTGGCGAGGTAATTCGCCTGCGTAGGGGACCCCAGGTGCAACTGCGCGAGGTTAGTCGAAACTTAAATGAAAGTGCATTGTACTTAAGGGAAAATAAGTTTCGACTCCATCCTCGGCGTGCTCCAGGGGGCCCAGCGGTTAAGCGTTGAGCTGAAACCTTGGCTCTGATTTCCAAGTGTCACAGGATCGAATAAGGTTTGCTCAAAGTTGCACTATCAATTAGTACCAGATGCTTTTATACTTCCATAGTACATCAGGTAACCAGGTTTATCCTATCCAAAGAGAATATAACCTTCTAGAAATAGAATCACCCTTCGTATAGCCACGCAAGGCTATTGGCTTTAAGGGATTACGACAGAATTGCGCTAGATATAGCGTACCAGTACATCCCGAGCCTGGTCGGTACTATAATGATAATAATAGGATAAACCAAAGGATTATGGAAAAGGAGGAATAGGAAACCAAATGAGATGAGATAAAGACCAAATAAATCAGGAGTGAAAGAGGAATGAAAAGGAAAAGAAATATGGAAAGGGGAAATTTGTGTAACAGGGTCGTACTCTCACAGTCACCCTCTCTAAGTCCTATATCGTACAGGAGATCTTCTAGAGGTTTGGTCTTCAGTTCTCGTCGGCACAGCCCACTCCCCTGCCTCTAGACCACGAGCTCTCACCTCCTGTCTCAAGTGGGCCGGTCGAGTCCAGTGGTCCCTACGCAGATGTGACAGTACACTTCCGTTAAACCTCATTCTCATTTCTATAGTTCTTCTCTATGACATCCGCCTTTTTCTCTTGATTCGTTTGGTCTTTATCTCACCTCACTTGGTAGCCTATTCGTCATTTTCCATTATCCTTCAGTTTATCCTATTATTATAATTATATTACCGACCACGCTCGGGATGTAGTGGCGCGCTTTATCTAACATTATCCTGCCAGAATCCCTTAAAGCCAATAGCCTCATGTGGCCATACGCTGGGTGATTCTATTTCTAGAAGGGTGTATTCTCTTTGGATAGGATAAACTTGGCTACCTAATGTACCTTGGAAGTATAAAAGCACCTTGTATCTATCAAATTATACATACATTTACAAGTAGAAGTTATAGGCTAGAATAGCTGTGTGTTCTTAGTGAGTACAAACCAAACCTATATCTGCCTTGTTCCCAATCCATCTAATCATTGCGTTATTCTAACATGGTATCACGCTAGGTTAGGTCCCCCTCCCCGCCTACGCTTCCGCCCCTAGCCTTAGCCCTGGCCTTAGATCGCGCCCTAGCCCGCGCCCCATCACGCCGCGCTGGCCCCGTCCCGCCGCGCCGGCCCCGCTAGATTGTGCTAGCGCCATCAAGCCGCGCTGGCGCCGTCACGCCGCGCCGGCCCGTCACTCTGCCCCGGCCCCGTCTCGCCGCGCCGGCCCCGCTAGAACGCGCCGGCCCCGTCCCGCCGCGCCGCCTTGTCCCAATGCGAAGGACCCGCCACGCCGCGTCGGCCCCGTCATGCCGAGCCAACCCCGTCCTGCCGCGCTGGCCCCGTCACGTCGTGCCGGCCCCGTCCGGCTCCGCTGGCCTCGTCTCGTCGCGCCGGCCTCGCTCGACCGCAGCGGCCCCATCGCGCCCCGCCGGACCCGTCCCGCCGCGCCACTGCCACGCCGCGCTGCGACGCCCCGTTACGCCGCACCGCGCCGTGCCGCCGGGCCGCTGCATAGCCAACCTGCCAAGCCGCTGAGTAGCCGCGCCACCCCGTCGTCGTACCGCAGAGCCGCCGAGTCGCCGAGTAGCACAGCCGCTGGTCGCCGAATTGCCGAGTCGCCGAGCCGCCGTGCTGCCGTGCTGCCCCGACCTGCCGGCCTTGGTTCCCCCTTCTGTGCCGGCTCTCCAGCCGGCCATCTCCATTGTTGCTCTCCACCGCCCTCTCCTCCCCCTCCCCTAGCGGCGGTCAGCTACTGCAGCCGTGGCGATGGCGGACGCTGTGCTCCGCCTGGACGCGGAGGATCGGGCGATCGTCTTTAAGGCATGGCTCGCCGACCTCCGCCGCTCGTTGAGGGGACAGTGCCAGGATGGCCAGTCTCTGGCCGTTCACGTCGACGATAAGATCCCCTGCCCCGACCCGCCTGCTGCCCTCTCTGACGCCCCCACGCCCGCTGAGCGTGAGGCCTTTGCAGCTGCTGAACTCGCTCGCTCCGTCTGGGAGTCGCGTGACCCAGTTGCGCAGCTTGCTATCAGTCGCACCCTCCCCCTGTCATTGCGCCCCCGCTATCAGGCCCTAGAGACTATGCAGGCGTACTTAGATATTGTTATTGCTCGATATTCTCTTCCCTCCTTCGCCTCTGCTGGTCGTCTCCTCCTCCCCCTGCTCTTCCCTAACCTTACGTTTTTTCCCACTGTCGCTGATCTCGCCACTCACTTGCGCACACTAGAGACTAGCTATTGCACTGCTAGCACTAAGGCTCAGCTTCTTGTACTGCCTCCCCCACTCGACGCTACCCTCTACTTCCTTGCCACGCGCCTTCCTGACCGCCTAGCCACTGCCCGCGACCACTTCCTTGCCCTCCGTTGTCACAGGATCGAATGTGTCAAAGAAAGGTTGCACTATCGATTGATACAAGGTGCTCATATACTTCCAAGGTACATCAGGTAACCAGGTCTATCCTATACCAAGGGAATAGACCCTTCTAGAAAATAGAATCACCCTACGGATAGCCACGCGAGGCTATTGGCTTTAAGGGATTACGACACGATTACGCTAGATATAGCGCGCTAGTACACCCCGAGCGTGGTCGGTGATATAATGATAATAACAGGATAAACCAAAGGTTTATGGAAAAAGAGGAATATGAATACAAATGGAATGGGATAAAGACCAAATGAATCAGGATAAAAAGAGGAATGAAATGGAAAGGGAATATGGAAAGGAGAAAGGAATGGAACGGGGTCGTACTCTCACATCCGCCCAATTGACCTCACCCTCACTGACTTTGTCACTACCCAGACCACGATAGAGACTCGCCAGCGCACTATCGCTCAGTCAAGCGGTACTGCGGTGGTCCCTATCTTCCAGGGCCATGTTCCCTCCCAGTGCACTTACTCTGACGCCTTTGCGGCTATTGCTGAGACGGCCCCTGCTGCTGAGACCGCTATGGCAGCCTCAGCCCAATCGCGTCAAGGACGGGATGCCGAGCCCGGGGGGGGGGGCGTGGCAGTGGGAGGGGTGGCGGGGGTGGCGAGGGTGGCGGAGGTGGTGGAGGTGGTGGAGGGGACAGCGGTGTAGATGAGGGAACCGGTGCTGGTGCCCCAGAGCTCCAGCCTCATCATCAGCAGCAGCAGCAGCCTCAGCAGCAGCAGCAGCCTCAGGAGCAAAAGCAGCCGTGGCAGCAGCAGCAACAGTCGTTGTAGGTGCCCCCGCCGCCGTGGTGGCCTGACGGTTCTGGTGGTGGTGGGGGGCGCAGCTCGGTGTCGGGTGGTGGCTCTAGTGTGGTCACGTGCCAGTACCATCTTTAGTCCGGCACCCACCGCGGAACCGTCTGTGACCGCCCCGGTCACACCACCGTATGCTGTTGCCGCCGCCTCAATGACCTCTTCTGTCTCCACTTCGGCCCCACGTCGGACCCCCCCGACTGGTACAGCCTGGTGAGTCGTCGTGTGCTTGTCTTTGAGACGGATATGGATCAGATTAGGTGTGCTTTTATTGCCATGTATGCTGATGACTCTAGTGTGACTGGACCCTATCACTCGGTGTTTCCTAGCGTAGGTGTGTTCGCTGTGTGTAGTCTAGGTTCCCCTACTGCGTCGGGCATAGGACCCCCTGCCTTGTTTAGCCTAGGCTCCGCGCTAGCCCTTCAGCAGGCGGACCCTACTACTTTGCTCTCCTTCATGCTTGACTCTAGTGCCTCTACCTGCTACTTCCGCGACCACACTTCACTCACGCCTCTTGCCGCCCCTGCCGCTGTCGCGCTTGCTGACCCCTCCTCAGGTCCGGTAGTTGCCCGTAGCTGCACCACCCTTCCCTGTCAGGTGGTCCTCTTGGGTTCACATAGAGGCCTGCACATCCCCTCGTTCTCCAGGAACCTACTTGGTGTCAGGTGTCTTCAGGACCTCGGCATCACCACTATGTTCCCTGGTCACGAGCGGTACGCGGTTTGTACCGAGGCCGCCACGGCTGCTCCTCTGACCATGTTCCCACGGAACCCTGTGTCTGGCCTATTTACGCTTGGCACTGCGTCCCCCCCGGTGAGGGCATCCCCCCAGGTACCTGCGTCGACCCAGATCGTTGCGGCTTGCTCGTGTCGGTCACTCACTCACCCATCGCTTCTTTGGCACCACCACCTAGGTCACCCCGCACTCCCGCGTCTGCATCACATGTCCCATCACGGTCTTGTCTTTGGTCTCCCTACGTCGCTCCCTGCCCTTCCTCCCTCGCCTGCGTCGCCGTGGACGCCATGTGTCGAGGGCCAGCTGGGCTATTCTCCTCACTCCTCCTCGCTTTCCCCTACCACTCCACCACTCCTGACCCTGCACTTGGACGTCTTGGGCCCAGCCCCTGTCCCTGGGCCGTGTCGCGAGCGCTACTTTCTAGTGCTTGTCGCCGACTACACGCGCTACACCATGGTGTTTCCCCTGGAGTGGAAGGCCGATGTGCCTGACGTTCTTATCCCGTGGGTCGTAGTTGCGCGAGTCCACCGCGGCCTCCATGTGCTTCGTCTCCACTCCAACAGTGGCGGCGAGTTCGCCTCTGATCGGCTTGGCCAGTTCTGTCGTGCGGAGGGTATCACTACCCTACTAGACTCCCCGCAGCAGAATGGGGTCACTGCGACGCATCGGTTTGGTCATGGAGGTGGCTTCTCCCTCCATGATCCATGCCGATGCACCCCATTATCTATGGCCGTTCGCTGTTCGCTACACCGCTCACCAGCTTAACCTGTGGCCGCACTACCATTGGCAGCAGGTTTCGCCGACCCTTCTCTGGACCGGGTTCCCTGGTGACGCGTCTGCGTTCCACATCTGGGGCTGCCTTGCTCACATTCGTGCCTCAGGCACGGACAAGCTCACTACCTGTACTGTCCCCTGTGTCTTCCTTGGCTTCCCCCTCGACGCGTCTGAGTGACACTTTTACCACCCGCCGTCTCACCACTGCTTTCACTTGCGTGACGTCACTTTTGATGAGTCTGTCTTCTTCTAACACCGCTTTCCCCATTGAGATCTCCCAGTTTCCCCGCCCGTGTTTTTGGTTCCAAGTCCCCTGATAGCCCCTGCTCCTCTCCCTCCCCGTCTTGCCCCGTCTGGTGTGTCTCACGTCACTCCCCTTCCGTCGGTTGTCCCGGTCGAGGAGTCGGTAGACTCTGGTGGCCCCGCGGCTTTGTTCTCTCCACCTGTCTCTGCCCCGGTGTCTCCTCCTCCACCGTCGCCGCAGCAGCAGCTGTCGCAGCCGTCGCCGCCGTCGCAGCCACAGCAGCAGCCACTGTCACCGCCGCTGCAGGGGTCCGCCAGCTCTGGGGGTGTGGGTGTTGAGCAGGGTGCTAGTCGTAGGGTTACTTTCGTGGCCTGTCGCGACGGTCCTAGGGGTGGCACCAGTGCTCGGGAGGGTTCTCGTTCTGGGGGTGCTGGTCCTGGGGGTGGTAGTCCTGGGGTTGGCATCGGTGCTGGAGAGGGTTTCTCGTCCTAGAGGTTCTGGTGTCGGGTTGGAGCAGCATCTTCAGCAGCAGTCGCCGCTGGTGTCCGCCCTTCGCCTCCTAGGTCTTCCCTCCCCTAACCACCTATCGGTGCCTCCCCTGCAGCCGCCTCCCCCGCCTGTCTACAACCCTGTTCTTCCACTGCCAGACTCATCTCCGGCTCGTTTCCCCCCTCGTACTCCTCATGTGTCTCCTCTTGTGTCTCCTCACCCCACACCTCCGTCCCACTTCTGGTCTCGCCGTCCCTCTCGTGCCCGTCCTGTCTCTCGTGTTCAGCGCTCTCACCCTATGTTGCTCCGTTCCCACACGTCTCGTCCTCCCCTCCTCCCGTCGCCTCCTCCGTCCTCGCTTGTGCATGTGCATCAATTACCAAGCTCTCAACAAGCAGACCATCAAGAACTAATACCCGATTCCAAGAATCAATGACTTCCTTGGTCAGCTTCAGGGAGCCACAATACTTTCCAAAATGGATTTGCGGTCCGTATATTGGCAGTGAAGAATGGCGAACAACTCTATCCACAAAACTGCCTTCCGAACTCGGTACAGGTCGTACGAGTATCTGGTCATGCCATTCGGACTCACCAATGCAAAGGCAACGTTCCAAGCCAAAATGAACTACTTTCTACGCCCACTCTTGGACGAATGCGTGGTGGTGTTCCTAGACGACATCCTCATCTACTCGAGTGACATGAAGCATCACGTCGAACACATACGACTCGTCTTCGACATTCTTCGACGGGAACGATTTTACGTCAAATTATCCACGAGCGAATTCGCCCTCAAGAAGGTCCAATTCCTAGGACAGATTGTGAGCACTCAAGGAGTTTACATCGACCCTAAGAAGATCGAAGCCGTACACACATGGAAGACATCCGAGAACGCGAAGGATTTGCAGTGTTTCCTAGGCTTCGCCAACTATTACAACAGGTTTGTGCCACAGTACACGAAAATCGCCACACCATTCACGAATCTGTTGAAAAAGAACACGCCCTACGAATGGGAATCAAAACATAAGGAAGCCATGGAGCAATTGAAACAAGCACCGACGTCCGCACCCGTACTCATCTTGCCAGATCTCGAACGCGACTACAGCATTGAAGCTGACGCCAGTGACCAAGCAGCGGGAGCAGGCTTGATGCAATGGATTGCAACCAATTGCCTACCTCATCAAGAAACTGCATGGGGCAGATCTAAATTACCCGATACACGACAAAGAGGCCCTTGCTATTGTGATCGCCTTCAAGACATGGAGATGTTATCTTGAAGGACGAAAAAGAACCGTCAATACCAACCCTTGCAGCCTGAAATATTTGAAGACACAGCCAAACCTCTTCAGGTGGCAGGTCCGTTGGATTGACTTGCTCGAGACATTATTCCACTACGATATCGTGTACAAGCCTAGCCACAAAAACAAAGCAGACGCGTTCAGCCGGCCTGCACATATTGCCGCTATCTAGGTCGAAAATATGAATCTGCTACTTAAGGGACTCTTCACGTACGAGTAAACCATCGACCCTGTGATTCCCTTGGTAGAAAAGCAATGTTTGCTACAATGGAATAATGACATCGCGTACCGGAAAGGCTCAACAAAAATATGGGTACCCAACTACCCGCCTTTGCGTGAGTTACTACTCCAAGAATACAGCGATGTTCTATACTCCAGACACTTCGGTTGTAACAAGACCCTCTCTGGTATTGCAAAGCACTACTACTGACCTCACATGGCAGACGACGTACAAAAATTCGTCACCTCGTGCGACACATGTCAACGAAGAAAGAGCAGTAAGCAGAAGAAGGCAGGACTGCTACAGCCTCTTCCTGTCCCGGAACAATCATGGCAAGTCGTTAGCCTGGACTTCATAACTGGGATAATAGCTTCCACAAGCAGTCATGATGCAATCCTTGTCGTCATCAACAAATTCTCCAAAATGGGACACTTCATCCCGACACACACAACAGCACACACCAAGGAGACCGCACAACTGTTCGTTCGATACATCATCTCCGACCGAGACCCTAAATTCACCAACAAGTTCTGGAGGGAACTGACGTCTCTGCTCGGGACCAAACTCGCCATGTCATCCGCCTACCATCCACAGACCGACGGACAAACCAAAGGCCTCAACCAAATTGTAGAGCAACTCCCCCGTGCAGCATGCAAGGACAAGATCTCTGAATGGGACTTGGAGCTGCCCGTCCTGGAGTTTGCCTACAGGTCCGCATCCATGCAGAACAGGTACAGCTTTATGCGTGTGTCGAAAGCCTCGTCGTCAATAGAGTCCTCTTTGTCGTCCGCACCCAAGCCGTTGTTGTTCGTGTCTTGAGACACTACGTTGTTGGACTCGGGTCGGGGAGCAATCGGCCATCCACCATCCAAAGAAACGGCGAGCTCGTCTGGGGCTGGATCGTCGGGCTCTTCGCTAAACGCCTTGAGGACATCTAATGGCGGCTGACGCCCGACTCTCAAACGTGGCATTCAGATGGAATGCGCATTTACGATTCACCGACAAGTGGGACTGTAGCTTGTTGTGGTATGCGAAGTGTTTGCTGCACGCCCCACATCCATTCGCCGTCATTGCGTGCTGCAACGGTTCCGCTCGTCAAATGGGCAGCTAATCTGCGTGATGCGATGGCAAGCAGGCGCACGGGTGGGGCGGACGCCTTTAGGGTTTCATAATGTGCTGAAGCCAACGACACAGAGCAAAGGGATGGGCACGGGTACGGGTGTACTATAGGGAAGTATGTGCGCGCCCACCCGGGCTGTAGTTACGGGTGTACTATACGTAACATAACAAACACACATACCATTGTGGAATCCCAATACAGCACGAGCAAGCTCTGTACACCTTTCTTTTATAACAATTTTTCAATGTCTGATTTCCTCTCAAAATGCATTTGGCTTATAAATATGAGGTGGCACCAAATGAGCCCATAGCTAGATAGGTCGAAATAGATCAATCTTACATACATGAAATGTTGTTAAAAAATATATACCACAACTTTCCAAACCAGGGACAGTGCTCCTCAATGTCTAACATCAACATAGTCCAGGGTTTAGCTGTTATGCAGGCGTTCATTAGCCAATTCATCGATACCATGCGGCGTACTAGTGGCGAGGCTACTAGCGCACCAACGTCGTTGAGGCATCTGCTGGGCGAGGGGAGGATGGGTGGGCAGTGTGGTACATGAATAGGGTGTGGATAAATGGAGGGGGGCGATGGTGGTGAACTATAAAATGACTCGACAATCGGTGAAAGCGAGTATGCGGTAGCGGTTGCACTCACCTCTTCCCGCCTGAATGTCTCCCATATTGTGGAGATAGCACTTGCGTAGGAGGGGTACGGGCTTGGCTCGCACGGGGTTCGTGGAAACGCAGCCCCGGTCGCCGTATCCTTCACGGGCCGGAATGGAGACCGGCAACACATGCATGCATTAATGAGAAAGCACAACTCTAGTCTAGTCAAAAACACCATAATCTCTCTCACCACAATCTCCCTCCGCATGCGCGCAAGCCTGCGTGCGTGTTTTGGTGATTCCCGTCGATCCAACATCGACAACAGTGTCGGCCATAGCGCGGACGACTCACTGTGCATAACGTCGGTGGTTTGCGGATAACCGTCATTGAGTCTCTCCCATGCCCGCGTCAGCATCGCCGTAAGGAGTTGAACAAACTCGGCCCTCTCGTCCTTGGGTGGAGGTCTTGGAAAGCGAATGACGATGCAGATCGACGGGTTTGACACGGTTTCAGCATCGTTCAGAACACGGATAACTATGTCAGGCTCATTGCGTGATTTGTCTGCCATCTATTGCAATCGATCGAGGTGGCTACGATGATGATTGGCTGGATGGAGGGTTGTGAGCAGAATGATGAGGAGATTAACATGTGGGCGCAGCCTTAGGCTGTGGACGCACGGCGAGCAGAACCTAGAGTAACGTGGCAAGTATGTGGAAAGGTGTAATATGCGGTGCTGTGGAGGAATACGTGCTTCCTACGGGGCACTGTAACAATGGGTTACACAGCGGCCTCGCTATTTCCGATACTGAGCGCTAGTCGATGCGTCACTTGTAGTAGGGATCGTCAATGAAAACGGGGCATTATTACGTGTGTGTCGTAATGGAATTTTACCAATGTATGTTGCATCCGAAAGGTGGGGCACATAACGTGTGCAATAATTTCATATCAACCATTACACAAGCATCTCCAAAAAGTAGTACACGCACACACAAAACAACAATGGGTTCTACACCAACTAGCGATACACGTGTAAAACGTTACATGCATGCCGTGGGCGATATGGATCTTAGCATCCAGCCCCGCGCGGGCTGTAATAACCATGTTAGTCAGGGTAATGCTTGTATTATGCGCAGCCATGCTACTTCCGGGTGCTCCGATAAGCCCGAGGAGCAAGATCCGCCCGAACGAGTCGCACTCGCTTGCAGTGTGGCCCGCGACGCGCACGGCATGGGTGCGGTCCGGAGGTGCCCATCTTGGGGCACCGCTTGCAAAACCATGGATCCATTCCAAGCGCACGGGAAAGCTCGCTTATCAGGGGCACTGGGCACATGCATGCATGCGTTACCTGTCTCCATTCCGCCCGGCAACACATGCATGCAAGGTCAGAAACGCCAATGGATATGGCTCCTTGCCATACTCGGCCGCCAGTGCTCCGCATACTTGCAGTGCAACGCCAGCGTCGGATGTTTGCGGATAAAATGTCCCCTCATGCAGAAGTTGCGGGGCCTGCCAATGTGTCCGTGCTGCGGGGCAGAGTTCATCATGTCCATTAGCAATGGAAGTCGTAGATTCAGAGAGTGGTAGGGATATGTACAATTGTCCCGTCTGTGTTCGCTGGTGTCCAAAGAGCCCGGGAGCAGCGCCGGATGGATAAGGTGCAATAGTGGGGCACACTGGCATATTTCCATTGGATGGGATGGGTTTGGGGACAAGACATGATTGGCCATTCCGATATGCCACCTGCGTGCGCTGACCAGGGGGTAGTCGCTAGTCGAAGGATGTTGTCACGATTAATCATGCACACAGCTGACATCAACGTCCAGTGGACCGTGGTGGCATCGTTACGAGGAGCCCCGCTATGTGCTATTGCGCATCACCCTACGTACGTCGTCGTGCTAAAACAAGACGGAGTTCAATGTGCACACGCAAATCAAAACTTCCGCAAGTATAACAGTGGGTTTACAGTACACCGTGCACACACAAAACAAACGAGGTCAAGTATGGATAGAAACATATGGCGACACCAACTATGTGCAGAACATTGTAAGCCAAACTACGGGTCTAGCAAACGGGCTTAACGGGGGTGCGCTCGAGACGGTAAATTAGGGCTGGTTTCAGTGAGACGTTCTCACAGCGGGCAAGAGAGCAAGGGTCGACACCGCGATCGTATGCGATTCGAGTGTAGACCTCGTGCGCGATACGAAGGACCCTATGGTGGCTCTGGACGTCTTCGAAAACGGGTCCGGTGCAAGTGTCCGGGGCGTCGCTTAGCGGCTCGTCGTCGTCCTCCTCCGATTCTGACGACAGAGAGCGGTAGTCCTTGTCGTCCCATGATACATAGTATGCCGCGTTCATTGCGCATCCCGCAAGACGCATTGCGTCAATCTTCAGCTGCAGACGAACGATTTCGTCGACAAGCGGCTCGTACATATCAGCAGGGCGACGATGGGCAATGTAGCGCATCCCCGGCAACCAAGCCGACGGGAAGGCGCCGGCACGCCACCAGCTGTGCTGGATAGTAGTGCGTGCAATTCCGCTCCATGAAGTCCCAACCCACTGCATTGCGGTAGACAGCTGAGGCACGCATAAGTTCAGGAGCGGGTGTAGCAGGGCAGCGGCCAGACCTGCCGTTATGTCTTCCATGTGCAAGTTGAGGTACCCAGCCTTGAAGGTTGTCGTCACACCCTGCATCAGCGGGTTCCCAAAGTCGGGGACAGCGTCCTTGAGTTGGACAATACACGTGTGCGTGAGTAGCTCGGTCGAGAATCCTTGAATATCCTCCATGCTCCCGTCGCCTGTGCCAAGGTGGTGCTGCGTGTCACACACCAACAAGACGATGCTTTAGTTCTGCGAGAACTTTGCCGCGTTGAGGCACTCCATGAAGCACACAAATAGCTGTGGGAAGAGGGGGAAGGGGGGGGGGGGAGGGGAGGGTTGCTAGGGTGGGGGGAGAGAGGTGCAATACATATGTGGATTATTTTGTCCGACTATATGGCGGCACAATTCGCGCTTAGTGTCCTAGGCATGGCAGCGGCATTGCAAACCCACCTCTGGCGTGACGCGCCCACTTTTGTTGCGCAGTGACATCACATGATCCACGGCCCTGAAGCCATCGGGGAAGACCAATGGGGTGCAGTCGTGCAAGACTACTATGGACTTCAAAAGGTCACTCGACCCGACGATGAGACGGCCTTCCAAAGTAACAGCCTCCTCAGGATACACATCTAGCTGCGGCCAGTGTGGTTGCAACGCATAATACAGCATTGTTGTAATAAAGCAGTAAACATCTTTCGGGGCAACCTCGAGATCCTCCAAGAGAAGTTTGAGGTTGGCGAATGCCATTGGTAAGGTCGGTATGCAAAAGGCAACTAATAAGAATTTGTTAGGTCTGAAAGAATTTGACAAGGTGGTGCTCGACTTGCAGGGAGACTAAGTATAGAATCTGCTTAAGTCAAGTCTTGGGTATAGTAGTATCTCTACTACTCGATAGTACTTGTAAGGATCGTAATTCTGGAATGGTAGACTAGTAAGACAGCGGAAGTCGTATAGGACTGAACCTGAGCACATGAACTTGTGGGTAGTCGAAGGTTGAATAACAGGGCTTCAGAAGTCAGGACAAAATGCCCTGAAATACTGTATATCAGGGTGTTTTTTTAAGGTCGTCCTGTTTTTTCACCTTTTGATTTTTCCTAGGCCTGAATTTTAGGGGTTGTCATTTGAGCAGGCCTAAAATATTGTATGTTCTTGTTTTGGTCACCCTGAATTATCAGCCTTAACGGATTTCCAGCCTGAAACAGAATTCTATCTGACTGGTCGAGGCGAGCTGGAGCAGCTGTGAGGGGCGTGTCTTGTCCTTAGCCAAAATGACGCAGGTGACGCAAGCTGGAGCACATATGAGGGGCGTGATTGGTCCTTCGCCAAAATCACGCAGGCAGTTTGAGACGAGCTGGAGCAGGTGTGAGGGGCGTGACTGGACCTTAGGCAAAATTACGCAGGTAACGCGCGTTGGAGCAGATGTGAGGGGCGTGATTGGTCCTTCGCCAAAATCACGCAGGCAGTCTGACGCGAGTTGGAGCAGGTGTGAGGGGCGTGACTGGTCCTTGGCTAAAATCACGCTAGTAGTGTGAGAATTTGTACGCAATGAAGTCCGATCTGATCTAAGGATCATAAACCTAAAATATGTACCTGATGAGTCGGGCATTTTTTTTTTTGGTCTGACAAAACATGCCATGTCTAACATAATGTGCTAGGTTAAAATCCTACCCACCCTAAAAAATCGTCAAGGTTCAACCTATCATCTCAGCTCTGAATTTTTTCAGTCTTGATTTTTCAGCCTCCGAAAAATTATACCCTGAAAAAAATTGCAACATCCAAAACCCGACCCTGAAAAACGGGGGCTCCTTCTGGGGGCACCCTGAGCCAACAGCCCCTCAAAATCCAATCTGAAGCCCTGTTGAATAACCTGAGCACATACATCTGTGGAAAGTCAAGGTTAATAATAGAAAGGCATTACAAGGATTTAAAGCTATAGGGAAAGTACCTGTTCGGCTAGTTGTGCGCTATTAATATGCCGTAATGTTCGGCTATGCGTCCTGCAAAATGTCCATTAATATGCTGACGCATAGTCCACAGTGTTGGCCCAGTTGTAATATGGCAGTACCCAAGGGATGTGCAGGCACGTGACTACCTCAGCACCGATTGCTAACGAGTCCGTGCTGTGCAAAAGGGGGATGCGCATGGTTGTACGCGTCAGCGTTTGCTGACGTGGTGGGTCAGGTTTCGCATCTATATACGAAACGCATGTGCATTGTAGTTGTGTTTTTTTATAACAGCATCATGTGTATATAACATTTGTAACAATGCCACTCGCAGTGCACACCCAAACACGACGTGGCGCACTGTCGTGTACAAATGGCCAACATTGTTGGGCTCAAGATTATTCGACGACCGATAGTATTTGATAGCCACGTGTCTGACGGGAGACTCCCGAGCTCTATCAATTCCGCCGAGCCATGCACTACGTGCCTTGAAGCCAGATGCGTTGAGCCATTACGTCAAGGTGCAGCTGCACACCATTTTGCTAAATATCGTCCCGCCTCCGGACACAGTCACTCTCGTTTCCAGCACTTGCTCATCTGGACCCCACCCGAAGTTCTGTTTCATCGGCTTGTTCATTTGCGGTATTTGACCTCCAACGCCCAGATCCGACCAGACGCTTCGTTATTTCCCAGGCATGCTCTAGTGGCCAGTAGTTAGGCAGCGAATCATACCTCTGTTGCTTTTTGAAGCTCCCCACCTCATATGGCGCGGTCGAAGCAGTCAGCGCGCATGGGGCGCGGAACCCCCGTCAGCGATGTTGAAGACGTTCGCGAGGTTCCGCTACCTAAGAGGCTTGCCGCCTGGATGCCAGAGCCACGCGGCAACAAGAAGCCAAAAGTCAGCAATAAAAGGCGCCTACAGACGAGGCCACGAGCGAGGGTGCCGCCCACCCAGTCAAGTGGGGGTCAAAACCGAAGAATCGAGAGGGCCCTCGACGTGTTCGCCCTGCCCATTACGGCGAACTGTTGATGATTACGATGCTGGCTACTGGTTAGGACCGCAGCTTCCTGTTATTGGTGCAAGCCACGCGGAATGTGTTTGCGGCGCATCCCCAATTGACTTGTGACACTCGCGTCGTCAACCTAGGTCCCTAAATGTGCACTATCGATGGTCCTGTATTGGCATAGAGGTGTTTATTTGTCGCGAGCATATTCGCACATGGGTCTGTCCGCTTTGCCGCGTGGCTGATCATGGCGGTCCGATAACAAGCCACATGGACGGTAGCGATGGCGACGCGTCGCCTGGTAAGGCCGTGCGGTCGATGGTTGCAGCCGCTCAAGGGGCGTTGGAATCTACGGACCGCGGGCCAGTGTACTACGGTAAGCACCCGGTTGCCATTGGACCAGGTGGCCTCGCCACGCAGCCGTTCATAATGTTCAACGCATCCTGTGTGCGCGCGCCACCCGGTAGGGTACGTACACTTAGAACAGGCATTCGGCGGGCAGGTGTAAGTCACATATACGTTGACGAAAAACAACTTTTGAACACCGTGAGTAGTGACCGGCCGAAGATTTTGGTATGGTGGCATGGAAGCCACGATAGGGTCACCGCATTCATGGGTTTTGCGGAAAATCCATCGCAACATTAGAGCTCCGTTCCCGTCACTTTTTTTTGTGACAGGTGGTTTGTGGCTCATGACCATGACTTGAAACCCATCCTTTTTTGGCATCCCCAACGTGATTTTTTCGTCACGTTTTCGTACTTTCCTGCCTTGCCTTTTTCACAATGACTCCATCCCTGCTGTCGCGCCACTCCATCCCTGCTATCGCGTCACTCCGTCCCTGTTGTCGCGTCACTCCGTCCCTGCTATCGGATCACTGCTGTCTTTGCTATCGTGCCACGAGGTGGTTCCTATCGCGTCCCACCAGTGATGTGGGCCTCTGTCGTGCCTATCCCTCGCTGTTTGCAGCGGCGCTCTATCCCTATTTTCACGTCACTCTCTCGATGCTCACGCGTCAATTCCTCCATCAGGAATTGTTATTATCGGTTCGCAATGCTTAGCCGGTCGTCGCGGGATCTGCGTCATTATTGCTATCATTCTTTATGGCGAGCAGTTTCATGTAGGCTTGGCTGCGCACGCGAGAAATGCGTATGCTGGCTAGTTTCTAGTCACTAGTAACATTGATACAAAAATTGGTCCCAATATACAAAAATTGATAGCAACATTCCCTTAGGGCGTATGACTTGGGGTACGAACAAGCCTCCAGTTCGAACTTCTAGAGCGGTAAAGGACAATTGTGGTAGGTTGCAGACGGTTAGAACCGCGGTGCAGAGTGGTGATGGTACGAACTTTCGATAAATTTGCATAAAGTCAGGGGGTTGGGCTGCTTGGGCGAAGGTGTTTGCTTGCCTTCGACCAATCATGAGCCCCCTTTTACAGCCACCACGCCATTGTTCAGTTTCATCCGGGTGCATGGGATCACCCACTTTTCTGCGCTACAATATTGCTAGCAAAAACAGTCGCGCCTTGCAACTTGGGATTTGGGCTTTAAGTGGAGAATGATGGCATAGCATGAAGGGTAGCCTTAAAAAATGCTGTTTATTGACGGGTATTTTTAGAGATGCAGTCTGCCATAGAGAAATTCTGGAGGCGACCCCGTCCCCTAACGGAATCCACAGGCTCTTCTGCCGTGAGCCCTGCGCTTCGTCCCCCCACCAACCGCCGTTGGACACTTTGGACACGCCTTAACAAATACACCTGGCCTGCTGTAATCTTCCTGCGTGGAAGCGAATAGCAACTGTTCGGCGCTAGCAAGCTAGGGGAAAACAACAGGGCCCCGAAAACCTCCAGTATTTTCACAGGGTCATCCCGGGTGACGTGGCGCGTTCTGGTTTGACACAGCCCGAACCTGGCCTTGGCCTGCACCGTCACACAAGCCTTAGCAGACCGACTTGTCGTGCTTTGGCGGAAAGACCACATCCTGGAGGTGGTATTCCCTGGGCCGGGTTTTTTCAAGAGTTGCGTTTTTCGAGTTGTTTGTTCAGGCCGTTGGATTAGCCAATAGCACTTCCAAACCGAGTTTCTGAAGCTCAGTCTGCAATGACCCGACGCCTGCGCACGTAATAAAAACTACCTCAGAAATTCCGAGCCTCGACAGCAGCCTGGTTCCCCCACGACGTGGAAGGCTTGACAACAGGGCCCACGTTAAGAGGGCAATTTTCCTAACTTGAGGCCGAAAAGTATTTCCATGACATTTCCCAAGCCAGCCCTGAGAGAATCAGGGAGATTTATCTACCGGCCCGTCGGAGTCCGGGGTTTTTTTAGAGGGCCCGGACGTCTAGTTAGGCTCCAGGGGGTGTAGGAATCTGTTTCACTCTCCGTCCTTCCCTTTCACCCGTAGCCCCACTCTGCTCTACTCATCCTACCCTTACGTTAGTGGTTGGTTTAAAATTGAGCTCACTGCAACAATTGTTCACGCCACTCAAACTTGCCCCATCCCTCCCACCAAACCCCCTTTCTTTCCAGCCGCCCGGCCTAAATGTAGCACTTTCACGTGCGTGATTCATCTGCAGCATAGGTGCTGGTGAGGGGGCAGGTTTCCCACCCGAAGTCGCCCACTGGCACTCTCACTATCTTGTCCAGCAAAGATGGACTATACCTATCAGGCACTTTATAGCACGGATCTGAAGAATCGGCGGAATTGTCTCGCGAGGACGGTTTTTACAGGGCTATTTACCTAGGGACACGGATCGTCCGAGATGGCGAAAAAACTAGCGAGGGTGTGAAAATACGAGGAGACCAGGTGAGCCCTTGTGGTCCCAAGAACAGTGCCCCGCCTCAGTTACTAGATGCCCCAACAGCCGACCTTCCGTACAATTTATGCCGAACCATATCGTTGCGCATCACTTGGCCCATTGAAACTACTACACCTGCTTTACGTTACAAAAGAACGATTTGTTCACGCGGTTCGGGCCTGTTCCCCAGGGAAAAAAATTATCACGGGCAAACGTGTCATTAGCCTGGAAAATGCACAGTAACTCCCGGGCAACATGTCGAAACATTTCGGCCGGAGTTTGACGGTTAATGCGGTTCAGCTCGGTACCTGGTGTTTGGGACTGAAGGTAGGGCAACACGAGCAGGCGAGAATTGCAATTGGGACCCTAGGGGTGACAGGATATGGCGGGAATTGCATGGGCTGTTTGTCTGAGACCATGGCCAGGAACAGGCGCGCGCGAGGGGGGGGGGGGAGGGGTTGGTTATTGGTGGGGGTGTCGGTTCGACAGCGAACCCCAAAATATTTTCGCCAGCCTCCACGCCCCTAGTAAAAGGTTCGCTTCACCGCTTCAGGAGTTTAAAGCCCGACCAGCAGGTTGCAACTCTCCTTTCTCAAGATGCTGCATCTTGAGAACCTGTAACCGAACCCACCCGCAGCAGTGGTTGAGGAGACTCAAACATCTCAACTCTGTGCCTCGACAAACTTGGCAAGCTTGCGTCCCTGCCAAGTATCGAGGTGAACAAGCACAAAATGTGTCTGAAAGGGTAATTACTCGTACAAAGTTTGACTTTCAGGCGGTTTAGCGCTAGTGTACCAGCGTGTGTTTGATTGCACAAGGGCGAAACCAAAGCCCAATAGTTGAGCCTCCTTTCCTTTCAACTTGCCCTAACAAAAAAAAAAAACGATGTGGGCTGTTAGCGCAAAAACGCAGGCACGAAAACTCCCCTTGCAACATGGCAAAGAGGCAGGTGTGAGTCCCCTGCCAAATGACGGGGCTCAAACCTGACGCCTTTGCCAGGTTGCGTAGCCCTTGGGAACTCCCGCGCAAGCACGAGGTGGACGAATATGAAGTTTCGCAAAACAATTTCGCTTATCTTTTTACCCGTCAACCAATCGTAACCTGCCGCCCCACCTACTTCAACAGTACCAATATGTTGTTGTGATATAATTGGTACTTAGCATTTGTGTAAGTCGATTATGTGTAGTTAGTGCCGAATCCTACTGTAGAAGATAAGTCCGTAGGATGATGTCAGCAAATAGCGCTCGTCATAGGACAGTCGTTTTTGTCACGCGAACAGTCTCACCTCTTCAATATCATCTAGGGCGCATAACGCGATAGTGACGAATAGGTACAATAGCGAATAGGTACTTTTCCTAGAACTATAAATCTCTGTTAGGTATTTTCATTATTAACTTTGATTACTCACAAGTTCACGTACTCAGGTTATTCAACCTTGACCTTTATATTTTTCAAGACTTCCGCTGTCTTACTAGTCTACCATTCCAGCAAAGATTCTGGACCAACACTTGAGGATTTGCCAAGTGTTCGTGTTTATAGTTTTATACTTAGTCTATTACAACACCTTTTATACTTAGTCTATTACAACACCAGACGATTTACTTCATGGTATGAGAGCTATCTGGAATTAAGACTACCGTCAACTATGACTGGTCCAACACCAGCACCATCTGCTCGATCAGTAACTTGGACTACTGGAGCACATGCCTCCGCTACCGCCGCTGGTCTCTCAGCTTCTGGGCACTTTCAACCAGCCTATGCTAATATCGGTATGCAGAATCCGCCTTCTGTGAATACTCCAGGTGCTCCATCAACTGCACCTGCAACGCAGCTACAACAGTTACAGACAACAGCACAGCAACAAGCATCAGTACAGCCACCAGTCTCAACGCAATCAATTTCATCTGCGTTCGGTGGAATGAGCCTTGACGGCTCAAGTTATATGCGTGGAGCAACAGGTCCAAATACTGGTTCATTTGCCTTCTAGCCTTTCGTACAACAGTTACAGTCGCAGCAGTTTCAGCATCCCTTTTATGTCTTCGGTCGTTCTCCTGCTCAGCAACCACAGCAAGTACAGCAACAGCAATATCAGCAACCAGAAGTATAGCAACCACAGCAACAGCAATCGCAACAACAGCAACAGCAACAACAGCAACAGCCAGGCATTGTTTTTCAGCCTCCAAATCTACTTAACAATACTCAAATCAAGACAACCATACCTTTTAATGGAGTGGATTTTTACTCCTGGAGTTTTGAGTTTGAGCTTCTGGCGCAGTCCGCTGGGCTATGGCCGTTCTTCACTGGCGAATTTACATATCCCGTAGTGGGAACACAACTGGAGCAGCAGAGTTTCTTGCACGCCTCTCTCGGGGCGTATACAGTTCTTATCCGAAACTTATCACCGAAGGAGCAGCTCGGCGTTCGATAATTTCATTCAAGTTTTACACCAGCCGAAACTGCATGGAATCATTTGAAAGGGGTGTACATGGCAAAGGATACGATAACAGTTAGTAAAATCCTTTCGCAGCTGACAAGTGTGCAGATGATGACAAATGAAAACGTCATGGACTACGTTAACCGTGTCCGTACACTACGTGATCAACTGGAGAAAAATGGGGGATAATTCCCTCGTGAGATGTATCTCACGGTCCCTCTGGCTGGTGTTGGACCCGAATGGCGACAAACGCGCGCCTTCCTGCGCATGAATCCCAACCTCTCCGAAGCTGAAATTTCTTCTTATCTTCAAGCCGAGCAGCAAGATCTTGACCTGCAGTCACAACGCAACCAGAAAAGGGGGGTTCATTTAAGTTTTTACTCCAATCCAGAAACACAGCATCGACATCCACCAAAGTATCCGTTCTGCCATTTCTGTAAGAAACCAGAACATACTTACCAAAACTGTCGCAGCCGTCATCAACATCGTCGCAGCACTTCGCAGCCGTATCACCGATCGCAGCAGGCACCAAAGACACAACCGCCACAGCATCAATTAACGTCTCAGCGGCAGCAGATGCCGAAACCGCCGCAGAGTTCATCAACGCCGCAGCCGGTCTTCGCATCTGCCACATCAGGAAAAGGAGTTTTCGGATGTGTTACAACAGTTGATGTTTCAGAAACAGATTTCGAGACACGACTTGAAGAAACAACAAGTGCTGAAGGCATTCATTTACCTCAAGTTTACGCTAATCTTGCTCGCATAATTTCAGGACAAAAAACCTAGTATCTCGACAGCTGCTGCGGATGGCATATGTGTTCTGCCGAAACAAGCTTCATCACGAATCAGCGTCCACTTCGTCGTCCCATACCTGTCACAGTCGCCAACGGACAAACAATAATGGCACGATCAGTTGGCAGTGTCATGCTCGAATCTATCGACACGGGATACTCACTTCATGTTACGAATGTTCTTATCGTCGCCGGTCTTGGCTTTAACCTTCTTTCCACAGCTCAACTCCTGGCGCACAAAATCTGCACACAAGGAAATTGTGAGACAATGGATCAAGAGCTCTGGCATAGTACAACTAATACCTACCTTGGTCGTGCCGCCACTCAACATGGTGTGTCGGTACTTCAGTTCGCAGCACAGGGAACTTCTCGCGATTCTGAAAGCGTCCTTGCACCTGGTCCTTGGGATCACCCAGAAGAAACAGACTATCAACACGTGGACATTGACTTTCACGCAACAACTATACCAACAACTTCTCGAACTGCAGCAGCCGTACTTACCGCGTTGGATACCTGGGAGTTTAATACTGCCGATGAAAGCGCCACTGCGTGGCGAACGTTTTATAACACCCGTGCAGCTTTCCAAGGCACTCCAGCACCACTTTGGGGAGAGATAAGTGGTCTTGCAGTTGATGAACCTGACGTCGTTGAAGAAGCAGAACAGGAAGCCGTAGCTGCGCAGCCGAGTCCAACAGAAGCTGTCGTCGCAATACCTGCCATGACATCAACCGAAGCAGGATCAGGAATTATCCTTCCAACTGCCGCAACACCAACACATATCACGTTACCTCTTCACCGTTTCGTCGAAAGGGAACTTGACAAGTCACCAACACTTTCTCCTTTTCTTCTTTCTTCTTTTTATACTAACTCTGATTTCTATCTACGATCATCAGGACACAAAGCCACAGCAGATATATGGCATCAAAGGTTAGGGCAGCCATCACAAGGGATTCTAAATTATTCAATCCGAGCAGCAGTTTTTGATAAAAACAGTTTACTCTTACCTGATGGCACGGAGATGAGGCCGCAGTCTCGTCGACGGTTTGCACCACTTGTCCAGTTGCCAACCTTACGCACGATCCGTTTCCAAGTCATTTTCCCAGCTCAACCCGTTATAAACTGATGCAGAAAGTCTACAGCGACATACTCAACTTGTCTGAAGCAGGACCTAAAGACGAGAAGTATGTGATAACCTTCATCGAAGCGTCTACACACTATGTCTGGACAGCTAACTTACCTGCGCGCCATCTCGCTCGCTCCGTCTTCATCGCATGGCTCGCTGTCGCTGAACGAGAGTCCGGAGTGAAACTGCAAGAATTTCAGAGTGATGGTGCAGGGGAGTACACCAGCAACACCTTCACAGACTACCTTTAGACACTCGGCATCAAACGGAAGCAGTCGCTGCCACATGGGCACCAACAGATGGGGGTCGCAGAAAGGATGAACAGGACTCTGCAGGAGAAGCTGCGTGCTCTGCTGACGCAGGCAGCCCTTCCACCGCATTTTTGGCCGTATGCAATGGACCACGCCGTGCTGTTACACAATCTTCTTTCTTCAAAGTCCCTACCCGAGTTTTCTTCTCCCCACCTGCAGTGGACTCGCACAGTGGGAAACACAAAACTTTTACGAGTTTTCGGGTGTGTTGTACAGTTTCGTCCTCCAACCGCAGCACTCGGAAAATTTTCCGAACGAGCAAAATGGGGGGTACACCTCGGCATCGAAAAACTGTTTCACGCGTGGAAGATTTTGGATCTCCGCTCCAACCAAATCATCCCGTCACGTGATTGTCTTTTCTATGAAAGACTCACCTTGCCCGTTTTTCGTGCCCACCAGGCAGCCGCTGCCAACCCCGCCAGGCTGTTCGAACGCTCGCGTGCGTTTGCAACTGACGAGGCTGAAGCTGATGTACAGGACGAAGCAGTTTCTGAAGCATCCGAAGCTGCCGCAACTGACATTCCCGAACCTGTAACCTAGACTGGCATACCTGAATTCATTCCTCTCGCAGAAGCTGACCAGGCTGATGTTCGCGAAGTTCGTCTCGGTTATGAACGTGATCGCCAACAGCAGCCGATGCCCGTCGTCTCCGACGACGCCATTCGTGTTACACCTGACAAAATTGGGGGCGAAGAAGGACCAGAAGAAAATTTCGCAGATGCAAACGAAGAACGTCCGCGTTTTACAGAAACAGGATTGCAGATACTGGGATTTGTAGTAGCAGTACAGCGCAACGACAGCAAGATACCTGAACCAAAAACCGTCCGACAAGCTCTTACGAGTCCTCACCGAGAAAAATGGCGCGAAGCCATGGACAAGGAGCTAGCAGCACTCAAGAATCGTGGTACATGGGATTTAATCCCGACTTCAGAAGTCAAAGGGAAGAAGGTACTTACCGGAAAATGGGTCTTCCGCGTCAAGACTAATGCAGATGGGTCGTTTGAAAAGTTCAAAGCACGATGAGTCGTCCGCGGTTTCGAGCGGACTTACGGTATCGACTACGAACTAACCTTTGCTCCTGTCGGCCGACATACAAGCGTTCGAATTCTGCTTTGTGTCGCCGCCTGCCGTAATCTCCGACTTCGACAAATCGACGTCTCGAATGCGTTTCTCTACGCGCCTGTCGACGCACTTATCCTGGTGGAGTACCCGCATTCTTATACTACTAACCCACCGAGCATTTGCCGTCTGCGGAAATCTCTGTACGGCATTAAACAGGCACCATGGCTCTGGCAGCAGTATCTTCACTCGCAGCTGATCATTGCTGGATTTCGACAACTACCGCATGATCAAGGAATGTATCTACTGACCGACGGCAGCAACTACATTTTACTCGTTGCCTACGTCGACGACATCCTATACGTAAGTACTACAGATTCTCAAGCCGAGACCTTCATACTGAAATTACAGAAAAATCTACAGCTTACCGTCTCCGAAACAGTCTCACAGTTTCTTGGATTAAACATTACCTGTTCACCGACAACTATTCATCTCACCGCTTCTAAATATGCAGCAACACTCGCTGCTCGTTTCAAACTCACACCTACTGCAGTCTCTACACCTTACCGCTCACTACCGACTGACCACAAACCGAACACCGCACTGTTAACTTGAACCGGTTTCCAGATCTATCAACAGCAGCTAGGCTATCTACTCTTCGCCGCTGTCACCTGTCGTCCTGATCTAGCCTACGCGGCCAGTCAGCTCGCTCAGTTCCTACGCCGACTTGAGGAGGAGCATCAGCTTGATCTACTTCGTGCGCTTCAGTATTTTATCTCGACACCTGACGTCGGATTAGTCTACAACGTCATCAGCTGTAAAACACTCTATCTACATGGTTTTGTCGACGCCGATCACGCTGCTGATTCTACTAATCGATGGTCGCGCACTGGGTTCATCTATCGACTGGAACCTATCGGACCTATCTCTTGGAATTCTACGAAGCAGGAGCTAATTGCACTCTCCTCTGCTGAAGCCGAGTTTATTGCTGTCTGCACAGCAACACGGGAAGGACTTTACTTACAGGAACTGCTGGAAGAAGCGAAGTTGACGACAACTACCTAGTTTACCCTACAGTGCGACAATCAAAGTGCAATTCGCATCGCACATCAACCTGGTTTTGTCAACAGAACGAAGCATATTTCGCTTCGTTATTTCTTCGTCAAAGATGAAGTCGAGAAGGGGAGGATGCGATTGGTCTACTGTTCGACCAACGAAATGGCTGCCGATTTTCTCACGAAGAAGCTGACATGACAGAAGTTTCAGTACTGTAACAAGCTCTGTGGAATCTTCAAGAAGTGACACTATCGACGTTCCAGAAATGAAGGGGAGTGTTGTGATACAGTGGCGGATTAAATTGCCCGGATGTTTAGCACTTTGAAACAGCACGCTATGCCACACATGTTTCGAAAATAGTAACACCCGGTTTTTTCCATTCCGTTACAAGGTTTCCGAGTTCTGCTTCAACCGTTTCTTGCTTGGCGCAATTGTGTCACAACCTGAAAGTGGGGTTGAAATTTACTCCTCGACAGTCGATGCGGACATTTCCAACCGAGCGGAAGAGTAGATCTATTTTCCCCCGTCACTCAGTGTGTACATCGTAACGCGCAATAGTTTCTGGCTTAAGAGTTAGTCCGGAAGCGAGCCTACGACCGCATCGCCATGAAGCCGTTAACTGAGCGGAAACGCGCGCGAATCAGAAGCATGTTGCGTGCGGGCCATTCGACTAGGAAAATAGGCAAAGTTCTTGGAATAGGCAAGAGCACTGTGCACGATTACAGTTTGAAAGTGGCTGCCGAGACTAGTCTCGAGGAGGTGCGACCTACGATGCCTTCGGCCGGCCGCCCCCGCTTAATCACTACCCGTCTCCAGCGCGGAATAGTACGCGCGATTACAAGCGGCGAGGCAAAAAGCTCTGTAGAAGCGGCAAATATGTTGTTGGAGAAGCACGGTCTCGCCGTAGACTCGAAGACGGTCCGGAACTCATTACGATCCGCGGGGCTGATCGCCGTGCATCAGCCCAAGAAACCCAGGCTCTCACCGAAAAATATCCGAGATCGTCTCGACTTCGCGCGGTCGCATGCCGACTGGACGCTGGAGGACTGGAAGCGGGTGATTTGGTCTGACGAGACAAAGATAAACCACTACTGCTCCGACGGACGTGCGTACGCCTGGATTCACGAGGGCACCAGCCTTCGGAGCCACCAAGTCCAACAGACAGTTAAGCATGGGGGCGGTTCTGTGATGGTGTGGGGTTGCATGACGTATGAGGGGGCGGGGTTCATGTGCAAGATAGATGGCAGGATGGATGGGCCGCTGTATCGCAGCATCTTGCAAGATGAGCTCAAACAGACCATCGATTTTTTCGAGTTTTCCCCCTCAGAGGTCATTTTCCAGCACGACAATGATCCCAAGCACAGGTCTCGTCTGGTCCAAGATTGGCTTGGGGAGCAGGAGTACGCGGTGCTGGAATGGCCGTCGTGCTCCCCGGACCTTAACCCGATTGAGCACCTGTGGGCATACTTGAAAAGGCAGCTGGGGAAGTACGAAAAGCCGCCAAGGGGAATGCTGGAGCTGTGGGAGAGGGTGCAGGAGGAATGGGATAAGATACCGGCGGAGGTGTGTGCAAACCTGATCGACAGCCTGCCGAGGAGGATCAAGGCAGTGATTCGGGCAAAGGGACGCTGGACTAGGTACTAGTTTTCCTAGAATCTAGTATGATACCTTTTTCCGGTACAAATTGTCCACATGTTCTCCTATGCTATGCTTAGGTGTTTAAGGACCATGTGTGGTACTACTTTGTTGTTTGTCAACTCGAGTGTGCGCTGTAACTGAACTTCTCAGCGTGTATGCACACCATACATTAAGGCTTAATGTTTACGCCGCTGCACTCATCAAAATGCCAAAAAAGGCTGAACATGTGGACAATTTATTCCGCCACTGTATAATTGGTACTTAGCATTTGTGTAAGTCGATTATGTGTAGTTAGTGCCGAATCCTACTGTAGAAGATAAGTCCGTAGGATGATGTCAGCAAATAGCGCTCGTCATAGGACAGTCGTTTCAGTCACGCGAACAGTCTCACCTCTTCAATATCATCTAGGGTGCATAACGCGATAGTGACGAACATGTACAATAGCAAATAGGTACTTTTCCTAGAACTATAAATCTCGGTTAGGTATTTTCATTATTAACTTTGATTACTCACAAGTTCACGTACTCAGGTTATTCAACCTTGACCTTTATATTTTTCAAGACTTCCGATGTCTTACTAGTCTACCATTCCAGCAAAGATCCTGGACCAACACTTGAGGATTTGCCAAGTGTTCGTGTTTATAGTTTTATACTTAGTCTATTACAACACCTTTTATACTTAGTCTATTACAACACACGACGATTTACTTCATATGCAACCTGCCGGTCGGGCTTTAAAGCCCCACTCTCATAATTCTACGAAGCGAGCAAGTGTTAAATATTTGGTACCCAGTTACGCTGGCGAATTTGAAGCGACAGGCTTGGAAATGCCTCGGACAGTGTGCTGTGCTAGGGGGGGGGGGGAATACCAATCGTAAAACTAGTCCAGCAATATGAGAATCCGCAAGTTTACGGAAGAACGGTCCTGCTGCACCGTTAGATCATCGAGAAGCCTTTGATCTGACGGTTGTGACTAGGAGTTTGAATCGACGGCTATAAACGAAGTAGAAAGTTGTTGCGCAAAAAAATGGAGTTTGCACCGTCCGATGTGCTAAACCTGATGCGTCCCAATTTTCCCCAAACCTGTTTCTTGGTTTGGAGTTTTTTTTCGAAACAAAACGGCCTCGCCACGTGAGTTTCGTTTTCGTAGTTTTGTTTACACCTCGCGTACCAATCAGTGCCTGTCTGTCTCAACCAAGTGTTAAACTCTGGTAATTATGAGATGGGGGCTTTAACAAACCCCAATTTTTGGACAAACCTGACTGCGGGCTTTAAGGGAAAATAGAGTTTCATTTTATGCCACACGTTAAAGCCCGCGGCCCAAATTGCAAGGCGCGGCCTTCAAACGCACTGCGTTTGAAAGTCACGTTTTCGTGGGTGAAGTTGGGGGTAACTGTCAGAAACCCAGTCACTAACCACTGGGTTAAAAGGGCTTATTGAATAGCGGGTAAGTGCGCCCATAGCCCCCCAGGCTCTGCACCTGTGGCCCTTCCCCGAGGATCTCAAGGGCAACCCCAGCGGGTCACTCAACACCCCCCCCCCCGCTGGGATAGGTGGAAGACACAAGCGCCTCTGCAGCGCTGGCACTGGGAGTTGAACCCAAGACCTTTGGCTCTGATGTACCATGTCAGAAACCCAGTCACTAACCACTGGGTTAAAAGGGCTTATTGAATAGCGGGTAAGTGCGCCCATAGCCCCCCAGGCTCTGCACCTGTGGCCCTTCCCCGAGGATCTCAAGGGCAACCCCAGCGGGTCACTCAACAGTAACGTGACTCGCGTCACTCGGGGCTGGCTTTCAAGTTCAGTGCAGAACGTATTTTGGGACACCCAGTGCCTCGTGTTTTTTAGCCGTCCAATATTTAGGGATTTCCATCTGACGGCGCGCAGGTCAAGTGCTTCCCCCAGTAAATCGAAATGTAATCTCAGCCGTTGCACTACCTGCTTGCAAATCGGACGATCTACGACGAATTGCGAATTCGCGAGATGAAACACCCTCACGATTTAACTCTGTATTTCGTCCAAGCTGAGGCTCACAGTTCATACGCAGTGCGTATGAACAATTTTGGCCGCGGGCTTTAAGCCACGTGCAGGGGGTTTCTTGACCGGATAACGAAACCACAAGTTTATGGAGCACGGAACGAAAGGACCCTACAAATGGGCCCCAAGAGCATCTTCTTTTATATCCGGTTACAGTTAGCACCTTTCCGTCCCATCTACCCGTGGCGAAGCATGTACAGTATGTGAGATGAGGAGCTCGACATTCCTACATGATTCGGAAAGGCTGAGTGATTCTCTCGCACTTCTATTGTACACCTCTGTTTCTTTTGGGCTGCGCGGATTCGGCATGCGGCTTGAGCCTGTAAGCAGGAAACAGTTATACCCGGGCAGACGGGACATTGAAGGGGAAATCCAATTGTAAGGATTGTCTCCTGGCTACAAATTCTCGCTCATGCACTAGATCATCCACTGGCGCGACTTCCCAACTCGGATTCTCGCAATTGTCGAAATACGACTTGACTGTTCGCCATCGTAAATACTGCAGCCAATCAGATTCAGTGGCAACGCGAGTCATGCTGAGAACATGGTAGGTGGGATTAGAATTTCAACTGTTACGGACGAGACAATAGAGGATAACAAGTGTAGTAATTCCGCGTTCAAGCATGACTTTCGGTTTGCGAGCCGCAAGCAGTGGCAGGATAGTCAAGGGGAGCGCGTTCTTTAAAGTGCTGGTGCAGATTGAAGAAATTACTTTGTCTGCGAGAGCCTGTAAAGTTTGTCGTCGTCTGTCCAGAGGCTCTAAAACAATCTGCACGCCCAAGCCCTCTGCTGTTAACCTCCCATATAATAACCTGTCTTAGCATTCTTGTGCTGGGGCTTGCTCAAGTGCTATTACTAGTGTTCTAGTAGAACACTGACCGGAGTCAAGTACACAGGGCAGCTTGAAAAAATATCAGGACTCCCGCATTGACAGGATCGGGCTGTCAGATATGCTGCGGAACATCACGTTCATGTCCCTCCCGACCCAAGTCCCGAGTCCCTACCACCGAGATCGCCCAGCAATCCGCCTCCCTCCACAACAGCCTTCACCTCGAGACTGGGAAGCTCTGTTGCATTTTGCGGACGAGAAGTCATAGCAGCTTCCATTCTGGTAGGGTTTGCCTTATCTCACAAGCTTTTCTGCCCCCTCACTCTAGTAGAACTTGTAAGGAACCTGGTGTGTGGGTGCTAGCACCAGAGATCCAGTACGCAGTCTTCCTCTGGTAGGGGGAAGAAGGCGCGGTCGCCATGACGACCCCGGGGCATCTGAGCCTCGTCGCGGCTGTGGTCGTGCTCGTAGTAGTACTACTACTGTCCACTCAGTTGCACGTCGCCGCAGCTTCTGCGACGATAAAAGCCGATCAAGGTCGGAACCCTAGACGGCCCTTCCCGCCCTAGACCCCCCTCGTCTACCAGTCTTGCTAAACCCGTTCTAGCGAAGTTACTTTCCCAACTCCGAGTCCTTTCGTTCCACTGTCCCCCATGCCCGTTCCCTTCTCTCCCGGCGGCTGTTACAGTGCAAGCTCTGCTGGCCATAAAGTCCGCTATGGGTCTGACGTACTCCTGGGATTCCGCCACTCCCAATTGCAACACCGGCACCGCTGTTGCCGGCGATTGGGTTCGGTTGCTCTGTTCCACCGCTGGGGATGTAGTTGACTTGTAAGCAGCTCTGCCTGACTGATTGCTTGCAACCCCCTTCAAATGCCAAGCGTGATATGCTTAGGGTGTTCCTCCTACCGCTGAAGCCATATCTCATGGCTGGCATGAGCGGTGGCTCTTTTTGTTCCATGTGGCAGAAACCTCGACTCGGCGGGCCTTGTTCGTAAGGACTTTCCCAGTGACATCGCCAAGCTCCTAGGATTGACATCGGTGTAAGTACTTGGATTCCACGGCATGCCCTCTGCTTCCTGTACCAAGTAGGAGCTGCGCTGCTTGCCACCTGTTGCTAACATGCAGAAACAGGCTGAAGGCTTTCTGAACGTTGAACTCCGGTTGGTGTAACATTGATTTTCTGGTACAACTGGCAGTTGCCATTCACAGCGCAGGGCGTTGCACAACGATGGCTGATTCTCAAGAAAAACCCTCATGACTAAAAAATCGCCCAGCTGAAGTATGTCGCATTGCCTCCTTCCCCACGGCAGGGCGATGCCATGGAATTTTCTGGACGGAAACCTTGGGACTTACGTCAAGTATTTCTCGGTGCTCACCAACCTGCAAGTGGTGTAAGTCCGAAGTCGGTTGGATCTTTCACGACACCGGAATGACCTGGTTTCCTGTAATACCCTCACGCCATAACAATGCCTTTCCATCACAACGATTGCGGTCCAATTGCTTGATATGGAAGTACTCATCGCTCCTCAGTACTCCGACGGAGCTGTGCTTTGCCTTTGCAGAGCCATGCAGTACATGTACTTCTCGGGATCGTTTCCATCTGTCTTCATCAACCTACCGAGCCTCACTGCGTTGTAAGATTCGCAATATCACCTGTACCTCTGATAGCTCCAGTATCGCTTTTCGTCATATCCTCACGACCCTGAAGGTCTTCTGGAATCTAAACTCCGGGCGGCCAATCACTGCCCTCCAAGGGCCCCAGAAGGTTCACTTTGCCAAACGCTATCATCGGTGCTCCCCACCCCATTGCAGGGCGCTCCGCTTCAACTACCTGACGGGCACGGTCCCCACGGCCATCACGAAGATCAAGAGTCTGGACCTGTACTCCAACTACCTTGTGGGCAGCATCCCCACGGGCACCTGGTCCTTCTGCAACAGCGGAAGCAACTGCTTCGCCAGCACTAGCAGCTGCGCCGGCAGCCAGCGCGCCGTCACCGCGTGCGCCATATGCGGCAGCACGGATGGCACTGGCACGCTGTGTGGTGGCACCAAGCTGTGCGTGCCAGACGCCGACACGGCTATTGCCAGCAAAGTAAATAACTACGGCGCTCAGGTGGCGCTCTACTGCTCTGCGCTCTACATGAATGCCGGCGACGGTGAGTCTCAGACCCATCCGTTTGACGTTCCGCTGTCCCGCTCTCTGCGTGTCTGTGGCCCATCGCTATCTCCCTCCTCGCCCTCCCTCCCCTGTTTTCGCCACTTCCCCCATCAGCGGCGGCTCTGCTCAACATCAAGACGGCCATGGGGCTCACCTTCACCAACTGGGCCACCACGGTTCCTTGCCGCCTCGAGGGCAATGCTGCTGGCGCTAACGAGTGGGACCGTGTCAGCTGCACATCCGACGGCCGCCTCTACTCCATGTGAGTGCAGCGGTGAAGGCGTGGCGCGTGAGCTGCGCCTGCAATCCGCCTCTCCTTGGCTGACCTCCATGTACGCTACGTTGTGCGCCGCACGCTTTGCCTCACCCGTGTGTTGCTTCCCTTGGTGTGGCTTTGGCCACTGGCAGAAACCTGGACTCCGCAGGTCTTGTGCGCAAGAGCTTCCCTTCAGACATCTCCAAGCTCACAACGCTGGGCCTTGTGTGAGTGCCCCTGCCCATGGTGTGTGAGTGCGCTGCCCATGGTGTGAGTGCGCTTCAGGTCTGGTAGGAGTCAAATGAGCCGTGCCTGCATGCGCTCGTGCGTGCGTGCATGCCTGCGTGCATGCCTGCGTGCGTGGATGCTTGTTTGGGGCCGTGCATTGGTGATGATTCTCGCACTATGTGAGTCCAGCCTGACCCTTAGCGTTTCCCTGGTCCGTGCGCAGGGTGATGCCGTGGAACTTCATTGATGGAAGCCTCGCAGACTACCTCAAGGATTTCTCTACGCTGACAAACTTGAACACCCTGTGAGTGCCATTTTGAAAGCCACGTGGGTGCTTGCTACTGGAAAGCCATGTAGGAAGCAGCTATTGGGATTGAGGGCCATGGGAGTATGGTACGAACCCAACTATGTTGCGTGAGGAGTAGGACCCCGACTGGCTTGCGAGTGTTAATGCGTGTGCCTCATATCGCTCCCTCTCATGTTGTGCCTTCCTTCTGCTTCCTCGTCTCTCTCTACTTGTGCCGGAGCCATGCCAACTCTCAACCATTTCCCTCTCTTAAGTGTCGCCCCCTTTCTCTTTCATTGTTCCCCTCTGCCAGAGCCATGCAGTACATGTACTTCTCGGGTTCGTTCCCCAGCATACTCATGAGTCTGCCCAGCCTGACCAATGCGTAAGTACAGAATGTAGAGGCTTTGCTCTCTCCCCCTCTCTTCATTCCCTTCCCGGTGTCTCTGTTTCGGGCTCCTTCTCTCGCCATCCTCCACGTTCCCTCCATCCTTCTTTGAACAATGCTTGCATGAGAAGAGCTTCGCCCTCTGGAGGCAAATCCACACCACCAATCACTGGTCTCGACGTGTCCAATCACTGCCCTCCACGCAGCCAATCGCTGCCCTGCATAAGACCAATCACTGCCCGGCATAAGACCAATCACTGCCCGGCATAAGACCAATCACTGCCCTGCACGCCACCAACCACTGCCCTCGACACTGCCAATCGCTGCCCTGCATAAGACCAATCACTGCCCTGCACGCCACCAATCACTGCCCGAACATTGAACACCTATCGCTTGTGTCTGTGCTCCCCACCCCATTGCAGGGCGCTCCGCTTCAACTACCTGACGGGCACGGTCCCCACAGCCATCACAAAGTTGAAGAGTCTGGACCTGTACTCCAACTACCTGGTGGGAAGCATCCCCACGGGCACCTGGTCCTTCTGCAACAGCGGCAGCAACTGCTTCGCCAGCACTGGCAGCTGCGCCGGCAGCCAGCGCGCCGTCACCGCGTGCGCCATATGTGGCAGCACGGATGGTACTGGCACGCTGTGCGGTGGCACCAAGCCGTGCGTGCCAGACGCCGACACGGCTATTGCCAGCAAGGTCAAGAACTTCGGCGCTCAAGTGGCGCTCAACTGCTATACACTCTACATGGATGCCGGTGACGGTAAGGCTTAAACCCATCCGTTTGACGATTCCCTGTCCCGCTCTCTGCGTGCCTGTGGCCCATCGCTACCTCCCTCTCCTCGCCCTCCATCCCCTGTTTTCGCCACTTCCCCCATCAGCGGCGGTTCTGCTCAACATCAAGACGGCCATGGGGCTCACCTTCACCAACTGGGCCACCACCAATCCCTGCCGCCTGGAGGGCGCCAGTGCCAGTGCTGGCGAGTGGGACCGCGTCAGCTGCACCGCTGACCGCCGCCTCTTCATGATGTGAGTGCACCCGTGCATCCGTTCACCCGTTCACTCGTGCTGTGAACCCAATTGAGCGGAAAGCCCGGTGGAATCGTTGTGGTGAGGTTGTTTGCTCCAATTGTAGCAACTTTGGATTTGTTTCACTCATCTCGTTTCCAAATCTGTGCGGTGCGCATGGGCAGCAACCTGGACTCCATGAACCTCGTGCGCAAGAGCTTCCCGTCCGACATCTCCAACCTCACCGGGCTGGGCATGGTGTAAGTGTGCTGGGCATGGTGTGAGTGTGCTGGCCATGGTGTGAGTGTGCTGGCCATGGTGTGAGTGTGCTGGCCATGGTGTGAGTGTGCTGGCCATGGTGTGAGTGCGCTGGCCATGGTGTGAGTGTGCTGGCCATGGTGTGAGTGTGCTGGCCATGGTGTGAGTGTGCTGGCCATGGTGTGAGTGTGCTGGCCATGGTGTGAGTGTGTGGCCATGGTGTGAGTGTGCTGGCCATGGTGTGAGTGCGCTGGCCATGGTGTGAGTGCGCTGGCCATGTTGCGATTGCGCTGGCCATGTTGCGATTGTGCTGGTGG
The DNA here is from genome assembly GCA_027943415.1 of Closterium sp. NIES-67. Classification (NCBI taxonomy): domain Eukaryota; kingdom Viridiplantae; phylum Streptophyta; class Zygnematophyceae; order Desmidiales; family Closteriaceae; genus Closterium; species Closterium sp. NIES-67. The sequence continues at coordinate 578,000 of BQMB01000723.1, read as the reverse complement.
TGTTTGTGGTCCAAAAATTCTCTATCAATTCCACGCTACAAGGCTGGGAGGAGTTGCATGAGCTGTGCAGGCATGAGTGTTCAAGTCTGTTGTGCACCTGTCGCCGGCGATCGTCACACGGCCGTGCAGCATAAGTGTGGCGGTGCGGCTGAAGTGTGACCGTGTGGCTGAGGTCTGACCGTGCCAGCCTGACCCTCAGCGTTTCCTTTGCGGTGTGCAGGTGGATGCCGTGGAACTTCATTGATGGCAACCTTGAGACCTACCTCAAGGATTTCTCGGCGCTCACCAACTTGAAGACCCTGTGAGTGCCAACTTGAAAGTGCCATGGCTATGAGCTATTTAGCTCCACTCGATTGGCATGAGGGTATTATTGACTATTGGGTTTTCAAATCAAAATGCATGTGGGTATCAAGTATTGGGTTCGAAGGCCATGTTAGTAGTGTGGCCGCAGGGAGAGCCTGTATGTGTAATCCCTCCTCCTCCTATTTCACTCTCTCAGGTGTGCTTGCCTCGCATTTCCGTTTCCCTCTCTGCCAGGGCCATGCAGTACATGTACTTCTCGGGGTCTTTTCCAAGCGTGCTCATGAACCTGCCCAGCCTTACTAGCGTGTAAGTACAGAATAGAGGCCCATGGGTCGTACCAGCATGGCTTTTTGTCATATCCTCTCGACCCAAGGTGTCTTCCGGAAGCAAAGGTTGAGGCGGCCAATCACTGCCCTCCAAGGGCCCCAGAAGGTTCACCTTGCCAAACGCTATCTTCGGTGCACCCCACCCCTGCAGCACGTTCCGCTTCAACTACCTGACGGGCACGGTCCCCACGGCCATCACAAAGTTCAAGAGTCTGGACCTGTACTCCAACTACCTGGTGGGCAGCATCCCCACGGGCACCTGGTCCTTCTGCAACAGCGGCAGCAACTGCTTCGCCAGCACTGGCAGCTGCGCCGGCACTCAGCGCGCCGCCACCGACTGCGCCATCTGCGGCAGCACGGACGGCGCCGGCACGCTGTGCGGTGGCAGGGCGTGCATACCGGACGCAGACGCACGCATCTCTGGGCAGGTCAAGAACTCGGGCGCTCAGGTGGCGCTCTACTGCTCTGCGCTCTACATGAATGCCGGCGACGGTAAGTCTCAGACCCATCCGTTTGACGTTCCGCTGTCCCGCTCTCTGCGTGCCTGTGGCACATCGCTATCTCCCTCTCCTCGCCCTCCCTCCCCTGTTTTCGCCACTTCCCCCATCAGCGGCGGCTCTGCTCAACATCAAGACGGCCATGGGGCTCACCTTCACCAACTGGGCTACCACGGTTCCTTGCCGCCTCGAGGGCAATGCTGCTGGCGCTAACGAGTGGGACCGTGTCAGCTGCACATCCGACGGCCGCCTCTACTCCATGTGAGTGCAGCGGTAAAGGCGTGGCGCGTGAGCTGCGCCTGCAATCCGCCTCTCCTTGGCTGACCTCCATGTACGCTACGTTGTGCGCCGCACGCTTTGCCTCACCCGTGTGTTGCTTCCCTTGGTGTGGCTTTGGCCACTGGCAGAAACCTGGACTCCGCAGGTCTTGTGCGCAAGAGCTTCCCTTCAGACATCTCCAAGCTCACAACGCTGGGCCTTGTGTGAGTGCCCCTGCCCATGGTGTGTGAGTGCGCTGCCCATGGTGTGAGTGCGCTTCAGGTCTGGTAGGAGTCAAATGAGCCGTGCCTGCATGCGCTCGTGCGTGCGTGCATGCGTGCGTGCATGTGTGCGTGCATGCGTGCGTGCATGCCTGCGTGCGTGGATGCTTGTTTGGGGCCGTGCATTGATGATGATTCTCGCACTATGTGAGTCCAGCCTGACCCTTAGCGTTTCCCTGGTCCGCGCGCAGGGTGATGCCGTGGAACTTCATTGATGGAAGCCTCGCAGACTACCTCAAGGATTTCTCTACGCTGACAAACTTGAACACCCTGTGAGTGCCATTTTGAAAGCCAGGTGGGTGCTTGCTATTGGAAAGCCATGTAGGAAGCAGCTATTGGGATTGAGGGCCATGGGAGTACGGTACGAACCCAACTATGTTGCATGAGGAGTAGGACCCCGACTGGCTTGCGAGTGTTAACGCGTGTGCCTCATCGCTCCCTCTCATGTTGTGCCTTCCTTCTGCTTCCTCGTCTCTCTCTACTTGTGCCGGAGCCATGCCAACTCTCAACCATTTCCCTCTCTTAAGTGTCGCCCCTTTCTCTTTCATTGTTCCCCTCTGCCAGAGCCATGCAGTACATGTACTTCTCGGGTTCGTTCCCCAGCATACTCATGAGTCTGCCCAGCCTGACCAATGCGTAAGTACAGAATGTAGAGGCTTTGCTCTCTCCCCCTCTCTTCATTCCCTTCCCGGTGTCTCTGTTTCGGGCTCCTTCTCTCGCCATCCTCCACGTTCCCTCCATCCTTCTTTGAACAATGCTTGCATGAGAAGAGCTTCGCCCTCTGGAGGCAAATCCACACCACCAATCACTGGTCTCGACGTGTCCAATCACTGCCCTCCACGCAGCCAATCGCTGCCCTGCATAAGACCAATCACTGCCCGGCATAAGACCAATCACTGCCCGGCATAAGACCAATCACTGCCCTGCACGCCACCAACCACTGCCCTCGACACTGCCAATCGCTGCCCTGCATAAGACCAATCATTCCCCTGCACGGCACCAATTACTGCCCGAACATTGAACACCTATCGCTTGTGTCTGCTCCCCACCCCATTGCAGGGCGCTCCGCTTCAACTACCTGACGGGCACGGTCCCCACAGCCATCACAAAGTTGAAGAGTCTGGACCTGTACTCCAACTACCTGGTGGGAAGCATCCCCACGGGCACCTGGTCCTTCTGCAACAGCGGCAGCAACTGCTTCGCCAGCACTGGCAGCTGCGCCGGCAGCCAGCGCGCCGTCACCGCGTGCGCCATATGTGGCAGCACGGATGGTACTGGCACGCTGTGCGGTGGCACCAAGCCGTGCGTGCCAGACGCCGACACGGCTATTGCCAGCAAGGTCAAGAACTTCGGCGCTCAAGTGGCGCTCAACTGCTATACACTCTACATGGATGCCGGTGACGGTAAGGCTTAAACCCATCCGTTTGACGATTCCCTGTCCCGCTCTCTGCGTGCCTGTGGCCCATCGCTACCTCCCTCTCCTCGCCCTCCATCCCCTGTTTTCGCCACTTCCCCCATCAGCGGCGGTTCTGCTCAACATCAAGACGGCCATGGGCTCACCTTCACCAACTGGGCCACCACCAATCCCTGCCGCCTGGAGGGCGCCAGTGCCAGTGCTGGCGAGTGGGACCGCGTCAGCTGCACCGCTGACCGCCGCCTCTTCATGATGTGAGTGCACCCGTGCATCCGTTCACCCGTTCACTCGTGCTGTGAACCCAATTGAGCGGAAAGCCCGGTGGAATCGTTGTGGTGAGGTTGTTTGCTCCAATTGTAGCAACTTTGGATTTGTTTCACTCATCTCGTTTCCAAATCTGTGCGGTGTGCATGGGCAGCAACCTGGACTCCATGAACCTCGTGCGCAAGAGCTTCCCGTCCGGCATCTCAAACCTCACCGGGCTGGGCATGGTGTAAGTGTGCTGGGCATGGTGTGAGTGTGCTGGCCATGGTGTGAGTGTGCTGGCCATGGTGTGAGTGTGCTGGCCATGGTGTGAGTGTGCTGGCCATGGTGTGAGTGTGCTGGCCATGGTGTGAGTGTGCTGGCCATGGTGTGAGTGTGCTGGCCATGGTGTGAGTGTGCTGGCCATGGTGTGAGTGTGCTGGCCATGGTGTGAGTGTGCTGGCCATGGTGTGATTGCGGTGGCCATGTTGCGATTGTGCTGGCCGTGTTGCGATTGTGCTGGTGGTGTTTGTGGTCCAAAAATTCTCTATCAATTCCACGCTACAAGGCTGGGAGGAGTTGCATGAGCTGTGCAGGCATGAGTCTTCAAGTCTGTTGTGGACGTGTTGCTGGCGATCGTCACACGGCCGTGCAGCATAAGTGTGGCGGTGCGGCTGAAGTGTAACCGTGTGGCTGAGGTCTGACCGTGCCAGCCTGACCCTCAGCGTTTCCTTTGCGGCGTGCAGGTGGATGCCGTGGAACTTCATTGATGGCAACCTTGAGACCTACCTCAAGGATTTCTCGGCGCTCACCAACTTGAAGACCCTGTGAGTGCCAACTTGAAAGTGCCATGGCTATGGGCTATTTAGCTCCACTCGATTGGCATGAGGGTATTATTGACTATTGGGTTTTCGAATCAAAATGCATGTGGGTATCAAGTATTGGGTTCGAAGGCCATGTTAGTAGTGTGGCCGCAGGGAGAGCCTGTATGTGTAATCCCTCCTCCTCCTATTTCACTCTCTCAGGTGTGCTTGCCTGGCTTTTCCGTTTCCCTCTCTGCCAGGGCCATGCAGTACATGTACTTCTCGGGGTCTTTTCCAAGCGTGCTCATGAACCTGCCCAGCCTTACTAGCGTGTAAGTACAGAATAGAGGCCCATGGGTCGTACCAGCATGGCTTTTTGTCATATCCTCTCGACCCAAAGTGTTTTCCGGAAGCAAAGGTTGAGGCGGCCAATCACTGCCCTCCAAGGGCTCCAGAAGGTTCACCTTGCCAAACGCTATCTTCGGTGCACCCCACCCCTGCAGCACGTTCCGCTTCAACTACCTGACGGGCACAGTCCCCACGGCCATCACAAAGTTCAAGAGTCTGGACCTGTACTCCAACTACCTGGTGGGCAGCATCCCACGGGCACCTGGTCCTTCTGCAACAGCGGCAGCAACTGCTTCGCCAGCACTGGCAGCTGCGCCGGCACTCAGCGCGCCGTCACCGACTGCGCCATCTGCGGCAGCACGGACGGCGCCGGCACGCTGTGCGGTGGCAGGGCGTGCATACCGGATGCAGACGCACGCATCTCTGGGCAGGTCAAGAACTCGGGCGCTCAGGTGGCGCTCTACTGCTCTGCGCTCTACATGAATGCCGGCGACGGTAAGTCTCAGACCCATCCGTTTGACGTTCCGCTGTCCCGCTCTCTGCGTGCCTGTGGCACATCGCTATCTCCCTCTCCTCGCCCTCCCTCCCTGTTTTCGCCACTTCCCCATCAGCGGCGGCTCTGCTCAACATCAAGACAGCCATGGGGCTCACCTTCACCAACTGGGCCACCACGGTTCCTTGCCGCCTCGAGGGCAATGCTGCTGGCGCTAACGAGTGGGACCGTGTCAGCTGCACATCCGACGGCCGCCTCTACTCCATGTGAGTGCAGCGGTGAAGGCGTGGCGCGTGAGCTGCGCCTGCAATCCGCCTCTCCTTGGCTGACCTCCATGTACGCTACGTTGTGCGCCGCACGCTTTGCCTCACCCGTGTGTTGCTTCCCTTGGTGTGGCTTTGGCCACTGGCAGAAACCTGGACTCCGCAGGTCTTGTGCGCAAGAGCTTTCCTTCAGACATCTCCAAGCTCACAACGCTGGGCCTTGTGTGAGTGCCCCTGCCCATGGTGTGTGAGTGCGCTGCCCATGGTGTGAGTGCGCTTCAGTCTGGTAGGAGTCATATGAGCCGTGCCTGCATGCGCTCGTGCGTGCGTGCATGCGTGCGTGCATGTGTGCGTGCATGCGTGCGTGCATGCCTGCGTGCGTGGATGCTTGTTTTGGGGCCGTGCATTGATGATGATTCTCGCACTATGTGAGTCCAGCCTGACCCTTAGCGTTTCCCTGGTCCGCGCGCAGGGTGATGCCGTGGAACTTCATTGATGGAAGCCTCGCAGACTACCTCAAGGATTTCTCTACGCTGACAAACTTGAACACCCTGTGAGTGCCATTTTGAAAGCCACGTGGGTGCTTGCTATTGGAAAGCCATGTAGGAAGCAGCTATTGGGATTGAGGGCCATGGGAGTACGGTACGAACCCAACTATGTTGCGTGAGGAGTAGGGACCCCGACTGGCTTGCGAGTGTTAACGCGTGTGCCTCATATCGCTCCCTCTCATGTTGTGCCTTCCTTCTGCTTCCTCGTCTCTCTCTACTTGTGCCGGAGCCATGCCAACTCTCAACCATTTCCCTTTCTTAAGTGTCGCCCCCTTTCTCTTTCATTGTTCCCCTCTGCCAGAGCCATGCAGTACATGTACTTCTCGGGTTCGTTCCCCAGCATACTCATGAGTCTGCCCAGCCTGACCAATGCGTAAGTACAGAATGTAGAGGCTTTGCTCTCTCCCCCTCTCTTCATTCCCTCCCGGTGTCTCTGTTTCGGGCTCCTCTCGCCATCCTCCACGTTCCCTCCATCCTTCTTTGAACAATGCTTGCATGAGAAGAGCTTCGCCCTCTGGAGGCAAATCCACACCACCAATCACTGGTCTCAACGTGTCCAATCACTGCCCTCCACGCAGCCAATCGCTGCCCTGCATAAGACCAATCACTGCCCTGCATAAGACCAATCACTGCCCTGCACGCCACCAATTACTGCCCGAACATTGAACACCTATCGCTTGTGTCTGCTCCCCACCCCATTGCAGGGCGCTCCGCTTCAACTACCTGACGGCAACGGTCCCCACAGCCATCACAAAGTTGAAGAGTCTGGACCTGTACTCCAACTATCTGGTGGGAAGCATCCCCACGGGCACCTGGTCCTTCTGCAACAGCGGCAGCAACTGCTTCGCCAGCACTGGCAGCTGCGCCGGCAGCCAGCGCGCCGTCACCGCGTGCGCCATATGTGGCAGCACGGATGGTACTGGCACGCTGTGCGGTGGCACCAAGCCGTGCGTGCCAGACGCCGACACGGCTATTGCCAGCAAGGTCAAGAACTTCGGCGCTCAAGTGGCGCTCAACTGCTATACACTCTACATGGATGCCGGTGACGGTAAGGCTTAAACCCATCCGTTTGACGATTCCCTGTCCCGCTCTCTGCGTGCCTGTGGCCATCGCTACCTCCCTCTCCTCGCCCTCCATCCCCTGTTTTCGCCACTTCCCCCATCAGCGGCGGTTCTGCTCAACATCAAGACGGCCATGGGGCTCACCTTCACCAACTGGGCCACCACCAATCCCTGCCGCCTGGAGGGCGCCAGTGCCAGTGCTGGCGAGTGGGACCCGTCAGCTGCACCGCTGACCGCCGCCTCTTCATGATGTGAGTGCACCCGTGCATCGTTCACCCGTTCACTCGTTGCTGTGAACCCAATGGAGCGGAAAGCCCGGTGGAATCGTGGTGGTGAGGTTGTTTGCTCCAATTGTAGCAACTTTGGATTTGTTTCACTCATCTCGTTTCCAAATCTGTGCGGTGCGCATGGGCAGCAACCTGGACTCCATGAACCTCGTGCGCAAGAGCTTCCCGTCCGACATCTCCAACCTCACCGGGCTGGGCATGGCGTAAGTGTGCTGGGCATGGTGTGAGTGTGCTGGCCATGGTGTGAGTGTGCTGGCCATGGTGTGAGTGTGCTGGGCCATGGTGTGAGTGTGCTGGCGCATGGTGTGAGTGTGCTGGCATGGTGTTGAGTGTGTGCTGGCCATGGTGTGAGTGCGCTGGCCATGGTGTGAGTGCGCTGGCCATGTTGTGATTGCGCTGGCCATGTTGCGATTGTGCTGGTGGTGTTTGTGGTCCAAAAATTCTCTATCAATTCCACGCTACAAGGCTGGGAGGAGTTGTATGAGCTGTGCAGGCATGAGTCTTCAAGTCTGTTGTGCACCTGTCGCCGGCGATCGTCAGACGGCCGTGCAGCATAAGTGTGGCGGTGCGGCTGAAGTGTGACCGTGTGGCTGAGGTCTGACCGTGCCAGCCTGACCCTCAGCGTTTCCTTTGCGGCGTGCAGGTGGATGCCGTGGAACTTCATTGATGGCAACCTTGAGACCTACCTCAAGGATTTCTCGGCGCTCACCAACTTGAAGACTCTGTGAGTGGCCAACTTGAAAGTGCCATGGCTATGAGCTATTTAGCTCCACTCGATTGGCATGAGGGTATTATTGACTATAGGGTTTTCAAATCAAAATGCATGTGGGTATCAAGTATTGGGTTCGAAGGCCATGTTAGTAGTGTGGCCGCAGGGAGAGGCCTGTATGTGTAATCCCTCCTCCTCCTATTTCACTCTCTCAGGTGTGCTTGCCTTGCTTTTCCGTTTCCCTCTCTGCCAGGGCCATGCAGTACATGTACTTCTCGGGGTCTTTTCCAAGCGTGCTCATGAACCTGCCCAGCCTTACTAGCGTGTAAGTACAGAATAGAGGCCCATGGGTCGTACCAGCATGGCTTTTTGTCATATCCTCTCGACCCAAGGTGTCTTCCGGAAGCAAAGGTTGAGGCGGCCAATCACTGCCCTCCAAGGCCCCAGAAGGTTCACCTTGCCAAACGCTATCTTCGGTGCACCCCACCCCTGCAGCACGTTCCGCTTCAACTACCTGACGGGCACGGTCCCACGGCCATCACAAAGTTCAAGAGTCTGGACCTGTACTCCAACTACCTGGTGGGCAGCATCCCCACGGGCACCTGGTCCTTCTGCAACAGCGGCAGCAACTGCTTCGCCAGCACTGGCAGCTGCGCCGGCACTCAGCGCGCCGCCACCGACTGCGCCATCTGCGGCAGCACGGACGGCGCCGGCACGCTGTGCGGTGGCAGGGCGTGCATACCGGACGCAGACGCACGCATCTCTGGCAGGTCAAGAACTCGGGGCGCTCAGGTGGCGCTCTACTGCTCTGCGCTCTACATGAATGCCGGCGACGGTAAGTCTCAGACCCATCCGTTTGACGTTCCGCTGTCCCGCTCTCTGCGTGCCTGTGGCACATCGCTATCTCCCTCTCCTCGCCCTCCCTCCCCTGTTTTCGCCACTTCCCCCATCAGCGGCGGCTCTGCTCACATCAAGACGGCCATGGGGCTCACCTTCACCAACTGGGCCACCACGGTTCCTTGCCGCCTCGAGGGCAATGCTGCTGGCGCTAACGAGTGGGACCGTGTCAGCTGCACATCCGACGGCCGCCTCTACTCCATGTGAGTGCAGCGGTGAAGGCGTGGCGCGTGAGCTGCGCCTGCAATCCGCCTCTCCTTGGCTGACCTCCATGTACGCTACGTTGTGCGCCGCACGCTTTGCCTCACCCGTGTGTTGCTTCCCTTGGTGTGGCTTTGGCCACTGGCAGAAACCTGGACTCCGCAGGTCTTGTGCGCAAGAGCTTCCCTTCAGACATCTCCAAGCTCACAACGCTGGGCCTTGTGTGAGTGCCCCTGCCCATGGTGTGTGAGTGCGCTGCCCATGGTGTGAGTGCGCTTCAGGTCTGGTAGGAGTCATATGAGCCGTGCCTGGCATGCGCTCGTGCGTGCGTGCATGCGTGCGTGCGTGCGTGCATGCGTGCGTGCATGCCTGCGTGCGTGGATGCTTGTTTGGGGCCGTGCATTGATGATGATTCTTGCACTATGTGAGTCCAGCCTGACCCTTAGCGTTTCCCTGGTCCGCGCGCAGGGTGATGCCGGTGGAACTTCATTGATGGAAGCCTCGCAGACTACCTCAAGGATTTCTCTACGCTGACAAACTTGAACACCCTGTGAGTGCCATTTTGAAAGCCAGGTGGGTGCTTGCTATTGGAAAGCCATGTAGGAAGCAGCTATTGGGATTGAGGGCCATGGGAGTACGGTACGAACCCAACTATGTTGCATGAGGAGTAGGACCCCGACTGGCTTGCGAGTGTTAACGCGTGTGCCTCATCGCTCCCTCTCATGTTGTGCCTTCCTTCTGCTTCCTCGTCTCTCTCTACTTGTGCCGGAGCCATGCCAACTCTCAACCATTTCCCTCTCTTAAGTGTCGCCCCCTTTCTCTTTCATTGTTCCCCTCTGCCAGAGCCATGCAGTACATGTACTTCTCGGGTTCGTTCCCCAGCATACTCATGAGTCTGCCCAGCCTGACCAATGCGTAAGTACAGAATGTAGAGGCTTTGCTCTCTCCCCCTCTCTTCATTCCCTTCCCGGTGTCTCTGTTTCGGGCTCCTTCTCTCGCCATCCTCCACGTTCCCTCCATCCTTCTTTGAACAATGCTTGCATGAGAAGAGCTTCGCCCTCTGGAGGCAATCCACACCACCAATCACTGGTCTCGACGTGTCCAATCACTGCCCTCCACGCAGCCAATCGCTGCCCTGCATAAGACCAATCACTGCCCGGCATAAGACCAATCACTGCCCGGCATAAGACCAATCACTGCCCTGCACGCCACCAACCACTGCCCTCGACACTGCCAATCGCTGCCCTGCATAAGACCATCATTCCCTGCACGGCACCAATTACTGCCCGAACATTGAACACCTATCGCTTGTGTCTGCTCCCCACCCATTGCAGGGCGCTCCGCTTCAACTACCTGACGGGCACGGTCCCACAGCCATCACAAAGTTGAAGAGTCTGGACCTGTACTCCAACTACCTGGTGGGAAGCATCCCCACGGGCACCTGGTCCTTCTGCAACAGCGGCAGCAACTGCTTCGCCAGCACTGGCAGCTGCGCCGGCAGCCAGCGCGCCGTCACCGCGTGCGCCATATGTGGCAGCACGGATGGTACTGGCACGCTGTGCGGTGGCACCAAGCCGTGCGTGCCAGACGCCGACACGGCTATTGCCAGCAAGGTCAAGAACTTCGGCGCTCAAGTGGCGCTCAACTGCTATACACTCTACATGGATGCCGGTGACGGTAAGGCTTAAACCCATCCGTTTGACGATTCCCTGTCCCGCTCTCTGCGTGCCTGTGGCCCATCGCTACCTCCCTCTCCTCGCCCTCCATCCCCTGTTTTCGCCACTTCCCCCATCAGCGGCGGTTCTGCTCAACATCAAGACGGCCATGGGGCTCACCTTCACCAACTGGGCCACCACCAATCCCTGCCGCCTGGAGGGCGCCAGTGCCAGTGCTGGCGAGTGGGACCGCGTCAGCTGCACCGCTGACCGCCGCCTCTTCATGATGTGAGTGCACCCGTGCATCCGTTCACCCGTTCACTCGTGCTGTGAACCCAATTGAGCGGAAAGCCCGGTGGAATCGTTGTGGTGAGGTTGTTTGCTCCAATTGTAGCAACTTTGGATTTGTTTCACTCATCTCGTTTCCAAATCTGTGCGGTGTGCATGGGCAGCAACCTGGACTCCATGAACCTCGTGCGCAAGAGCTTCCCGTCCGGCATCTCAAACCTCACCGGGCTGGGCATGGTGTAAGTGTGCTGGGCATGGTGTGACTGTGCTGGCCATGGTGTGAGTGTGCTGGCCATGGTGTGAGTGTGCTGGCCATGGTGTGAGTGTGCTGGCCATGGTGTGAGTGTGCTGGCCATGGTGTGAGTGTGCTGGCCATGGTGTGAGTGTGCTGGCCATGGTGTGAGTGTGCTGGCCATGGTGTGAGTGTGCTGGCCATGGTGTGAGTGTGCTGGCCATGGTGTGATTGCGGTGGCCATGTTGCGATTGTGCTGGCCGTGTTGCGATTGTGCTGGTGGTGTTTGTGGTCCAAAAATTCTCTATCAATTCCACGCTACAAGGCTGGGAGGAGTTGCATGAGCTGTGCAGGCATGAGTCTTCAAGTCTGTTGTGCACTGTTGCTGGCGATCGTCACACGGCCGTGCAGCATAAGTGTGGCGGTGCGGCTGAAGTGTAACCGTGTGGCTGAGGTCTGACCGTGCCAGCCTGACCCTCAGCGTTTCCTTTGCGGCGTGCAGGTGGATGCCGTGGAACTTCATTGATGGCAACCTTGAGACCTACCTCAAGGATTTCTCGGCGCTCACCAACTTGAAGACCCTGTGAGTGCCAACTTGAAAGTGCCATGGCTATGGGCTATTTAGCTCCACTCGATTGGCATGAGGGTATTATTGACTATTGGGTTTTCGAATCAAAATGCATGTGGGTATCAAGTATTGGGTTCGAAGGCCATGTTAGTAGTGTGGCCGCAGGGAGAGCCTGTATGTGTAATCCCTCCTCCTCCTATTTCACTCTCTCAGGTGTGCTTGCCTTGCTTTTCCGTTTCCCTCTCTGCCAGGGCCATGCAGTACATGTACTTCTCGGGGTCTTTTCCAAGCGTGCTCATGAACCTGCCCAGCCTTACTAGCGTGTAAGTACAGAATAGAGGCCCATGGGTCGTACCAGCATGGCTTTTTGTCATATCCTCTCGACCCAAAGTGTTTTCCGGAAGCAAAGGTTGAGGCGGCCAATCACTGCCCTCCAAGGGCTCCAGAAGGTTCACCTTGCCAAACGCTATCTTCGGTGCACCCCACCCCTGCAGCACGTTCCGCTTCAACTACCTGACGGGCACAGTCCCCACGGCCATCACAAAGTTCAAGAGTCTGGACCTGTACTCCAACTACCTGGTGGGCAGCATCCCCACGGGCACCTGGTCCTTCTGCAACAGCGGCAGCAACTGCTTCGCAGCACTGGCAGCTGCGCCGGCACTCAGCGCGCCGTCACCGACTGCGCCATCTGCGGCAGCACGGACGGCGCCGGCACGCTGTGCGGTGGCAGGGCGTGCATACCGGATGCAGACGCACGCATCTCTGGGCAGGTCAAGAACTCGGGCGCTCAGGTGGCGCTCTACTGCTCTGCGCTCTACATGAATGCCGGCGACGGTAAGTCTCAGACCCATCCGTTTGACGTTCCGCTGTCCCGCTCTCTGCGTGCCTGTGGCACATCGCTATCTCCCTCTCCTCGCCCTCCCTCCCCTGTTTTCGCCACTTCCCCATCAGCGGCGGCTCTGCTCAACATCAAGACAGCCATGGGGCTCACCTTCACCAACTGGGCCACCACGGTTCCTTGCCGCCTCGAGGGCAATGCTGCTGGCGCTAACGAGTGGGACCGTGTCAGCTGCACATCCGACGGCCGCCTCTACTCCATGTGAGTGCAGCGGTGAAGGCGTGGCGCGTGAGCTGCGCCTGCAATCCGCCTCTCCTTGGCTGACCTCCATGTACGCTACGTTGTGCGCCGCACGCTTTGCCTCACCCGTGTGTTGCTTCCCTTGGTGTGGCTTTGGCCACTGGCAGAAACCTGGACTCCGCAGGTCTTGTGCGCAAGAGCTTTCCTTCAGACATCTCCAAGCTCACAACGCTGGGCCTTGTGTGAGTGCCCCTGCCCATGGTGTGTGAGTGCGCTGCCCATGGTGTGAGTGCGCTTCAGGTCTGGTAGGAGTCATATGAGCCGTGCCTGCATGCGCTCGTGCGTGCGTGCATGCGTGCGTGCATGTGTGCGTGCATGCGTGCGTGCATGCCTGCGTGCGTGGATGCTTGTTTGGGGCCGTGCATTGATGATGATTCTCGCACTATGTGAGTCCAGCCTGACCCTTAGCGTTTCCCTGGTCCGCGCGCAGGGTGATGCCGTGGAACTTCATTGATGGAAGCCTCGCAGACTACCTCAAGGATTTCTCTACGCTGACAAACTTGAACACCCTGTGAGTGCCATTTTGAAAGCCACGTGGGTGCTTGCTATTGGAAAGCCATGTAGGAAGCAGCTATTGGGATTGAGGGCCATGGGAGTACGGTACGAACCCAACTATGTTGCGTGAGGAGTAGGACCCCGACTGGCTTGCGAGTGTTAACGCGTGTGCCTCATATCGCTCCCTCTCATGTTGTGCCTTCCTTCTGCTTCCTCGTCTCTCTCTACTTGTGCCGGAGCCATGCCAACTCTCAACCATTTCCCTTTCTTAAGTGTCGCCCCCTTTCTCTTTCATTGTTCCCCTCTGCCAGAGCCATGCAGTACATGTACTTCTCGGGTTCGTTCCCCAGCATACTCATGAGTCTGCCCAGCCTGACCAATGCGTAAGTACAGAATGTAGAGGCTTTGCTCTCTCCCCCTCTCTTCATTCCCTTCCCGGTGTCTCTGTTTCGGGCTCCTCTCGCCATCCTCCACGTTCCCTCCATCCTTCTTTGAACAATGCTTGCATGAGAAGAGCTTCGCCCTCTGGAGGCAAATCCACACCACCAATCACTGGTCTCAACGTGTCCAATCACTGCCCTCCACGCAGCCAATCGCTGCCCTGCATAAGACCAATCACTGCCCTGCATAAGACCAATCACTGCCCTGCACGCCACCAATCACTGCCCGAACATTGAACACCTATCGCTTGTGTCTGCTCCCCACCCCATTGCAGGGCGCTCCGCTTCAACTACCTGACGGGCACGGTCCCCACAGCCATCACAAAGTTGAAGAGTCTGGACCTGTACTCCAACTATCTGGTGGGAAGCATCCCCACGGGCACCTGGTCCTTCTGCAACAGCGGCAGCAACTGCTTCGCCAGCACTGGCAGCTGCGCCGGCAGCCAGCGCGCCGTCACCGCGTGCGCCATATGTGGCAGCACGGATGGTACTGGCACGCTGTGCGGTGGCACCAAGCCGTGCGTGCCAGACGCCGACACGGCTATTGCCAGCAAGGTCAAGAACTTCGGCGCTCAAGTGGCGCTCAACTGCTATACACTCTACATGGATGCCGGTGACGGTAAGGCTTAAACCCATCCGTTTGACGATTCCCTGTCCCGCTCTCTGCGTGCCTGTGGCCCATCGCTACCTCCCTCTCCTCGCCCTCCATCCCCTGTTTTCGCCACTTCCCCCATCAGCGGCGGTTCTGCTCAACATCAAGACGGCCATGGGGCTCACCTTCACCAACTGGGCCACCACCAATCCCTGCCGCCTGGAGGGCGCCAGTGCCAGTGCTGGCGAGTGGGACCGCGTCAGCTGCACCGCTGACCGCCGCCTCTTCATGATGTGAGTGCACCCGTGCATCCGTTCACCCGTTCACTCGTGCTGTGAACCCAATGGAGCGGAAAGCCCGGTGGAATCGTGGTGGTGAGGTTGTTTGCTCCAATTGTAGCAACTTTGGATTTGTTTCACTCATCTCGTTTCCAAATCTGTGCGGTGCGCATGGGCAGCAACCTGGACTCCATGAACCTCGTGCGCAAGAGCTTCCCGTCCGACATCTCCAACCTCACCGGGCTGGGCATGGCGTAAGTGTGCTGGGCATGGTGTGAGTGTGCTGGCCATGGTGTGAGTGTGCTGGCCATGGTGTGAGTGTGCTGGCCATGGTGTGAGTGTGCTGGGCATGGTGTGAGTGTGCTGGCCATGGTGTGAGTGTGCTGGCCATGGTGTGAGTGCGCTGGCCATGGTGTGAGTGCGCTGGCCATGTTGTGATTGCGCTGGCCATGTTGCGATTGTGCTGGTGGTGTTTGTGGTCCAAAAATTCTCTATCAATTCCACGCTACAAGGCTGGGAGGAGTTGTATGAGCTGTGCAGGCATGAGTCTTCAAGTCTGTTGTGCACCTGTCGCCGGCGATCGTCAGACGGCCGTGCAGCATAAGTGTGGCGGTGCGGCTGAAGTGTGACCGTGTGGCTGAGGTCTGACCGTGCCAGCCTGACCCTCAGCGTTTCCTTTGCGGCGTGCAGGTGGATGCCGTGGAACTTCATTGATGGCAACCTTGAGACCTACCTCAAGGATTTCTCGGCGCTCACCAACTTGAAGACTCTGTGAGTGCCAACTTGAAAGTGCCATGGCTATGAGCTATTTAGCTCCACTCGATTGGCATGAGGGTATTATTGACTATAGGGTTTTCAAATCAAAATGCATGTGGGTATCAAGTATTGGGTTCGAAGGCCATGTTAGTAGTGTGGCCGCAGGGAGAGCCTGTATGTGTAATCCCTCCTCCTCCTATTTCACTCTCTCAGGTGTGCTTGCCTTGCTTTTCCGTTTCCCTCTCTGCCAGGGCCATGCAGTACATGTACTTCTCGGGGTCTTTTCCAAGCGTGCTCATGAACCTGCCCAGCCTTACTAGCGTGTAAGTACAGAATAGAGGCCCATGGGTCGTACCAGCATGGCTTTTTGTCATATCCTCTCGACCCAAGGTGTCTTCCGGAAGCAAAGGTTGAGGCGGCCAATCACTGCCCTCCAAGGGCCCCAGAAGGTTCACCTTGCCAAACGCTATCTTCGGTGCACCCCACCCCTGCAGCACGTTCCGCTTCAACTACCTGACGGGCACGGTCCCCACGGCCATCACAAAGTTCAAGAGTCTGGACCTGTACTCCAACTACCTGGTGGGCAGCATCCCCACGGGCACCTGGTCCTTCTGCAACAGCGGCAGCAACTGCTTCGCCAGCACTGGCAGCTGCGCCGGCACTCAGCGCGCCGCCACCGACTGCGCCATCTGCGGCAGCACGGACGGCGCCGGCACGCTGTGCGGTGGCAGGGCGTGCATACCGGACGCAGACGCACGCATCTCTGGGCAGGTCAAGAACTCGGGCGCTCAGGTGGCGCTCTACTGCTCTGCGCTCTACATGAATGCCGGCGACGGTAAGTCTCAGACCCATCCGTTTGACGTTCCGCTGTCCCGCTCTCTGCGTGCCTGTGGCACATCGCTATCTCCCTCTCCTCGCCCTCCCTCCCCTGTTTTCGCCACTTCCCCCATCAGCGGCGGCTCTGCTCAACATCAAGACGGCCATGGGGCTCACCTTCACCAACTGGGCCACCACGGTTCCTTGCCGCCTCGAGGGCAATGCTGCTGGCGCTAACGAGTGGGACCGTGTCAGCTGCACATCCGACGGCCGCCTCTACTCCATGTGAGTGCAGCGGTGAAGGCGTGGCGCGTGAGCTGCGCCTGCAATCCGCCTCTCCTTGGCTGACCTCCATGTACGCTACGTTGTGCGCCGCACGCTTTGCCTCACCCGTGTGTTGCTTCCCTTGGTGTGGCTTTGGCCACTGGCAGAAACCTGGACTCCGCAGGTCTTGTGCGCAAGAGCTTCCCTTCAGACATCTCCAAGCTCACAACGCTGGGCCTTGTGTGAGTGCCCCTGCCCATGGTGTGTGAGTGCGCTGCCCATGGTGTGAGTGCGCTTCAGGTCTGGTAGGAGTCATATGAGCCGTGCCTGCATGCGCTCGTGCGTGCGTGCATGCGTGCGTGCGTGCGTGCATGCGTGCGTGCATGCCTGCGTGCGTGGATGCTTGTTTGGGGCCGTGCATTGATGATGATTCTTGCACTATGTGAGTCCAGCCTGACCCTTAGCGTTTCCCTGGTCCGCGCGCAGGGTGATGCCGTGGAACTTCATTGATGGAAGCCTCGCAGACTACCTCAAGGATTTCTCTACGCTGACAAACTTGAACACCCTGTGAGTGCCATTTTGAAAGCCAGGTGGGTGCTTGCTATTGGAAAGCCATGTAGGAAGCAGCTATTGGGATTGAGGGCCATGGGAGTACGGTACGAACCCAACTATGTTGCATGAGGAGTAGGACCCCGACTGGCTTGCGAGTGTTAACGCGTGTGCCTCATCGCTCCCTCTCATGTTGTGCCTTCCTTCTGCTTCCTCGTCTCTCTCTACTTGTGCCGGAGCCATGCCAACTCTCAACCATTTCCCTCTCTTAAGTGTCGCCCCCTTTCTCTTTCATTGTTCCCCTCTGCCAGAGCCATGCAGTACATGTACTTCTCGGGTTCGTTCCCCAGCATACTCATGAGTCTGCCCAGCCTGACCAATGCGTAAGTACAGAATGTAGAGGCTTTGCTCTCTCCCCCTCTCTTCATTCCCTTCCCGGTGTCTCTGTTTCGGGCTCCTTCTCTCGCCATCCTCCACGTTCCCTCCATCCTTCTTTGAACAATGCTTGCATGAGAAGAGCTTCGCCCTCTGGAGGCAAATCCACACCACCAATCACTGGTCTCGACGTGTCCAATCACTGCCCTCCACGCAGCCAATCGCTGCCCTGCATAAGACCAATCACTGCCCGGCATAAGACCAATCACTGCCCGGCATAAGACCAATCACTGCCCTGCACGCCACCAACCACTGCCCTCGACACTGCCAATCGCTGCCCTGCATAAGACCAATCATTCCCCTGCACGGCACCAATTACTGCCCGAACATTGAACACCTATCGCTTGTGTCTGCTCCCCACCCCATTGCAGGGCGCTCCGCTTCAACTACCTGACGGGCACGGTCCCCACAGCCATCACAAAGTTGAAGAGTCTGGACCTGTACTCCAACTACCTGGTGGGAAGCATCCCCACGGGCACCTGGTCCTTCTGCAACAGCGGCAGCAACTGCTTCGCCAGCACTGGCAGCTGCGCCGGCAGCCAGCGCGCCGTCACCGCGTGCGCCATATGTGGCAGCACGGATGGTACTGGCACGCTGTGCGGTGGCACCAAGCCGTGCGTGCCAGACGCCGACACGGCTATTGCCAGCAAGGTCAAGAACTTCGGCGCTCAAGTGGCGCTCAACTGCTATACACTCTACATGGATGCCGGTGACGGTAAGGCTTAAACCCATCCGTTTGACGATTCCCTGTCCCGCTCTCTGCGTGCCTGTGGCCCATCGCTACCTCCCTCTCCTCGCCCTCCATCCCCTGTTTTCGCCACTTCCCCCATCAGCGGCGGTTCTGCTCAACATCAAGACGGCCATGGGGCTCACCTTCACCAACTGGGCCACCACCAATCCCTGCCGCCTGGAGGGCGCCAGTGCCAGTGCTGGCGAGTGGGACCGCGTCAGCTGCACCGCTGACCGCCGCCTCTTCATGATGTGAGTGCACCCGTGCATCCGTTCACCCGTTCACTCGTGCTGTGAACCCAATTGAGCGGAAAGCCCGGTGGAATCGTTGTGGTGAGGTTGTTTGCTCCAATTGTAGCAACTTTGGATTTGTTTCACTCATCTCGTTTCCAAATCTGTGCGGTGTGCATGGGCAGCAACCTGGACTCCATGAACCTCGTGCGCAAGAGCTTCCCGTCCGGCATCTCAAACCTCACCGGGCTGGGCATGGTGTAAGTGTGCTGGGCATGGTGTGACTGTGCTGGCCATGGTGTGAGTGTGCTGGCCATGGTGTGAGTGTGCTGGCCATGGTGTGAGTGTGCTGGCCATGGTGTGAGTGTGCTGGCCATGGTGTGAGTGTGCTGGCCATGGTGTGAGTGTGCTGGCCATGGTGTGAGTGTGCTGGCCATGGTGTGAGTGTGCTGGCCATGGTGTGAGTGTGCTGGCCATGGTGTGATTGCGGTGGCCATGTTGCGATTGTGCTGGCCGTGTTGCGATTGTGCTGGTGGTGTTTGTGGTCCAAAAATTCTCTATCAATTCCACGCTACAAGGCTGGGAGGAGTTGCATGAGCTGTGCAGGCATGAGTCTTCAAGTCTGTTGTGCACCTGTTGCTGGCGATCGTCACACGGCCGTGCAGCATAAGTGTGGCGGTGCGGCTGAAGTGTAACCGTGTGGCTGAGGTCTGACCGTGCCAGCCTGACCCTCAGCGTTTCCTTTGCGGCGTGCAGGTGGATGCCGTGGAACTTCATTGATGGCAACCTTGAGACCTACCTCAAGGATTTCTCGGCGCTCACCAACTTGAAGACCCTGTGAGTGCCAACTTGAAAGTGCCATGGCTATGGGCTATTTAGCTCCACTCGATTGGCATGAGGGTATTATTGACTATTGGGTTTTCGAATCAAAATGCATGTGGGTATCAAGTATTGGGTTCGAAGGCCATGTTAGTAGTGTGGCCGCAGGGAGAGCCTGTATGTGTAATCCCTCCTCCTCCTATTTCACTCTCTCAGGTGTGCTTGCCTTGCTTTTCCGTTTCCCTCTCTGCCAGGGCCATGCAGTACATGTACTTCTCGGGGTCTTTTCCAAGCGTGCTCATGAACCTGCCCAGCCTTACTAGCGTGTAAGTACAGAATAGAGGCCCATGGGTCGTACCAGCATGGCTTTTTGTCATATCCTCTCGACCCAAAGTGTTTTCCGGAAGCAAAGGTTGAGGCGGCCAATCACTGCCCTCCAAGGGCTCCAGAAGGTTCACCTTGCCAAACGCTATCTTCGGTGCACCCCACCCCTGCAGCACGTTCCGCTTCAACTACCTGACGGGCACAGTCCCCACGGCCATCACAAAGTTCAAGAGTCTGGACCTGTACTCCAACTACCTGGTGGGCAGCATCCCCACGGGCACCTGGTCCTTCTGCAACAGCGGCAGCAACTGCTTCGCTAGCACTGGCAGCTGCGCCGGCACTCAGCGCGCCGTCACCGACTGCGCCATCTGCGGCAGCACGGACGGCGCCGGCACGCTGTGCGGTGGCAGGGCGTGCATACCGGATGCAGACGCACGCATCTCTGGGCAGGTCAAGAACTCGGGCGCTCAGGTGGCGCTCTACTGCTCTGCGCTCTACATGAATGCCGGCGACGGTAAGTCTCAGACCCATCCGTTTGACGTTCCGCTGTCCCGCTCTCTGCGTGCCTGTGGCACATCGCTATCTCCCTCTCCTCGCCCTCCCTCCCCTGTTTTCGCCACTTCCCCCATCAGCGGCGGCTCTGCTCAACATCAAGACAGCCATGGGGCTCACCTTCACCAACTGGGCCACCACGGTTCCTTGCCGCCTCGAGGGCAATGCTGCTGGCGCTAACGAGTGGGACCGTGTCAGCTGCACATCCGACGGCCGCCTCTACTCCATGTGAGTGCAGCGGTGAAGGCGTGGCGCGTGAGCTGCGCCTGCAATCCGCCTCTCCTTGGCTGACCTCCATGTACGCTACGTTGTGCGCCGCACGCTTTGCCTCACCCGTGTGTTGCTTCCCTTGGTGTGGCTTTGGCCACTGGCAGAAACCTGGACTCCGCAGGTCTTGTGCGCAAGAGCTTTCCTTCAGACATCTCCAAGCTCACAACGCTGGGCCTTGTGTGAGTGCCCCTGCCCATGGTGTGTGAGTGCGCTGCCCATGGTGTGAGTGCGCTTCAGGTCTGGTAGGAGTCATATGAGCCGTGCCTGCATGCGCTCGTGCGTGCGTGCATGCGTGCGTGCATGTGTGCGTGCATGCGTGCGTGCATGCCTGCGTGCGTGGATGCTTGTTTGGGGCCGTGCATTGATGATGATTCTCGCACTATGTGAGTCCAGCCTGACCCTTAGCGTTTCCCTGGTCCGCGCGCAGGGTGATGCCGTGGAACTTCATTGATGGAAGCCTCGCAGACTACCTCAAGGATTTCTCTACGCTGACAAACTTGAACACCCTGTGAGTGCCATTTTGAAAGCCACGTGGGTGCTTGCTATTGGAAAGCCATGTAGGAAGCAGCTATTGGGATTGAGGGCCATGGGAGTACGGTACGAACCCAACTATGTTGCGTGAGGAGTAGGACCCCGACTGGCTTGCGAGTGTTAACGCGTGTGCCTCATATCGCTCCCTCTCATGTTGTGCCTTCCTTCTGCTTCCTCGTCTCTCTCTACTTGTGCCGGAGCCATGCCAACTCTCAACCATTTCCCTTTCTTAAGTGTCGCCCCCTTTCTCTTTCATTGTTCCCCTCTGCCAGAGCCATGCAGTACATGTACTTCTCGGGTTCGTTCCCCAGCATACTCATGAGTCTGCCCAGCCTGACCAATGCGTAAGTACAGAATGTAGAGGCTTTGCTCTCTCCCCCTCTCTTCATTCCCTTCCCGGTGTCTCTGTTTCGGGCTCCTCTCGCCATCCTCCACGTTCCCTCCATCCTTCTTTGAACAATGCTTGCATGAGAAGAGCTTCGCCCTCTGGAGGCAAATCCACACCACCAATCACTGGTCTCAACGTGTCCAATCACTGCCCTCCACGCAGCCAATCGCTGCCCTGCATAAGACCAATCACTGCCCTGCATAAGACCAATCACTGCCCTGCACGCCACCAATCACTGCCCGAACATTGAACACCTATCGCTTGTGTCTGCTCCCCACCCCATTGCAGGGCGCTCCGCTTCAACTACCTGACGGGCACGGTCCCCACAGCCATCACAAAGTTGAAGAGTCTGGACCTGTACTCCAACTATCTGGTGGGAAGCATCCCCACGGGCACCTGGTCCTTCTGCAACAGCGGCAGCAACTGCTTCGCCAGCACTGGCAGCTGCGCCGGCAGCCAGCGCGCCGTCACCGCGTGCGCCATATGTGGCAGCACGGATGGTACTGGCACGCTGTGCGGTGGCACCAAGCCGTGCGTGCCAGACGCCGACACGGCTATTGCCAGCAAGGTCAAGAACTTCGGCGCTCAAGTGGCGCTCAACTGCTATACACTCTACATGGATGCCGGTGACGGTAAGGCTTAAACCCATCCGTTTGACGATTCCCTGTCCCGCTCTCTGCGTGCCTGTGGCCCATCGCTACCTCCCTCTCCTCGCCCTCCATCCCCTGTTTTCGCCACTTCCCCCATCAGCGGCGGTTCTGCTCAACATCAAGACGGCCATGGGGCTCACCTTCACCAACTGGGCCACCACCAATCCCTGCCGCCTGGAGGGCGCCAGTGCCAGTGCTGGCGAGTGGGACCGCGTCAGCTGCACCGCTGACCGCCGCCTCTTCATGATGTGAGTGCACCCGTGCATCCGTTCACCCGTTCACTCGTGCTGTGAACCCAATGGAGCGGAAAGCCCGGTGGAATCGTGGTGGTGAGGTTGTTTGCTCCAATTGTAGCAACTTTGGATTTGTTTCACTCATCTCGTTTCCAAATCTGTGCGGTGCGCATGGGCAGCAACCTGGACTCCATGAACCTCGTGCGCAAGAGCTTCCCGTCCGACATCTCCAACCTCACCGGGCTGGGCATGGCGTAAGTGTGCTGGGCATGGTGTGAGTGTGCTGGCCATGGTGTGAGTGTGCTGGCCATGGTGTGAGTGTGCTGGCCATGGTGTGAGTGTGCTGGGCATGGTGTGAGTGTGCTGGCCATGGTGTGAGTGTGCTGGCCATGGTGTGAGTGCGCTGGCCATGGTGTGAGTGCGCTGGCCATGTTGTGATTGCGCTGGCCATGTTGCGATTGTGCTGGTGGTGTTTGTGGTCCAAAAATTCTCTATCAATTCCACGCTACAAGGCTGGGAGGAGTTGTATGAGCTGTGCAGGCATGAGTCTTCAAGTCTGTTGTGCACCTGTCGCCGGCGATCGTCAGACGGCCGTGCAGCATAAGTGTGGCGGTGCGGCTGAAGTGTGACCGTGTGGCTGAGGTCTGACCGTGCCAGCCTGACCCTCAGCGTTTCCTTTGCGGCGTGCAGGTGGATGCCGTGGAACTTCATTGATGGCAACCTTGAGACCTACCTCAAGGATTTCTCGGCGCTCACCAACTTGAAGACTCTGTGAGTGCCAACTTGAAAGTGCCATGGCTATGAGCTATTTAGCTCCACTCGATTGGCATGAGGGTATTATTGACTATAGGGTTTTCAAATCAAAATGCATGTGGGTATCAAGTATTGGGTTCGAAGGCCATGTTAGTAGTGTGGCCGCAGGGAGAGCCTGTATGTGTAATCCCTCCTCCTCCTATTTCACTCTCTCAGGTGTGCTTGCCTTGCTTTTCCGTTTCCCTCTCTGCCAGGGCCATGCAGTACATGTACTTCTCGGGGTCTTTTCCAAGCGTGCTCATGAACCTGCCCAGCCTTACTAGCGTGTAAGTACAGAATAGAGGCCCATGGGTCGTACCAGCATGGCTTTTTGTCATATCCTCTCGACCCAAGGTGTCTTCCGGAAGCAAAGGTTGAGGCGGCCAATCACTGCCCTCCAAGGGCCCCAGAAGGTTCACCTTGCCAAACGCTATCTTCGGTGCACCCCACCCCTGCAGCACGTTCCGCTTCAACTACCTGACGGGCACGGTCCCCACGGCCATCACAAAGTTCAAGAGTCTGGACCTGTACTCCAACTACCTGGTGGGCAGCATCCCCACGGGCACCTGGTCCTTCTGCAACAGCGGCAGCAACTGCTTCGCCAGCACTGGCAGCTGCGCCGGCACTCAGCGCGCCGCCACCGACTGCGCCATCTGCGGCAGCACGGACGGCGCCGGCACGCTGTGCGGTGGCAGGGCGTGCATACCGGACGCAGACGCACGCATCTCTGGGCAGGTCAAGAACTCGGGCGCTCAGGTGGCGCTCTACTGCTCTGCGCTCTACATGAATGCCGGCGACGGTAAGTCTCAGACCCATCCGTTTGACGTTCCGCTGTCCCGCTCTCTGCGTGCCTGTGGCACATCGCTATCTCCCTCTCCTCGCCCTCCCTCCCCTGTTTTCGCCACTTCCCCCATCAGCGGCGGCTCTGCTCAACATCAAGACGGCCATGGGGCTCACCTTCACCAACTGGGCCACCACGGTTCCTTGCCGCCTCGAGGGCAATGCTGCTGGCGCTAACGAGTGGGACCGTGTCAGCTGCACATCCGACGGCCGCCTCTACTCCATGTGAGTGCAGCGGTGAAGGCGTGGCGCGTGAGCTGCGCCTGCAATCCGCCTCTCCTTGGCTGACCTCCATGTACGCTACGTTGTGCGCCGCACGCTTTGCCTCACCCGTGTGTTGCTTCCCTTGGTGTGGCTTTGGCCACTGGCAGAAACCTGGACTCCGCAGGTCTTGTGCGCAAGAGCTTCCCTTCAGACATCTCCAAGCTCACAACGCTGGGCCTTGTGTGAGTGCCCCTGCCCATGGTGTGTGAGTGCGCTGCCCATGGTGTGAGTGCGCTTCAGGTCTGGTAGGAGTCATATGAGCCGTGCCTGCATGCGCTCGTGCGTGCGTGCATGCGTGCGTGCGTGCGTGCATGCGTGCGTGCATGCCTGCGTGCGTGGATGCTTGTTTGGGGCCGTGCATTGATGATGATTCTTGCACTATGTGAGTCCAGCCTGACCCTTAGCGTTTCCCTGGTCCGCGCGCAGGGTGATGCCGTGGAACTTCATTGATGGAAGCCTCGCAGACTACCTCAAGGATTTCTCTACGCTGACAAACTTGAACACCCTGTGAGTGCCATTTTGAAAGCCAGGTGGGTGCTTGCTATTGGAAAGCCATGTAGGAAGCAGCTATTGGGATTGAGGGCCATGGGAGTACGGTACGAACCCAACTATGTTGCATGAGGAGTAGGACCCCGACTGGCTTGCGAGTGTTAACGCGTGTGCCTCATCGCTCCCTCTCATGTTGTGCCTTCCTTCTGCTTCCTCGTCTCTCTCTACTTGTGCCGGAGCCATGCCAACTCTCAACCATTTCCCTCTCTTAAGTGTCGCCCCCTTTCTCTTTCATTGTTCCCCTCTGCCAGAGCCATGCAGTACATGTACTTCTCGGGTTCGTTCCCCAGCATACTCATGAGTCTGCCCAGCCTGACCAATGCGTAAGTACAGAATGTAGAGGCTTTGCTCTCTCCCCCTCTCTTCATTCCCTTCCCGGTGTCTCTGTTTCGGGCTCCTTCTCTCGCCATCCTCCACGTTCCCTCCATCCTTCTTTGAACAATGCTTGCATGAGAAGAGCTTCGCCCTCTGGAGGCAAATCCACACCACCAATCACTGGTCTCGACGTGTCCAATCACTGCCCTCCACGCAGCCAATCGCTGCCCTGCATAAGACCAATCACTGCCCGGCATAAGACCAATCACTGCCCGGCATAAGACCAATCACTGCCCTGCACGCCACCAACCACTGCCCTCGACACTGCCAATCGCTGCCCTGCATAAGACCAATCATTCCCCTGCACGGCACCAATTACTGCCCGAACATTGAACACCTATCGCTTGTGTCTGCTCCCCACCCCATTGCAGGGCGCTCCGCTTCAACTACCTGACGGGCACGGTCCCCACAGCCATCACAAAGTTGAAGAGTCTGGACCTGTACTCCAACTACCTGGTGGGAAGCATCCCCACGGGCACCTGGTCCTTCTGCAACAGCGGCAGCAACTGCTTCGCCAGCACTGGCAGCTGCGCCGGCAGCCAGCGCGCCGTCACCGCGTGCGCCATATGTGGCAGCACGGATGGTACTGGCACGCTGTGCGGTGGCACCAAGCCGTGCGTGCCAGACGCCGACACGGCTATTGCCAGCAAGGTCAAGAACTTCGGCGCTCAAGTGGCGCTCAACTGCTATACACTCTACATGGATGCCGGTGACGGTAAGGCTTAAACCCATCCGTTTGACGATTCCCTGTCCCGCTCTCTGCGTGCCTGTGGCCCATCGCTACCTCCCTCTCCTCGCCCTCCATCCCCTGTTTTCGCCACTTCCCCCATCAGCGGCGGTTCTGCTCAACATCAAGACGGCCATGGGGCTCACCTTCACCAACTGGGCCACCACCAATCCCTGCCGCCTGGAGGGCGCCAGTGCCAGTGCTGGCGAGTGGGACCGCGTCAGCTGCACCGCTGACCGCCGCCTCTTCATGATGTGAGTGCACCCGTGCATCCGTTCACCCGTTCACTCGTGCTGTGAACCCAATTGAGCGGAAAGCCCGGTGGAATCGTTGTGGTGAGGTTGTTTGCTCCAATTGTAGCAACTTTGGATTTGTTTCACTCATCTCGTTTCCAAATCTGTGCGGTGTGCATGGGCAGCAACCTGGACTCCATGAACCTCGTGCGCAAGAGCTTCCCGTCCGGCATCTCAAACCTCACCGGGCTGGGCATGGTGTAAGTGTGCTGGGCATGGTGTGACTGTGCTGGCCATGGTGTGAGTGTGCTGGCCATGGTGTGAGTGTGCTGGCCATGGTGTGAGTGTGCTGGCCATGGTGTGAGTGTGCTGGCCATGGTGTGAGTGTGCTGGCCATGGTGTGAGTGTGCTGGCCATGGTGTGAGTGTGCTGGCCATGGTGTGAGTGTGCTGGCCATGGTGTGAGTGTGCTGGCCATGGTGTGAGTGTGCTGGCATGTGTGATTGCGGTGGCCATGTTGCGATTGTGCTGGCCGTGTTGCGATTGTGCTGGTGGTGTTTGTGGTCCAAAAATTCTCTATCAATTCCACGCTACAAGGCTGGGAGGAGTTGCATGAGCTGTGCAGGCATGAGTCTTCAAGTCTGTTGTGGACGTGTTGCTGGCGATCGTCACACGGCCGTGCAGCATAAGTGTGGCGGTGCGGCTGAAGTGTAACCGTGTGGCTGAGGTCTGACCGTGCCAGCCTGACCCTCAGCGTTTCCTTTGCGGCGTGCAGGTGGATGCCGTGGAACTTCATTGATGGCAACCTTGAGACCTACCTCAAGGATTTCTCGGCGCTCACCAACTTGAAGACCCTGTGAGTGCCAACTTGAAAGTGCCATGGCTATGGGCTATTTAGCTCCACTCGATTGGCATGAGGGTATTATTGACTATTGGGTTTTCGAATCAAAATGCATGTGGGTATCAAGTATTGGGTTCGAAGGCCATGTTAGTAGTGTGGCCGCAGGGAGAGCCTGTATGTGTAATCCCTCCTCCTCCTATTTCACTCTCTCAGGTGTGCTTGCCTTGCTTTTCCGTTTCCCTCTCTGCCAGGGCCATGCAGTACATGTACTTCTCGGGGTCTTTTCCAAGTGTGCTCATGAACCTGCCCAGCCTTACTAGCGTGTAAGTACAGAATAGAGGCCCATGGGTCGTACCAGCATGGCTTTTTGTCATATCCTCTCGACCCAAAGTGTTTTCCGGAAGCAAAGGTTGAGGCGGCCAATCACTGCCCTCCAAGGGCTCCAGAAGGTTCACCTTGCCAAACGCTATCTTCGGTGCACCCCACCCCTGCAGCACGTTCCGCTTCAACTACCTGACGGGCACAGTCCCCACGGCCATCACAAAGTTCAAGAGTCTGGACCTGTACTCCAACTACCTGGTGGGCAGCATCCCCACGGGCACCTGGTCCTTCTGCAACAGCGGCAGCAACTGCTTCGCCAGCACTGGCAGCTGCGCCGGCACTCAGCGCGCCGTCACCGACTGCGCCATCTGCGGCAGCACGGACGGCGCCGGCACGCTGTGCGGTGGCAGGGCGTGCATACCGGACGCAGACGCACGCATCTCTGGGCAGGTCAAGAACTCGGGCGCTCAGGTGGCGCTCTACTGCTCTGCGCTCTACATGAATGCCGGCGACGGTAAGTCTCAGACCCATCCGTTTGACGTTCCGCTGTCCCGCTCTCTGCGTGCCTGTGGCACATCGCTATCTCCCTCTCCTCGCCCTCCCTCCCCTGTTTTCGCCACTTCCCCCATCAGCGGCGGCTCTGCTCAACATCAAGACAGCCATGGGGCTCACCTTCACCAACTGGGCCACCACGGTTCCTTGCCGCCTCGAGGGCAATGCTGCTGGCGCTAACGAGTGGGACCGTGTCAGCTGCACATCCGACGGCCGCCTCTACTCCATGTGAGTGCAGCGGTGAAGGCGTGGCGCGTGAGCTGCGCCTGCAATCCGCCTCTCCTTGGCTGACCTCCATGTACGCTACGTTGTGCGCCGCACGCTTTGCCTCACCCGTGTGTTGCTTCCCTTGGTGTGGCTTTGGCCACTGGCAGAAACCTGGACTCCGCAGGTCTTGTGCGCAAGAGCTTTCCTTCAGACATCTCCAAGCTCACAACGCTGGGCCTTGTGTGAGTGCCCCTGCCCATGGTGTGTGAGTGCGCTGCCCATGGTGTGAGTGCGCTTCAGGTCTGGTAGGAGTCATATGAGCCGTGCCTGCATGCGCTCGTGCGTGCGTGCATGCGTGCGTGCATGTGTGCGTGCATGCGTGCGTGCATGCCTGCGTGCGTGGATGCTTGTTTGGGGCCGTGCATTGATGATGATTCTCGCACTATGTGAGTCCAGCCTGACCCTTAGCGTTTCCCTGGTCCGCGCGCAGGGTGATGCCGTGGAACTTCATTGATGGAAGCCTCGCAGACTACCTCAAGGATTTCTCTAAGCTGACAAACTTGAACACCCTGTGAGTGCCATTTTGAAAGCCACGTGGGTGCTTGCTATTGGAAAGCCATGTAGGAAGCAGCTATTGGGATTGAGGGCCATGGGAGTACGGTACGAACCCAACTATGTTGCGTGAGGAGTAGGACCCCGACTGGCTTGCGAGTGTTAACGCGTGTGCCTCATATCGCTCCCTCTCATGTTGTGCCTTCCTTCTGCTTCCTCGTCTCTCTCTACTTGTGCCGGAGCCATGCCAACTCTCAACCATTTCCCTTTCTTAAGTGTCGCCCCCTTTCTCTTTCATTGTTCCCCTCTGCCAGAGCCATGCAGTACATGTACTTCTCGGGTTCGTTCCCCAGCATACTCATGAGTCTGCCCAGCCTGACCAATGCGTAAGTACAGAATGTAGAGGCTTTGCTCTCTCCCCCTCTCTTCATTCCCTTCCCGGTGTCTCTGTTTCGGGCTCCTCTCGCCATCCTCCACGTTCCCTCCATCCTTCTTTGAACAATGCTTGCATGAGAAGAGCTTCGCCCTCTGGAGGCAAATCCACACCACCAATCACTGGTCTCAACGTGTCCAATCACTGCCCTCCACGCAGCCAATCGCTGCCCTGCATAAGACCAATCACTGCCCTGCATAAGACCAATCACTGCCCTGCACGCCACCAATCACTGCCCGAACATTGAACACCTATCGCTTGTGTCTGCTCCCCACCCCATTGCAGGGCGCTCCGCTTCAACTACCTGACGGGCACGGTCCCCACAGCCATCACAAAGTTGAAGAGTCTGGACCTGTACTCCAACTATCTGGTGGGAAGCATCCCCACGGGCACCTGGTCCTTCTGCAACAGCGGCAGCAACTGCTTCGCCAGCACTGGCAGCTGCGCCGGCAGCCAGCGCGCCGTCACCGCGTGCGCCATATGTGGCAGCACGGATGGTACTGGCACGCTGTGCGGTGGCACCAAGCCGTGCGTGCCAGACGCCGACACGGCTATTGCCAGCAAGGTCAAGAACTTCGGCGCTCAAGTGGCGCTCAACTGCTATACACTCTACATGGATGCCGGTGACGGTAAGGCTTAAACCCATCCGTTTGACGATTCCCTGTCCCGCTCTCTGCGTGCCTGTGGCCCATCGCTACCTCCCTCTCCTCGCCCTCCATCCCCTGTTTTCGCCACTTCCCCCATCAGCGGCGGTTCTGCTCAACATCAAGACGGCCATGGGGCTCACCTTCACCAACTGGGCCACCACCAATCCCTGCCGCCTGGAGGGCGCCAGTGCCAGTGCTGGCGAGTGGGACCGCGTCAGCTGCACCGCTGACCGCCGCCTCTTCATGATGTGAGTGCACCCGTGCATCCGTTCACCCGTTCACTCGTGCTGTGAACCCAATGGAGCGGAAAGCCCGGTGGAATCGTGGTGGTGAGGTTGTTTGCTCCAATTGTAGCAACTTTGGATTTGTTTCACTCATCTCGTTTCCAAATCTGTGCGGTGCGCATGGGCAGCAACCTGGACTCCATGAACCTCGTGCGCAAGAGCTTCCCGTCCGACATCTCCAACCTCACCGGGCTGGGCATGGTGTAAGTGTGCTGGGCATGGTGTGAGTGTGCTGGCCATGGTGTGAGTGTGCTGGCCATGGTGTGAGTGTGCTGGCCATGGTGTGAGTGTGCTGGGCATGGTGTGAGTGTGCTGGCCATGGTGTGAGTGTGCTGGCCATGGTGTGAGTGCGCTGGCCATGGTGTGAGTGCGCTGGCCATGTTGTGATTGCGCTGGCCATGTTGCGATTGTGCTGGTGGTGTTTGTGGTCCAAAAATTCTCTATCAATTCCACGCTACAAGGCTGGGAGGAGTTGCATGAGCTGTGCAGGCATGAGTCTTCAAGTCTGTTGTGCACCTGTCGCCGGCGATCGTCAGACGGCCGTGCAGCATAAGTGTGGCGGTGCGGCTGAAGTGTGACCGTGTGGCTGAGGTCTGACCGTGCCAGCCTGACCCTCAGCGTTTCCTTTGCGGCGTGCAGGTGGATGCCGTGGAACTTCATTGATGGCAACCTTGAGACCTACCTCAAGGATTTCTCGGCGCTCACCAACTTGAAGACTCTGTGAGTGCCAACTTGAAAGTGCCATGGCTATGAGCTATTTAGCTCCACTCGATTGGCATGAGGGTATTATTGACTATAGGGTTTTCAAATCAAAATGCATGTGGGTATCAAGTATTGGGTTCGAAGGCCATGTTAGTAGTGTGGCCGCAGGGAGAGCCTGTATGTGTAATCCCTCCTCCTCCTATTTCACTCTCTCAGGTGTGCTTGCCTTGCTTTTCCGTTTCCCTCTCTGCCAGGGCCATGCAGTACATGTACTTCTCGGGGTCTTTTCCAAGCGTGCTCATGAACCTGCCCAGCCTTACTAGCGTGTAAGTACAGAATAGAGGCCCATGGGTCGTACCAGCATGGCTTTTTGTCATATCCTCTCGACCCAAGGTGTCTTCCGGAAGCAAAGGTTGAGGCGGCCAATCACTGCCCTCCAAGGGCCCCAGAAGGTTCACCTTGCCAAACGCTATCTTCGGTGCACCCCACCCCTGCAGCACGTTCCGCTTCAACTACCTGACGGGCACGGTCCCCACGGCCATCACAAAGTTCAAGAGTCTGGACCTGTACTCCAACTACCTGGTGGGCAGCATCCCCACGGGCACCTGGTCCTTCTGCAACAGCGGCAGCAACTGCTTCGCCAGCACTGGCAGCTGCGCCGGCACTCAGCGCGCCGCCACCGACTGCGCCATCTGCGGCAGCACGGACGGCGCCGGCACGCTGTGCGGTGGCAGGGCGTGCATACCGGACGCAGACGCACGCATCTCTGGGCAGGTCAAGAACTCGGGCGCTCAGGTGGCGCTCTACTGCTCTGCGCTCTACATGAATGCCGGCGACGGTAAGTCTCAGACCCATCCGTTTGACGTTCCGCTGTCCCGCTCTCTGCGTGCCTGTGGCACATCGCTATCTCCCTCTCCTCGCCCTCCCTCCCCTGTTTTCGCCACTTCCCCCATCAGCGGCGGCTCTGCTCAACATCAAGACGGCCATGGGGCTCACCTTCACCAACTGGGCCACCACGGTTCCTTGCCGCCTCGAGGGCAATGCTGCTGGCGCTAACGAGTGGGACCGTGTCAGCTGCACATCCGACGGCCGCCTCTACTCCATGTGAGTGCAGCGGTGAAGGCGTGGCGCGTGAGCTGCGCCTGCAATCCGCCTCTCCTTGGCTGACCTCCATGTACGCTACGTTGTGTGCCGCACGCTTTGCCTCACCCGTGTGTTGCTTCCCTTGGTGTGGCTTTGGCCACTGGCAGAAACCTGGACTCCGCAGGTCTTGTGCGCAAGAGCTTCCCTTCAGACATCTCCAAGCTCACAACGCTGGGCCTTGTGTGAGTGCCCCTGCCCATGGTGTGTGAGTGCGCTGCCCATGGTGTGAGTGCGCTTCAGGTCTGGTAGGAGTCATATGAGCCGTGCCTGCATGCGCTCGTGCGTGCGTGCATGCGTGCGTGCGTGCGTGCATGCGTGCGTGCATGCCTGCGTGCGTGGATGCTTGTTTGGGGCCGTGCATTGATGATGATTCTCGCACTATGTGAGTCCAGCCTGACCCTTAGCGTTTCCCTGGTCCGCGCGCAGGGTGATGCCGTGGAACTTCATTGATGGAAGCCTCGCAGACTACCTCAAGGATTTCTCTACGCTGACAAACTTGAACACCCTGTGAGTGCCATTTTGAAAGCCAGGTGGGTGCTTGCTATTGGAAAGCCATGTAGGAAGCAGCTATTGGGATTGAGGGCCATGGGAGTACGGTATGAACCCAACTATGTTGCATGAGGAGTAGGACCCCGACTGGCTTGCGAGTGTTAACGCGTGTGCCTCATCGCTCCCTCTCATGTTGTGCCTTCCTTCTGCTTCCTCGTCTCTCTCTACTTGTGCCGGAGCCATGCCAACTCTCAACCATTTCCCTCTCTTAAGTGTCGCCCCCTTTCTCTTTCATTGTTCCCCTCTGCCAGAGCCATGCAGTACATGTACTTCTCGGGTTCGTTCCCCAGCATACTCATGAGTCTGCCCAGCCTGACCAATGCGTAAGTACAGAATGTAGAGGCTTTGCTCTCTCCCCCTCTCTTCATTCCCTTCCCGGTGTCTCTGTTTCGGGCTCCTTCTCTCGCCATCCTCCACGTTCCCTCCATCCTTCTTTGAACAATGCTTGCATGAGAAGAGCTTCGCCCTCTGGAGGCAAATCCACACCACCAATCACTGGTCTCGACGTGTCCAATCACTGCCCTCCACGCAGCCAATCGCTGCCCTGCATAAGACCAATCACTGCCCGGCATAAGACCAATCACTGCCCGGCATAAGACCAATCACTGCCCTGCACGCCACCAACCACTGCCCTCGACACTGCCAATCGCTGCCCTGCATAAGACCAATCATTCCCCTGCACGGCACCAATTACTGCCCGAACATTGAACACCTATCGCTTGTGTCTGCTCCCCACCCCATTGCAGGGCGCTCCGCTTCAACTACCTGACGGGCACGGTCCCACAGCCATCACAAAGTTGAAGAGTCTGGACCTGTACTCCAACTACCTGGTGGGAAGCATCCCCACGGGCACCTGGTCCTTCTGCAACAGCGGCAGCAACTGCTTCGCCAGCACTGGCAGCTGCGCCGGCAGCCAGCGCGCCGTCACCGGCGTGCGCCATATGTGGCAGCACGGATGGTACTGGCACGCTGTGCGGTGGCACCAAGCCGTGCGTGCCAGACGCCGACACGGCTATTGCCAGCAAGGTCAAGAACTTCGGCGCTCAAGTGGCGCTCAACTGCTATACACTCTACATGGATGCCGGTGACGGTAAGGCTTAAACCCATCCGTTTGACGATTCCCTGTCCCGCTCTCTGCGTGCCTGTGGCCCATCGCTACCTCCCTCTCCTCGCCCTCCATCCCCTGTTTTCGCCACTTCCCCCATCAGCGGCGGTTCTGCTCAACATCAAGACGGCCATGGGGCTCACCTTCACCAACTGGGCCACCACCAATCCCTGCCGCCTGGAGGGCGCCAGTGCCAGTGCTGGCGAGTGGGACCGCGTCAGCTGCACCGCTGACCGCCGCCTCTTCATGATGTGAGTGCACCCGTGCATTCGTTCACCCGTTCACTCGTGCTGTGAACCCAATGGAGCGGAAAGCCCGGTGGAATCGTTGTGGTGAGGTTGTTTGCTCCAATTGTAGCAACTTTGGATTTGTTTCACTCATCTCGTTTCCAAATCTGTGCGGTGCGCATGGGCAGCAACCTGGACTCCATGAACCTCGTGCGCAAGAGCTTCCCGTCCGACATCTCCAACCTCACCGGGCTGGGCATGGTGTAAGTGTGCTGGGCATGGTGTGAGTGTGCTGGCCATGGTGTGAGTGTGCTGGCCATGGTGTGAGTGTGCTGGCCATGGTGTGAGTGTGCTGGCCATGGTGTGAGTGTGCTGGCCATGGTGTGAGTGCGCTGGCCATGGTGTGAGTGCGCTGGCCATGTTGCGATTGCGCTGGCCATGTTGCGATTGTGCTGGTGGTGTTTGTGGTCCAAAAATTCTCTATCAATTCCACGCTACAAGGCTGGGAGGAGTTGCATGAGCTGTGCAGGCATGAGTGTTCAAGTCTGTTGTGCACCTGTCGCCGGCGATCGTCACACGGCCGTGCAGCATAAGTGTGGCGGTGCGGCTGAAGTGTGACCGTGTGGCTGAGGTCTGACCGTGCCAGCCTGACCCTCAGCGTTTCCTTTGCGGCGTGCAGGTGGATGCCGTGGAACTTCATTGATGGCAACCTTGAGACCTACCTCAAGGATTTCTCGGCGCTCACCAACTTGAAGACTCTGTGAGTGCCAACTTGAAAGTGCCATGGCTATGAGCTATTTAGCTCCACTCGATTGGCATGAGGGTATTATTGACTATAGGGTTTTCAAATCAAAATGCATGTGGGTATCAAGTATTGGGTTCGAAGGCCATGTTAGTAGTGTGGCCGCAGGGAGAGCCTGTATGTGTAATCCCTCCTCCTCCTATTTCACTCTCTCAGGTGTGCTTGCCTCGCATTTCCGTTTCCCTCTCTGCCAGGGCCATGCAGTACATGTACTTCTCGGGGTCTTTTCCAAGCGTGCTCATGAACCTGCCCAGCCTTACTAGCGTGTAAGTACAGAATAGAGGCCCATGGGTCGTACCAGCATGGCTTTTTGTCATATCCTCTCGACCCAAGGTGTCTTCCGGAAGCAAAGGTTGAGGCGGCCAATCACTGCCCTCCAAGGGCCCCAGAAGGTTCACCTTGCCAAACGCTATCTTCGGTGCACCCCACCCCTGCAGCACGTTCCGCTTCAACTACCTGACGGGCACGGTCCCCACGGCCATCACAAAGTTCAAGAGTCTGGACCTGTACTCCAACTACCTGGTGGGCAGCATCCCCACGGGCACCTGGTCCTTCTGCAACAGCGGCAGCAACTGCTTCGCCAGCACTGGCAGCTGCGCCGGCACTCAGCGCGCCGCCACCGACTGCGCCATCTGCGGCAGCACGGACGGCGCCGGCACGCTGTGCGGTGGCAGGGCGTGCATACCGGACGCAGACGCACGCATCTCTGGGCAGGTCAAGAACTCGGGCGCTCAGGTGGCGCTCTACTGCTCTGCGCTCTACATGAATGCCGGCGACGGTAAGTCTCAGACCCATCCGTTTGACGTTCCGCTGTCCCGCTCTCTGCGTGCCTGTGGCACATCGCTATCTCCCTCTCCTCGCCCTCCCTCCCCTGTTTTCGCCACTTCCCCATCAGCGGCGGCTCTGCTCAACATCAAGACGGCCATGGGGCTCACCTTCACCAACTGGGCCACCACGGTTCCTTGCCGCCTCGAGGGCAATGCTGCTGGCGCTAACGAGTGGGACCGTGTCAGCTGCACATCCGACGGCCGCCTCTACTCCATGTGAGTGCAGCGGTGAAGGCGTGGCGCGTGAGCTGCGCCTGCAATCCGCCTCTCCTTGGCTGACCTCCATGTACGCTACGTTGTGCGCCGCACGCTTTGCCTCACCCGTGTGTTGCTTCCCTTGGTGTGGCTTTGGCCACTGGCAGAAACCTGGACTCCGCAGGTCTTGTGCGCAAGAGCTTCCCTTCAGACATCTCCAAGCTCACAACGCTGGGCCTTGTGTGAGTGCCCCTGCCCATGGTGTGTGAGTGCGCTGCCCATGGTGTGAGTGCGCTTCAGGTCTGGTAGGAGTCAAATGAGC
Organism: Closterium sp. NIES-67; assembly: GCA_027943415.1. Classification (NCBI taxonomy): domain Eukaryota; kingdom Viridiplantae; phylum Streptophyta; class Zygnematophyceae; order Desmidiales; family Closteriaceae; genus Closterium; species Closterium sp. NIES-67. Next base: position 542,347 of record BQMB01000723.1, on the reverse strand, counting down.
CGTGCCTGCATGCGCTCGTGCGTGCGTGCATGCGTGCGTGCGTGCGTGCATGCGTGCGTGCATGCCTGCGTGCGTGGATGCTTGTTTGGGGCCGTGCATTGATGATGATTCTTGCACTATGTGAGTCCAGCCTGACCCTTAGTGTTTCCCTGGTCCGCGCGCAGGGTGATGCCGTGGAACTTCATTGATGGAAGCCTCGCAGACTACCTCAAGGATTTCTCTACGCTGACAAACTTGAACACCCTGTGAGTGCCATTTTGAAAGCCAGGTGGGTGCTTGCTATTGGAAAGCCATGTAGGAAGCAGCTATTGGGATTGAGGGCCATGGGAGTACGGTACGAACCCAACTATGTTGCATGAGGAGTAGGACCCCGACTGGCTTGCGAGTGTTAACGCGTGTGCCTCATATCGCTCCCTCTCATGTTGTGCCTTCCTTCTGCTTCCTCGTCTCTCTCTACTTGTGCCGGAGCCATGCCAACTCTCAACCATTTCCCTCTCTTAAGTGTCGCCCCCTTTCTCTTTCATTGTTCCCCTCTGCCAGAGCCATGCAGTACATGTACTTCTCGGGTTCGTTCCCCAGCATACTCATGAGCCTGCCCAGCCTGACCAATGCGTAAGTACAGAATGTAGAGGCTTTGCTCTCTCCCCCTCTCTTCATTCCTTCCCGGTGTCTCTGTTTCGGGCTCCTTCTCTCGCCATCCTCCACGTTCCCTCCATCCTTCTTTGAACAATGCTTGCATGAGAAGAGCTTCGCCCTCTGGAGGCAAATCCACACCACCAATCACTGGTCTCGACGTGTCCAATCACTGCCCTCCACGCAGCCAATCGCTGCCCTGCATAAGACCAATCACTGCCCGGCATAAGACCAATCACTGCCCGGCATAAGACCAATCACTGCCCTGCACGCCACCAACCACTGCCCTCGACACTGCCAATCGCTGCCCTGCATAAGACCAATCATTCCCCTGCACGGCACCAATTACTGCCCGAACATTGAACACCTATCGCTTGTGTCTGCTCCCCACCCCATTGCAGGGCGCTCCGCTTCAACTACCTGACGGGCACGGTCCCCACAGCCATCACAAAGTTGAAGAGTCTGGACCTGTACTCCAACTACCTGGTGGGAAGCATCCCCACGGGCACCTGGTCCTTCTGCAACAGCGGCAGCAACTGCTTCGCCAGCACTGGCAGCTGCGCCGGCAGCCAGCGCGCCGTCACCGCGTGCGCCATATGTGGCAGCACGGATGGTACTGGCACGCTGTGCGGTGGCACCAAGCCGTGCGTGCCAGACGCCGACACGGCTATTGCCAGCAAGGTCAAGAACTTCGGCGCTCAAGTGGCGCTCAACTGCTATACACTCTACATGGATGCCGGTGACGGTAAGGCTTAAACCCATCCGTTTGACGATTCCCTGTCCCGGTCTCTGCGTGCCTGTGGCCCATCGCTACCTCCCTCTCCTCGCCCTCCATCCCCTGTTTTCGCCACTTCCCCCATCAGCGGCGGTTCTGCTCAACATCAAGACGGCCATGGGGCTCACCTTCACCAACTGGGCCACCACCAATCCCTGCCGCCTGGAGGGCGCCAGTGCCAGTGCTGGCGAGTGGGACCGCGTCAGCTGCACCGCTGACCGCCGCCTCTTCATGATGTGAGTGCACCCGTGCATCCGTTCACCCGTTCACTCGTGCTGTGAACCCAATGGAGCGGAAAGCCCGGTGGAATCGTTGTGGTGAGGTTGTTTGCTCCAATTGTAGCAACTTTGGATTTGTTTCACTCATCTCGTTTCCAAATCTGTGCGGTGCGCATGGCAGCAACCTGGACTCCATGAACCTCGTGCGCAAGAGCTTCCCGTCTGACATCTCCAACCTCACCGGGCTGGGCATGGTGTAAGTGTGCTGGGCATGGTGTGAGTGTGCTGGCCATGGTGTGAGTGTGCTGGCCATGGTGTGAGTGTGCTGGCCATGGTGTGAGTGTGCTGGGCATGGTGTGAGTGTGCTGGCCATGGTGTGAGTGTGCTGGCCATGGTGTGAGTGCGCTGGCCATGGTGTGAGTGCGCTGGCCATGTTGCGATTGCGCTGGCCATGTTGCGATTGTGCTGGTGGTGTTTGTGGTCCAAAAATTCTCTATCAATTCCACGCTACAAGGCTGGGAGGAGTTGCATGAGCTGTGCAGGCATGAGTCTTCAAGTCTGTTGTGCACCTGTCGCCGGCGATCGTCAGACGGCCGTGCAGCATAAGTGTGGCGGTGCGGCTGAAGTGTGACCGTGTGGCTGAGGTCTGACCGTGCCAGCCTGACCCTCAGCGTTTCCTTTGCGGCGTTCAGGTGGATGCCGTGGAACTTCATTGATGGCAACCTTGAGACCTACCTCAAGGATTTCTCGGCGCTCACCAACTTGAAGACTCTGTGAGTGCCAACTTGAAAGTGCCATGGCTATGAGCTATTTAGCTCCACTCGATTGGCATGAGGGTATTATTGACTATAGGGTTTTCAAATCAAAATGCATGTGGGTATCAAGTATTGGGTTCGAAGGCCATGTTAGTAGTGTGGCCGCAGGGAGAGCCTGTATGTGTAATCCCTCCTCCTCCTATTTCACTCTCTCAGGTGTGCTTGCCTTGCTTTTCCGTTTCCCTCTCTGCCAGGGCCATGCAGTACATGTACTTCTCGGGGTCTTTTCCAAGTGTGCTCATGAACCTGCCCAGCCTTACTAGCGTGTAAGTACAGAATAGAGGCCCATGGGTCGTACCAGCATGGCTTTTTGTCATATCCTCTCGACCCAAGGTGTCTTCCGGAAGCAAAGGTTGAGGCGGCCAATCACTGCCCTCCAAGGGCCCCAGAAGGTTCACCTTGCCAAACGCTATCTTCGGTGCACCCCACCCCTGCAGCACGTTCCGCTTCAACTACCTGACGGGCACGGTCCCCACGGCCATCACAAAGTTCAAGAGTCTGGACCTGTACTCCAACTACCTGGTGGGCAGCATCCCCACGGGCACCTGGTCCTTCTGCAACAGCGGCAGCAACTGCTTCGCCAGCACTGGCAGCTGCGCCGGCACTCAGCGCGCCGCCACCGACTGCGCCATCTGCGGCAGCACGGACGGCGCCGGCACGCTGTGCGGTGGCAGGGCGTGCATACCGGACGCAGACGCACGCATCTCTGGGCAGGTCAAGAACTCGGGCGCTCAGGTGGCGCTCTACTGCTCTGCGCTCTACATGAATGCCGGCGACGGTAAGTCTCAGACCCATCCGTTTGACGTTCCGCTGTCCCGCTCTCTGCGTGCCTGTGGCACATCGCTATCTCCCTCTCCTCGCCCTCCCTCCCCTGTTTTCGCCACTTCCCCCATCAGCGGCGGCTCTGCTCAACATCAAGACGGCCATGGGGCTCACCTTCAGCAACTGGGCTACCACGGTTCCTTGCCGCCTCGAGGGCAATGCTGCTGGCGCTAACGAGTGGGACCGTGTCAGCTGCACATCCGACGGCCGCCTCTACTCCATGTGAGTGCAGCGGTGAAGGCGTGGCGCGTGAGCTGCGCCTGCAATCCGCCTCTCCTTGGCTGACCTCCATGTACGCTACGTTGTGCGCCGCACGCTTTGCCTCACCCGTGTGTTGCTTCCCTTGGTGTGGCTTTGGCCACTGGCAGAAACCTGGACTCCGCAGGTCTTGTGCGCAAGAGCTTCCCTTCAGACATCTCCAAGCTCACAACGCTGGGCCTTGTGTGAGTGCCCCTGCCCATGGTGTGTGAGTGCGCTGCCCATGGTGTGAGTGCGCTTCAGGTCTGGTAGGAGTCAAATGAGCCGTGCCTGCATGCGCTCGTGCGTGCGTGCATGCGTGCGTGCATGTGTGCGTGCATGCGTGCGTGCATGCCTGCGTGCGTGGATGCTTGTTTGGGGCCGTGCATTGATGATGATTCTCGCACTATGTGAGTCCAGCCTGACCCTTAGCGTTTCCCTGGTCCGCGCGCAGGGTGATGCCGTGGAACTTCATTGATGGAAGCCTCGCAGACTACCTCAAGGATTTCTCTACGCTGACAAACTTGAACACCCTGTGAGTGCCATTTTGAAAGCCAGGTGGGTGCTTGCTATTGGAAAGCCATGTAGGAAGCAGCTATTGGGATTGAGGGCCATGGGAGTACGGTATGAACCCAACTATGTTGCATGAGGAGTAGGACCCCGACTGGCTTGCGAGTGTTAACGCGTGTGCCTCATCGCTCCCTCTCATGTTGTGCCTTCCTTCTGCTTCCTCGTCTCTCTCTACTTGTGCCGGAGCCATGCCAACTCTCAACCATTTCCCTCTCTTAAGTGTCGCCCCCTTTCTCTTTCATTGTTCCCCTCTGCCAGAGCCATGCAGTACATGTACTTCTCGGGTTCGTTCCCCAGCATACTCATGAGTCTGCCCAGCCTGACCAATGCGTAAGTACAGAATGTAGAGGCTTTGCTCTCTCCCCCTCTCTTCATTCCCTTCCCGGTGTCTCTGTTTCGGGCTCCTTCTCTCGCCATCCTCCACGTTCCCTCCATCCTTCTTTGAACAATGCTTGCATGAGAAGAGCTTCGCCCTCTGGAGGCAAATCCACACAACCAATCACTGGTCTCGACGTGTCCAATCACTGCCCTCCACGCAGCCAATCGCTGCCCTGCATAAGACCAATCACTGCCCGGCATAAGACCAATCACTGCCCGGCATAAGACCAATCACTGCCCTGCACGCCACCAACCACTGCCCTCGACACTGCCAATCGCTGCCCTGCATAAGACCAATCATTCCCCTGCACGGCACCAATTACTGCCCGAACATTGAACACCTATCGCTTGTGTCTGCTCCCCACCCCATTGCAGGGCGCTCCGCTTCAACTACCTGACGGGCACGGTCCCCACAGCCATCACAAAGTTGAAGAGTCTGGACCTGTACTCCAACTACCTGGTGGGAAGCATCCCCACGGGCACCTGGTCCTTCTGCAACAGCGGCAGCAACTGCTTCGCCAGCACTGGCAGCTGCGCCGGCAGCCAGCGTGCCGTCACCGCGTGCGCCATATGTGGCAGCACGGATGGTACTGGCACGCTGTGCGGTGGCACCAAGCCGTGCGTGCCAGACGCCGACACGGCTATTGCCAGCAAGGTCAAGAACTTCGGCGCTCAAGTGGCGCTCAACTGCTATACACTCTACATGGATGCCGGTGACGGTAAGGCTTAAACCCATCCGTTTGACGATTCCCTGTCCCGGTCTCTGCGTGCCTGTGGCCCATCGCTACCTCCCTCTCCTCGCCCTCCATCCCCTGTTTTCGCCACTTCCCCCATCAGCGGCGGTTCTGCTCAACATCAAGACGGCCATGGGGCTCACCTTCACCAACTGGGCCACCACCAATCCCTGCCGCCTGGAGGGCGCCAGTGCCAGTGCTGGCGAGTGGGACCGCGTCAGCTGCACCGCTGACCGCCGCCTCTTCATGATGTGAGTGCACCCGTGCATCCGTTCACCCGTTCACTCGTGCTGTGAACCCAATTGAGCGGAAAGCCCGGTGGAATCGTTGTGGTGAGGTTGTTTGCTCCAATTGTAGCAACTTTGGATTTGTTTCACTCATCTCGTTTCCAAATCTGTGCGGTGCGCATGGGCAGCAACCTGGACTCCATGAACCTCGTGCGCAAGAGCTTCCCGTCCGGCATCTCCAACCTCACCGGGCTGGGCATGGTGTAAGTGTGCTGGGCATGGTGTGAGTGTGCTGGGCATGGTGTGAGTGTGCTGGGGCATGGTGTGAGTGTGCTGGGCCATGGTGTGAGTGTGCTGGCCATGGTGTGAGTGTGCTGGCCATGGTGTGAGTGTGCTGGCCATGGTGTGAGTGTGCTGGCCATGGTGTGAGTGTGCTGGCCATGGTTGGTGGCCATGGTGTGAGTGTGCTGGCCATGGTGTGATTGCGCTGGCCATGTTGCGATTGTGCTGGCCGTGTTGCGATTGTGCTGGTGGTGTTTGTGGTCCAAAAATTCTTTATCAATTCCACGCTACAAGGCTGGGAGGAGTTGCATGAGCTGTGCAGGCATGAGTGTTCAAGTCTGTTGTGCACCTGTCGCCGGCGATCGTCACACGGCCGTGCAGCATAAGTGTGGCGGTGCGGCTGAAGTGTGACCGTGTGGCTGAGGTCTGACCGTGCCAGCCTGACCCTCAGCGTTTCCTTTGCGGTGTGCAGGTGGATGCCGTGGAACTTCATTGATGGCAACCTTGAGACCTACCTCAAGGATTTCTCGGCGCTCACCAACTTGAAGACCCTGTGAGTGCCAACTTGAAAGTGCCATGGCTATGAGCTATTTAGCTCCACTCGATTGGCATGAGGGTATTATTGACTATTGGGTTTTCAAATCAAAATGCATGTGGGTATCAAGTATTGGGTTCGAAGGCCATGTTAGTAGTGTGGCCGCAGGGAGAGCCTGTATGTGTAATCCCTCCTCCTCCTATTTCACTCTCTCAGGTGTGCTTGCCTCGCATTTCCGTTTCCCTCTCTGCCAGGGCCATGCAGTACATGTACTTCTCGGGGTCTTTTCCAAGCGTGCTCATGAACCTGCCCAGCCTTACTAGCGTGTAAGTACAGAATAGAGGCCCATGGGTCGTACCAGCATGGCTTTTTGTCATATCCTCTCGACCCAAGGTGTCTTCCGGAAGCAAAGGTTGAGGCGGCCAATCACTGCCCTCCAAGGGCCCCAGAAGGTTCACCTTGCCAAACGCTATCTTCGGTGCACCCCACCCCTGCAGCACGTTCCGCTTCAACTACCTGACGGGCACGGTCCCCACGGCCATCACAAAGTTCAAGAGTCTGGACCTGTACTCCAACTACCTGGTGGGCAGCATCCCCACGGGCACCTGGTCCTTCTGCAACAGCGGCAGCAACTGCTTCGCCAGCACTGGCAGCTGCGCCGGCACTCAGCGCGCCGCCACCGACTGCGCCATCTGCGGCAGCACGGACGGCGCCGGCACGCTGTGCGGTGGCAGGGCGTGCATACCGGACGCAGACGCACGCATCTCTGGGCAGGTCAAGAACTCGGGCGCTCAGGTGGCGCTCTACTGCTCTGCGCTCTACATGAATGCCGGCGACGGTGAGTCTCAGACCCATCCGTTTGACGTTCCGCTGTCCCGCTCTCTGCGTGCCTGTGGCCCATCGCTATCTCCCTCCTCGCCCTCCCTCCCCTGTTTTCGCCACTTCCCCCATCAGCGGCGGCTCTGCTCAACATCAAGACGGCCATGGGGCTCACCTTCACCAACTGGGCCACCACCGTTCCTTGCCGCCTCGAGGGCAATGCTGCTGGCGCTAACGAGTGGGACCGTGTCAGCTGCACATCCGACGGCCGCCTCTACTCCATGTGAGTGCAGCGGTGAAGGCGTGGCGCGTGAGCTGCGCCTGCAATCCGCCTCTCCTTGGCTGACCTCCATGTACGCTACGTTGTGCGCCGCACGCTTTGCCTCACCCGTGTGTTGCTTCCCTTGGTGTGGCTTTGGCCACTGGCAGAAACCTGGACTCCGCAGGTCTTGTGCGCAAGAGCTTCCCTTCAGACATCTCCAAGCTCACAACGCTGGGCCTTGTGTGAGTGCCCCTGCCCATGGTGTGTGAGTGCGCTGCCCATGGTGTGAGTGCGCTTCAGGTCTGGCAGGAGTCAAATGAGCCGTGCCTGCATGCGCTCGTGCGTGCGTGCATGCGTGCGTGCATGCCTGCGTGCGTGGATGCTTGTTTGGGGCCGTGCATTGGTGATGATTCTCGCACTATGTGAGTCCAGCCTGACCCTTAGCGTTTCCCTGGTCCGTGCGCAGGGTGATGCCGTGGAACTTCATTGATGGAAGCCTCGCAGACTACCTCAAGGATTTCTCTACGCTGACAAACTTGAACACCCTGTGAGTGCCATTTTGAAAGCCACGTGGGTGCTTGCTATTGGAAAGCCATGAAGGAAGCAGCTATTGGGATTGAGGGCCATGGGAGTACGGTACGAACCCAACTATGTTGTGTGAGGAGTAGGACCCCGACTGGCTTGCGAGTGTTAATGCGTGTGCCTCATCGCTCCCTCTCATGTTGTGCCTTCCTTCTGCTTCCTCGTCTCTCTCTACTTGTGCCGGAGCCATGCCAACTCTCAACCATTTCCCTCTCTTAAGTGTCGCCCCCTTTCTCTTTCATTGTTCCCCTCTGCCAGAGCCATGCAGTACATGTACTTCTCGGGTTCGTTCCCCAGCATACTCATGAGTCTGCCCAGCCTTACCAATGCGTAAGTACAGAATGTAGAGGCTTTGCTCTCTCCCCCTCTCTTCATTCCCTTCCCGGTGTCTCTGTTTCGGGCTCCTTCTCTCGCCATCCTCCACGTTCCCTCCATCCTTCTTTGAACAATGCTTGCATGAGAAGAGCTTCGCCCTCTGGAGGCAAATCCACACCACCAATCACTGGTCTCGACGTGTCCAATCACTGCCCTCCACGCAGCCAATCGCTGCCCTGCATAAGACCAGTCACTGCCCGGCATAAGACCAATCACTGCCCGGCATAAGACCAATCACTGCCCTGCACGCCACCAACCACTGCCCTCGACACTGCCAATCGCTGCCCTGCATAAGACCAATCACTGCCCTGCACGCTACCAATCACTGCCCGAACATTGAACACCTATCGCTTGTGTCTGCTCCCCACCCCATTGCAGGGCGCTCCGCTTCAACTACCTGACGGGCACGGTCCCCACAGCCATCACAAAGTTGAAGAGTCTGGACCTGTACTCCAACTACCTGGTGGGAAGCATCCCCACGGGCACCTGGTCCTTCTGCAACAGCGGCAGCAACTGCTTCGCCAGCACTGGCAGCTGCGCCGGCAGCCAGCGCGCCGTCACCGCGTGCGCCATATGCGGCAGCACGGATGGCACTGGCACGCTGTGCGGTGGCACCAAGCCGTGCGTGCCAGACGCCGACACGGCTATTGCCAGCAAGGTCAAGAACTTCGGCGCTCAAGTGGCGCTCAACTGCTATACACTCTACATGGATGCCGGTGACGGTAAGGCTTAAACCCATCCGTTTGACGATTCCCTGTCCCGCTCTCTGCGTGCCTGTGGCCCATCGCTACCTCCCTCTCCTCGCCCTCCATCCCCTGTTTTCGCCACTTCCCCCATCAGCGGCGGTTCTGCTCAACATCAAGACGGCCATGGGGCTCACCTTCACCAACTGGGCCACCACCAATCCCTGCCGCCTGGAGGGCGCCAGTGCCAGTGCTGGCGAGTGGGACCGCGTCAGCTGCACCGCTGACCGCCGCCTCTTCATGATGTGAGTGCACCCGTGCATCCGTTCACCCGTTCACTCGTGCTGTGAACCCAATTGAGCGGAAAGCCCGGTGGAATCGTTGTGGTGAGGTTGTTTGCTCCAATTGTAGCAACTTTGGATTTGTTTCACTCATCTCGTTTCCAAATCTGTGCGGTGCGCATGGGCAGCAACCTGGACTCCATGAACCTCGTGCGCAAGAGCTTCCCGTCCGGCATCTCCAACCTCACCGGGCTGGGCCATGGTGTAAGTGTGCTGGGCATGGTGTGAGTGTGCTGGGCATGGTGTGAGTGTGCTGGGCATGGTGTGAGTGTGCTGGCCATGGTGTGAGTGTGCTGGCCATGGTGTGAGTGTGCTGGCCATGGTGTGAGTGTGCTGGCCATGGTGTGAGTGTGCTGGCCATGGGTGTGAGTGTGCTGGCCATGGTGTGATTGCGGCTGGCCATGTTGCGATTGTGCTGGCCGTGTTGCGATTGTGCTGGTGGTGTTTGTGGTCCAAAAATTCTTTATCAATTCCACGCTACAAGGCTGGGAGGAGTTGCATGAGCTGTGCAGGCATGAGTGTTCAAGTCTGTTGTGCACCTGTCGCCGGCGATCGTCACACGGCCGTGCAGCATAAGTGTGGCGGTGCGGCTGAAGTGTGACCGTGTGGCTGAGGTCTGACCGTGCCAGCCTGACCCTCAGCGTTTCCTTTGCGGTGTGCAGGTGGATGCCGTGGAACTTCATTGATGGCAACCTTGAGACCTACCTCAAGGATTTCTCGGCGCTCACCAACTTGAAGACCCTGTGAGTGCCAACTTGAAAGTGCCATGGCTATGAGCTATTTAGCTCCACTCGATTGGCATGAGGGTATTATTGACTATTGGGTTTTCAAATCAAAATGCATGTGGGTATCAAGTATTGGGTTCGAAGGCCATGTTAGTAGTGTGGCCGCAGGGAGAGCCTGTATGTGTAATCCCTCCTCCTCCTATTTCACTCTCTCAGGTGTGCTTGCCTCGCATTTCCGTTTCCCTCTCTGCCAGGGCCATGCAGTACATGTACTTCTCGGGGTCTTTTCCAAGCGTGCTCATGAACCTGCCCAGCCTTACTAGCGTGTAAGTACAGAATAGAGGCCCATGGGTCGTACCAGCATGGCTTTTTGTCATATCCTCTCGACCCAAGGTGTCTTCCGGAAGCAAAGGTTGAGGCGGCCAATCACTGCCCTCCAAGGGCCCAGAAGGTTCACCTTGCCAAACGCTATCTTCGGTGCACCCCACCCCTGCAGCACGTTCCGCTTCAACTACCTGACGGGCACGGTCCCCCACGGCCATCACAAAGTTCAAGAGTCTGGACCTGTACTCCAACTACCTGGTGGGCAGCATCCCCACGGGCACCTGGTCCTTCTGCAACAGCGGCAGCAACTGCTTCGCCAGCACTGGCAGCTGCGCCGGCACTCAGCGCGCCGCCACCGACTGCGCCATCTGCGGCAGCACGGACGGCGCCGGCACGCTGTGCGGTGGCAGGGCGTGCATACCGGACGCAGACGCACGCATCTCTGGGCAGGTCAAGAACTCGGGGCGCTCAGGTGGCGCTCTACTGCTCTGCGCTCTACATGAATGCCGGCGACGGTAAGTCTCAGACCCATCCGTTTGACGTTCCGCTGTCCCGCTCTCTGCGTGCCTGTGGCACATCGCTATCTCCCTCTCCTCGCCCTCCCTCCCCTGTTTTTCGCCACTTCCCCCATCAGCGGCGGCTCTGCTCAACATCAAGACGGCCATGGGGCTCACCTTCACCAACTGGGCCACCACGGTTCCTTGCCGCCTCGAGGGCAATGCTGCTGGCGCTAACGAGTGGGACCGTGTCAGCTGCACATCCGACGGCCGCCTCTACTCCATGTGAGTGCAGCGGTGAAGGCGTGGCGCGTGAGCTGCGCCTGCAATCCGCCTCTCCTTGGCTGACCTCCATGTACGCTACGTTGTGCGCCGCACGCTTTGCCTCACCCGTGTGTTGCTTCCCTTGGTGTGGCTTTGGCCACTGGCAGAAACCTGGACTCCGCAGGTCTTGTGCGCAAGAGCTTCCCTTCAGACATCTCCAAGCTCACAACGCTGGGCCTTGTGTGAGTGCCCCTGCCCATGGTGTGTGAGTGCGCTGCCCATGGTGTGAGTGCGCTTCAGGTCTGGTAGGAGTCAAATGAGCCGTGCCTGCATGCGCTCGTGCGTGCGTGCATGCGTGCGTGCATGGTGCGTGCATGCGTGCGTGCATGCCTGCGTGCGTGGATGCTTGTTTGGGGCCGTGCATTGATGATGATTCTCGGCACTATGTGAGTCCAGCCTGACCCTTAGCGTTTCCCTGGTCCGCGCGCAGGGTGATGCCGTGGAACTTCATTGATGGAAGCCTCGCAGACTACCTCAAGGATTTCTCTACGCTGACAAACTTTGAACACCCTGTGAGTGCCATTTTGAAAGCCAGGTGGGTGCTTGCTATTGGAAAGCCATGTAGGAAGCAGCTATTGGGATTGAGGGCCATGGGAGTACGGTACGAACCCAACTATGTTGCATGAGGAGTAGGACCCCGACTGGCTTGCGAGTGTTAACGCGTGTGCCTCATCGCTCCCTCTCATGTTGTGCCTTCCTTCTGCTTCCTCGTCTCTCTCTACTTGTGCCGGAGCCATGCCAACTCTCAACCATTTCCCTCTCTTAAGTGTCGCCCCCTTTCTCTTTCATTGTTCCCCTCTGCCAGAGCCATGCAGTACATGTACTTCTCGGGTTCGTTCCCCAGCATACTCATGAGTCTGCCCAGCCTGACCAATGCGTAAGTACAGAATGTAGAGGCTTTGCTCTCTCCCCCTCTCTTCATTCCCTTCCCGGTGTCTCTGTTTCGGGCTCCTTCTCTCGCCATCCTCCACGTTCCCTCCATCCTTCTTTGAACAATGCTTGCATGAGAAGAGCTTCGCCCTCTGGAGGCAAATCCACACCACCAATCACTGGTCTCGACGTGTCCAATCACTGCCCTCCACGCAGCCAATCGCTGCCCTGCATAAGACCAATCACTGCCCGGCATAAGACCAATCACTGCCCGGCATAAGACCAATCACTGCCCTGCACGCCACCAACCACTGCCCTCGACACTGCCAATCGCTGCCCTGCATAAGACCAATCATTCCCCTGCACGGCACCAATTACTGCCCGAACATTGAACACCTATCGCTTGTGTCTGCTCCCCACCCCATTGCAGGGCGCTCCGCTTCAACTACCTGACGGGCACGGTCCCCACAGCCATCACAAAGTTGAAGAGTCTGGACCTGTACTCCAACTACCTGGTGGGAAGCATCCCCACGGGCACCTGGTCCTTCTGCAACAGCGGCAGCAACTGCTTCGCCAGCACTGGCAGCTGCGCCGGCAGCCAGCGCGCCGTCACCGCGTGCGCCATATGTGGCAGCACGGATGGTACTGGCACGCTGTGCGGTGGCACCAAGCCGTGCGTGCCAGACGCCGACACGGCTATTGCCAGCAAGGTCAAGAACTTCGGCGCTCAAGTGGCGCTCAACTGCTATACACTCTACATGGATGCCGGTGACGGTAAGGCTTAAACCCATCCGTTTGACGATTCCCTGTCCCGCTCTCTGCGTGCCTGTGGCCCATCGCTACCTCCCTCTCCTCGCCCTCCATCCCCTGTTTTCGCCACTTCCCCCATCAGCGGCGGTTCTGCTCAACATCAAGACGGCCATGGGGCTCACCTTCACCAACTGGGCCACCACCAATCCCTGCCGCCTGGAGGGCGCCAGTGCCAGTGCTGGCGAGTGGGACCGCGTCAGCTGCACCGCTGACCGCCGCCTCTTCATGATGTGAGTGCACCCGTGCATCCGTTCACCCGTTCACTCGTGCTGTGAACCCAATTGAGCGGAAAGCCCGGTGGAATCGTTGTGGTGAGGTTGTTTGCTCCAATTGTAGCAACTTTGGATTTGTTTCACTCATCTCGTTTCCAAATCTGTGCGGTGTGCATGGGCAGCAACCTGGACTCCATGAACCTCGTGCGCAAGAGCTTCCCGTCCGGCATCTCAAACCTCACCGGGCTGGGCATGGTGTAAGTGTGCTGGGCATGGTGTGAGTGTGCTGGCCATGGTGTGAGTGTGCTGGCCATGGTGTGAGTGTGCTGGCCATGGTGTGAGTGTGCTGGCCATGGTGTGAGTGTGCTGGCCATGGTGTGAGTGTGCTGGCCATGGTGTGAGTGTGCTGGCCATGGTGTGAGTGTGCTGGCCATGGTGTGAGTGTGCTGGCCATGGTGTGAGTGTGCTGGCCATGGTGTGAGTGTGCTGGCCATGGTGTGATTGCGGGTGGCCATGTTGCGATTGTGCTGGCGTGTTGCGATTGTGCTGGTGGTGTTTGTGGTCCAAAAATTCTCTATCAATTCCACGCTACAAGGCTGGGAGGAGTTGCATGAGCTGTGCAGGCATGAGTCTTCAAGTCTGTTGTGGACGTGTTGCTGGCGATCGTCACACGGCCGTGCAGCATAAGTGTGGCGGTGCGGCTGAAGTGTAACCGTGTGGCTGAGGTCTGACCGTGCCAGCCTGACCCTCAGCGTTTCCTTTGCGGCGTGCAGGTGGATGCCGTGGAACTTCATTGATGGCAACCTTGAGACCTACCTCAAGGATTTCTCGGCGCTCACCAACTTGAAGACCCTGTGAGTGCCAACTTGAAAGTGCCATGGCTATGGGCTATTTAGCTCCACTCGATTGGCATGAGGGTATTATTGACTATTGGGTTTTCGAATCAAAATGCATGTGGGTATCAAGTATTGGGTTCGAAGGCCATGTTAGTAGTGTGGCCGCAGGGAGAGCCTGTATGTGTAATCCCTCCTCCTCCTATTTCACTCTCTCAGGTGTGCTTGCCTGGCTTTTCCGTTTCCCTCTCTGCCAGGGCCATGCAGTACATGTACTTCTCCGGGGTCTTTTCCAAGCGTGCTCATGAACCTGCCCAGCCTTACTAGCGTGTAAGTACAGAATAGAGGCCCATGGGTCGTACCAGCATGGCTTTTTGTCATATCCTCTCGACCCAAAGTGTTTTCCGGAAGCAAAGGTTGAGGCGGCCAATCACTGCCCTCCAAGGGCTCCAGAAGGTTCACCTTGCCAAACGCTATCTTCGGTGCACCCCACCCCTGCAGCACGTTCCGCTTCAACTACCTGACGGGCACAGTCCCCACGGCCATCACAAAGTTCAAGAGTCTGGACCTGTACTCCAACTACCTGGTGGGCAGCATCCCCACGGGCACCTGGTCCTTCTGCAACAGCGGCAGCAACTGCTTCGCCAGCACTGGCAGCTGCGCCGGCACTCAGCGCGCCGTCACCGACTGCGCCATCTGCGGCAGCACGGACGGCGCCGGCACGCTGTGCGGTGGCAGGGCGTGCATACCGGATGCAGACGCACGCATCTCTGGGCAGGTCAAGAACTCGGGCGCTCAGGTGGCGCTCTACTGCTCTGCGCTCTACATGAATGCCGGCGACGGTAAGTCTCAGACCCATCCGTTTGACGTTCCGCTGTCCCGCTCTCTGCGTGCCTGTGGCACATCGCTATCTCCCTCTCCTCGCCCTCCCTCCCCTGTTTTCGCCACTTCCCCCATCAGCGGCGGCTCTGCTCAACATCAAGACAGCCATGGGGCTCACCTTCACCAACTGGGCCACCACGGTTCCTTGCCGCCTCGAGGGCAATGCTGCTGGCGCTAACGAGTGGGACCGTGTCAGCTGCACATCCGACGGCCGCCTCTACTCCATGTGAGTGCAGCGGTGAAGGCGTGGCGCGTGAGCTGCGCCTGCAATCCGCCTCTCCTTGGCTGACCTCCATGTACGCTACGTTGTGCGCCGCACGCTTTGCCTCACCCGTGTGTTGCTTCCCTTGGTGTGGCTTTGGCCACTGGCAGAAACCTGGACTCCGCAGGTCTTGTGCGCAAGAGCTTTCCTTCAGACATCTCCAAGCTCACAACGCTGGGCCTTGTGTGAGTGCCCCTGCCCATGGTGTGTGAGTGCGCTGCCCATGGTGTGAGTGCGCTTCAGGTCTGGTAGGAGTCATATGAGCCGTGCCTGCATGCGCTCGTGCGTGCGTGCATGCGTGCGTGCATGTGTGCGTGCATGCGTGCGTGCATGCCTGCGTGCGTGGATGCTTGTTTGGGGCCGTGCATTGATGATGATTCTCGCACTATGTGAGTCCAGCCTGACCCTTAGCGTTTCCCTGGTCCGCGCGCAGGGTGATGCCGTGGAACTTCATTGATGGAAGCCTCGCAGACTACCTCAAGGATTTCTCTACGCTGACAAACTTGAACACCCTGTGAGTGCCATTTTGAAAGCCACGTGGGTGCTTGCTATTGGAAAGCCATGTAGGAAGCAGCTATTGGGATTGAGGGCCATGGGAGTACGGTACGAACCCAACTATGTTGCGTGAGGAGTAGGACCCCGACTGGCTTGCGAGTGTTAACGCGTGTGCCTCATATCGCTCCCTCTCATGTTGTGCCTTCCTTCTGCTTCCTCGTCTCTCTCTACTTGTGCCGGAGCCATGCCAACTCTCAACCATTTCCCTTTCTTAAGTGTCGCCCCCTTTCTCTTTCATTGTTCCCCTCTGCCAGAGCCATGCAGTACATGTACTTCTCGGGTTCGTTCCCCAGCATACTCATGAGTCTGCCCAGCCTGACCAATGCGTAAGTACAGAATGTAGAGGCTTTGCTCTCTCCCCCTCTCTTCATTCCCTTCCCGGTGTCTCTGTTTCGGGCTCCTCTCGCCATCCTCCACGTTCCCTCCATCCTTCTTTGAACAATGCTTGCATGAGAAGAGCTTCGCCCTCTGGAGGCAAATCCACACCACCAATCACTGGTCTCAACGTGTCCAATCACTGCCCTCCACGCAGCCAATCGCTGCCCTGCATAAGACCAATCACTGCCCTGCATAAGACCAATCACTGCCCTGCACGCCACCAATCACTGCCCGAACATTGAACACCTATCGCTTGTGTCTGCTCCCCACCCCATTGCAGGGCGCTCCGCTTCAACTACCTGACGGGCACGGTCCCCACAGCCATCACAAAGTTGAAGAGTCTGGACCTGTACTCCAACTATCTGGTGGGAAGCATCCCCACGGGCACCTGGTCCTTCTGCAACAGCGGCAGCAACTGCTTCGCCAGCACTGGCAGCTGCGCCGGCAGCCAGCGCGCCGTCACCCGCGTGCGCCATATGTGGCAGCACGGATGGTACTGGCACGCTGTGCGGTGGCACCAAGCCGTGCGTGCCAGACGCCGACACGGCTATTGCCAGCAAGGTCAAGAACTTCGGCGCTCAAGTGGCGCTCAACTGCTATACACTCTACATGGATGCCGGTGACGGTAAGGCTTAAACCCATCCGTTTGACGATTCCCTGTCCCGCTCTCTGCGTGCCTGTGGCCCATCGCTACCTCCCTCTCCTCGCCCTCCATCCCCTGTTTTCGCCACTTCCCCATCAGCGGCGGTTCTGCTCAACATCAAGACGGCCATGGGGCTCACCTTCACCAACTGGGCCACCACCAATCCCTGCCGCCTGGAGGGCGCCAGTGCCAGTGCTGGCGAGTGGGACCGCGTCAGCTGCACCGCTGACCGCCGCCTCTTCATGATGTGAGTGCACCCGTGCATCCGTTCACCCGTTCACTCGTGCTGTGAACCCAATGGAGCGGAAAGCCCGGTGGAATCGTGGTGGTGAGGTTGTTTGCTCCAATTGTAGCAACTTTGGATTTGTTTCACTCATCTCGTTTCCAAATCTGTGCGGTGCGCATGGGCAGCAACCTGGACTCCATGAACCTCGTGCGCAAGAGCTTCCCGTCCGACATCTCCAACCTCACCGGGCTGGGCATGGTGTAAGTGTGCTGGGCATGGTGTGAGTGTGCTGGCCATGGTGTGAGTGTGCTGGCCATGGTGTGAGTGTGCTGGCCATGGTGTGAGTGTGCTGGGCATGGTGTGAGTGTGCTGGCCATGGTGTGAGTGTGCTGGCCATGGTGTGAGTGCGCTGGCCATGGTGTGAGTGCGCTGGCCATGTTGTGATTGCGCTGGCCATGTTGCGATTGTGCTGGTGGTGTTTGTGGTCCAAAAATTCTCTATCAATTCCACGCTACAAGGCTGGGAGGAGTTGTATGAGCTGTGCAGGCATGAGTCTTCAAGTCTGTTGTGCACCTGTCGCCGGCGATCGTCAGACGGCCGTGCAGCATAAGTGTGGCGGTGCGGCTGAAGTGTGACCGTGTGGCTGAGGTCTGACCGTGCCAGCCTGACCCTCAGCGTTTCCTTTGCGGCGTGCAGGTGGATGCCGTGGAACTTCATTGATGGCAACCTTGAGACCTACCTCAAGGATTTCTCGGCGCTCACCAACTTGAAGACTCTGTGAGTGCCAACTTGAAAGTGCCATGGCTATGAGCTATTTAGCTCCACTCGATTGGCATGAGGGTATTATTGACTATAGGGTTTTCAAATCAAAATGCATGTGGGTATCAAGTATTGGGTTCGAAGGCCATGTTAGTAGTGTGGCCGCAGGGAGAGCCTGTATGTGTAATCCCTCCTCCTCCTATTTCACTCTCTCAGGTGTGCTTGCCTTGCTTTTCCGTTTCCCTCTCTGCCAGGGCCATGCAGTACATGTACTTCTCGGGGTCTTTTCCAAGCGTGCTCATGAACCTGCCCAGCCTTACTAGCGTGTAAGTACAGAATAGAGGCCCATGGGTCGTACCAGCATGGCTTTTTGTCATATCCTCTCGACCCAAGGTGTCTTCCGGAAGCAAAGGTTGAGGCGGCCAATCACTGCCCTCCAAGGGCCCCAGAAGGTTCACCTTGCAAACGCTATCTTCGGTGCACCCCACCCCTGCAGCACGTTCCGCTTCAACTACCTGACGGGCACGGTCCCACGGCCATCACAAAGTTCAAGAGTCTGGACCTGTACTCCAACTACCTGGTGGGCAGCATCCCCACGGGCACCTGGTCCTTCTGCAACAGCGGCAGCAACTGCTTCGCCAGCACTGGCAGCTGCGCCGGCACTCAGCGCGCCGCCACCGACTGCGCCATCTGCGGCAGCACGGACGGCGCCGGCACGCTGTGCGGTGGCAGGGCGTGCATACCGGACGCAGACGCACGCATCTCTGGGCAGGTCAAGAACTCGGGCGCTCAGGTGGCGCTCTACTGCTCTGCGCTCTACATGAATGCCGGCGACGGTAAGTCTCAGACCCATCCGTTTGACGTTCCGCTGTCCCGCTCTCTGCGTGCCTGTGGCACATCGCTATCTCCCTCTCCTCGCCCTCCCTCCCCTGTTTTCGCCACTTCCCCCATCAGCGGCGGCTCTGCTCAACATCAAGACGGCCATGGGGCTCACCTTCACCAACTGGGCCACCACGGTTCCTTGCCGCCTCGAGGGCAATGCTGCTGGCGCTAACGAGTGGGACCGTGTCAGCTGCACATCCGACGGCCGCCTCTACTCCATGTGAGTGCAGCGGTGAAGGCGTGGCGCGTGAGCTGCGCCTGCAATCCGCCTCTCCTTGGCTGACCTCCATGTACGCTACGTTGTGTGCCGCACGCTTTGCCTCACCCGTGTGTTGCTTCCCTTGGTGTGGCTTTGGCCACTGGCAGAAACCTGGACTCCGCAGGTCTTGTGCGCAAGAGCTTCCCTTCAGACATCTCCAAGCTCACAACGCTGGGCCTTGTGTGAGTGCCCCTGCCCATGGTGTGTGAGTGCGCTGCCCATGGTGTGAGTGCGCTTCAGGTCTGGTAGGAGTCATATGAGCCGTGCCTGCATGCGCTCGTGCGTGCGTGCATGCGTGCGTGCGTGCGTGCATGCGTGCGTGCATGCCTGCGTGCGTGGATGCTTGTTTGGGGCCGTGCATTGATGATGATTCTCGCACTATGTGAGTCCAGCCTGACCCTTAGCGTTTCCCTGGTCCGCGCGCAGGTGATGCCGTGGAACTTCATTGATGGAAGCCTCGCAGACTACCTCAAGGATTTCTCTACGCTGACAAACTTGAACACCCCTGTGAGTGCCATTTTGAAAGCCAGGTGGGTGCTTGCTATTGGAAAGCCATGTAGGAAGCAGCTATTGGGATTGAGGGCCATGGGAGTACGGTATGAACCCAACTATGTTGCATGAGGAGTAGGACCCCGACTGGCTTGCGAGTGTTAACGCGTGTGCCTCATCGCTCCCTCTCATGTTGTGCCTTCCTTCTGCTTCCTCGTCTCTCTCTACTTGTGCCGGAGCCATGCCAACTCTCAACCATTTCCCTCTCTTAAGTGTCGCCCCCTTTCTCTTTCATTGTTCCCCTCTGCCAGAGCCATGCAGTACATGTACTTCTCGGGTTCGTTCCCCAGCATACTCATGAGTCTGCCCAGCCTGACCAATGCGTAAGTACAGAATGTAGAGGCTTTGCTCTCTCCCCCTCTCTTCATTCCCTTCCCGGTGTCTCTGTTTCGGGCTCCTTCTCTCGCCATCCTCCACGTTCCCTCCATCCTTCTTTGAACAATGCTTGCATGAGAAGAGCTTCGCCCTCTGGAGGCAAATCCACACCACCAATCACTGGTCTCGACGTGTCCAATCACTGCCTCCACGCAGCCAATCGCTGCCCTGCATAAGACCAATCACTGCCCGGCATAAGACCAATCACTGCCCGGCATAAGACCAATCACTGCCCTGCACGCCACCAACCACTGCCCTCGACACTGCCAATCGCTGCCCTGCATAAGACCAATCATTCCCCTGCACGGCACCAATTACTGCCCGAACATTGAACACCTATCGCTTGTGTCTGCTCCCACCCC
Source organism: Closterium sp. NIES-67 (assembly GCA_027943415.1). Lineage (NCBI taxonomy): Eukaryota > Viridiplantae > Streptophyta > Zygnematophyceae > Desmidiales > Closteriaceae > Closterium > Closterium sp. NIES-67. The sequence continues at coordinate 522,332 of BQMB01000723.1, read as the reverse complement.
ATTGCAGGGCGCTCCGCTTCAACTACCTGACGGGCACGGTCCCCACAGCCATCACAAAGTTGAAGAGTCTGGACCTGTACTCCAACTACCTGGTGGGAAGCATCCCCACGGGCACCTGGTCCTTCTGCAACAGCGGCAGCAACTGCTTCGCCAGCACTGGCAGCTGCGCCGGCAGCCAGCGCGCCGTCACCGCGTGCGCCATATGTGGCAGCACGGATGGTACTGGCACGCTGTGCGGTGGCACCAAGCCGTGCGTGCCAGACGCCGACACGGCTATTGCCAGCAAGGTCAAGAACTTCGGCGCTCAAGTGGCGCTCAACTGCTATACACTCTACATGGATGCCGGTGACGGTAAGGCTTAAACCCATCCGTTTGACGATTCCCTGTCCCGCTCTCTGCGTGCCTGTGGCCCATCGCTACCTCCCTCTCCTCGCCTCCATCCCCTGTTTTCGCCACTTCCCCCATCAGCGGCGGTTCTGCTCAACATCAAGACGGCCATGGGGCTCACCTTCACCAACTGGGCCACCACCAATCCCTGCCGCCTGGAGGGCGCCAGTGCCAGTGCTGGCGAGTGGGACCGCGTCAGCTGCACCGCTGACCGCCGCCTCTTCATGATGTGAGTGCACCCGTGCATTCGTTCACCCCGTTCACTCGTGCTGTGAACCCAATGGAGCGGAAAGCCCGGTGGAATCGTTGTGGTGAGGTTGTTTGCTCCAATTGTAGCAACTTTGGATTTGTTTCACTCATCTCGTTTCCAAATCTGTGCGGTGCGCATGGGCAGCAACCTGGACTCCATGACCTCGTGCGCAAGAGCTTCCCGTCCGACATCTCCAACCTCACCGGGCTGGGCATGGTGTAAGTGTGCTGGGCATGGTGTGAGTGTGCTGGCCATGGTGTGAGTGTGCTGGCCATGGTGTGAGTGTGCTGGCCATGGTGTGAGTGTGCTGGCCATGGTGTGAGTGTGCTGGCCATGGTGTGAGTGCGCTGGCCATGGTGTGAGTGCGCTGGCCATGTTGCGATTGCGCTGGCCATGTTGCGATTGTGCTGGTGGTGTTTGTGGTCCAAAAATTCTCTATCAATTCCACGCTACAAGGCTGGGAGGAGTTGCATGAGCTGTGCAGGCATGAGTGTTCAAGTCTGTTGTGCACCTGTCGCCGGCGATCGTCACACGGCCGTGCAGCATAAGTGTGGCGGTGCGGCTGAAGTGTGACCGTGTGGCTGAGGTCTGACCGTGCCAGCCTGACCCTCAGCGTTTCCTTTGCGGCGTGCAGGTGGATGCCGTGGAACTTCATTGATGGCAACCTTGAGACCTACCTCAAGGATTTCTCGGCGCTCACCAACTTGAAGACTCTGTGAGTGCCAACTTGAAAGTGCCATGGCTATGAGCTATTTAGCTCCACTCGATTGGCATGAGGGTATTATTGACTATAGGGTTTTCAAATCAAAATGCATGTGGGTATCAAGTATTGGGTTCGAAGGCCATGTTAGTAGTGTGGCCGCAGGGAGAGCCTGTATGTGTAATCCCTCCTCCTCCTATTTCACTCTCTCAGGTGTGCTTGCCTCGCATTTCCGTTTCCCTCTCTGCCAGGGCCATGCAGTACATGTACTTCTCGGGGTCTTTTCCAAGCGTGCTCATGAACCTGCCCAGCCTTACTAGCGTGTAAGTACAGAATAGAGGCCCATGGGTCGTACCAGCATGGCTTTTTGTCATATCCTCTCGACCCAAGGTGTCTTCCGGAAGCAAAGGTTGAGGCGGCCAATCACTGCCCTCCAAGGGCCCCAGAAGGTTCACCTTGCCAAACGCTATCTTCGGTGCACCCCACCCCTGCAGCACGTTCCGCTTCAACTACCTGACGGGCACGGTCCCCACGGCCATCACAAAGTTCAAGAGTCTGGACCTGTACTCCAACTACCTGGTGGGCAGCATCCCCACGGGCACCTGGTCCTTCTGCAACAGCGGCAGCAACTGCTTCGCCAGCACTGGCAGCTGCGCCGGCACTCAGCGCGCCGCCACCGACTGCGCCATCTGCGGCAGCACGGACGGCGCCGGCACGCTGTGCGGTGGCAGGGCGTGCATACCGGACGCAGACGCACGCATCTCTGGGCAGGTCAAGAACTCGGGCGCTCAGGTGGCGCTCTACTGCTCTGCGCTCTACATGAATGCCGGCGACGGTAAGTCTCAGACCCATCCGTTTGACGTTCCGCTGTCCCGCTCTCTGCGTGCCTGTGGCACATCGCTATCTCCCTCTCCTCGCCCTCCCTCCCCTGTTTTCGCCACTTCCCCCATCAGCGGCGGCTCTGCTCAACATCAAGACGGCCATGGGGCTCACCTTCACCAACTGGGCCACCACGGTTCCTTGCCGCCTCGAGGGCAATGCTGCTGGCGCTAACGAGTGGGACCGTGTCAGCTGCACATCCGACGGCCGCCTCTACTCCATGTGAGTGCAGCGGTGAAGGCGTGGCGCGTGAGCTGCGCCTGCAATCCGCCTCTCCTTGGCTGACCTCCATGTACGCTACGTTGTGCGCCGCACGCTTTGCCTCACCCGTGTGTTGCTTCCCTTGGTGTGGCTTTGGCCACTGGCAGAAACCTGGACTCCGCAGGTCTTGTGCGCAAGAGCTTCCCTTCAGACATCTCCAAGCTCACAACGCTGGGCCTTGTGTGAGTGCCCCTGCCCATGGTGTGTGAGTGCGCTGCCCATGGTGTGAGTGCGCTTCAGGTCTGGTAGGAGTCAAATGAGCCGTGCCTGCATGCGCTCGTGCGTGCGTGCATGCGTGCGTGCGTGCGTGCATGCGTGCGTGCATGCCTGCGTGCGTGGATGCTTGTTTGGGGCCGTGCATTGATGATGATTCTTGCACTATGTGAGTCCAGCCTGACCCTTAGTGTTTCCCTGGTCCGCGCGCAGGGTGATGCCGTGGAACTTCATTGATGGAAGCCTCGCAGACTACCTCAAGGATTTCTCTACGCTGACAAACTTGAACACCCTGTGAGTGCCATTTTGAAAGCCAGGTGGGTGCTTGCTATTGGAAAGCCATGTAGGAAGCAGCTATTGGGATTGAGGGCCATGGGAGTACGGTACGAACCCAACTATGTTGCATGAGGAGTAGGACCCCGACTGGCTTGCGAGTGTTAACGCGTGTGCCTCATATCGCTCCCTCTCATGTTGTGCCTTCCTTCTGCTTCCTCGTCTCTCTCTACTTGTGCCGGAGCCATGCCAACTCTCAACCATTTCCCTCTCTTAAGTGTCGCCCCCTTTCTCTTTCATTGTTCCCCTCTGCCAGAGCCATGCAGTACATGTACTTCTCGGGTTCGTTCCCCAGCATACTCATGAGCCTGCCCAGCCTGACCAATGCGTAAGTACAGAATGTAGAGGCTTTGCTCTCTCCCCCTCTCTTCATTCCCTTCCCGGTGTCTCTGTTTCGGGCTCCTTCTCTCGCCATCCTCCACGTTCCCTCCATCCTTCTTTGAACAATGCTTGCATGAGAAGAGCTTCGCCCTCTGGAGGCAAATCCACACCACCAATCACTGGTCTCGACGTGTCCAATCACTGCCCTCCACGCAGCCAATCGCTGCCCTGCATAAGACCAATCACTGCCCGGCATAAGACCAATCACTGCCCGGCATAAGACCAATCACTGCCCTGCACGCCACCAACCACTGCCCTCGACACTGCCAATCGCTGCCCTGCATAAGACCAATCATTCCCCTGCACGGCACCAATTACTGCCCGAACATTGAACACCTATCGCTTGTGTCTGCTCCCCACCCCATTGCAGGGCGCTCCGCTTCAACTACCTGACGGGCACGGTCCCACAGCCATCACAAAGTTGAAGAGTCTGGACCTGTACTCCAACTACCTGGTGGGAAGCATCCCCACGGGCACCTGGTCCTTCTGCAACAGCGGCAGCAACTGCTTCGCCAGCACTGGCAGCTGCGCCGGCAGCCAGCGCGCCGTCACCGCGTGCGCCATATGTGGCAGCACGGATGGTACTGGCACGCTGTGCGGTGGCACCAAGCCGTGCGTGCCAGACGCCGACACGGCTATTGCCAGCAAGGTCAAGAACTTCGGCGCTCAAGTGGCGCTCAACTGCTATACACTCTACATGGATGCCGGTGACGGTAAGGCTTAAACCCATCCGTTTGACGATTCCCTGTCCCGGTCTCTGCGTGCCTGTGGCCCATCGCTACCTCCCTCTCCTCGCCCTCCATCCCCTGTTTTCGCCACTTCCCCCATCAGCGGCGGTTCTGCTCAACATCAAGACGGCCATGGGGCTCACCTTCACCAACTGGGCCACCACCAATCCCTGCCGCCTGGAGGGCGCCAGTGCCAGTGCTGGCGAGTGGGACCGCGTCAGCTGCACCGCTGACCGCCGCCTCTTCATGATGTGAGTGCACCCGTGCATCCGTTCACCCGTTCACTCGTGCTGTGAACCCAATGGAGCGGAAAGCCCGGTGGAATCGTTGTGGTGAGGTTGTTTGCTCCAATTGTAGCAACTTTGGATTTGTTTCACTCATCTCGTTTCCAAATCTGTGCGGTGCGCATGGGCAGCAACCTGGACTCCATGAACCTCGTGCGCAAGAGCTTCCCGTCTGACATCTCCAACCTCACCGGGCTGGGCATGGTGTAAGTGTGCTGGGCATGGTGTGAGTGTGCTGGCCATGGTGTGAGTGTGCTGGCCATGGTGTGAGTGTGCTGGCCATGGTGTGAGTGTGCTGGGCATGGTGTGAGTGTGCTGGCCATGGTGTGAGTGTGCTGGCCATGGTGTGAGTGCGCTGGCCATGGTGTGAGTGCGCTGGCCATGTTGCGATTGCGCTGGCCATGTTGCGATTGTGCTGGTGGTGTTTGTGGTCCAAAAATTCTCTATCAATTCCACGCTACAAGGCTGGGAGGAGTTGCATGAGCTGTGCAGGCATGAGTCTTCAAGTCTGTTGTGCACCTGTCGCCGGCGATCGTCAGACGGCCGTGCAGCATAAGTGTGGCGGTGCGGCTGAAGTGTGACCGTGTGGCTGAGGTCTGACCGTGCCAGCCTGACCCTCAGCGTTTCCTTTGCGGCGTTCAGGTGGATGCCGTGGAACTTCATTGATGGCAACCTTGAGACCTACCTCAAGGATTTCTCGGCGCTCACCAACTTGAAGACTCTGTGAGTGCCAACTTGAAAGTGCCATGGCTATGAGCTATTTAGCTCCACTCGATTGGCATGAGGGTATTATTGACTATAGGGTTTTCAAATCAAAATGCATGTGGGTATCAAGTATTGGGTTCGAAGGCCATGTTAGTAGTGTGGCCGCAGGGAGAGCCTGTATGTGTAATCCCTCCTCCTCCTATTTCACTCTCTCAGGTGTGCTTGCCTTGCTTTTCCGTTTCCCTCTCTGCCAGGGCCATGCAGTACATGTACTTCTCGGGGTCTTTTCCAAGTGTGCTCATGAACCTGCCCAGCCTTACTAGCGTGTAAGTACAGAATAGAGGCCCATGGGTCGTACCAGCATGGCTTTTTGTCATATCCTCTCGACCCAAGGTGTCTTCCGGAAGCAAAGGTTGAGGCGGCCAATCACTGCCCTCCAAGGGCCCCAGAAGGTTCACCTTGCCAAACGCTATCTTCGGTGCACCCCACCCCTGCAGCACGTTCCGCTTCAACTACCTGACGGGCACGGTCCCCACGGCCATCACAAAGTTCAAGAGTCTGGACCTGTACTCCAACTACCTGGTGGGCAGCATCCCCACGGGCACCTGGTCCTTCTGCAACAGCGGCAGCAACTGCTTCGCCAGCACTGGCAGCTGCGCCGGCACTCCAGCGCGCCGCCACCGGACTGCGCCATCTGCGGCAGCACGGACGGCGCCGGCACGCTGTGCGGTGGCAGGGCGTGCATACCGGACGCAGACGCACGCATCTCTGGGCAGGTCAAGAACTCGGGCGCTCAGGTGGCGCTCTACTGCTCTGCGCTCTACATGAATGCCGGCGACGGTAAGTCTCAGACCCATCCGTTTGACGTTCCGCTGTCCCGCTCTCTGCGTGCCTGTGGCACATCGCTATCTCCCTCTCCTCGCCCTCCCTCCCCTGTTTTCGCCACTTCCCCCATCAGCGGCGGCTCTGCTCAACATCAAGACGGCCATGGGGCTCACCTTCAGCAACTGGGCTACCACGGTTCCTTGCCGCCTCGAGGGCAATGCTGCTGGCGCTAACGAGTGGGACCGTGTCAGCTGCACATCCGACGGCCGCCTCTACTCCATGTGAGTGCAGCGGTGAAGGCGTGGCGCGTGAGCTGCGCCTGCAATCCGCCTCTCCTTGGCTGACCTCCATGTACGCTACGTTGTGCGCCGCACGCTTTGCCTCACCCGTGTGTTGCTTCCCTTGGTGTGGCTTTGGCCACTGGCAGAAACCTGGACTCCGCAGGTCTTGTGCGCAAGAGCTTCCCTTCAGACATCTCCAAGCTCACAACGCTGGGCCTTGTGTGAGTGCCCCTGCCCATGGTGTGTGAGTGCGCTGCCCATGGTGTGAGTGCGCTTCAGGTCTGGTAGGAGTCAAATGAGCCGTGCCTGCATGCGCTCGTGCGTGCGTGCATGCGTGCGTGCATGTGTGCGTGCATGCGTGCGTGCATGCCTGCGTGCGTGGATGCTTGTTTGGGGCCGTGCATTGATGATGATTCTCGCACTATGTGAGTCCAGCCTGACCCTTAGCGTTTCCCTGGTCCGCGCGCAGGGTGATGCCGTGGAACTTCATTGATGGAAGCCTCGCAGACTACCTCAAGGATTTCTCTACGCTGACAAACTTGAACACCCTGTGAGTGCCATTTTGAAAGCCAGGTGGGTGCTTGCTATTGGAAAGCCATGTAGGAAGCAGCTATTGGGATTGAGGGCCATGGGAGTACGGTATGAACCCAACTATGTTGCATGAGGAGTAGGACCCCGACTGGCTTGCGAGTGTTAACGCGTGTGCCTCATCGCTCCCTCTCATGTTGTGCCTTCCTTCTGCTTCCTCGTCTCTCTCTACTTGTGCCGGAGCCATGCCAACTCTCAACCATTTCCCTCTCTTAAGTGTCGCCCCCTTTCTCTTTCATTGTTCCCCTCTGCCAGAGCCATGCAGTACATGTACTTCTCGGGTTCGTTCCCCAGCATACTCATGAGTCTGCCCAGCCTGACCAATGCGTAAGTACAGAATGTAGAGGCTTTGCTCTCTCCCCCTCTCTTCATTCCCTTCCCGGTGTCTCTGTTTCGGGCTCCTTCTCTCGCCATCCTCCACGTTCCCTCCATCCTTCTTTGAACAATGCTTGCATGAGAAGAGCTTCGCCCTCTGGAGGCAAATCCACACAACCAATCACTGGTCTCGACGTGTCCAATCACTGCCCTCCACGCAGCCAATCGCTGCCCTGCATAAGACCAATCACTGCCCGGCATAAGACCAATCACTGCCCGGCATAAGACCAATCACTGCCCTGCACGCCACCAACCACTGCCCTCGACACTGCCAATCGCTGCCCTGCATAAGACCAATCATTCCCCTGCACGGCACCAATTACTGCCCGAACATTGAACACCTATCGCTTGTGTCTGCTCCCCACCCCATTGCAGGGCGCTCCGCTTCAACTACCTGACGGGCACGGTCCCCACAGCCATCACAAAGTTGAAGAGTCTGGACCTGTACTCCAACTACCTGGTGGGAAGCATCCCCACGGGCACCTGGTCCTTCTGCAACAGCGGCAGCAACTGCTTCGCCAGCACTGGCAGCTGCGCCGGCAGCCAGCGTGCCGTCACCGCGTGCGCCATATGTGGCAGCACGGATGGTACTGGCACGCTGTGCGGTGGCACCAAGCCGTGCGTGCCAGACGCCGACACGGCTATTGCCAGCAAGGTCAAGAACTTCGGCGCTCAAGTGGCGCTCAACTGCTATACACTCTACATGGATGCCGGTGACGGTAAGGCTTAAACCCATCCGTTTGACGATTCCCTGTCCCGGTCTCTGCGTGCCTGTGGCCCATCGCTACCTCCCTCTCCTCGCCCTCCATCCCCTGTTTTCGCCACTTCCCCCATCAGCGGCGGTTCTGCTCAACATCAAGACGGCCATGGGGCTCACCTTCACCAACTGGGCCACCACCAATCCCTGCCGCCTGGAGGGCGCCAGTGCCAGTGCTGGCGAGTGGGACCGCGTCAGCTGCACCGCTGACCGCCGCCTCTTCATGATGTGAGTGCACCCGTGCATCCGTTCACCCGTTCACTCGTGCTGTGAACCCAATTGAGCGGAAAGCCCGGTGGAATCGTTGTGGTGAGGTTGTTTGCTCCAATTGTAGCAACTTTGGATTTGTTTCACTCATCTCGTTTCCAAATCTGTGCGGTGCGCATGGGCAGCAACCTGGACTCCATGAACCTCGTGCGCAAGAGCTTCCCGTCCGGCATCTCCAACCTCACCGGGCTGGGCATGGTGTAAGTGTGCTGGGCATGGTGTGAGTGTGCTGGGCATGGTGTGAGTGTGCTGGGCATGGTGTGAGTGTGCTGGGCATGGTGTGAGTGTGCTGGCCATGGTGTGAGTGTGCTGGCCATGGTGTGAGTGTGCTGGCCATGGTGTGAGTGTGCTGGCCATGGTGTGAGTGTGCTGGCCATGGTGTGAGTGTGCTGGCCATGGTGTGAGTGTGCTGGCCATGGTGTGATTGCGCTGGCCATGTTGCGATTGTGCTGGCCGTGTTGCGATTGTGCTGGTGGTGTTTGTGGTCCAAAAATTCTTTATCAATTCCACGCTACAAGGCTGGGAGGAGTTGCATGAGCTGTGCAGGCATGAGTGTTCAAGTCTGTTGTGCACCTGTCGCCGGCGATCGTCACACGGCCGTGCAGCATAAGTGTGGCGGTGCGGCTGAAGTGTGACCGTGTGGCTGAGGTCTGACCGTGCCAGCCTGACCCTCAGCGTTTCCTTTGCGGTGTGCAGGTGGATGCCGTGGAACTTCATTGATGGCAACCTTGAGACCTACCTCAAGGATTTCTCGGCGCTCACCAACTTGAAGACCCTGTGAGTGCCAACTTGAAAGTGCCATGGCTATGAGCTATTTAGCTCCACTCGATTGGCATGAGGGTATTATTGACTATTGGGTTTTCAAATCAAAATGCATGTGGGTATCAAGTATTGGGTTCGAAGGCCATGTTAGTAGTGTGGCCGCAGGGAGAGCCTGTATGTGTAATCCCTCCTCCTCCTATTTCACTCTCTCAGGTGTGCTTGCCTCGCATTTCCGTTTCCCTCTCTGCCAGGGCCATGCAGTACATGTACTTCTCGGGGTCTTTTCCAAGCGTGCTCATGAACCTGCCCAGCCTTACTAGCGTGTAAGTACAGAATAGAGGCCCATGGGTCGTACCAGCATGGCTTTTTGTCATATCCTCTCGACCCAAGGTGTCTTCCGGAAGCAAAGGTTGAGGCGGCCAATCACTGCCCTCCAAGGGCCCCAGAAGGTTCACCTTGCCAAACGCTATCTTCGGTGCACCCCACCCCTGCAGCACGTTCCGCTTCAACTACCTGACGGGCACGGTCCCCACGGCCATCACAAAGTTCAAGAGTCTGGACCTGTACTCCAACTACCTGGTGGGCAGCATCCCCACGGGCACCTGGTCCTTCTGCAACAGCGGCAGCAACTGCTTCGCCAGCACTGGCAGCTGCGCCGGCACTCAGCGCGCCGCCACCGACTGCGCCATCTGCGGCAGCACGGACGGCGCCGGCACGCTGTGCGGTGGCAGGGCGTGCATACCGGACGCAGACGCACGCATCTCTGGGCAGGTCAAGAACTCGGGCGCTCAGGTGGCGCTCTACTGCTCTGCGCTCTACATGAATGCCGGCGACGGTGAGTCTCAGACCCATCCGTTTGACGTTCCGCTGTCCCGCTCTCTGCGTGCCTGTGGCCCATCGCTATCTCCCTCCTCGCCCTCCCTCCCCTGTTTTCGCCACTTCCCCCATCAGCGGCGGCTCTGCTCAACATCAAGACGGCCATGGGGCTCACCTTCACCAACTGGGCCACCACCGTTCCTTGCCGCCTCGAGGGCAATGCTGCTGGCGCTAACGAGTGGGACCGTGTCAGCTGCACATCCGACGGCCGCCTCTACTCCATGTGAGTGCAGCGGTGAAGGCGTGGCGCGTGAGCTGCGCCTGCAATCCGCCTCTCCTTGGCTGACCTCCATGTACGCTACGTTGTGCGCCGCACGCTTTGCCTCACCCGTGTGTTGCTTCCCTTGGTGTGGCTTTGGCCACTGGCAGAAACCTGGACTCCGCAGGTCTTGTGCGCAAGAGCTTCCCTTCAGACATCTCCAAGCTCACAACGCTGGGCCTTGTGTGAGTGCCCCTGCCCATGGTGTGTGAGTGCGCTGCCCATGGTGTGAGTGCGCTTCAGGTCTGGCAGGAGTCAAATGAGCCGTGCCTGCATGCGCTCGTGCGTGCGTGCATGCGTGCGTGCATGCCTGCGTGCGTGGATGCTTGTTTGGGGCCGTGCATTGGTGATGATTCTCGCACTATGTGAGTCCAGCCTGACCCTTAGCGTTTCCCTGGTCCGTGCGCAGGGTGATGCCGTGGAACTTCATTGATGGAAGCCTCGCAGACTACCTCAAGGATTTCTCTACGCTGACAAACTTGAACACCCTGTGAGTGCCATTTTGAAAGCCACGTGGGTGCTTGCTATTGGAAAGCCATGAAGGAAGCAGCTATTGGGATTGAGGGCCATGGGAGTACGGTACGAACCCAACTATGTTGTGTGAGGAGTAGGACCCCGACTGGCTTGCGAGTGTTAATGCGTGTGCCTCATCGCTCCCTCTCATGTTGTGCCTTCCTTCTGCTTCCTCGTCTCTCTCTACTTGTGCCGGAGCCATGCCAACTCTCAACCATTTCCCTCTCTTAAGTGTCGCCCCCTTTCTCTTTCATTGTTCCCTCTGCCAGAGCCATGCAGTACATGTACTTCTCGGGTTCGTTCCCCAGCATACTCATGAGTCTGCCCAGCCTTACCAATGCGTAAGTACAGAATGTAGAGGCTTTGCTCTCTCCCCCTCTCTTCATTCCCTTCCCGGTGTCTCTGTTTCGGGCTCCTTCTCTCGCCATCCTCCACGTTCCCTCCATCCTTCTTTGAACAATGCTTGCATGAGAAGAGCTTCGCCCTCTGGAGGCAAATCCACACCACCAATCACTGGTCTCGACGTGTCCAATCACTGCCCTCCACGCAGCCAATCGCTGCCCTGCATAAGACCAGTCACTGCCCGGCATAAGACCAATCACTGCCCGGCATAAGACCAATCACTGCCCTGCACGCCACCAACCACTGCCCTCGACACTGCCAATCGCTGCCCTGCATAAGACCAATCACTGCCCTGCACGCTACCAATCACTGCCCGAACATTGAACACCTATCGCTTGTGTCTGCTCCCCACCCCATTGCAGGGCGCTCCGCTTCAACTACCTGACGGGCACGGTCCCCACAGCCATCACAAAGTTGAAGAGTCTGGACCTGTACTCCAACTACCTGGTGGGAAGCATCCCCACGGGCACCTGGTCCTTCTGCAACAGCGGCAGCAACTGCTTCGCCAGCACTGGCAGCTGCGCCGGCAGCCAGCGCGCCGTCACCGCGTGCGCCATATGCGGCAGCACGGATGGCACTGGCACGCTGTGCGGTGGCACCAAGCCGTGCGTGCCAGACGCCGACACGGCTATTGCCAGCAAGGTCAAGAACTTCGGCGCTCAAGTGGCGCTCAACTGCTATACACTCTACATGGATGCCGGTGACGGTAAGGCTTAAACCCATCCGTTTGACGATTCCCTGTCCCGCTCTCTGCGTGCCTGTGGCCCATCGCTACCTCCCTCTCCTCGCCCTCCATCCCCTGTTTTCGCCACTTCCCCCATCAGCGGCGGTTCTGCTCAACATCAAGACGGCCATGGGGCTCACCTTCACCAACTGGGCCACCACCAATCCCTGCCGCCTGGAGGGCGCCAGTGCCAGTGCTGGCGAGTGGGACCGCGTCAGCTGCACCGCTGACCGCCGCCTCTTCATGATGTGAGTGCACCCGTGCATCCGTTCACCCGTTCACTCGTGCTGTGAACCCAATTGAGCGGAAAGCCCGGTGGAATCGTTGTGGTGAGGTTGTTTGCTCCAATTGTAGCAACTTTGGATTTGTTTCACTCATCTCGTTTCCAAATCTGTGCGGTGCGCATGGGCAGCAACCTGGACTCCATGAACCTCGTGCGCAAGAGCTTCCCGTCCGGCATCTCCAACCTCACCGGGCTGGGCATGGTGTAAGTGTGCTGGGCATGGTGTGAGTGTGCTGGGCATGGTGTGAGTGTGCTGGGCATGGTGTGAGTGTGCTGGCCATGGTGTGAGTGTGCTGGCCATGGTGTGAGTGTGCTGGCCATGGTGTGAGTGTGCTGGCCATGGTGTGAGTGTGCTGGCCATGGTGTGAGTGTGCTGGCCATGGTGTGATTGCGCTGGCCATGTTGCGATTGTGCTGGCCGTGTTGCGATTGTGCTGGTGGTGTTTGTGGTCCAAAAATTCTTTATCAATTCCACGCTACAAGGCTGGGAGGAGTTGCATGAGCTGTGCAGGCATGAGTGTTCAAGTCTGTTGTGCACCTGTCGCCGGCGATCGTCACACGGCCGTGCAGCATAAGTGTGGCGGTGCGGCTGAAGTGTGACCGTGTGGCTGAGGTCTGACCGTGCCAGCCTGACCCTCAGCGTTTCCTTTGCGGTGTGCAGGTGGATGCCGTGGAACTTCATTGATGGCAACCTTGAGACCTACCTCAAGGATTTCTCGGCGCTCACCAACTTGAAGACCCTGTGAGTGCCAACTTGAAAGTGCCATGGCTATGAGCTATTTAGCTCCACTCGATTGGCATGAGGGTATTATTGACTATTGGGTTTTCAAATCAAAATGCATGTGGGTATCAAGTATTGGGTTCGAAGGCCATGTTAGTAGTGTGGCCGCAGGGAGAGCCTGTATGTGTAATCCCTCCTCCTCCTATTTCACTCTCTCAGGTGTGCTTGCCTCGCATTTCCGTTTCCCTCTCTGCCAGGGCCATGCAGTACATGTACTTCTCGGGGTCTTTTCCAAGCGTGCTCATGAACCTGCCCAGCCTTACTAGCGTGTAAGTACAGAATAGAGGACCATGGGTCGTACCAGCATGGCTTTTTGTCATATCCTCTCGACCCAAGGTGTCTTCCGGAAGCAAAGGTTGAGGCGGCCAATCACTGCCCTCCAAGGGCCCCAGAAGGTTCACCTTGCCAAACGCTATCTTCGGTGCACCCCACCCCTGCAGCACGTTCCGCTTCAACTACCTGACGGGCACGGTCCCCACGGCCATCACAAAGTTCAAGAGTCTGGACCTGTACTCCAACTACCTGGTGGGCAGCATCCCCACGGGCACCTGGTCCTTCTGCAACAGCGGCAGCAACTGCTTCGCCAGCACTGGCAGCTGCGCCGGCACTCAGCGCGCCGCCACCGACTGCGCCATCTGCGGCAGCACGGACGGCGCCGGCACGCTGTGCGGTGGCAGGGCGTGCATACCGGACGCAGACGCACGCATCTCTGGGCAGGTCAAGAACTCGGGCGCTCAGGTGGCGCTCTACTGCTCTGCGCTCTACATGAATGCCGGCGACGGTGAGTCTCAGACCCATCCGTTTGACGTTCCGCTGTCCCGCTCTCTGCGTGCCTGTGGCCCATCGCTATCTCCCTCCTCGCCCTCCCTCCCCTGTTTTCGCCACTTCCCCCATCAGCGGCGGCTCTGCTCAACATCAAGACGGCCATGGGGCTCACCTTCACCAACTGGGCCACCACCGTTCCTTGCCGCCTCGAGGGCAATGCTGCTGGCGCTAACGAGTGGGACCGTGTCAGCTGCACATCCGACGGCCGCCTCTACTCCATGTGAGTGCAGCGGTGAAGGCGTGGCGCGTGAGCTGCGCCTGCAATCCGCCTCTCCTTGGCTGACCTCCATGTACGCTACGTTGTGCGCCGCACGCTTTGCCTCACCCGTGTGTTGCTTCCCTTGGTGTGGCTTTGGCCACTGGCAGAAACCTGGACTCCGCAGGTCTTGTGCGCAAGAGCTTCCCTTCAGACATCTCCAAGCTCACAACGCTGGGCCTTGTGTGAGTGCCCCTGCCCATGGTGTGTGAGTGCGCTGCCCATGGTGTGAGTGCGCTTCAGGTCTGGCAGGAGTCAAATGAGCCGTGCCTGCATGCGCTCGTGCGTGCGTGCATGCGTGCGTGCATGCCTGCGTGCGTGGATGCTTGTTTGGGGCCGTGCATTGGTGATGATTCTCGCACTATGTGAGTCCAGCCTGACCCTTAGCGTTTCCCTGGTCCGTGCGCAGGGTGATGCCGTGGAACTTCATTGATGGAAGCCTCGCAGACTACCTCAAGGATTTCTCTACGCTGACAAACTTGAACACCCTGTGAGTGCCATTTTGAAAGCCACGTGGGTGCTTGCTATTGGAAAGCCATGAAGGAAGCAGCTATTGGGATTGAGGGCCATGGGAGTACGGTACGAACCCAACTATGTTGTGTGAGGAGTAGGACCCCGACTGGCTTGCGAGTGTTAATGCGTGTGCCTCATCGCTCCCTCTCATGTTGTGCCTTCCTTCTGCTTCCTCGTCTCTCTCTACTTGTGCCGGAGCCATGCCAACTCTCAACCATTTCCCTCTCTTAAGTGTCGCCCCCTTTCTCTTTCATTGTTCCCCTCTGCCAGAGCCATGCAGTACATGTACTTCTCGGGTTCGTTCCCCAGCATACTCATGAGTCTGCCCAGCCTTACCAATGCGTAAGTACAGAATGTAGAGGCTTTGCTCTCTCCCCCTCTCTTCATTCCCTTCCCGGTGTCTCTGTTTCGGGCTCCTTCTCTCGCCATCCTCCACGTTCCCTCCATCCTTCTTTGAACAATGCTTGCATGAGAAGAGCTTCGCCCTCTGGAGGCAAATCCACACCACCAATCACTGGTCTCGACGTGTCCAATCACTGCCCTCCACGCAGCCAATCGCTGCCCTGCATAAGACCAGTCACTGCCCGGCATAAGACCAATCACTGCCCGGCATAAGACCAATCACTGCCCTGCACGCCACCAACCACTGCCCTCGACACTGCCAATCGCTGCCCTGCATAAGACCAATCACTGCCCTGCACGCTACCAATCACTGCCCGAACATTGAACACCTATCGCTTGTGTCTGCTCCCCACCCCATTGCAGGGCGCTCCGCTTCAACTACCTGACGGGCACGGTCCCCACAGCCATCACAAAGTTGAAGAGTCTGGACCTGTACTCCAACTACCTGGTGGGAAGCATCCCCACGGGCACCTGGTCCTTCTGCAACAGCGGCAGCAACTGCTTCGCCAGCACTGGCAGCTGCGCCGGCAGCCAGCGCGCCGTCACCGCGTGCGCCATATGCGGCAGCACGGATGGCACTGGCACGCTGTGCGGTGGCACCAAGCCGTGCGTGCCAGACGCCGACACGGCTATTGCCAGCAAGGTCAAGAACTTCGGCGCTCAAGTGGCGCTCAACTGCTATACACTCTACATGGATGCCGGTGACGGTAAGGCTTAAACCCATCCGTTTGACGATTCCCTGTCCCGCTCTCTGCGTGCCTGTGGCCCATCGCTACCTCCCTCTCCTCGCCCTCCATCCCCTGTTTTCGCCACTTCCCCCATCAGCGGCGGTTCTGCTCAACATCAAGACGGCCATGGGGCTCACCTTCACCAACTGGGCCACCACCAATCCCTGCCGCCTGGAGGGCGCCAGTGCCAGTGCTGGCGAGTGGGACCGCGTCAGCTGCACCGCTGACCGCCGCCTCTTCATGATGTGAGTGCACCCGTGCATCCGTTCACCCGTTCACTCGTGCTGTGAACCCAATTGAGCGGAAAGCCCGGTGGAATCGTTGTGGTGAGGTTGTTTGCTCCAATTGTAGCAACTTTGGATTTGTTTCACTCATCTCGTTTCCAAATCTGTGCGGTGCGCATGGGCAGCAACCTGGACTCCATGAACCTCGTGCGCAAGAGCTTCCCGTCCGGCATCTCCAACCTCACCGGGCTGGGCATGGTGTAAGTGTGCTGGGCATGGTGTGAGTGTGCTGGGCATGGTGTGAGTGTGCTGGGCATGGTGTGAGTGTGCTGGCCATGGTGTGAGTGTGCTGGCCATGGTGTGAGTGTGCTGGCCATGGTGTGAGTGTGCTGGCCATGGTGTGAGTGTGCTGGCCATGGTGTGAGTGTGCTGGCCATGGTGTGATTGCGCTGGCCATGTTGCGATTGTGCTGGCCGTGTTGCGATTGTGCTGGTGGTGTTTGTGGTCCAAAAATTCTTTATCAATTCCACGCTACAAGGCTGGGAGGAGTTGCATGAGCTGTGCAGGCATGAGTGTTCAAGTCTGTTGTGCACCTGTCGCCGGCGATCGTCACACGGCCGTGCAGCATAAGTGTGGCGGTGCGGCTGAAGTGTGACCGTGTGGCTGAGGTCTGACCGTGCCAGCCTGACCCTCAGCGTTTCCTTTGCGGTGTGCAGGTGGATGCCGTGGAACTTCATTGATGGCAACCTTGAGACCTACCTCAAGGATTTCTCGGCGCTCACCAACTTGAAGACCCTGTGAGTGCCAACTTGAAAGTGCCATGGCTATGAGCTATTTAGCTCCACTCGATTGGCATGAGGGTATTATTGACTATTGGGTTTTCAAATCAAAATGCATGTGGGTATCAAGTATTGGGTTCGAAGGCCATGTTAGTAGTGTGGCCGCAGGGAGAGCCTGTATGTGTAATCCCTCCTCCTCCTATTTCACTCTCTCAGGTGTGCTTGCCTCGCATTTCCGTTTCCCTCTCTGCCAGGGCCATGCAGTACATGTACTTCTCGGGGTCTTTTCCAAGCGTGCTCATGAACCTGCCCAGCCTTACTAGCGTGTAAGTACAGAATAGAGGCCCATGGGTCGTACCAGCATGGCTTTTTGTCATATCCTCTCGACCCAAGGTGTCTTCCGGAAGCAAAGGTTGAGGCGGCCAATCACTGCCCTCCAAGGGCCCCAGAAGGTTCACCTTGCCAAACGCTATCTTCGGTGCACCCCACCCCTGCAGCACGTTCCGCTTCAACTACCTGACGGGCACGGTCCCCACGGCCATCACAAAGTTCAAGAGTCTGGACCTGTACTCCAACTACCTGGTGGGCAGCATCCCCACGGGCACCTGGTCCTTCTGCAACAGCGGCAGCAACTGCTTCGCCAGCACTGGCAGCTGCGCCGGCACTCAGCGCGCCGCCACCGACTGCGCCATCTGCGGCAGCACGGACGGCGCCGGCACGCTGTGCGGTGGCAGGGCGTGCATACCGGACGCAGACGCACGCATCTCTGGGCAGGTCAAGAACTCGGGCGCTCAGGTGGCGCTCTACTGCTCTGTGCTCTACATGAATGCCGGCGACGGTAAGTCTCAGACCCATCCGTTTGACGTTCCGCTGTCCCGCTCTCTGCGTGCCTGTGGCACATCGCTATCTCCCTCCTCGCCCTCCCTCCCCTGTTTTCGCCACTTCCCCCATCAGCGGCGGCTCTGCTCAACATCAAGACGGCCATGGGGCTCACCTTCACCAACTGGGCCACCACCGTTCCTTGCCGCCTCGAGGGCAATGCTGCTGGCACTAACGAGTGGGACCGTGTCAGCTGCACATCCGACGGCCGCCTCTACTCCATGTGAGTGCAGCGGTGAAGGCGTGGCGCGCGAGCTGCGCCTGCAATCCGCCTCTCCTTGGCTGACCTCCATGTACGCTACGTTGTGCGCCGCACGCTTTGCCTCACCCGTGTGTTGCTTCCCTTGGTGTGGCTTTGGCCACTGGCAGAAACCTGGACTCCGCAGGTCTTGTGCGCAAGAGCTTCCCTTCAGACATCTCCAAGCTCACAACGCTGGGCCTTGTGTGAGTGCCCCTGCCCATGGTGTGTGAGTGCGCTGCCCATGGTGTGAGTGCGCTTCAGGTCTGGTAGGAGTCAAATGAGCCGTGCCTGCATGCGCTCGTGCGTGCGTGCATGCGTGCGTGCATGCCTGCGTGCGTGGATGCTTGTTTGGGGCCGTGCATTGGTGATGATTCTCGCACTATGTGAGTCCAGCCTGACCCTTAGCGTTTCCCTGGTCCGCGCGCAGGGTGATGCCGTGGAACTTCATTGATGGAAGCCTCGCAGACTACCTCAAGGATTTCTCTACGCTGACAAACTTGAACACCCTGTGAGTGCCATTTTGAAAGCCAGGTGGGTGCTTGCTATTGGAAAGCCATGTAGGAAGCAGCTATTGGGATTGAGGGCCATGGGAGTACGGTACGAACCCAACTATGTTGCGTGAGGAGTAGGACCCCGACTGGCTTGCGAGTGTTAACGCGTGTGCCTCATATCGCTCCCTCTCATGTTGTGCCTTCCTTCTGCTTCCTCGTCTCTCTCTACTTGTGCCGGAGCCATGCCAACTCTCAACCATTTCCCTCTCTTAAGTGTCGCCCCCTTTCTACTTGTTCCCCTCTGCCAGAGCCATGCAGTACATGTACTTCTCGGGTTCGTTCCCCAGCATACTCATGAGTCTGCCCAGCCTTACCAATGCGTAAGTACAGAATGTAGAGGCTTTGCTCTCTCCCCCTCTCTTCATTCCCTTCCCGGTGTCTCTGTTTCGGGCTCCTTCTCTCGCCATCCTCCACGTTCCCTCCATCCTTCTTTGAACAATGCTTGCATGAGAAGAGCTTCGCCCTCTGGAGGCAAATCCACACCACCAATCACTGGTCTCGACGCGTCCAATCACTGCCCTCCACAGGGTCAAGCACTGTTCTCCACGCTACCAATTGATGCCCTCCACGACACCAATCACTTCCCTCCACGCACCCGATTGCTGCCCTGCATAAGACCAATTACTGCCCTGCACGCCACCAATCACTGCCCTCCACACTGCCAATCGCTGCCCTGCATAAGACTAATCACTGCCCTGCACGCCACCAACCACTCCCTAAACATTGAACACCAATTGCTTTTGTCTGTGCTCCCCACCCCATTGCAGTGCGCTCCGCTTCAACTACCTGACGGGCACGGTCCCTACAGCCATCACAAAGTTGAAGAGTCTGGACCTGTACTCCAACTACCTGGTGGGAAGCATCCCCACGGGCACCTGGTCCTTCTGCAACAGCGGCAGCAACTGCTTCGCCAGCACTGGCAGCTGCGCCGGCAGCCAGCGTGCCGCCACCGACTGCGCCTTCTGCGGCAGCACCAATGGCGCTGGCACGCTGTGCGGTGGCAAGGCATGCATACCGGACGCAGACGCACGCATCTCTGGGCAGGTCAAGAACTTTGGTGCTCAAGTGGCGCTCTACTGCTATGCGCCCTACATGGACGCCGGCGACGGTAAGTGTCAAACCCATCCGTTGGACGTTTCGCTGTCCTACTCTTTGCGTGCCTGTGGCCAATCCATCTCGTCGCCCTCCCTTCCCTGTCTTCCACTGCTGTTTCCTCACATCCCACTTCCTCCCCGCCCTCCCCCAACCAGCTGTGGTGTTGATGGCCCTCAAGTCGTCGCTGGGTGTGACTCTCACCAACTGGAATGCAGCAGCGCATTGTACGCTGGAGGGACAGACACCACTGCCTTCGCATTGGGGCGGTGTGCAGTGTGCCGCTGGAGGCCATGTGCTGAGCATGTGAGTGAAGGGGAAGCGGTGAGCATGTGAGTGAAGGGGAAGCGGTGAGCATGTGAGTGAAGGGGAAGCGGTGAGCATGTGAGTGAAGGGGAAGCGGTGAGCATGTGAGTGAAGGGGAAGCGGTGAGCATGTGAGTGAAGGGGAAGCGGTGAGCATGTGAGTGAAGGGGAAGCGGTGAGCATGTGAGTGAAGGGGAAGCGGTGAGCATGTGAGTGAAGGGGAAGCGGTGAGCATGTGAGTGAAGGGGAAGCGGTGAGCATGTGAGTGAAGGGGAAGACGGTGAGCATGTGAGTGAAGGGAAAGCGGTGAGCATGTGAGTGAAGGGGAAGCGGTGAGCATGTGAGTGAAGGGGAAGACGGTGAGCATGTGAGTGAAGGGAAAGCGGTGAGCATGTGAGTGAAGGGGAAGCGGTGAGCATGTGAGTGAAGGGGAAGACGGTGAGCATGTGAGTGAAGGGGAAGACGGTGAGCATGTGAGTGAAGGGAAAGCGGTGAGCATGTGAGTGAAGGGAAAGCGGTGAGCATGTGAGTGAAGGGAAGACGGTGAGCATGTGAGTGAAGGGAAGACGGTGAGCATGTGAGTGAAGGGAAGACGGTGAGCATGTGAGTGAAGGGAAAGCGGTGAGCATGTGAGTGAAGGGAAAGCGGTGAGCATGTGAGTGAAGGGAAGACGGTGAGCATGTGAGTGAAGGGAAAGCGGTGAGCATGTGAGTGAAGGGGAAGACGGTGAGCATGTGAGTGAAGGGAAAGCGGTGAGCATGTGAGTGAAGGGAAAGCGGTGAGCATGTGAGTGAAGGGAAAGCGGTGAGCATGTGAGTGAAGGGAAAGCGGTGAGCATGTGAGTGAAGGGGAAGACGGTGAGCATGTGAGTGAAGGGAAAGCGGTGAGCATGTGAGTGAAGGGAAAGCGGTGAGCATGTGAGTGAAGGGAAAGCGGTGAGCATGTGAGTGAAGGGGAAGACGGTGAGCATGTGAGTGAAGGGAAAGCGGTGAGCATGTGAGTGAAGGGAAAGCGGTGAGCATGTGAGTGAAGGGAAAGCGGTGAGCATGTGAGTGAAGGGAAAGCGGTGAGCATGTGAGTGAAGGGGAAAGCGGTGAGCATGTGAGTGAAGGGAAAGCGGTGAGCATGTGAGTGAAGGGAAAGCGGTGAGCATGTGAGTGAAGGGGAAGACGGTGAGCATGTGAGTGAAGGGAAAGCGGTGAGCATGTGAGTGAAGGGAAAGCGGTGAGCATGTGAGTGAAGGGAAAGCGGTGAGCATGTGAGTGAAGGGAAAGCGGTGAGCATGTGAGTGAAGGGAAAGCGGTGAGCATGTGAGTGAAGGGAAAGCGGTGAGCATGTGAGTGAAGGGAAAGCGGTGAGCATGTGAGTGAAGGGAAAGCGGTGAGCATGTGAGTGAAGGGAAAGCGGTGAGCATGTGAGTGAAGGGAAAGCGGTGAGCATGTGAGTGAAGGGAAAGCGGTGAGCATGTGAGTGAAGGGAAAGCGGTGAGCATGTGAGTGAAGGGAAAGCGGTGAGCATGTGAGTGAAGGGAAAGCGGTGAGCATGTGAGTGGGGGGGGGGGGGGAAGCGGTGAGCATGTGAGTGAAGGGAAAGCGGTGAGCATGTGAGTGAAGGGAAAGCGGTGAGCATGTGAGTGAAGGGAAAGCGGTGAGCATGTGAGTGAAGGGAAAGCGGTGAGCATGTGAGTGAAGGGAAAGCGGTGAGCATGTGAGTGAAGGGAAAGCGGTGAGCATGTGAGTGAAGGGAAAGCGGTGAGCATGTGAGTGAAGGGAAAGCGGTGAGCATGTGAGTGAAGGGAAGCGGTGAGCATGTGAGTGAAGGGAAAGCGGTGAGCATGTGAGTGAAGGGAAAGCGGTGAGCATGTGAGTGAAGGGAAAGCGGTGAGCATGTGAGTGAAGGGAAAGCGGTGAGCATGTGAGTGAAGGGAAGGTGAGCATGTGAGTGAAGGGAAAGCGGTGAGCATGTGAGTGAAGGGAAAGCGGTGAGCATGTGGGGGGGGGCATGTGAGTGAAGGGAAAGCGGTGAGCATGTGAGTGAAGGGAAAGCGGTGAGCATGTGAGTGAAGGGAAAGCGGTGAGCATGTGAGTGAAGGGAAAGCGGTGAGCATGTGAGTGAAGGGAAAGCGGTGAGCATGTGAGTGAAGGGAAAGCGGTGAGCATGTGAGTGAAGGGAAAGCGGTGAGCATGTGAGTGAAGGGAAAGCGGTGAGCATGTGAGTGAAGGGAAAGCGGTGAGCATGTGAGTGAAGGGAAAGCGGTGAGCATGTGAGTGAAGGGAAAGCGGTGAGCATGTGAGTGAAGGGAAAGCGGTGAGCATGTGAGTGAAGGGAAAGCGGTGAGCATGTGAGTGAAGGGAAAGCGGTGAGCATGTGAGTGAAGGGAAAGCGGTGAGCATGTGAGTGAAGGGAAAGCGGTGAGCATGTGAGTGAAGGGAAAGCGGTGAGCATGTGAGTGAAGGGAAAGCGGTGAGCATGTGAGTGAAGGGAAAGCGGTGAGCATGTGAGTGAAGGGAAGCGGTGAGCATGTGAGTGAAGGGAAAGCGGTGAGCATGTGAGTGAAGGGAAAGCGGTGAGCATGTGAGTGAAGGGAAAGCGGTGAGCATGTGAGTGAAGGGAAAGCGGTGAGGCATGTGAGTGAAGGGAAAGCGGTGAGCATGTGAGTGAAGGGAAAGCGGTGAGCATGTGAGTGAAGGGAAAGCGGTGAGCATGTGAGTGAAGGGGAAAGCGGTGAGCATGTGAGTGAAGGGAGCGGTGAGCATGTGGTGAGGGAAGCGGTGAGCATGTGAGTGAAGGGAAAGCGGTGAGCATGTGAGTGAAGGGAAAGCGGTGAGCATGTGAGTGAAGGGAAAGCGGTGAGCATGTGAGTGAAGGGAAAGCGGTGAGCATGTGAGTGAAGGGAAAGCGGTGAGCATGTGAGTGAAGGGAAAGCGGTGAGCATGTGAGTGAAGGGAAAGCGGTGAGCATGTGAGTGAAGGGAAAGCGGTGAGCATGTGAGTGAAGGGAAAGCGGTGAGCATGTGAGTGAAGGGAAAGCGGTGAGCATGTGAGTGAAGGGAAAGCGGTGAGCATGTGAGTGAAGGGAAAGCGGTGAGCATGTGAGTGAAGGGAAAGCGGTGAGCATGTGAGTGAAGGGAAAGCGGTGAGCATGTGAGTGAAGGGAAAGCGGTGAGCATGTGAGTGAAGGGAAAGCGGTGAGCATGTGAGTGAAGGGAAAGCGGTGAGCATGTGAGTGAAGGGAAAGCGGTGAGCATGTGAGTGAAGGGAAAGCGGTGAGCATGTGAGTGAAGGGAAAGCGGTGAGCATGTGAGTGAAGGGAAAGCGGTGAGCATGTGAGTGAAGGGGAAAGCGGTGAGCATGTGAGTGAAGGGAAAGCGGTGAGCATGTGAGTGAAGGGGAAAGCGGTGAGCATGTGAGTGAAGGGAAAGCGGTGAGCATGTGAGTGAAGGGAAAGCGGTGAGCATGTGAGTGAAGGGAAAGCGGTGAGCATGTGAGTGAAGGGAAAGCGGTGAGCATGTGAGTGAAGGGAAAGCGGTGAGCATGTGAGTGAAGGGAAAGCGGTGAGCATGTGAGTGAAGGGAAAGCGGTGAGCATGTGAGTGAAGGGAAAGCGGTGAGCATGTGAGTGAAGGGAAAGCGGTGAGCATGTGAGTGAAGGGAAAGCGGTGAGCATGTGAGTGAAGGGAAAGCGGTGAGCATGTGAGTGAAGGGAAAGCGGTGAGCATGTGAGTGAAGGGAAAGCGGTGAGCATGTGAGTGAAGGGAAAGCGGTGAGCATGTGAGTGAAGGGAAAGCGGTGAGCATGTGAGTGAAGGGGGGGGGGGGGGGCGGTGAGCATGTGAGTGAAGGGAAAGCGGTGAGCATGTGAGGGGGGGGGGTGGGGGGGAAGCGGTGAGCATGTGAGTGAAGGGAAAGCGGTGAGCATGTGAGTGAAGGGAAAGCGGTGAGCATGTGAGTGAAGGGATAGCGGTGAGCATGTGAGTGAAGGGAAAGCGGTGAGCATGTGAGTGAAGGGAAAGCAGTGAGCTTGTGAGGGAAGGAAAAACGGTCAGCATTTGAGTGAGCGGTGTGTACGGTTGGAGTGTGTAAGCTGGAGGGCTGTTGCTGCTCTTGCGTTCCTACCCCATCAGCCTTGCTACTTTTTTTCACCCCATCAATTCTTGGAGAATTCTCAAAAACACCAGTAGGTGACTTTTGAGTCGACTCAAAAGTCTCAAAAACACCCTGCAAAATCAGCCTTCTTGCTACTATTTTTCAAGTGCTTGACACCTCATCTCCTCACCTTGTGCGCTCACTCCTTCACAGTGCGCTGAATCGTCAGGGGCTGCAGGGCTACATTCATCCAAATATCACCCAGCTCACAACGCTCACATACCTGTAAGCCCAGCTCACCACGCTCACACAAGCTTTTGAAGCTACTACTGACATAGCCCATCAGCGAACTTAAATGGCAGCCTGCCCGGGATATGAGCTTTACACTTCAGTGAGCTGCCATGTTCTAAGACAAGACTCATATGCACTGCCCAATCTCCCTCAACCTCCCTTTCTCCGCCTCCTCATCTCCCCCTCTCCCCCCTCCCCCCCCCCCCCCCTAAAAAAAATAAAAATAAAAATGAAAAATAAAATATCTTTATATGTATATATATCTGCTCCAGGGACCTCGGCTACAACCTCTTCCAGAGCCGGCTGGACCTCTTTGCTGCTCCGCTGAAGAGCATGACCACGCTCAAGGCGCTGTAAGCCCCCACCCCACCTTCAGCGCGCTCACCCTTCTCCTTCACCCTCACAAGCCCTAGTCTGTGCTGTGCCTTGCTGAACAGGCATGGGAGATGCTGCGGCTGGTTCTCGTGACATGTCATCCATCCAGCTCGCTGGCACTTCATGATGAAAGCGAATCAACGCCCTGTCCTTATCCTCCTAGCCATTATTTCGTACCCCTCACACCCCTGCCTTCCCCACCCTCAACCCCAACCCTTTTCCTGCCCTACCCCCTTCCAGCTTCTTCCACTACAACTATTTCGCTGGCCCCATTCCGTCTACCATTGCCTTGCTGCCTCAACTCACCTCACTGTAAGCCAAAAGAGCAGCATGGGTTACGGTACAGCACAGACACCAACACCCTCCCCCTGTGCTTCGAAGCCCTTCATTGCTCTCCGCCCTCCACTCAGCACAAGTGCCACTCTCACTCGTGCCTCCTCCACCAACCACTCCCCCCACCTCCCCTCCCCTTCCCCAGCGGCCTGTTCTCCAACTACCTCACGGGCACGGTGCCCATCCCCTCCAAGGCCCTGCTCGCTCTGGACGTGGGCTTTAATTACCTCTCGGGCTCCTTCCCCAAGCTGCCGCTCATGTTCTGTGCGGGCGACAACAACTGCTTCCTCAACTCAACAGCCTGCCGCACCTATGGTATCGTGCAGCGGCCTGGTGGGGCCTGTGCCATCTGCGGCTCCGTAGCCGCCCAGGGAGACCTCTGCTTCGGTGGTTCTTGTGCTCCCAGCGCCACCGCTGCCGTCAGCGCCGGCACTGTCAACTCGCCCAATGAGCCGCTGCTGCCCATGTCATGCAGAGGTGGGTGTGTGTGGAGCACAGGCGGGTGTGTGGGGAGCACAGGTGGGTGTGTGGGGAGCACAGGTGGGTGTGTGGGGAGCACAGGTGGGTGTGAGGGGAGCACAGGCGGGTGTGTGGATGGGGGCCACAGGTCAGTGTGGCAAGGCATGGCTTGGCATTTTGGTTTGCACTATTGCACATGGATGGCCAATTGCCCAGCTAACTACACAGCTTTCGGGTCATGGCTCCTCTGCCTGCCCTCGCTGCTCTCACCTTCCCAGTGCCTCCTGCCATGTCTCACTCTTTGCTTTCCCTCACTCCGCCTGTGCATGATTCTCCCCCTGCAGACAATCCCGCAACTGTAATGGATACAGGCTCAGGTGCGCCTGCTTCTCAGACACTCCTTGCCGCCATATTCCCATGCACCATCTGCCTTCATGTTTTTTTTCTCTGGGCATTCTCATGCGCCTACTCCTTTTGCAATCTCGTACTCTGTGGGCCTCACTTCCTGTTCTCATTCTTTCGCATCTCTCCCTCCCCTCGCCTGCAGCCCTGGCACTGCTGAATGTGAAGAGCGCTCTGGGAGTGACCTTCACCAGCTGGAATGCGAGTGTGCCCTGCTCCGTTTTCAACTCCACTATCACTGTCGGAGGCACCTGGACTGGCGTGCTCTGCTCCGCTGCTGGCGCCGTCCTCAGCGTGTCAGTCTTCCCTGCGCCCTGCTCGCTGCTCCCTACTTTCGTCTGTTGCATAGACTGTTGCAGAAACCTCCTGTTGGTATTCCACTGCAGTTGAAACATTCGTGGATATACTGCATGCCTCCTTTCCCCCCCTTCCCCTCCCGCCTCTCCCCCATGTGCATGCGCGCAGGAACCTCTCCTCCACCGCCCTGACTGGCAGCATGCACGCCGACATCTCCAAGCTCTCTGCCCTCACCTACCTGTCAGTGCCTTCCACCCCCGGCTCTCTCTTGTCCTCCCAATGCCTGTTGCCCACTAGCTGTTCAGGCCACCTTATGCCAGCCCCGCCCTCTGGCTTTGTTTTCTGCCAGTCAACCTCTGCATGCTCGCTTTGCTGATGTGCCAGTTTGAGTGCCATCCTCTTGTGCATCAATTCTGCCTGCTCCCCTTCCCTGCCTGCCTTTTGATATCCTCCCCTTGCCTTATTCCGCCTGCTCCCCTCTTCCTTGCCCCCCCCCCCCCCCCCCCCCCGCCCCTGCAGCGACCTGTCCAACAACGTCCTACGCGCCAGCCTTGACAACTTCACTGCCCCCTTCTCCGGCCTCAAGGCGCTCCAGCAGCTGTTAGTGCCGCCGCTCCTCGTGCTGCTCTCACTCATGCTGCTCTCACTCGTGCTGCTCTCACTCGTGCTGCTCCCACTCGTGCCGATCTCACCCATGCTGCTCCCACTCGTGCTGCGCTCATCCATGTTGCTCCACGGATCTGCTCTCCTTGGTCTCCCTTCAGGCGCCTCAACAACAACTGGTTCGCGGGGACCCTGCCTCAGATTCTCGTGTCTCTTCCTGCCCTGACTCTGCTGTAAGCATTCTTCCAGAAAAATAACCACGCACACAACCTGGTCATAATCACTGTGTGCAGGAGGCATGCTTCCAACAGCCCAACATATTTCCACCACTCATGATGCACATGTCCTCTGCCCCCCTCCCCCCCCTCCTCCGCCTCATCCACCATGGCCTGCCAGGGACGTGCATGCAAATGCGCTGACAGGGTCGCTGCCAGGCGTGTCTGCGGCGCTGCTCTCGTTCTTCCTGCATGACAACTTCCTCGTGGGCAACTTCAGTGGGGGCGCCCTCACGGCGTGCGACGCCAGCCTCAACTGTCTGACCAGTGCCGCTGCGTGCGGTGCGAGCAGCACCTCGCAGAGGGTTGCCGCTGCGTGCGCCATCTGCGACAGCGCAGCGGCACAAGGGCTGCTGTGCTGGGGAGGCACGTGCCTGCCCAACGTCACAGCCAGCACCAGCCACCCTGACGGGAATGCCCCACAGCCCATGTACTGCTCTGGTGCGTCTCACCAGAGGATTCTCCCTGTGCTGTGATGGGGAATCGTTTTGCTTTTCACCATGCCCTTCTCAGCCCTGCTGAATTTCACTCTCTGCTCACTGCTTCTAATGCTGTTTCATCCCCTCACCCCCCTCAACTTCCATACTGATCCCCCTGCATGGCCCTGAACGTGTGGTGCAGGAGCTCCTGTGGTGACAATAAGCACCGCTGATGGTAAGCAACCTGCCCCACACCTCCATCATGTCACCGTGTCACCCGGCCTGTACATGTCACACCCATGCTTGTCGCCCTGTGTCACACCCATGCCTGTCGCCCTGTGAACTTAACAGCGACGCTTGTCGCATGAGTACTGTGGATGGTTACGTGGGGCATGAGGCATGTTGTATGCAGCACAAGGTATCTGGCATGGAGTATGGTTGCGGTGTTGTGTATCATGTCCTAGATCGTTAGTGTTGGTCATGTGATGCTGCATCTATGGAGCCCAACCAATGCTCAAACTTAGTTGCCCACACCCATCAACAAAACAAGATGGGCGAGCAAGATGTATCACGATAGTTGACTTGATGCATGAACTTGATGATGTCAACGAGACATGACCAAGTTGATCTTCATTTGCCTATCAAGTCAAGTGTGATTTTCATTTCTTGGGCTCATATTGTCCTCTTTTTGGGTGCACTTAGGGTTGTGCATTTATTAGCCCGCATACCTGTGCGTCACAACACTGAGGGAAAGCCACCTCCCCCAGCATGCCACCTCCCCCAGCATGCCACCTCCCCCAGCATGCCACCTCCCCCAGCATGCCACCTCCCCCAGCATCGTCATGCCTTCCCTCCTTCCTCCTGTGTGCCCCCCTCCTCCCACCTGTGTGGCAGCGGAGGCGCTGCTGGTGCTGAAGAGTGCGCTCAACATCTCGTATGCCACGTGGGCAGCTGCCACCTTCTGCACCGTGGCACCCACGCCCGTCATCACTGGCACGTGGAACGGCATCCTCTGTGACTCCCTCGGCAAAGTCGTTGCCCTGTAAGCCTACCTGCCCTGAGAGCCCACCTGCCCCGTGAGCCCACCTGCCCTGAGAGCCCACCAGCGCTGCCTGCCTGCTGCTCCCCTGCCCATGCTGCCTGTGACAATTTTCTCTGGATGCACCTTCTTTGGCTTTCTCTCGTATCCTCGCCTTATCGCTCTTCTTCTCTCCCACTTATCAATCTCTCCCCTTGTCATATTTCTGGCCCGTCTTTTATCATCTGCCTCCAGCCAACTCCCGAACACTGGGCTCACAGGCACTCTGCCTGCTGCTGTCTCCAACCTCACAGCTCTCACTGCCATGTAAGTCCATCTGTATGCCTGCTGTTCTTCACTTGGTGAAACCGACCATCTAGCCCACCCTTGCTTGCTATCAGCTGACCTATTTTCTCTGGCTCTCATCTGCTTCTCACGACAACGCAAGCGCGGGTGTACTATTATCACAACCAGTCGTGCTCCGCTCTCTGCCTCCTCTCTGCCCCGACATTCCCTCTCCTCTCTGCCCCTCACTGCATTCTCTCTCCTCTCTGTCCCTCGTCGCACTCTCTCTCCTCTCTGCCCCTTTGCGTAGCGATCTGACTTCCAACCTCTTCCAAGGCCGCCTGGACGAAGTTACCACGCAGCTGCGCTTCCTCACCAATCTCAAAGCCATGTGCGTCACTATAGATGGTGCTATAAAGTGCTAAGGGCTGTGGGAATAATGGTGGCGCTATGTTCTTGCCAAAACTGGAATCGTCTCTTAGCACAGGCAGCTTGTACAGCTTGCATCTGCCCATGCAATTTAGGCACCCCCTTTTTTTCCGTCCTCATGCATTCTTGCTTCTGGGTCCGTGGCATCTTCTCACCCGCCTGCTCCTATTCCTCTGCTCTCACCCCACACCCCCACAGCGATCTCGCCTACAACTGGTTCTCTGGCTCAGTGCCTGCATTCATGCTCGCTCTCCCCAAGCTTACTGAACTGTGAGCCCCACCTGCATCCTCTTCCGCGTTGTTCTTCTCCTCTTCACTTGGCTCGTCCCTGTTAGCATTCTCGAACACCTCAGCGGCTCAGCCTCATCCGCGTTGACATTTCCTTCCTCTGCTTCCAATGCGTGAGGAGTCCTAAGCTCCAATTCCTAAGCTCCAAAAATAGACTCCCTTCCTCTGCTTCCAATGCGTGAGGAGTCCTAAGCTCCAAAAATAGACTCCCTTCCTCTGCTTCCAATGCCTCCTAAGCTCTAACACCTCGTGATTTAACCTATTTACTTCACCCTTTCTAACGTATTTATTCAACCTATGTGCATGTACACCCGTGCCCTCCCCACTGCACCGTCTAACAGCACCCTGGGCTACAACTACCTCACCGGCTCGCTGGTCGCGGTTGCGGCGCCTCTCTCTGTGGTGGACGTGCAGTTCAACTTCCTGGCCGGCTCCTTCCCCGCACTCAACCTCTCCCTCTGCGCCGGCCGCATGAACTGCTTCCTCGACGCCACCAAGTGCAAAAACCCTACACGCGTGTCTGAGGTGCAACGCGCCACAGCGTCATGCGCCATCTGCAACACGACCAACGCGCAGGGCCGGCTGTGCAACGGCGGGCTGTGCACCGTGAACGCCACGGATCTGGTGTCGCTGGGTGCACCTAACAGCGCATCGTCGCCCTTGTTGCCGCTGATCTGCGTGGGCGCCACCTTTGTGGCCATGGATGCCACTCACGCGGGCGCCATGCTCAACCTCAAGGCGTCGCTGGGTGTCACCCTCACTGACTGGAAGGCGGACTCGCCCTGCTCCCTGACTGGCACTGCCGCCCCTGGGTCGTGGAGCGGAGTCAGCTGTGACGGGACCGGCAAAGTCACCAACGTGTGAGTCACCGGCGCGCGGAGAAGCTGCCCATGCCTGAGGTCGCGGGAAGCTTTGTGGGTGGGGTTCAGCACTTGATGCTCTTGGCTCAAACATCTGTATCTGCTCTCTAGTGATGTGTGCTGCCTCCTGGTACCATGTCTCAAATACAGAATTCTCAAGGCTCAGAATCTGGCTGGAAGCATCCACTCGGACATCTCCAAGCTCACCACGCTTACCTCGCTGTGAGTGCTCGCTCTCTCTGCCCTTGTACTCCCGCTCTCACGCACCTGCTGTCTGCTGCTCCAAATTTCGCCCCCTGCTGCTTGCTCCTGCCCCTGCGTGTCTGGCTGCAAACCGAAGTGCTTTTTTGCATTGTGCTTTGCTTTACCTACCTCCCCATTGCTGCAACCTGCAGTGACCTGCAGTCCAACCTGCTGCAGGGGCGCGTGGACTCCTTCACTGCCAGCATCAAGGCGCCCCTCGTGCTCAAGGAGCTGTGAGTCCCCAGCTCTGTGTGCATGCAGGCATCCACGCGCCCAATCATGCCTTCATTCACGACTCTCTGCAGTCTACACTACTCTCCCTCCACCGCGCACCCCCCTTATCCCCTGTATTTTCTCTCCCCTCCATTTGTCACCGGTGGTGTGTGCCTCCCCTTCATGCAGTGCTCTGCAGTACAACTATCTCGTTGGCGCGTTCCCCTCCACACTCCTCGCCCTCACCACCCTCTCCAAGCTGTGAGTGCTTTGAAGTTGTCTGCTGCCTCTGCCACACTCCATTCGACTCCTCTGCTTTGAAGATGTCTGCTGCCACACTCCATTCGACTCCTGTGTTTTGAAGATGTCTGCTACCACACTCCATTTGACTCCTCTGCTTTGAAGATGTCTGCCACCACACTCCATTCGACTCCTCTGCTTTGAAGATGTCTTCTGCCACATTCCATTCGACTCCTCTGCTTTGAAGATGTCTGCTGCCTCCATCTGACACGCCTTCTCCCCTCAAATGTTCAAATACCATCTCTCTCACACACACACACTCTTGTGGGTCTCTCACCAGCCACGGCTTTCCCCTCTCCTGACCTCCCCCCCGTGCAGTTCCGTGGCCTTCAACTACCTCACGGGCTCCCTACCCGCCGTGCCAGCGTCTGCCAAGTCGCTGGACGTGCAGGGCAACTTCCTGGCGGGCGCCTTCCCCACCAACGCGCTCACCTACTGTGCCAGCACCACCAACTGCCTCACCGACGGCTCCAACTGCGCCTCGGTCGGCATCTCGCAGCGCTCGGGGGCGGAGTGCGCAATTTGCGGCACCTCCTTCGCCCAGGGCACCCTCTGTGGCGGCGTCACCTGCTTCGTCAACACCACCGGAGTGACTACACCTCCCACTGCGTCGTCTCCCCCTCGCAACCTTTTCTGTGCTCCTGTTCCTGTGGACACCACCACCAGTGAGTGCTGCTCCGACAGTGAATTCTCCGCTTGTGCTCCCTCCCCTCCATATCTTCCTCTCCTCACCCCTGCCATGGCTCCATCCCTCACCACATTCCACCTCCTCTCCCCCTCTCGCTGCAGCCACGACGCTGCTGGCGCTGAAGACGGTGCTGGGGGTGACGTTGACAGATTGGAGTGCGACGACAGTGGTGCTGAAGCCCAAGGCGCTGAATGGGGGCAGCGTGCCCCTGGCCACCACTGTGGGCGCCTGCACTGTGGACGGCCAGATTCCTGCACCCGGCTCTTGGACTGGCGTTTTCTGCAGCCCCACTGGTGCCATCGTCGCCCTGTGAGTCAAACAAGGCTGTGATTTCAGGGCTTTGATTTTAGGGCTGTGCAGCTCGTGGTGTGCCGATTGCAAGGCAGCTGCCCTGACCTGATTATGCACGGTGTTTCTCCCTATTCTCCCTCGCATGTGCCGCAGT
The DNA here is from genome assembly GCA_027943415.1 of Closterium sp. NIES-67. Taxonomy (NCBI): domain Eukaryota; kingdom Viridiplantae; phylum Streptophyta; class Zygnematophyceae; order Desmidiales; family Closteriaceae; genus Closterium; species Closterium sp. NIES-67. Next base: position 490,418 of record BQMB01000723.1, on the reverse strand, counting down.
CACTCTTGAAAATGCCGTTTCCTGCTCATTCGATCATGTACTCTCGTCTTGCCTTTGCCCAACCGCTTGCCGCAATATACACTTTCCCTCCCATTTGTCCCTGCATACACTCATCTCCCCCTTTCCCACTTTTCCACTCCTCCCTTTCCCCTCGTTTCCCCTCCTTCCCACCCCCCCCCCCCCCCCCGCCCCCCGCCCCCCCCCCCCCCGCTTGATTCTGTTGACCTGCAGTGTGCTGCCAAACCAAAAGCTGAGTGGAAGCTTCTCGTCTGACATCACCAAGCTCACTGCTCTCACTGGGCTGTACGTCTGCCTCCTATCCACACACACTTATGCCCTCGCCCACTCATGTCTACGCTCCTTAGTGCCTCCACTTCACATCTCATCCCCCACTGTCGTGAGCCCTTGTTTATCTTCAATGTGCACTCGATTTCTTCCTATCGCATAATGCTGTCCTTCAATACATCTCCCAGTGAAGCTGCTGTTCCAATGCCTTCAGTGAAACAATGCCTCATGATGCATGTGAATGCATTTGACATGTGACGGTGAATGCATGCATGTGTGTGCGTGTGTCTCTGTATGTCTGCCTGTGATTCCATGTGATTGCATGCATGCAGGGATCTGAGCGGCAATCTGTTCCAGCAGCGCTTTGAGGTCTTCGTTTCGCTCTTCACGGCACTCAAGGCTCTCAAGTCACTGTACGTGCTGCTGTCAGCATTATGCGCTGCTGTCAGCATTACGTGCTGCTGTCAGCATTACGTGCTGCTGTCAGCATTATGTGCTGCTGTCAGCGTTACGTGCTGCTGTCAGCATTACAACCACCTTTCCGCTCTCTCCAGCCACTCAGGGTGCTCGTTGTTTGTGCATGTCACTATGAATGCGCCAACTACCCATGCCCCTCATCTGCTTATGCCCCTCATCTACCCATGCCCCTCATCTACTTATGCCCCTCATCTACCCATGCCCCTCATCTACTTATGCCCCTCATCTACCCATGCCCCTCATCTACTTATGCCCCTCATCTACCCATGCCCCTCATCTACCCATGCCCCTCATCTACTTCTGCCCCTCATCTACCCATGCCCCTCATCTACCCATGCCCCTCATCTACCCATGCCCCACATCTACCCATGCCCCTCATCTACCCATGTCCCTCCCTGCCTGCCTGCAGGTCACTGCAGTACAACTGGTTCTCCAACTCCATCCCCTCCACCCTCCTCGCCCTCCCAGCTCTCTCCAGCGTGTGAGTGCCCCTCACCACCCACCCTCTGTGTGGGCCCCTTATCTGCCCCGCATGCCACACAAAGCACCTCAACCTGTGCTCCAATTCCGTGTGCTCCACTGCCATGTGTTGCACTGCCACATGCTCCACGGCCATGTGCTGCACTACCATGTGTGACATTCACCACTCGTCACTCAGTCAACTCTGCCTATGCCCCCCCCTCCCTCGTCCATTCCCCCTGCCTGTTGCCTCCTGCCTCCTCTCTCGACCCGCAGCAAGCTAAACCGCAATTATCTGACAGGCGTGGTTCCGGCCATCGGTACGGCTGTCAAATCGCTCAACGTGGCCAACAATTTCCTCTCGGGCACCTTCCCCACCGCCGCCCTCACTGCGTGCGACGCGCGCTCCAACTGCTTTCTGGACGCCAGCAAGTGCGCCAACGCCAACGGCACACTGCAGAGGGCCATTGCCGAGTGCGCCATCTGCGGGTCCACCAATGCTGCCGGCGTGCTGTGCGGCGGCGGCTTCTGCACGCCCAACGCCACGGAGCTTGCCGGCACGGGCACGGCCAACGTTGAGGGGCAGGCAGTACTGCCGCTATTCTGCCAGGGCGGGCCCATCGAGATGAGCATGCGCGACGCCATGCTCAACCTCAAGGCGTCACTGGGGGTGACCTTCACGGACTGGGCTACGCCTTCGCCTTGCACCATTGCCGGGCAGCCTGTCGTGCCGGGGGCGTGGTCCAACGTGGTGTGCGACACGGCGGGCAAGGTCACAAGCATGTGAGTAGCAGGGCACGAGCATGTGAGTAGCAGGGCACGAGCATGTGAGTAGCAGGGCACGAGCATGTGAGTAGCATGGGCACGAGCATGTGAGTAGCAGGGCACGAGCATGTGAGTAGCAGGGCACGAGCATGTGAGTAGCATGGGCATGAGCATATGAGTAGCATGGTCACGAGCATGTGAGTACCATGGGCACGAGCATGTGAGTAGCATGGGCACGAGCATGTGAGTAGCAGGGCACGAGCATGTGAGTAGCAGGGCACGAGCATGTGAGTAGCATGGGCACGAGCATGTGAGTAGCATGGGCACGAGCATGTGAGTAGCATGGGCACGAGCATGTGAGTAGCATGGGCACAAGCATGTGAGTAGCATGGGCACGAGCATGTGAGTAGCATGGTCACGAGCATGTGAGTAGCATGGGCACAAGCATTTGAGAAGCGTAGGCACGAGCATATGAGTAGTCATCATGGCGTGAAGCTCTCTGCACTACCTGAAGCTGTCTGACTGCCTCAAGACGCCTCAATCGTCCGTGCCCTCCATCCAGTCCCACTGTCCCCCTCTTGCCCCGTTTCCTTTTCTGCTGCCCGTGCTTCGCTGCAGCGACCTCAAGGCTCAGCTGTTGAGGGGCAGCATGCATGCTGACATCTCCAAGCTCACCACGCTCACCTCGCTGTAAGCTCCCAAATGCACCTTGCCTCTTGTGAGTCATGACTGCACCTCCACCTTCCTTGCGTGCTGCTTTGGGCTTATGGGCGCCCCCTCATCCCTTCATCCCCTCTCCTTTTCCCTCTTCTCCACCCCGCCTCCCCCCTCTCCTTCCCCCTCCCCCACCCCGCCTCCCCCCTCTCCTTCCCCCTCCCCCACCCCGCCTCCCCCCTCTCCTTCCCCCTCCCCCACCCTGCCTCCCCCCTCTCCTTCCCTGGCCTGCAGCATTCTGGAGGGCAACCTGCTGCAGGGGCGCCTGGCGCTCTTCACCTCTGGCTTCAAGGGGCTCTCAGCGCTCAAGCTACTGTCAGTTCCTTCTGCTCGCCTCCTGCCCGCCCCTGTGGCATATGCCTCACTCTTCTGCCTTTGACCTGCTGCAAATTTAACTGCTTTTATCTTGGTACTCTCTACTGCTTTGGTTGCTTATTTGCCCTCACTTCTGCTCTGCCTATGGCCCTGCCCACCCTGCCTCCCTCATCTCCCCCCCCTGCCCACCTGCAGCAATGTGCGTTTGAACTGGTTCTCTGGCGTGCTACCCTCCACCCTCGTTACTCTTCCGACACTCAGCACCATGTAACCTCTCAATACCCTTGGACCCCTCAATACCTTCACACCTCAACGCCTTCTCATCTCGCAGCGCTTAGTAACCGCTGACTTATACCTTCTGGTCCCCTCTTGCAGCGTGTATTCATTTTGCACCATAATGCTCTACGACATGCACCAGCCTGCCCCACGCTCCCTCACTATCTTACCTTGTCTATCTTCTTGCCCGTTCACTGCTGCCCCGCCCCACCAGCGATGTGAGCTACAACTACATGACGGGGTCGGTGCCCGCATTAGGCACAGCGCTCAAGACACTTAACCTGGCGGGCAACTTCTTTTCGGGCAGCATCGGCACGCTCACCAGCGTCTTGTGCTCTGCACAGCTCAACTGCCTACTCTCCCAGGGCAGCTGCACTGCCAGCGGTACTGCCAACCGCCTTGGGTGCAACATCTGTGGCAGCACGAGTGGCCAGGGCACTCTGTGCAGTGGCGGGCTATGCGTGCCCAACGCCACAGTGCCTGTGGCGAGCAACTCGCCCCCCACGGTGTCGTCGCCCGCCCTGCCCATGTACTGCACCGGCACCATCATTGACACCACCGCAGGTGACCAGCTCCCGCCCTGTGCATGTGCCATTCTCCATGCTACTATTATGCACCATTCCGCATGCCATGATCATGCGCCATTCTCCATGCCATCAGCATTCACCATTCTGCTCCCATGTGCATGCACGCACCATGCTGATCACATATGCATACCCCACCCCATGCTTCATCCCCTGTCATTCATGTCTTGTTCTTACCCTCTTACACTTCGCTTTCTCCACTCTCTCTCTCTACGTTCCTCTTGCCATATCTCCCTCTCTACAACTTCCCACACTGACGCGCTCCTCCCTCACTCTGCCCCCCTCAGCCGCTGCGCTGGGCAACATTAAGACGGCGCTGGGAGTGACGTTCACAGACTGGGTGGCCCCCACGGCACTGCTGAAGCCCAAGGCGGCAGTGGGCAGCGGCAGCGTGGCGCTGACAGACTGGATGACCACCGGTGGCTACTGCACTGTTGAGGGGCAGGCCCCCGTCGCTGGCTCCTGGTCCGGCGTCTTCTGCAACTCCCTCGGGCAGCCCGTCAGCCTGTCAGTGCCCTCCCACATTCGCCTTCCGCTTTTCTCCTGTACTTCCTGCCGCTTCGCTGCATGGGCTAACACCCTGCTTTTCACGCTGCGTGTGCCAGCAGCGAGTCAACCATGGCAGCACCTAGTCAGCCCTCCCACCATACTCTTCCCCCCCACCCCACGCTTCCAGGAATTTGTCCAGTCAGAAGCTAGGCGGTTCACTCCATTCTGATCTCAGCAAGCTCTCCCTTCTCACCTCGCTGTGAGTGCTGCCCACATGCTGCCTTGTGCTGTGAGGGCTGCCCACATGCTGCCTTGTGCTGTGAGTGCTGCCCACATGCTGCCTTGTGCTGTGAGGGCTGCCCACATGCTGCCTTGTGCTGTGAGTGCTGCCCACATGCTGCCTTGTGCTGTGAGTGTTGCCAACATGCTGCCTTGTGCTGTGAGTGCTGCCCACATGCTGCCTTGTGCTGTGAGTGCTGCCCACATGCTGCCTTGTGTTGTGAGTGCTTCCCACATGCTGCCTTGTGCTGTGAGTGCTGCCCACATGCTGCCTTGTGCTGTGAGTGCTGCCCACATGCTGCCTTGTGCTGTGAGTGCTGCCCACATGCTGCCTTGTGCTGTGAGTGCTGCCCACATGCTGCCTTGTGCTGTGAGGGCTGCCCACATGCTGCCTTGTGCTGTGAGTGCTGCCCACATGCTGCCTTGTGCTGTGAGTGTTGCCAACATGCTGCCTTGTGCTGTGAGTGCTGCCCACATGCTGCCTTGTGCTGTGAGTGCTGCCCACATGCTGCCTTGTGTTGTGGGGGCCCCCCATGCTTTGTGCTTCGGGCTTCAATGCCCCTTCCTTCTCCCTGCGCTCATGCTCTCACCACGCCCATGCCCTCCCCACGCCCATTTCCTCCCCAAGCTCATGCCCTCCCCACGCCCATGCCCTACCTGCCCCCATGTCTTCCCCATGGCATTTTTCCTGCCCGCCCGCAGGGATCTGAGTTCCAACTTCTTCAGAGCGCAAATCGACACTTGGGGCGTGTCCCTTAAGCTGCTCACCACTCTGCAATCACTGTTAGTGCCTTTAACCACAACCCATCCCTATCCACTTCTCCCTACACTCACCCCGTTTGTCCCTCCAGGCATCCTTGTCCCCTTCTCTCTCCATTCATCCTTGTCCCTGTCGCCTCCACTCCTCCCTGCCCCCTTCTCCCTCAACCCCTCCCTGAGTGCAGCCGTCTCAATAGCAACTATCTGTACGGCTCACTGCCCTCGTGGTTCGTCTCCTTCGCCAAGCTCACCAACCTGTCAGTGCCTGACCGAGCCCTCCCTGCCTTCCCTGCCCTCGCCAACCTCATCAACTCTGGCACCCCCTAGCCCCGTGCCTTTTGCCCATCCCCTCTCTTTGCACCGCTTGCCCCTCGCTTTTTACCACTCCGCCTTGCTCGCTGCTTCTTACTCCTTGTGGCCGTATTGTATGTGCCCCCACACCCTGTCCTTGTGTGTCCCATTTCCCTTGTCCATTTCCCTTCCCCCTTGCTCCTCCCTGCTCTCCCTTCCTGTTTGCTCCTCTTCCCTTTGAACCGCTCTGCCCTCCCCCCCCCCCCTTTCATCTTCCCTTCCCATCGCTCTGCTCTCCCTTCCCCCCCCCCCTCTCCTTCCTTCTCTTGTGCCTGCAGCGAGGTGAACATGAACGTTCTCATGGGCACATTCCCCGCCATCACCTCCACAGTGTTAAAGCGCCTGCTGGCGGACCAGAACTACTTCGGAGGCACCTTCCCCGCCAACACCCTCACGTACTGCACTGCCTACTACAACTGCATCTCCAACTACACCTCCTGCAGCTCCCTCAGCCCAAACAACCCCATCCCCTCCGTCGGCTGCCAGTTCTGCGGCACAACCAACGCCCTGGGCACCGCATGCCAGGGCAATCCTTGCGTGCCCGCCACCCCCTCACCCATCACGGCGGTCAACATCTGGAATCCCGTTCCCTTCCTGCGCTGCGATCCCGTCCGCATCGACGCCACACATGGTATGCCAGCGATTGGCTAGCACCTGTCCTAGCACCTGTCCTAGCACCTGTCCTAGCACCTGTCCCAGCACCTGTCCTAGCACCTGTCCTAGCACCTGTCCTAGCACCTGTCCTAGCTCCTGTCCTAGCTCCTGTCCTTGCACCTGTCCTAGCACCTGTCCTAGCACCTGTCCTAGCACCTGTCCTAGCACCTGTCCTAGCACCTGCCCTAGCACCTGTCCTAGCACCTGTCCTAGCACCTGTCCTAGCTCCTGTCCTAGCTCCTGTCCTTGCACCTGTCCTAGCACCTGTCCTAGCTCCTGTCCTAGCCCATGTCCTAGCACCTGTCCTAGCACCTGTCCTAGCTCCTGTCCTTGCACCTGTGCTAGCAGCTCAAGGGGCTCCGGAAGAAGATCCTCCCTTCCAATGTGACCCGCGCTGGCTGCTCCCTTTTCTCCCCCATCCCTACAAAGATGACCCGTCTGACTCCCCTCGGGAGGATGAATACACCCTCAAGCATGACTCGCACCCTCAAGCCCAATCCTCTCCTCCCCACCCATCCCTTCCCAGCGCCTGCGCTGGCGGCCATTTCGCCAGGCTTGTGGAGCTCTCAGACCACGTGCACGCTGGTGGGGCAGACCACTGTCCCAGGCTCCTTCCCCCTGGTCTACTGCAACGTTGTCGGGCAGGTCCTTGAAATGTACGTCGCTCCTGTTGGCCCCTGCTGGCCCCTTCATGTGTGCACCCGTTCACCTCTTGATGTGATGTAATATTAACCCACTGTCCCGTTCTGCCAAGTCCCCTGTGTGTCATCAACTGTGACCCATGTTTTTAGCACCATCCTGTGTTCATGTTTGTGCCATGCAGATTGCCATCATTCGTGCATGTTCATCATGGATCCATGGCACTGTTATGCTTGAATACGACTCATGCCTGTGCCATGTGCCATGCGTTGTGTGTGTTACAGCAATTTTGCCTACATACAGGCCACGGGTTCCATCCCCTCCGACGTTTCAAAGCTCGCCACACTCACCAAGTTGTAAGCTCTCCATGGTCACAAGGCTGTGAGCCTTAAACCTTTCATCACAGGCCATTGCATGCGTATCACGTTTTCAGCTTATACTAATGAATGTCATCGTATGCCATGGCATGTGACCCCATGCGCATCTTTCCCCTCTGCCTTGCTACAGTGACTTGTCAGGCAACCTCTTCTCCGGCCGCCTTGACGCCTTCCTCGCCCCGTTCCTTCCCCTCAAGGCCCTCAACGTCCTGTAAGCTGCCCTGCCAGCCCCAACGTCAACTCTCTCGCCCCCGTGGGTTTACTGGAAGCTCGTCTCTGCAGCTTCTTCATCTCAGGTCGCCTCCACATTCTTGTGCTGCTGCCTGTCGCGCTTCACTCACTTCAGCTCCCCTTGTCTGCTGCGTGCCACGCCCTGCAGGCGCTTCAACAACAACTATTTTTCGGGCTCCTTCCCATCAACCTTCTCTGCTCTCTCCGCCCTCACTGAACTGTAAGCTCTTGCCTTCCTTGTGGCCTGCTCCTGCCTTCCTTGTGGCCCTCTCTTGCCTTCCTTGTGGCCTGCTCCTGCCTTCCTTGTGGCCCTCTCTTGCCTTCCTTGTGGCTCACTCTCCTAGAGGCGAATTCGTCCCCTTCGTGAGCCGTGCACGGCTGATGCCCAGTTCACATCACCATTGATTCGATTTTTTCTCTTGCTAACTCCTTTCTCCTTTCCCCATCTCCCCCCCCCCCCCTTTCCCTCTTCCACCCTACCCACCGCTGCTCTCTTCCCCCTCTCCTGCACGCCCCAATCCATGTCATCTCCTGGGGCTGCTTGTCGTCATGCAGGAAAGTGCAATTGAACTACCTGACCGGCAGCCTGCCTGCCGCGCTGCCGGCAAGCCTCAAGAGCATAGACGCATCCAGCAACTACCTGGTCGGCACGTTCCCCACCATCAGCGCCACCTTCATCAACTGCGCCACCAATTGCTTCCAGGACCCCTCCAAGTGCGCCTATGGCACGGTGCAGCGCCCCTCACCAGCGTGCGCCATCTGCGAAACCTCCAACGGCACTGGCAGGTTGTGTAGCGGCGGCATCTGCGCGCCCAATGCAACAGCTGCCGTGGCAGCTGGCATGCTGAATGAGGGCACGGCGTCTATGTACTGCCTGGGCGCCGCCATGGATCCCGCCATGGGTGAGTGCGGTGGCGCGGGGTGCACGTGGGGTTCGTATCCTCGGGATGACAGGCAGGGTTGCCTGAGATGAAAATTCAGCACTAGTAAATTGGCCGAACCATGCTGCTCCCTCATTGTCAACCACGCTTGTTGCATCCGACCCCCCTCCCCCCTCCATGCACCCCCCCCTACGCCCCCTCTCCCCCAACCCAGCTGCGGCGCTGCTGAACATGAAGGCGTCGCTTGGAGTGACGTTCACGGACTGGGCGCTGGACACGCCATGCACCATCCAGGGGCTCCCGCCGATGCCAGGCACGTGGAGCAACGTCATCTGCAACGTCACCGGCAAAGTCGTGCAGCTGTGAGTGCCTCCTGGTCGTGCAGCTGTGAGTGGCTCCTGGTCGTGCAGCTGTGAGTGCCTCCTGGTCGTGCAGCTGTGAGTGGCTCCTGGTCGTGCAGCTGTGAGTGCCTCCTGGTCGTGCAGCTGTGAGTGGCTCCTGGTCGTGCAGCTGTGAGTGGCTCCTGGTCGTGCAGCTGTGAGTGGCTCCTGGTCGTGCAGCTGTGAGTGGCTCCTGGTCGTGCAGCTGTGAGTGGCTCCTGGTCGTGCAGCTGTGAGTGGCTCCTGGTCGTGCAGCTGTGAGTGGCTCCTGGTCGTGCAGCTGTGAGAGCACCCTTGCAAGTCACGGTGCTGAGAGCACCCTTACACCTCACAGAAATGTGAGTGCCTTATGTATTCGTGTCAAATTTTCTTCTTTCGGAAAACAACTGAAGAAGCGTGTGCGTGGCGGTGTGTGCATGTGTGTCTGCGTGTGTGCATGTGTGTCTGCGTGTGTGCATGTGGGTCTGCGTGTGTGGCTGTGCGTGCATGTGTGTCTGTGTGTGTGGTTATGCGTGCATGTGTGTCTGCGCGTGTGCATGTGTGTCTGTGTGTGTGGCTGTGCGTGCATGTGTGTCTGCGCGTGTGCATGTGTGTCTGTGTGTGGCTGTGCGTGCATGTGTGTCTGGCTGCGTGGCTGTTGGCGGAGTGCAGGTCCCTGGGGGGCCAGAGGCTGACAGGGACGATGCACTCGGACATTGCCAAGCTCACGTCCCTCACAAACATGTAAGCATCGCATACATGTGCGCAGCACATACATGTGAGCATCACATATATGGAAGCATCATCCTCACTCCCATTCCCATCCTCACCACTTCTGCACACTTCGATATCCTCCCCTATCCCCTTTCTCTCACTCTCCTCTTTTTGCTCACTGCTCTCCTCATGACACTCCTTCCGAATCTGCCTGCTCAGAGCACGCGTCTCCACACCCACCGCCTTACCCACATCCCCTCGCTCCAATGATGCATTCCCTCATCACGAGGCAATATCTGATTTCTCTAGTGCCTCTCTCCCCTACCCTTGCGCTGGTGTGCCCTGGTAAACTCTGGCAGTGACTTCAATTCCAACTTATTGGAGGGTCGTTTTGATGTGTTTGCAGCCAACTTCAAGGCCCTCACCTCGCTCAAAGAAGCGTGAGTGGCAGCGCTGTGAGAGCAGCACGTGGTCTCGCCTCAATCATTTCTGCCACAACAGTCGTGTCTTGACAACTTGTCATGTCAACTCATGCTACATTGATAATATGCTTCTCCTCCCCCCTCCCTGTGCTCCCCTTACTCCCACTCCCCTCCCTCTTGCAGCTTCTTTGACTTCAACTGGTTCACAGGGCCCATCCCTTCTTCCCTTGTTGCCATTGCCACCCTCTCCAAGCTGTAAGTTTTCCCTGCCTGTGAGTCCCACCCAACTCTCGTATCACCACCCTCCAAGGATCCTAGCCTCAGGGGGTAGCCTCTGTGCCCTGCCAGTGGTATATTAATGGCTTGTGCCTCTGTTGCTCGTGCCTCCAAACAACTTAACCTTTCTTCCACTCACACGCTCTCCCACTTACTCTCTCGTCCTCACTTCCTCCCCCTCCCCCACCCGTTCCTCAGGGGCGCGAGCTACAACTATCTGTACGGCGCCATGCCCACCCCTGGTGCGGCCCTCAAGAGCCTCAATGTGCAGGGCAACTGGCTCTCTGGCACGTTCCCTGGCTCTGGCTTCGTGTCCTGCAATGCGTTTGCCAACTGCTTCACCAACATGGGCGGATGCGTCCAAGCCACCAGCCTTGCTCAGCGTGCTGCGTCCGCCTGTGCGGTCTGCAACTCCATCGACGGCACGGGCACCATCTGTGGCGGCGGCATCTGTGCGCCCGACACATCTCTTCCTCTTTCCAACAGCTCGCCCAACACTGCGGTTTCCCCCATCCTGCCGCGCTTCTGTGTGGGCGTGGGGCTGGACGCCACGCAGGGCAACGTGCTGCTGGCCCTCAAGACCGCCCTTGGTGTCACTTTCACTGACTGGACCGCCGCCACCCTCGCCACCCCCAAGGCCTCCCCCACCAAGCCCAAGGCGGGGTCGAAGCAGCGGCGCATGCTGGCACGGGGGTCGGGGATGTTCTATTCGTGGGCGTCGGTGGGGTCGTGCACCATCCAGGGCCAGACGCCCATTGCCGGCTCCTGGACCGGCGTGCGCTGCTCTCCTGCCGGACTTGTTGTCAGCCTGTGAGTGGCGCTGCTCCCCTCCCCACTGCCCCTTCTCCCAGCAGTCCCCTTTGCCTCATGCCTTGTGTGCCCTTCTCCCTGTCACCTCTCACTAGGCTTGAGCATGAACCCGACCCGACCCGACCCGACTTTGCCCTACCCGATCTAGGGTTCGGGTCGGGTCGGGTCAAGTCGGGTCGGAGTTCAGGAAATGTCAACCCGACCCGGGTTTAATAGGTCGGGTACTACCTGACCCGACTCGGGTCGGGTCGGGTCGGGTTGGCATAGGGGCAGGGACGGGTAATAAGCCGACCAGACTGGTCGGGTATTGTTGGTCGGGTCGGGTCGGGTCAGGTCAGGTCGGTTTCCCGAGGGTCGGGTCGACCCTCCGCAAATGTCAACCCGACCCGTCCAAAATTCGGGTTCGGGTCGGGTTACCCGACCCGAACCGACCCATTGCTCAAGCCTCTCACTCACCTGTCTCCCCTGCCCCCCTGTGCCCTGGGTGCTGCCCTAATCCCTGGTGTGCAGTGATCTGCGGAGCAGACTGCTGAGTGGCACAGTGCACTCCGACATCAGCAAGCTCAGCACGCTCACTTCACTGTAAGCCGTCCATGCTCAATTCACTGTAAGCCATCCATGCTCACTTCACTGTAAATCGTCCACGCTCGCTTCACTGTAAGCCGTCCACGCTTGCTTCCCGTCCACGCTCGCTTCACTGTAAGCTGTCCACACTTGCTTCCCGTCCACGCTCGCTTCACTGTAAGCCGTCCACGCTTGCTTCCCGTCCATGCTCGCTTCACTGTAAGCCGTCCACGCTTGCTTCCCGTCCACGGTCGCTTCACTGTAAGCCGTCCACGCTCGCTTCACTGTAAGCCGTCCACGCTTGCTTCCCGTCCACGGTCGCTTCACTGTAAGCCGTCCACGGTCGCTTCACTGTAAGCCGTCCACGCTCGCTTCACTGTAAGCCGTCCACACTCGCTTCACTGTAAGCCGTCCACGCTCGCTTCACTGTAAGTCGTCCACGCTCGCTTCACTGTGAGGCATCCAGTCACTCACCATCTGCCCTGCATCTAGTCACTCACCATCTGCCGTGCATCCAGTCACTCACCATCTGCCCTGCATCTAGTCACTCACCATCTGCCCTGCATCCAGTCACTCACCATCTGCCCCATCTGCCTTGGGATGAAGCGGGTTGTGAGGCTCACGTCCTCTGCCACCAGGCTGTGCTGCTGTCACCAGGCACTTGTCAGCATCACACCCAGAACATGGCAATCTACGCACAATCTTTCGCAAACCATTCTCATTCCCCTTCCGTTCCCGTGTTGCCCCCCTCATTCCCCTTCCGTTCCCGTGTTGCCCCCCTCATTCCCCTTCCATTCCCGTGTTGCCCCCCTCATTCCCCTTCCGTTCCCGTGTTGCCCCCCTCATTCCCCTTCCGTTCCCGTGCTGCCCCCCTCATTCCCCTTCCGTTCCCTTGTTGCCCCCCTCATTCCCCCAATCCACCCCCCCAATCACCCTCCTCCCTGCGCAGGTACCTGACATCCAACCTCTTCTTCAACCGCCTCGACTCCTATGTTGTGCCGCTCACGCCCACTGCCAGCCTCAAGGAGCTGTCAGTGCCAATCCGCCTCCACCTCCTCCCCTCCCCCTCCGTCGCCTCCATCCACCCTCTCTTCCATTGTCTCTGCCCTCCTCTCCGCTCTTTCTGCTCTCATGCTCCTATGCATCGTTCTTCCTTGCTCTCCTGCCCACCACATTGTGTCTTCACCTCCTTTCTCTGTGTGTGTGCGTCTTCATCATGTCTGTGTGTGGTTTTGTGTGAGGTTGTGTGCATGTTCGTTTGTGTGTGTGTGGTTTTGTTTGAGGTTTTCTGTTGTGTGGTTTTGTGTGCATGTCTGTGTGTGTGTGGTATTGTGTGGATTGTTGTGTGTACGTGGGTTTGTTTGGATGTTTGTGTGAGTGTGTGTGTGGTTTTGTGTGCATGTTTTGTCTCCCCCCACCAGCTACATCAACTTCAACTGGTTCTATGGCACGGTCCCGGCCACGCTCCTCAACATGCCAGCCCTCTCCGTCCTGTAAGTTGAAACGCCCTCGTGCCACACCTTCCTCCACTCCACTCCCTCTGCTTTCCTCACTCTTTCGCTCTACCCTTCATTCGATTCTTCTTGAGTTCCCCCTCTAAGCACTTGTTGTTGTTGCTTGTGCTTCCGCCTGTGTGTCGTGTGCGTGTGTCCCTCCCCAGGCTGATCAGCAACAATTATCTGACAGGCGTGTTGCCCAAGCCGGGCGCGGCCATCAAGGCCCTGGGCATGGAGTTCAACTTCCTCTCGGGCACCTTCCCCGCAGCCACGCTCGCCTACTGCAGCTCCCGCAGCAACTGCTTCCTCGACGCTGCCGCCTGCTTCAGCCTGGACGGCAGCGCACAGAGGGACACAGGGTGCAACGTGTGCGGGTCGGCTAACGGGCAGCTGCCACTGTGCGGCGGGGCTGTGTGCACGCCCGACCCCTCGGCCTACATGGCGTCCCAAGTGCCCAACAGCGCCACGGCGCCCACCCTGGCCCTCAAGTGCCTTGGCATGCCCCTCGATGCTGTCTCCTGTGAGTGGCCCCCTGCCTGTGCGCTGCTTGCTGTAGCCACATATAGCACCATGCCATGCCTGCACTGTCATTCCACAGCTTCTCTGTAAGCCTGTGCTGCCCAGCCATCTCGCCGTGTGGCCCCTCCCCCATGTGCGCCCCCTCTGGCAGCATCCGCTCTGCTCAACATCGGGTCGGCGCTGGGTGTGACGCACACGGACTGGAGCGCCAGTAGCACCTGCAACATCCTGGGGCAGAGCTCCGCCCCCAAATCGTGGCCGGGCGTCTGGTGCAGCGGCACCGGCGTTGTCGTATCCCTGTGAGGCTTCTTCCCCCTCCCTCCCTCTTGCCGCAAGAGTCGCCTAGGGGGGATGCAGCCCCGATTCTAACAACTGCAACAAGCAGGAAATCGGTAGGGTCTCCACCAAGGTCACCGCTGGCTCGTCCTCTGCGCCCAAGGCATTCTTCACCTTGGCGTTGAGGGCCATTGCCTGCCCTGCTTGACAGCTCAGGGTTTCGGATTTTAGCCTGTACCTTCCCAAATTCCAAAACCCAAACTATATGTTCCTCGCTCCCTCCCCCCTCCCCCCCCCTCTTAATCGCTCGTGTTTCTTCCCGCATTCTTCACTAAACCCTGACTCCCCCGTCCGTCCCTCGGCCCACCCTCCTGCATGACGCCCTGCTGCGCTGGCAGCATGCTGAACAACATGAAGCTGTGGGGCACCATCCACGCCGACATGACCAAGCTCACTGGGGTCACCTATCTGTATGTGCCTCACCTGCGTGGAACCATCCTTCTTTCCATTTCCACTCGCCCCTATGCTCATATTGTGCCCGAAAGTATCTCGGCACATGTCTCCTCCGTCCGCTGCTCATTGACCCCCCCCCGTTCTCTCTCCCCTGCAGCCACCTGGGTTATAACCTGCTGTCTGGCGGCCTCTCCTCCTTCGTCTCCAATATCACACCTCTCACTGCCCTCGCTGTCCTGTAAGCCATCCCACCCTGTAAGCCTATCACCAGCCTTTCTTGAGATGCCTCACAAGTTCCTTACATGTTCACTGCACTCCTTGTCACCGCACTTCACCTCATCCCACCGACCCCCTTCCCCTCTTGCTGCAACCTGGCAGGAACCTCAACTTCAACTACCTCTACGACAGCGTGCCATCCACTCTCCTCAACATGGCTTCCCTCACAGAAATGTCAGTTCCTCGTGCCCATTGCCATGCCATGCCCATGCCATGCCCATGTCGTTGACTGTGCCCATGCCAGCGCCATTCCCCATGCATAGCTGAGTTCCAGCATTCTACTGCCATGTACTTCTCCATATATCTATCTCCCACTCTCACTCGCACGCCTACTCTCTCACTCTCACATGCATCCATCTTCCTTTCCCTGCGTGCAGGCACCTGGATGTCAACTACTTGACAGGGACGCTGCCAGCCATTTCCACGAAGATCAAGTACCTGGCAGTCAACCACAACTTCCTCGCGGGCTCCTTCCCAGCGCAGGCCTTCCAGTTCTGCGATGTGCGCAACAACTGCTTTGCCTCCGTTGGCTCCTGCATAAATGCCGACGGCGTGGCCCAGCGCGCCACGGGCTGCAACATCTGCACCACCGCCGCCGCTGTCCCCCCCCTCTGCAACGGCGCTGCCTGCGTCCTCAACGCGTCGGTCCCCCTGGCTGCCGGCTCTCTCAATGACTACGCTGCTCCCATCCAGCCCTTCTATTGCCGGCCGGCCACCATCGATGCCACTGCTGGTGAGCCAGGGGGCCATGCTGGCCTAACTCACCTGCACATACATGCATTACTTGCACATGCATGCACCACACGTACATACATGTGTAGAGCTGCACCAAAGTGTGTGCCATGCCTGCTCTCTCCTCTCCCCCCCCACCCCCACCCCCCCCCCCCTCCCCCCCTGACGCAGCTCAAGCACTGCTGGTGCTGAAGGCGGCGCTGGGTGTGGCACAGAGCAGCTGGCTGGTGGACTCGCCCTGCAATGTGGCGGGCAACCCGCCCGTGCCCGGCAGCTGGGTGGGCGTCGCTTGTGATCTCTCCGGCCAAGTTGTCAGCCTGTGAGTTCCACATGCCAGCCATGCCTGTGAGTGCCACGTGCCAGCCATGTCTGTGAGTGCCATGTGCCAGCCATGCATGTGAGTGCTGCTTGCCAGCCATGCATGTGAGTGCTGCTTGCCAGCCATGCCTGTAAGTGCTGAGTGTCAGCCATGCCTGTGTGCATGGAGTGCAAGGGATGCGCTGGGAGGTGGAGTGGTAAGGGAAGATGCGAAATTGTGGAGAATTCAGGTTTTCTCGTCATCACGTGCTTGTTTTCAGGGAGAGGACGCCACTGCTTTTGACCCCTTGCTCTGGACTCTCATCTTGCTTCTGCGCTTGACCCTCTCTCCTTGTGACCCATTTTTTCTATCCATGTGTCCTTGTGGATGCATGGTGGCATGGTGGCTGGTAACTTCACCCCAGGGACCTGCCCAGCATGGGTCTGCGCGGGAGTCTGCCTGCTGATGTCTCCAAGCTCTCTGCCATCACCAGGATGTGAGCCTAGCGTGCTATGAGCGCCCCCAACCACACCCGTGCATCAAGCGCAGAAGTATCACCATCACAGTCTAAGAGCCTGCTCTATTGCTCCTCATGCACAATGCGCCTCCCCACTCATATGAGTGCAAAGTGCATGCCATTTTAATCACCCATCCTTCGCCCTCTCCCCTCCCCATCCCCCCCTTGCTCACAGCAACCTGGAGTCAAACCTGCTGGAGGCGCGGCTGGGCGAGTGGGCCTCGGTGCTCACCACGCTCAAGGCCCTCAAGCATCTGTCAGTGCCCGCCTGCACGTCGCATGGATGCATGCGCATCCATCCCTCCTTTCCCCCATGCCTCCTCGCCTTCATGCCTTGATTGCACCAATATGCCGCTTGCTCCCACCATGCTGCTTTCTCCCACCATGCTGCTTTCTCCCACCATGCTGCTTTCTCCCACCATGCTGCTTTCTCCCACCATGCTGCTTTCTCCCACCTTGCTGCTTCTTCAAACACTGCCCACACAACTCCCCCTCTCCCCCTGCTTCTTTACCTTCTCTCCCCCTTCCTTTCTAACCGTCCCCTTCCCTCCACCCCATCCTCATCCCTATGCAGGGCGCTCAACTACAACTGGTTCTCCGGACTTCTGCCATCCTACCTCCTTGCACTGTCCTCCCTCACAACGCTGTAAGTCACACATACTTACAGACACCCCCCTCCCCAACAGGAACACACAACAGAGTCTGTCATGGCACACTCACCCTGGCATCACTTCACTTGAACACAACTGCTGCTCGTTATGTTTACTCTCTCTCTCACCCCACCCACAGCCCACCCTCTCCAGCCGCCCCATACACGTGCCTCTCACCAGTCGTTACTCCCCCCCCACCCCCAAATCCCCACCCCTTGGTCCCTCTGTCACCTGCACTGCAGCAACCTGCAGTTTAACTACCTCACCGGCACCATCACCGGCGCCCCAGCGGTGGCCCTCAAGTCTGTCAACGTGGCATCCAACTTCCTGGGGGGCTCCTTCCCGGCATCTTCCACCACCATGTGCGACGCGCGCAGCAACTGCCTCGTGGATGCATCCAAGTGTGTCAGCTCGGGGTCGTCTGCGCAGCGCGCCGCTGCTGCGTGCGCCATCTGCGGCTACGCCAACGCATCCACACTGCTGTGCGGGGGAGGCGTGTGTGCGCCCAACACCTCCGCTCCACTCGCCTCCAAGATGCCCAACAGCGCCTCTGCTGCTGTGCTGCCGCTCATGTGCACTGGCGTCAGGATCGACCCTGCTGCCCGTGCGTCCCTTGCCTCC
This sequence comes from Closterium sp. NIES-67, assembly GCA_027943415.1. Lineage (NCBI taxonomy): Eukaryota > Viridiplantae > Streptophyta > Zygnematophyceae > Desmidiales > Closteriaceae > Closterium > Closterium sp. NIES-67. The sequence continues at coordinate 472,900 of BQMB01000723.1, read as the reverse complement.
TCTCTGTGCCCACTCTCCAGCTTGCATCCCTGCTCCCTGCCACACTTGCCATACTTGCCGCGCACTCTGCTGTCTCGCTTCTCCCCCTTCCTAACCTAATCCCCTCCTGCTCCTTCTCCATCACACCATTGCGCTCCTCCCCCCCCCCAAACCCCGTTGGCCTGTGTACCCGCAGTGCCGGTTCTTGCGAACCTGAAGACGGCGCTGGGGGTGCCACATGCGGAGTGGGGGACGGCGACCATGTGCACGGTGACGGGCGTCACTAAGGGCCCTGGGGAGATGGGCGCCGTGTACTGCAATGCAGGGGGCGCCGTAGTGGACTTGTACCTTAAGCAGCGCGGCATGCGCGGCACCATGCACCCTGACATCTCCAAGCTCACCGCGCTCACCGCACTGTCAGTGCACCCCTATCGCCTTCCCCACACCTCGTTGCTCTACATGGGACTTCGCCTTACAAACGGACTCATCACTCCCTCTGCCATCCACTCATCACTCCCTCTGCCATCCACTCATCACTCCCTCTGCCACCCACTCATCACTCCCTCTGCCATCCACTCATCACTCCCTCTGCAATCCACTCATCACTCCCTCTGCCATCCACTCATCACTCCCTCTGCCATCCACTCACCACTCTCTCTTCCATCCACTCATCACTTCCTCTGCCATCCACTCACCACTCCCTCTGGCATCCACTCATGTGTCATCCTCCCATTCCCCTCTTTCCCACGCCCCCCGCACGTCCCCCTTCCAGCGATGTCTCGTCCAACTTCCTCTCCGGCCTCCTCGACCCCTACTTCTCGCCCCTCTCCGCCCTCACCAACTTGCAGTACCTGTACGCACCTCTCTCCCCCTCCCTCTTGTCTTCCTGTTTTTCCTGAAATTCCCTCTCGTAGTACCTTAGCCACTCTCGTTGCCCTTCGCTGTGTCCTCGTCCCTCACCTGCTGTTTGAGAGGAGCCATCCCGCCCTCTCTCCTCCCATTGCACAGAGTGCTGCAGTACAACTTCTTCTCCGGCCCCATCCCCTCCACTGTCACGGCCATCAAGAGCCTCTTCATGCTGTAAGCCCACTGCCACTCCTGCCACGCCATGCCATGCCATGCCACGCAATGCCATGCCACGCAATGCCATGCCACACCATGCCATGCCACGCGATGCCACGCCATGCCACGCCACGCGATGCCACGCCATGCCACGCCACGCCATGCCACGCCACGCCATGCCACGCCACGCCATGCCACGCCATGCCATGCCATGCCACGCCATGCCATGCCATGCCATGCCACGCCATGCCACGCCATGCCACGCCATGCCACGCCACGCCATGCCACGCCATGCCATGCCATGCCACGCCACGCCATGCCACGCCATGCCATGCCACGCCATGGCACATCATGCGCCATTCCTCCCCACCCAGTGCTTCTCTCTGCTCCTAACTCGTCCCATGCTTCCTCCCTGCATCCCCTCCATGCGTGCGCTCAGGAGCCTGGGGTGGAACTACCTGACGGGCACGGTGCCGGCACTGGGCGCGACGGTGAAGTCGCTGAACCTGGAAAACAACTACTTGGTCGGCACCTTCCCCACTGCCACGTGGACCTTGTGCACGGCGCGCGCCAACTGCTTCACCGACCCCACCAAGTGCAACGCCAACAACGGACAGGGCGTCACCCAGCGCCCCTCCTGCGCTATCTGCGGCAGTGCGGACGGCCGGGGCACTCTGTGCGGCGGCACGGCCATCTGCCAGCCCGACCCTGCGGCTGTGAATGCCGCCACTGCCATCCCCACGACCACCACCCCCGCGCTCGCCCTCATGTGCCCTCCCCCTCCGCCGGTCGCCACTGACGCCGCAGCAGGTACCACTGTGTCACAGTGGAGTTGAAGTGCTGTTGCATGCAGACATGTGTTGCAATCACTTCCTGCAAGATGCTTCGAGAATGGTGTCTCAATGCTTCCCATGTGCATGCCCATGGCTCATATTGATGCTGCCCACATGCATTCCCATGGCTCACACCACTGCTGCCCATGTGTCCGTGACTGCACCCCCCTCTCCCCCCCCTCCCTCCAGCAACTGCGCTGCTGAACATCAAGTCGGCCCTGGGAGTGACGTACACCAACTGGGCGGCCGGAGCCACGTGCACCTCTGTAGGCAGCACGGGTGCGGGCGGCTTCACGGGCGTCGAGTGCAACGCTCTGGGCAACCCTGTCAAGATGTGAGTGCTGCTGTCAACCCATCAAGGTGTGAGTGCTGTTGTCAACCTGTCAAGATGTGAATGCATGAGTGCAGAGTCAGGACTACAGGCAGTGAAGCATTCATTGTACCTGCATTGCACCTACCTGTTTTCCGTCATTTCTTATTCGCATCTGTTCTCAACCTCCTCCACTCCCTTTTTCCTGCTGCCTTCCCTACAGCACCCTAGACAGTCAGAAACTGTTTGGCATTCTGCATGGTGACATCACTAAGCTGACGGCCCTCACATTCATGTAAGCTCTTGTGTTCATGGAAGCACCGACCCATATGATGTGAGTGTGCGCCCATAGAAAGTTTGTACACATTGCATCTTCCTGACGGAACCTGCACGGTTTGACCTGTTGCATCTCCCCTTAGCCCCTTCTTATCTCTCCACCTTTCAACCGTTCCTTCCCCTCGCCTTCCCACTCCGTGTGCCCCGCAGCTCGCTCAAGTCAAACCTCTTCAAGTCGCGCCTAGAGGATTTCGCTGTCAAGATTCCCACACTCCCCAACCTTGCAGTACTGTGAGTTGCTCCCCAACCTCACAGTACTGAGCATCGCTAGGCAGCCTCGCAGTGCTGTGAGTCGCTCCCCAATCTCTTAGTGTAGGACTTAGTTTTCCTCGCCCTCTCTTCTCATTCCATCTTATCGCTTCTCATGCCAACTGACCCCTATCTCTGTCTCCTACTATGCGTGTGTGTTGAGGGAGGGGGGGAGGGGGTTTGTATATGTTTGTGTGTATGTGCATGTTTCTTGTGTTGTGTGTGGGTGTGCATGTGTGCATGTTGTGTGTATGAGTGTGTGCATTGTATATCTGTGTATGTGTGTATGAGGCCATTTTCGTGCACTTGTGTGTGCATGTGTGTCCTGCAGGCTGCTTGACTTCAATTGGTTCTTTGGGAGTCTGCCCCCTGCTCTTGTCGGCATGGCCTCACTCACGCGCCTGTCAGTACCTTCCTAGAAGCCACCTCCCCATCGCCCTGTTCTCTCCTGCTCCTGCGCAACTTGACACGTTTTTATGCTCAATGTTTCCTTGCCTGCAAAGTCTCAGGTCTTCAAAGAGCTTGTCATATCCGTACCTCCTTCCTCCCTCCCCACCATGACGTGCCAGTGGTATCTCATACAACTATCTGACGTACCGCGTGCCGCCGCTGTCGCCAGCCCTCAAGGATATTGACATGTCCAGCAACTTCCTGTCGGGCACCTTTCCCACCAACTCCGCCACCTCTTGCGGCGCCGCCAGCAACTGCCTGCTCAACGCTGCATCGTGCACCACCAAGGTTCTGTCAACACAGCGGGCGTCTGGGTGCAACATCTGCAGCACCTCCTCTGTTCCGGGGCAGGGCATGCTGTGCCTTGGCCGGGGCATCTGCACGGTCAATGCCTCTGTACCCTTCAACGCCCAGACCCCCAACACTGCCAGCGCCGCCATCCTGCCCTTGACTTGTGTCGGTGAGTACTGGCAGCAAAGCTGGAGGTGCCTCTGTCAGTGGGCGCACGTGTCACTGGAGGTGCTGACCTTACCTTTCTTTCCCCCCCCTTGTTGCTGGCAGATCTGGTGTGCGGCTCCGTCCCGCCTGTTGTTTGCCCCAACGACTGGCGCTGCTTTGCTCTGCAGTGTATCGTTTCCTACACCAACTGCATCGGCTACCTCTGCATCTAGGATGCTCTCAGCTGCATTTGCTATTTCTACATCTCAAGCTCTTAGGCTTTCACTGGGTCCTGCATCTGGAATGTTTTTCCGTTGGCCTTAGCTGCCGGTAATACCAATTTGGTGGTCTTGGTTGCCTAGAACATCATTGTGGAGGCCTTGGCTACCTAAAATGTTGCTTGCTGACTTTTTTTTGCCCAGAATGCTGTCTACACCCTTCATTGCCTTTCTTTCTGACAAGAATTTATCATTTCTATGTTTTTATGTTAATTGAACAGTAACAGATCCGTGAGCATAACACATGCCTGTTTAGGTGTAATCCTACTGTTTGGGATCAGGATCAGCATTCTGTTGCAAGACCTGTCGTGGTTGCTCTTGAGATTCACGGGGAAGGGCCACAGGTGCAGAGCCTGCGGGGATATGGGCGCCCATACCCGCTACTTAAATCCCCAGGCTTGAGCGAGCCAGGATGCTGAGAGGGTATGTGAGATCTGGACGAGAGCAAGTCATCAGGTACATGTGGCAACCCACCAGCTCTGCGTACCGACCACTAGGCTCTACCGACTCCTCGGGGACTTGAGCCGAGAGCCTATGATCTACTGGCCGAAATGTGGGTTGCGCGGAGAACTGAAGACCGAAGCTCTGAAGTACCTGGCGCACAAAGTGTGACTGTTTGAGAGGGATGTTGCGCGCTGCTCTGTCCCTGGAGATCTGTAGCTCGAGGTAATAGCGCACCTCCCCTAGTTCAGGGCAGGATTGTCTCCTCAGCAGCTCAGCCTTCACGGAGGCTAGTGCGTCTCTGTCTGCAGTAGCAAAGACCAGGTCGGCTACGTAGACAAGGATGGAGAATGGGGTCTGTCCTGAACGAACGAAGAGCGAAGCGTTTGCAGACGACGGGAAAAACTGTAAGTCAGCTAATGTAGCACGCAGCTTGTCGTGCCACTCACAGGGCGCCTGCCCCAGACCGTAAACTGGGCGCCGAAGGAGCCACTCAGTCCCCGGGGCGAAGATGCTGGTGAACCCCGGCGGACAGCGCACGTAGACCGACTCGTGCAAACTGCCCTGGAGAAACGCTGTAGAGAAGTCGAGGGAATGCAGCTCGTAGTCACGCTGAGCTGCTACGTGTAGTAGTGCCCGAAGAGTGATCATCTTCGGGACCGGGGCGAAGGTCTGAAAGACGTCAACACTATTGCGCTGAATGAAGCCTCTAGCAACGTAGCGTGCCTTGAACACCGGCGGCTCTCCACGAGGGTGCTTCACCTTGAAGAGCCACCAGCCATCAACTACGTTCACCCCATGTGGGGGAACTGCGTCGACGTAGGTGCCAGTGGATCTCGAAGATGCCATCTCCGCGTCCATGGCAGCTATCCACTAAGAGGCCCAGAGTCCCGAGGTCGCTTCAGCGTAAGTGCGAGGGGTCGGGATTTCAAAGGCGCCTGGGTCACCCTCAGGGACTAGCATTATGGAGCAGAGATGAGGAGCGGCCTCGGACAGGAAAGCTAGCTCGTACTGCCAGTCCTCCAGGACGTCACTGCCGAGGGCAGGAGCACCCTCGACAGACGGAAGACGGGCAGGGTCAGAGACAAGAGCAGTGGCGTAGTCAAGGCGGCGGGTAGAGGCAAAGACAGAGGAGGCGAAGCGACATCAAGCGACGACGGAGGAGGCGACGACAGGAGAGGAGGACGAGACGCGTGGGAACGGAGCAACATAGGGTGAGAACACTGAACAGGAGAGACAAGACGAGCACGAGAGGGACGGCGAGACCAGAAATGGGACAGAGGCGTCGGGTCAGGAGACACAGGAGGAGACAGGGGGGAAACGCACTGGAGACGAGTCCGACTGCGAAAACACAGGGCCATAGACAGGCAGGGGAGGCGCAGGTGGGTGGTCAGGGGAGGGAAGACCGAGAAGGCAAAGGGTGGACACCGGCGGCAACTACTGCTGCTGCTCCACGCCGACACCAGAACCTCCAGCTGCACCGCGGCTACCTCTGGGGCACTCCATGCCAACACCCCCAGAGCGAGAACCCTCGCCAACACCGAGGCCACTCCCGAGACCGCCGGGACGAGCCAAGACAGGAACCTCAAGACTAGCACCCCCAGAACGAGAACCCTCTCGAGCACCGGTGCCACCCCCAGGACCACCGGGACAAGCCACGACAGGAACCCCAGGATTAGCACCCTCCTCAACGCCCGCACCCCCAAAGCTCGCGATCCCCTGCGGCAGTTGCTGCTGCGGCAGCGGCGACGGCGACTGCTGCTGCGGCGGCGACGGCGGCGGCTGCTGCGACGGCGGCGGAGGAGACACCGGGTGGAGACACGCGGCAAGAACGGCGCCGCGGGGCCACCAGAGTCAACCGACTCCTCGCCTGGGACAACCAATGGGAGGGGAGTGACGTGAGACACACCAAACGGGGCAGGAAGGGGAGGGAGAGGAGCAGGGGCTACTGGGGGAGTGAGAACCAGAAACAGGGGTGGGGAAACCAAGAGACCTCGGTGGGGAAAATTGTGGTAGAAGGAGACAGACTCGTCAAAAGTGACGTCAGGGGAGTGAAAGAAGCAGTGAGACGGTGGGTGGTAAAAGTGCCAGTCAGACGCGTCGAGGGGGAAACCAAGGAACACACTGGGAACAGTGTAGGCAGTGAGGTTGTCCGTGCCAGAGACACGAACGTGAGCAAGGCAGCCCCAGACGTGGAACGTAGACGCGTCACAAGGGAATCCAGTCCCGAGAAGGGTTGGTGAAACCTGCGGCCACTGGGAGTGCGGCCGCAGGTTAAGCTGGTGAGCGACGTAGCCGACAGCGAACGGCCTCAGAAGATGGGGTGCACCGGCATAGATTATAGAGGTACGAGCCATCTCCATGATCAAACCGATGCGTCGCTCAGCGACCCCATTCTGCTGCGGGGAGTCTGGCAGGGTGTATGACTTGGTGATGCCCTCCGCACGACAGAACTGGCCAAGTCGACCAGAGGCAAACTCGCCGCCACGGTCGGAGTGGAGACGCAGCACAGGGAGGCCGCGGTGGACTCGCGCAATTACGACCCACGGGAGAAGAATGCTAGGCACGTCAGCCTTCCGCTTCAGGGGAAACACTGTGGTGTATTGTATGTAGTCATCGACACGGTCCAGACACGTCTGGGACAATCGACACCAACGAGGGTTCCGGGAGAACGAGGCGACGTGCAGGCCTGTAAGAGAACCCGAGGGGACCGCCGGACAGGGAAGGGTGGTGGAGCTATGGGCAACTACCGGACCTGAGGAGGGGTCAGCAAGCGTGACAGTGATAGGGGCGGCAAGCGGCGTGGTGGCTCGGCGGTGCAGCTCGGTGTGGTGGGGCCGGCGCGCGGTGACGGGGCCGGTGCGGCGTGACGGGGCCGGCACGGCGTAACAGGGCCGGTGCGGAGTGACCGAGCTGGGGCGGCGTGACGGGGCCGGCGCGGCAGGACCGGGCCGGCGCGGCGTGACGGGGAGCGGGCTAGGGCGCGGTCTAAGGCTAGGGCTAGGGCTAGGGGCGGAAGCGTAGGCGGGGAGGGGGACCTAACCCACCGTGATGCCATGTGCACAGGTTCCACAGGTGCAGAGCATGGGGGTTTATGGGCGCACATACCCACTACTTAATAAGCCCTTTGAACTCAGTGGTTAGTGACTAAGTTTCTAACATGTAGTCAGAGCCAAAGGTCTTGGGTTCAATTCCCAGTGTGTGCACCTGTAGAGGTGACATTGCACCAGTAGAGGTGCAAGGTCTTCTGCCTATCCCAATCAGGGGGGGTGTTGGGAGACCCGCTGGGGTTGCCCTTGAGATTCTCGGGGAAGGGCCACAGGTACAGAGCCTGGGGTTTTATGGGCGCACATATCCGCTACTTAATAAGCCCTTTTTTTCAAACATATCCTTGTATGTTATTATAGAATACACTGGGTTGTGCCTTAGAGAGTACAACCCACTAGGTTATATTCCCTTGTATGCCATGGTTCTAGTCATTCGTTAAACTTTGATATGGTATCATGAGTAGGTTAGGTCCTACCCGCCCACCCGCGCTTCTGCCATAGGTCCTAGCCGCCCTGTCACCCTCCCGCCCGTGCTGGACCGTCCCCTAGTGGCCCCCCGTCACCTAGCGCCTAGCCGGCCTCGTCGCCCAGCCGGCCCCGCCACCTAGCCGGCCCCATAGCCCAGCTGGCCCCGACGCCCAGCCGGCCTTATTGCCTAGCCGGCCCCGTAGCCTAGCCGGCCCCGTCGCCTAGCCGGCCCCGTTGCCCAGCCGGCCCCGTCCCCTAGCCGGCCCCGTTTCCTAATCGGCCCCGTCGCCTAGCCGGCCTCGCCACCTAGCCGGCCCCGTAGCCCAGCTGGCCCCGTCGCCTAGCCGGCCCTGTCGCCCAGCCGGCCCCGTCGCCCAGCCGGCCCCGTTTCCTCATCGGCCCCGTCGCCTAGCCGGCCTCGCCACCTAGCCGGCCCCGTAGCCCAGCTGGCCCCGTCGCCTAGCCGGCCCCGTCGCCCAGCCGGCCCCGTCGCCCAGCCAGCCCCGTCGCCTAGCCGGCCCCGTCGCCTAGCCGGCCCCGTCGCCTAGCCAGCCCCGTCGCCTAGCCGGCCCGGTCTCCTAGTCGGCCCCATCGCCCAGCCGGCCCCGTCGCCCAGCCGGCCCCGTCGCCTAGCAGGCCCCATTGCCCAGCCGGCCCCGACGCCCAGCCGGCCCAGCTGCCTAGCCGGCCCCGTCGCCTCGCCGCCCGCGGCTGCGTCCCCTAGCCGCCACGTGGCCCCTGTTGACCAGCTGCCCCTTCGACTCCCACCTCGCTTCATCGGCCCTTCCACTGGTCTGCACCGCGCTTCACCGCACTGCACCGCACTGTATCGCACTGCACCGCACTGTATCATATTGCACCGCACTGTACCGCCCTGCACCGCCCTGCACCACCTTGCACCGCACTGCACTGCCGATCTCCTGCTCCAGCGACCATGATGGCGGACTCGGTGCTGCGCTTTGACGCGGAGGTCAGCCGGTTGAGTTTGACACGTGGCTCGTCGACATTCGCTGTCACCTCACCGGTCAGCGGCAGGACGGCCACTCCCTGGCCGTTCACATCGACGGTTCGCTCCCCTACCCTGACCCCTTGGCTGCACTACCCGCTAACCCCACGTCTGCTGACCGTGAGTCCGCTGCTGCTGCTACCCTTGCCCGTGCTGTCTGGCTGTCGCTTGACGCTGTAGCCAAGCTTGCGATCAGTCATGCTCTCCCCCTGTCTGAGCGCCCCCGCTTTAGGTCGGTCACGACTGCGCAGGAGTTCCTAGAGGCTGTTGTCGCGCGCTATTCCACCCCGCCCTCTGCCTCTGTCGGTCGCCTGATCCTGCCTATGCTCTTCCCTGATCTTGCATCTTTCTCCACTGTCGCTGACCTGGCCGCCCACCTGCGCACGCTAGACGCGACCTGGCGCGCTGCCTGCACTGAGGCACAGCTTAGTGTGTTTCAGCCCCCCATCCGCTCTACCCTCTATCCGCTTGCCACCTGCCTCCCTGACCGCCTTGCTACCGCTCGCGATCACTTTCTCAGTCTCCACCCTCACCCTCACTGACTTTGTCGACACCCCGTCTGCCATAGAGACTCGTCAGTGCTCTATTGCCCAGTCTAACGGTACTGTGCCGGTCATTATCTTTCAAGGATGTGCCCCCGCTCAGTGCACTTACTCTGACAGTACTACAGCTGTCGCTGAGAAAGCCCTTGCTGCGGAGACAGTTGCCGCGGCGGCCACAACGTAGTTTCGTCCGGGTAAGGGTCGTCGCCTCAAGGCTGGGCGCGGCGGAGGTAGTGGAGGCGGGGGCGGAGGCAGTGGTGAAGGTGGTTCGCCCGCTGGTAGTTCTGACAAGGGGGGTGGGGCTGGTGTCTTGGAGCAGCAGCCCCAGCAACAGCAGCAGCAGCCGCCGCAGCTGGACCAGCAGCAGCAGCAGCAGCAGTCGCGGCGGGTCGGTCGTCTCCCCCCCAGGTGGCCTGGCGTCGGTGGTGGAGGTGGTAGCAGTGGTCGTGCGCGCAGTGTGCCATCAGGTAGTGGTCTGAGTGACGGGCGCTGCCAGTACCAGCTCCAGACCGGTCCTCGCCGCGGCCTCGGGTGCGGTAAGATCAGCCATTCCCCCACTCATTGTTTCCGTTGCCTAGACGACCTGTTTCGTCTCCGCTTCGGTCCGGCGCCAGACCTCCCCGTCAGGCCCAGTTTGCTCCGCCGTGGTGTTAGGATTTTTGATATGGACATGGATGAGATTAGCTCTGCTTTGTATGTGCTGTATGTCGATGACTCTAGTGTGACTGGTTCCTATTACCTTGTGTTGCGTAGTGTAGGTGTGCCTAGTGTGCCCAGTTCAGACTCCCCTGCTGTGTCAGGCATAGGATCCCCTGCTTTGTTTAGCCTTGGCTCCACCCTCGCCCCTCCCACCCCTGCCGCCACTGTCGCGCTCTCCTTCACCCTGGACTCCGGCGCTTCCCGGTGTCTCTTTCGGGACTCCAGTAGTCGCCCGTAGCTCCACCACCCTTCCCTGTTCGGCGGTTCCTTCGGGCTCCCTTACAGGCCTGCACATCCCCTCGTTCTCTAGGAACCTAGTTGGTGTCGGCTGCCTCCAGGACCTAAGCGTCACCACTACGTTCTCTGGTCACAAGCGGTACGCTGTCTGTACCGAGGCCTCCACTGGTGCCCCTCTCGCCACGTTCTCCCAGGACCCGGTGTCTCGCCTGTTCACGCTGGACACCGCGTCCCCCCCAGCTGGGACGTCTCCCCAGGTGTCTGCGTCCCCCCAGGTGTCGGTCGCTTACTCACCCGACGCTTCTGTGGCACCACCGTCTAGGTCACCCTGCCCTCCCACGTCTTCGTCAAATGTCTCAGCATGGTCTTGTCTGAGGTCTCCCTGAGTCGTTTCATGCACTGCCCTCCTCATCAGTGCCGCCGTGCATGCCCTACGTCAAGGGCCGTCTCCGCCGTGCCCCTCACTCCTCCTTGTACCCCCCCACTGCCGCACCACTACAAACCCTGCACATGGACGTCTGGGGCCTCGCCCCCGTCCATGGGCCGCGTCGAGAGTGCTACTTCCTCGTGCTTCTCGACGACTACACACGCTACACCACCGTGTTTCTCCTGGAGCGGAAGGCCGACGTGCCTGACGTTCTTATCCCGTGGCTTGTCTTTGCACGTGTTCACCGAGGTCTCCCTCTATTGCGTCTTCACTCCGACCGTGGTGGCGAGTTTGCCTCTGGCTGCCTTGGTCGGTTCTGTCATGCGGAGGGCATCACCCAGACGTACACCCTCTCGGACTCCCCACACCAGAATGGGGTCGCTGAGCAACGCATTGGTTTGGTCATGGAGGTGGCTCGTACCTCCATGATCCATGCCGGTGCACCCCATTTTTTGTGGCCGTTCGTTGTTCGCTATGCTGCTCACCAGCTTAACCTTTGGCCGCACCCTCAGCAACTGCAGGTTTCGCCGACCCTCCTCTGGACTGGGTCCCCTAGTGACGCGTCTGCATTCCACGTCTAGGGCTGCCTTGTTCACGTTCGTGCCTCTGGCACGGACAAGCTCACTGCCCGCACCGTCCCCTGTGTCTTCCTAGGTTTCCCCCTCGACGCGTCCGACTGGCACTTTTACCACCCGTTGTCTCACCGCTTCTTTCAGTCCCGTGACGTCAACTTTGACGAGTCCGTCTCCTTCTACCACCGCTTTCCCCACCGTGGTCCACTGGTTACCCCCCCCCCCTTTTCCTGGTTCCCCCTTCCCCGGTTGCCCCGGCTCCCCCCCCTCCCCTCCCTGCCCCGTCTGGTGTGTTTCACATCACCCCTCTCCTGTCTGGTGTCCCTACCGAGGAGTCTGCTGACTCTCGTGGCTATACAGAGTCCCTTCTCCCACCCACCCCCGTCGCGGTCTCTTCTCTTCCGTCGCCGTCGTTGCTCTCCTCGTCGTAGCCGCCTTCCCTGCTGCCGTCGTTGTCACGGCCGCAGCAGCCGTCGCTGTCATGGCCGCAGCTGCCGTCATCACCGCGGCTGGGGTTCGTGCGTTTTGGGGGTGCTAGGGTGAGTGCCGGAGCGGGTACTGGAGCGGGTTCCCGTTCTGGGGGTGCTGGCGTGGAGCTTCTCGGTGGGAGCCGTGCTATCACTGGTGGTTCTGGTGTTGGAGTCGGGCTGTAGACGCAGCAGTCGCCGCCTGTGTCCGCTCTTCGCCACCTCGGTCTTCCTACCGGTGCCTCCTCCGTCGTCGCCGCCTCCTCCGTCATCGCTGCCTCCTCCGTCGTCGCTGCCTCCTTGTCCTCCGGTCTAAGGTCCGGTATTTCCTCCCCCAGACTCCTTTCCAGCTCATTTCCCTCCCCGTTCTCCTCTTGTGTCTCCTCCCCTCTCTCCTGACCCGACTCCTTCGTCTCACGTCTGGTCTCGTCGTTCGTCTCGTGCTCGTCCTACCTCCCCTGTTCCGCAGTCTCACCCAATGTTGCTTTGCTCCCACGCGTCTCGTGCTCCTCAGCTCCTCCCATCTCCTCGTCCGTCGTCGTTTGTTATGGCCCCGCCCTCGTTCTTTGACTTCCTCCGTGCTGCACGTCCCCTTGTTCCTCGTGTCCTTGCCTCTCTTGTAACCGACCCGTCCATTCATGTCTCACGTCTGTCGGCTCTTGTCGCTGCTGTCACTGACTTCGCCACTACCCGCCGCCTTGACTACGCCACTGCTCTGGTCTCTGACCTTGCCTGCCCTCTGTCCATCAGGGGTGTGGCTGTCCTTGGAAAAAACATCCTAAAGGACAGGCAGTACAAGCTCCCTTTCCTGTCTGAGGCTGCTCCCCATCACTGTTCCATGTTGCTAGTCCCTGAGGGTGACCCAGAAGCCTTTGACATCCCGACCCTTTGCACCTACGCTGAGGCCACCTCGGGACCCTGGGCCTCTCAGTGGATAGCTGCTATGGAGCAATAGATGGCATCTTGGAGATCCACCAGTACCTTCGTCGACACAGTTCCCTCACATGGGGTGAACGTAGTCAATGGTCGATTGCTCTACAAGGTGAAGCACCCTCCTGGAGAGCCGCCTGTCTTCAAGGTGCGCTACGTTGCTCAAGGCTTCAGTCAGCATGAGGGGGTGGACTTCTTTCATACCTTCGCCCCGACCCGGAAGATGACTACTCTTCGGGCACTGCTATACGTAGCAGCATAGCTTGAGTACGAGCTGCACTCCCTAGACTTCTCCACAGCTTTTCTCCAGGGCACTCTACACGAGCAGGTCTACCTGCAGCGCCCCCATGGCTTATCCGGTACCTTTCGCCTTGGTACCGAGTGGCTCCTCCAGCGCCCCATCTACGGCCTGTGCCAGGCGCCCCGTGAGTGGCACGACACGCTGCGTGCCACACTTGCTGACCTCCAGTTCTTTCCGTCCTCTGCAGACCCCTCGCTCTTCGTCCGTTCCGCCCAGACCCCGTTCTACACCCTTGTCTATGTAGACGACTTGGTCTTTGCTAATGCAGACAGAGACGCACTGGCCTTCGTGAAGGCCGAGCTGCTGAGGAGACACACCTGCACTGACCTAGGAGAGCTGCGCCGCTACCTTGGCTTGCAGATATCCAGGGACAGAGCAGCGCGCACCATCACTCTCTCACAGTCACACTTGGTGCGCCAGGTCCTTCAGAGGTTCGGCCTTCAGTTCTCCTCCGCACACCCTACCTCTCTGGCAGTAGACCACAGACTGTCTGCTCCAGTCCCCAAGGAGGCTGCAGAGCCTAGTGGTCCCTACGCAGAGCTGGTGGGTTGCCTCATGTACCTGATGACTTGCACTCGTCCAGATCTCGCATACCCTCTCAGCATCCTGGCTCGCTTTGTGGCTACAGGCAGACACTGACCTCAGCACTGGTCGGCAGCTAAGAGGGTTTTGCGTTATCTAGCAAGTACATTGGGCATGGGGCTAGTGCTAGGAGGACGCAGACCTGTGGTCCTTACCGGGCACACAGACGCTTCTTGGGCGGAGAACGCCGAGAGTCTCAGGTCCTCCCAGGGCTACTGCTTTAGCCTTGGTTCAGGTGCCATCTCGTGGAGATCCACTCGCTCCTCATCTGTTGCCCAGTCTAGCTGTGAGGCTGAGATCTACACCGGTGCCATGGCAGCACAGGAGCTCCGCTGGCTGACCTTCTTGCTCATCGACTTAGGTGAGTGGCCTAGCTCCGCCCTGGTTCTGTATGCTGACAACAGGGCCATGATCCTCCTGTGTCAGGAGCCTAGACTCGAGGGCAGAGCAAAGCACATCCAGCTGCGGTACTTCCTCCTGCGTGAGCTATAGCAGTGTCGCCAGGCCCGCGTAGTACACTTGGCCTCTGGTGCCAACACATCTGATATCTTTACGAAGGCGCTTGCGCCTAAAGATCATCAGCGGCACTATGTACAGGTAGGTCTCGTTCCTGTAGCCTCTCATTGGCTAGGACCTTGATTGTGTACAGACCTTTATATATATTACTCTGACTAGCCTTGTGGCCTATTCCCAGTGGATGGACTAGTAGTGCCACCCTGGTCGTGCTCTTGCCTTGTTAGTACTCGTTTGACTGGTCTTATAGACCCTTGCCTCAGGGGCTAGACTAGTAGTGCCACCCTGAGCTGCTGGTCTCTCACCAGGCACTGCCCCTATCCAGTCTAGGGGGTGTGTCAAACATATCGTAGTATGCTATTATAGACTACACAGGGTTGTGCCTTAGAGAGTACAACCCACTAGGTTATATTCCCTTGTATGCCATGGTTCTAGTCATTCGTTAAACTTTGATACTTTTAACTCGGTGGTTAGAGACTGAGTTTCTAACATCCTGATCCTAGTTCCTGATCCTGGCGTTTTGCAACCTGTAGATCAGCAACCAAGGTGTTTGTCATGAAGTGCTGCCACATGTGCAGAACACGCGACGCTATGCGACATGAAATGGGTGTTGACTCGGACTCGCAATATGCTCCTTGATTGGTTGCAAAAAAAATATTTGGCTGAAGGCACGTGCCCAACTCGCAATCGGAGGTTTTGAACGCCCACGGATTCATTTACGTGCCCATCGCCCGCTTTCCGGGCCGGGCTTGCTCTGGACATGCCATGCGTTACAGTTCGGCGCTTCGAACATGTGCAATTCCACGTGGCAACATGAGCAACTGAGTTCCCTATTCTCGAGCGAGCCTATAGCAGGGCTTCAGATTGAATTTTGAGGGGCTGTTGGCTCAGGGTGCCCCTAGCAGGAACCCCTGTTTTTCAGGGTCGGGTTTTGGAAGTTGCATATTTTGTCAGGGTAAATTTTTTCGAAGGCTGAAAGATCAGGACTAAAAATTTCAGGGCTGAGATGATAGGGTTGATTTTTGCGTTTTTTTAGGGTGGGTTCGATTTTGACCAAGCACAATGCGTTAGACAGACCCTTGGCTTGTTTCTTTCAGTATTCTCATGGTACACGTCGCAGAATAACAGAGTTTCAGAAAACCACTGCCTATGGTGCTGCTGCTGCCTTTTGTGTTGATATTCTGCCACCGGCTACTGATGTAACCGCTCCTGCTGTTACTACTCTTCCTGCTGCACCCTACCCTCTCCCAGAGTTGCCGCCTGCTACTGATGTTGCCACTCTTGCTGCTAGTGCTCTTAATGCCTTTCCCAACTGCTTGAAGTGAGGCCGCTGCTACTGCCGTTCTTGCTGCCACTACCATACCAACCGCTCCAAGTTCCGCCGCTGCTGCTGCAGCTGTTGCTGCTACTGCTCTTCCTGCTGCTTCCAACTGCTCCATGTGCTGTCGCTGCTGCTGCCGCTGTTGCTGCAGCTGCAACTGCCTCTGTTGCTGCTGCTGCTGCTGCTGGTCCACCTGCTACTCCTCGTCTTCATCCGACTCACTCCTGCCGCTGCTGCACTCCTCACCCTCTGCATACCACACTTCCTCATCGTCCTCTCCTCCACTCACCCCCCCTTCTCTCCCCTCCTCGTCTTCCTCTTTGTTCTCCTCCTCCAGCTCTTCTTCCACCTCCTCCTCTGGCCCCTCATCCAACTCCTCCCCTGGCCCCTCCACCACATTTTCTTTCCCCTTCTTGCTCTTCACACGACCTCAGGGGCGGATGTGGGCGGAGAACTGCACCCGTTGAGCTTCTCCGCGTCCCCCAGCCGCTCAACGATGTTCCGCTCTGTCGCCTTGGCGAACCTCATGCAGATGTTGCGGCACTCGTCATGGTCCTCGTCAGGGTGCTCGTCGTGCATGTCAAACTTGTGCACGATTGATGTGCCGTCGGACTTGAATCCCTCAATGGTGATGGTGGGGCTGGTGTGGTGCGCTTCGATGAATGCAGTGAGGAGCGGCGAGTTGCCGCCCCCGAAGTTGCTGCCGCACTCGACGTACCGTTGCTTGATGTAGACGATGGTCTTCCTGATAAGGCCCTGGACGACTGTCAACTCGACCTGTGCTAGGAGAGAGCTTCGGGGGATAGCTCAGGGAGACACACGATTAGACAAACAGAAGAGGACCATGCAAGGCATCAGCCTGGCCCGCTTGAATTTTTTGTTGAGGCTGTTCAGTAAGGCAAGCATATCAGCCAGGAAGTACAGGAAAAGGTGAAACTTGTAGCTTTTCACGAATTTTGTACATCTCCTGGTCATACTCAAGCAGCAGAATGACCACAGCTGGGAGCACGTCGACGAGGCGAGTGATCGCCTCACCTCGAGATAGCCAGCGTATGTTGAAAATACCCTGCATCTCGAGGTTCGTCTGGGTAAAGTTGTCTTGGAGGTTTTAAAGCGCGCGTGCCAGTTTCCAGAGCGACCCAGCAACTCAGCGACGGTCCCGATGAGCTTGTCGGCTACTGCTAGCTCTGGAATGGCAGTTGCAGCATCCTTTGCAGCTACGGCCTCCCTGCGTACACAGCAGAAACAGCAGAAGCATCAGTGTTGTGTTCAAACACTAGCTCGAGGGGCACAGCGAGTAGAGGCACCAGAATCGTCGGAAGACATGGTCGGGTAAGGGGAAGTGAGAGGCAGACACATGCAGTGTGGCTCCCCTGTGAGCTATGCAGTGGTAGGACACCAGCCACGGTGACATGGCACACATGCGAGTGACGAGGCCGGTGTTGGAGCCCATCATGACAGCAGCGCCATCAGTGCTGATGCCGGCAATCTTGTCGGGCTGCTTGCCAATATTGGCTAGATGTTCCTGAATGAGGGCATGAATAGATGCTGCATAGCACTGGTCCACTATTAGCAAGGCATTGAAATCAGTCACAACATGACCATCATGCAGAAAGGTTACAAACAGAATCAAGTGTTTCCCTCGAGTGCATTCAGTCGTCTCGTCGCAGCTCAGCCCAATGAATGGACTCGCGTGAATGTGGCATAGCTGAGAGGCGTGAAGCCACCTTGACAGAGACTGCATCAGGTGCGCCAAGCCGTAGCTGCATGGGGTGGAGACATCAGCACGTGAGACACGGCATTCGTTGGCATAACAAAGGAGTGGGCAAAAAGGCTGACGTCCTAAACTCACGAGGTGTAGTAGGTTCCGTAGCACTTTTTGGGGAAGCCGGGGCACTTCCGCTTCGCTAAGAAGAGGACGAGCTTCACCCAGGTGTTGATTGGCGTGTCGCATTGGCAGACAAAATGCAGGACCCACAGCAGCGCGATGAGTTGTCCCTTCTCGAGATCTTGGGCCTGTGGGAAGTCTGATATCTTCTTCTGCTTCTGCGTGTCTACCATGGCCTTCCTTTGTGCCTTGATGCATGCCTTGTGCCATGTTGACCGGGCATGTCTCTTAATTGTTTGTGTCTGGACGTCAACTGCGCCCTCCCCATCTCGGCCATACTTGGTGCCCAAGACGCCATGATCTGTACACACACTACGTCGCAGGGAGGGAAGGCCAGTTTTAGTATGACACAGGAGCAACCAAGGAAACTGCTCCTGCCAGTCTGACTTGAAGATACAACAAGTCAGCAGCCTCTCCAAAATCCCCATCAGTGCTGGCTGACGATTGGATGCGCGACTCCAGTAGTGGCGCGATAGAAGGGCTGGCCACTGGAGGCGCACTCGTTGGCGTGGTTGAGGCAGCACCGCCTGCCGAGTGCTCGGCAAGTTGTGTTGTCGTTGCCGGAGAGGCTGCATCCACCGGCGGAGCATGCAATGGCTTGTGCCTCTGCGATCGAACGGTGGCACGGGTTGTGGCAAACGTGATGGCGGCAGGATGTTTGTCGACGGTCGTCGAAAGCTGGAACGACAGCAACGCTTGTCGGTACGTTCGTCTCGGGGGAGAAGTTGGCACACCCCGATCTGCTCCACTACCGCCATCACCGGCCGTGCCGACCGCCTGCCCCACGCCACCTTCTGGGCTGCGAGGGTGAGGCAACGCACGGTCAGCATCACCACCCGGGCTGCGCTGGATTGGGGAGAATCGCTGAGCATCGTGAGCCGGAGAGCGGGGCAGCGGCGACGAGCCAGCATCGCCACGCGCAGGGCTGTGTACGCGCGTGGACCCACGTGCAGCCTCGGCCGAGGGGGTGCAAATGCGCGGAGAGGAGACTGAATCCACCACCCAGCGGGCTGCAAATGCGAGAAGACGAGCGCAAAGTCTTGCGCGGAGGGCTGCGAATGACGGGTGACGCGTGGCCTGTGCTATTCGCGGGGCTACGAGGCGCACCCGCCGATCTACGCTGGGGAATGCCAGGCAGGGAGGGAAAGGGTCCATACGAGTATCGGCGACACTCCACATGGTGCCTTGCCTTGCAGGACGCACAAGAAAATCCAGCACTGACTGTGTTACAGGCAGGGCATTGGCTTGCCCAGCAGTCTCCTTGCTGCTGCGCCGTTTTGAGCCCTGCACCTGCCACCCCTCATCGTCGCTCATGGTGTGAGACGGTGAGTGAGAGATGACCGAGCAGGTGGTGCAGAGAGATGAAACAGAGCAGCTAGCGAAGGTGGGGCAAAAAGCAGGGTGAGCCACAAGCCTTTCGCTAGCTTTCCCCACACCACAAGTAAGCGATGAGCCAGGTGGAGCATGCTCGCCTGGGACGAGGAGGGGTTGAGTGGTGGTCAAACCACGCGGCACGGTGTGGCAGCATCCATGCCAGCACGATCAAAAGACAGGCTTATCATTGACCTGGCAGGTAGCGGGTGCTTGGCAGTAACTCGACCCCCGATTGGTTGGTAAACCTCTGACTTCATCAAGGGCCAATCCCGCTCCTAACAGCTGTTCCAGCACACCCACGGCTTCACAAAGCTGCTTGTGATTTTTACGAAGAACCAATCACCAGCCTCCTCTCACGTGCTTTGTGACAAGAGATGTGATTTTGGTAAAGGACCAATCACGCCCCTCACACTTGCTCCATAACACATCCCTTTCCAGCCGTGATTGTCGGGAGAAGGGGGGGGGGGGGGGGGGGGGGGGGGTTTACCGAGAAGACTCTGTTTGAGGCTGAAAATCTGTTAAGGCTGATAATTCATGCGGACTAAAACAACAACATACTAAAATTCAGGCCTGCTCAAATGAGAACCCCTAAAATTCAGGCCAAGGGAAAATCAAAAGCTGAAAAAATAGGACGACCCTAGAAAAACACCCTGCTATACAACATTTTAGGGCATTTTATCCTGACTTTTGAAGCCGTGGCCTATAGCAATATCGAATCGGCAGATGTCAGAAACTGAGAACTTGATTGATTGAATGAGCAAGAGCATACATCCTTAAGTACCGAGCAACGAAGAGGATGAGAAGGGATAAGGGAGAATCGGAGGGAATCCCAAGGGAATCCTACCAAATCGTGGGGATTTGGGATGGATTGGGTTGGGATAGGTTGGGGATGACAACAAGGCTACATCCAACCTAAAAAATATGCCTAATCCTAAAACCGACAAATTACTAACACACAAAGTTGTGCCAACCGAATTGCAGCCTATCTCTCACAGCAGACACATGCGCGACGTGACGTGGCTGTTAGAATAACCAAGTGAGGTCTAACAAGTGCATATAGGGTGATATAAGGGTTTGGGTTGTACTCGTTAAGAGCACGAACCTGTCTAGCCTCTAACTATACATGCACAGCAAATGTATAAGTTGACACACCCCCTAGGCTAGATAAGGGGCAGTGCCTAGCAAGAGATGTGCACCTTAGGGCAGCAATTCTAGTCCAACCTCGAAGGTAGGGGTCCGAAGACTAGTCAGCAAGAGCACAAACTAAACAAGAGTAACTCAGGGCTGCACTACTAGTCCAGCCACTAAGACAAGAGCCACAAGGCCAGTCAAGATAGTATAAGGAGTAGTACACAAGTCAAGGTCCTAGCAAGTGAGGAGCTACTGGAACTAGCCCAAGCTGTAAGTAGTGCCGCTGATGATCTTTAGGTGCAACCGCCTTGGTAAAGATATCAGCTGCATTGGCACCAGAGGCTAAGTGTACTACGCGTGCTTGGCCGCGATGCTGTAGCTCGCGCAGGAGGAGGTACCACAGCTGGATTTGTTTTGCTCTGCCCTCTAGTCGAGGCTCCTGACACAGGAGGATCATGGCCCTGCTGTCAGCGTACAAGACCGGGGCAGAGCTAGGCTGCTCACCTAAGTCAGTGAGCAGGAACACCAGCCAGCGGAGCTCCTCTGCCGCCATGGCATCATCGTAGATCTCAGCCTCACAGCTGGATTGTGCAACAGACGATGAGCGGGTGGACCTCCATGAGATGGCGCCTGCACCAAGGCTAAAGCAGTAGCCCTAGGAGGACTTGAGCGTCTCAGCGTTATCCGCCCACGAAGCGTCTGTGTGCCCTGCTAGGACCACTGGCCTACGTCCTCCTAGCAATAGCCCCATGCCCGATGTACTTGCTAGATAACGCAAAACCCTTATAGCAGTGGACTAGTGCTGTGGTCAGTGTCTGCCTGTCACCACAAAGCAATCCAGGATGCTGAGAGGGTATGCAAGATCTGGATGAGTGCAATTCATCAGGAACATGAGGCAACCCACCAGCTTAGCGTACGGACCACTAGGGTCTACCGACTCCTCAGAGACTGGAGTCGAGAGCCTGTGGTCTACTGGCAGAGGTGTGGGCTGTGCAAAGGAGAACTGAAGGCCGAACCTCTGAAGGACCAGGCGCACAAAGTGTGACTGTGTGAAAGTGATGGTGCGCGCTGCTCTGTCCCTGGAGATCTGCAGCCCGAGGTAGTGGCGCAAGTCTCCTAGGTCAGTGCACGTGTGTCTCTTCAGCAGCTCTTCCTTTACTGAGGCTAGTGCTTCTTTCTCTGCAGTAGCAAAGACCAGGTCATCTACGTAGACTAGGATGTAGAACGGAGTCTGGACAGAGCGAACGAAGAGAGACGGGTCAGCAGAGGACGGGAAGAACTGGAGGTCTGCTAGTGTAGCACGCAGCATGGAGGCCAATTCTTCTTTGTCTCCATGCAAGTGGCAGGTAGAGCAGGAGGTGTGGAAGGCTTTGAGGAGCCAGCTACTGTTGGAAAGGTCACCCTTCACTCTCTGGACTTTTGGGTGATTGATAGCAGCGCCACCTATAGCATGACACCTTGTGCAGTCTTGCTCACTGAACTTGAACCGTTACCGGTCAAGCATGTCACATCGGCTTTGGGGCAACGAGCAGAGGTGAAAAGCATGGGCAAGGTCATATTCAAGGGTGCTGATAGGAAGATGGTGGGCCTCAAGAACGTGCTATGGGTGCCCAACCTTGCAGCCAACCTGATTTCCATGCGGCGTTTGCAAAAGGCAGGCATGGACTTATACTGCGAGGCTTGGTGAGCAGAAGCTTTGGGACCTTCATGAGGACACAGTTGTCTGCAATGAGATGTGGCAAATCCCAGTGGCCCCTATGCCTAAGGAGAGACAAGTGGCAGCAAGCGTCACCACCAAGACTGAAGTGGTGATCACGAAAAACAAAGTGACACCAACAGTGACTCGGAGGAGTGCAATCTTGGAGGGACCAGCAAGGCGTGTGAACCCAAGGAGAGTGGTGTAGCAGCCAAAGTTGGTGGAAATGAGGAGAAGCCTAAGGTCAGCAAAGCAACAGCAACGAAGGAGAAAGGAGAGAGCTTGTAAGGAACAATTGCGAGTGCCGCTTTCTCCAACCTGATTTCCGCTATGGGAGAGTGTGATTGGCTGACCTTGCGTCGGCAAATACGGCATGTCGCATTGCCCATTTTGGTCCAAAAACAGTGGATGGCTTCTTTGGGACCCATTTACCAAGAAGTTCTTAGTGAGCAGAGATTGCAAGTTCATGGAGAACTTACTGTACAAGGAGTGGAAGGCAGAGAACCAAGCGAAGATTGGTGTGCGGCTTGGAGAGGTGAAGAATACCGGCTTGGAGCATGTGGAGCTACCCTTGGAGCTGAGTAGCAGCAGCACAATCACAAGGCAATCTCCTCAAATGAATGGGGGAGAAGAGGAGGAGGAGGTGCAACAAGGTGATGAGCGTGCACCGTCACTTCCGCTAAGTGTTACAAGTGCTCGTAGGAACCGACCAGATTTGCAGCAATGCCATGAGAGCATTCAAGTCCCTGCAGCAGTGGAGGAAGGAAGGGGGAGAAGGAAGACTCGGCCCCCCAACAGGTTGAGCTATGATACGCTTGGAAGACCAGCCAACTCAACCTTGACCGGTTCGGCTCTCATGCTACGCGATGATGCGGAAGATGAAAGCGAGGAGTGTGCTTTTGCCTTCTTCTCTCCAGTGGAGATGCCGGGGGAGCCTACAAATCCCAAGGAGGCTTGGGAGGGCCCTAATGAGAAGGGTTGGAAGAAGGCCTCAGATGATGAAATGGGGAGCATCATAGAGAGCGACACATTTGACTTGGTGAACCTACCTCCGGGGCGTAAGGTGATTTCTTCCAAGTGGCTCTTCAAGCGCAAGACTGGCGCCGACGGTAACATGGAGCACTACAAGAGCAGATTTGTAGCCAAGGGGTACCAGCAGCAGGAGAAGAAGGACTATAATGAATTATATGCTCCTATGGTGAAGGGTACAACCCTTCGAACTCTCTTCGCCGCGGTGGCCATCAAAGGATGGGTGGTGAAGCAAATGGATATAGTAACGGCCTTGCTGAACGGAGTTTTGGAGGAAGAGACCTACATGGAGCAGCCAGAGAGGTACAATGATGGGAGTGGCAGAGTGTGGAAGCTGAAGAAGGCACTCTATGGCCTCAAGCAAGCCCCTAGGCAATGGTACATCAAGCCGCTGGAAGTCTTGGAGGCGATCGGCTTCACTCCCTCAACGGTTGATCAATCCTTGTTCATGCTTGGCGAGGGGGAGCAGAGGAGCTTCATGATGGTTTATGTGGATGACATCCTCATATTCTCACCCTCCTCTGACCTTGTGAAGGAGGTGATGCTGAAGCTTCAAGACAAGTTCAAGTGCAAGACCCTTGGTGAGGTCAACTACTACCTTGGGCTTCACATTGGGCGAGATTTGGAGAAGCGGTGGATGCAAATGCATCAAAAGAACTACTTGGAGGCCTTGGCTGCAAACTTTGGAAAGAGTGAAGGTCATGTGACTACTCCTCTACCCTTAGGGTTCAAGTGTGTGAAAGGATCAGCGGAGAAAATTGTTGATGAAGAGGAGAGGAGTCGTTTTCACTTCTTGATGGGCAGCCTCATGTATACGACCGTTCACACAAGGCCGGATGCAGCCTTTTCTACGAGGCAGCGGGCTAGGGTTGTCCAATGCCCTAATGAAAAGGAGGCAGCAACTGGAGAGAGTGTGGCCAAGTATCTTGGCCAAACAGCAACTATGGGACTGCAATACTCCGCGGTGGCACAAAGGCGTCAAAAGGGTGCGGATGAAGCCGAATCTAGGAGGCTCTTTCTCACTGCCTTCTCTGATGCATCTTGGGCATCAGAACCAGAGGATATGACAACTATGAGAGGCTTCATCTGCTGTGTTGGTGGAGGCCCAAAGGCTTGGGAGAGAAAGAAACAGATGGACGAAGCATTGAGCTCGGTGGAGTCCGAATACATGGCACTCTTCCGTGCCATAAGAAATGTTGAGTGGCAGCGGCGTTTGCTAGCTGAATTGGGGGAGGAGCAGCAAGGACCTACCCCACTCCATTGTGAGAGCCAGGGTGCTATTGCATTGGCTAAAAACCCCGTTCTTCATGGTCTTACCAAGCACATGAAGGTGAAGTGGCATTGGGTGAGAAGCATGGTAACCTCGGGTGAAGTGGAGTTGCACTATGTGAAGACGATGGTGCAGCCTGCTGATATGATGACCAAGAGGCTAGTTGAGCAGCAGCATTGGAAGTGTTGCAAGCTTGCTGGGATGGCTATGAACTAAGGGGAGTGGATTTTAAGGCCAACAATCTGAGGGGGAGTTTGTTGGTGCAACCTTATGGCTTGTACTGGGCTTGTCGTCGTTGTTTGTGTGTGTGGCATGGAATGACTTGTGAGTCTTTCATTGCTATCTAGTGCTTGTGTGTATGCTTGAATGGTGTATCACAATGTGGTTTTTGTCGGGCGAGTTTTCAATGCTTGCATGTGAAGTCGTCGTTTGCGCGTCGCATGCGTTTTTCTATTTTGTCAAGTTTGAAGTGTCCATCGCATCGCAGGTGTGTGTAGCAAGCCCTCATGAACTCAAGAAGATTTTATCTTGCAGAACCAAGACCAAGAGCTCAAGAATTCAAGCCCAAGGGATGTGGATAAAGATTGAAATAGTGAAAATAGTAATGCTACTTTGTGGAGTGTTACGTTTCACTTGGTGTAGCCCCTTGTTGGGTTTGTTTCGAGTCTCTTCGTGGTTGGGGACTCTGTGGTGGTGTACCACCAACCTAGACCTTGGCTCTTGGGGTTTGTAGAGGCTGTGAACCATCTCAAACTCGATTATTCTTGCTAAGTTTGTACTTCTAAGACTATAGTGTCTACTATACCTAATAGGCGATAGCAACGTGCTCCAGATCCAGTTTACAGATCACCATTTGAGGTACAAATCACGTTAGTATCAGTATTTGAAGCCATCTGACAAAAATCCGACTATGCTCTCTATCTCTCATTTTAGGCACATTTAAGCCTAGTGTGATTATAACAGATTTATTGGAGGAGCGGACTATAGGTGGGCTTGAAGATCCATGACCAACAGTGGCACCAACGGACATAATGTGTTCTTCAGCTTCTTCTCGAACACGTGACACATAATAGAGTGGAAGGGGACTTGGAACTGAATGAGGATGTCACAAACAACAGGTGGTACAATGTATCAGGAGCAAGATTAAAGTTTGACGGGGGTTGCACAGTGTGGCTGGTTGACACTAAGGTGGACTAAGGTTTGGAGTAAGACCAAACCTGAAATCAACTCACAAAATCTCTGAATGGTTCAAGAGGGTGGATGGCAGAAGAGTGGATGGGGGAAGAGTGGATGGGGGAGAGTGAACGGGGGAGAATGAATGGGGGAGAGTGAACGGGGGAGATTGAATGGGGGAGAATGAATGGGGGAGAGTGAATGAGGGAGAGAGAATGGGGGAGTGTGAATGGGGGGAAGTGAATGGGGGAGAATGAATGGGCAAGAGAGAGCGGGGGAGAGTGAATGGGGGAGAGTGAATAAGGGAGAGTGAATGGAGGAGATGAATGGTGGAGAGTAAATGGGGGAGAATGAATGAGGGAGAATGAATGGTGGAGAGTGAATGGGGAAGAGTGAATGGGGGAGAATGAATGGTGGAGAGTGAATGGGGGAGAGTGAATGGGGGAGAATGAATGGGGGAGAGTGAATGGGGGACCAGCAGGAACAGCAGTGCAAGAAGCTGCAACAGCATGATAAAGAGTGCAAGGAATCAAGGGCCATGCAGACTCACTCACTCATTCTCTCACTCAAACACATAGTCAAACAATGGAAAACTGAACCTGTCAAGCCACCTACTCGCTCCAATGCACCTTGCATCCCGATCCCCATGGCCAGTCACAGGTCCTGAAGCTGCCAACAGTTGCCTATTGCCTCTGGAATGGAGCCTGGGAGACGGTTGAATGTAAGGATCCTGGTGAATGGTGAGGGCGGGGGTGGGGGAAAGGGGAAGGGTCAGAGAGTGGAGGGAAAAGAGGGGCAGCAGAAGCAGTGGAGATGGATGGCTGGGAGGGAAGAGTTGAGTAAGAGATGAGAATGGGAGTTGAACTGTTACACCAGCAACGTCACGAAAGGTGGGTCCACATTGCTAGCATTACGCTTTCTCTCCCCCTACGCTCCACACAAATCCTCTTCACCACTACCACAGCCATCGGAAAAGTGTCCACCCCGTAATTGGGTGTTTCAGGTTTGTTTCTGTGTCCGAACAAGGATGGAACGTCGGAAAATTATCCGCTCCGTAAACGGAGCAAGCTTTGTGCGGGTTGGGTTCCTGGATGGGCGAAAACAATGTGCCACCTAGATGGGCCCCTAAGTTCGCCAACAGAGCTACAGTTCTGAGGATTTGTGGGGTTAAACGGATGCGAAGGGCCCTACACAAAGCTATAAACAGGGTGGGATTGTTAGAATCCGTTTAACAGGGTGTAGGGCCCAGTTAAACGAATCCATGGTTGTGCAGGGAATGCCGAGGCAAATGGGAGGGATGGTGACGGAAATCCCAGTTTCCAGCCATAAACAGGGTGGGATTGTTAGAATACTAGAATGGTTAGGTAGGAAAGGAAGACACCATGAATGGCGAGAGGTTTTAGGCTAGGAGAAATATAGAGAGAGAAGGGGATTTGGAATAGAAGAGAGAAGGATACAAGAAGGGGGGTTGTACCCTCTACAGTAGAATCCAGTAACATCTACCAAGCCTACCATAATATTTATCTCAATATATAATTTAACTGGGATATCCACCGATTGCGCATCCAGATGGATGATCATCATTGGACGATTTCAGATTTGGTTACCTGATTACACGACTATGTAGCAACACTGTTACACGGAACGCGGAACGCGGAATATTGGCGGGTAATTATTTTGCCTGTATTTGTACTTAGCACAAATGATGTAAATCTGAACTGTAATGCACGTGAGCGAGTTTATATTAAGTGAAACTGATCAGAAACCGGGAAACGGCAACATACAATCCACATAAGACATGCATACATTTGTTATTTAGCAACCTAAATTCCAGAGATGTTTGCAGCCCTAATTGCGGAGCATACAACATGCATCTTCGCAGGCCTTAGTCGCTTGTTCACCAGATTCTTTAGGCTGCAGCTATTAGACAACACAACTGAGAAACAGGCAGGGGCAAAATGGAGTTAGGCGAGAAATGGAACCGACGCTAGATCATGAACCTGCGATGGGGGGTTTCACGCCTGGAACCTCTTGTCTTCAAACAAACTGATAAAGGGGACGAGCTCAGAAGCCCTGATGGTTTCAACAAAACCAACAGAATTAGAGTAGGGATATAAGTGCATGTGACTTCAGAACCATTCTGAAGTTCCAGAACGACGGGGGCACTGGTGTTGAGCCTACAGTAGACAAAAAACAGTATCAGCGAAACAGCTCGATTTGAAACTGAGACATCATAGAGCAGAGTCTAGACAAAGTGTTGCGAGAAACCAGAAAACCGGGTTCAGACAAAGAGCCGCGACTAGAGCCCAAATGAGAAAGAAAGGGAAGACGCTTGCAGAGGCGGCACGAAAGGAGTCAAAGACGTCGGAGCTGATTGCCAGAAAAGGGGAGGAATATGGGTGAGTGACGAGATGGTTGCATCATAAAATGAGCTGAGGAGGTTGCTGTTGGCTCGACCAGCATCCCAGATTTCTGGTGGATCGACTTCAGCTGCTCAAAGCTGATGAGGCGATAAGACAGAATGAGGTGTGAAAGGGTATTGGCTGGTCTGTGTGTGGGGGCTTGGTTGGCTGCAGTTCTATTTGCGATTGGTTAGTAAGCTGGGCTGCCTTGTACAACATGGCATTCACGTGATTTCCTGGAGAGAATGTTCTCAAAAGAGTAATCTTTTGTACAGCCGCAGTCACTTCGAAGTGAAAAGAGAAGTTGCATGTCCCATATAAACCTAAATAAGGGAGATTAACACAAACAATACTCCTGGTCTATACTTAAGTGCTTTCGTTCGTTTCCATTCGCTGTGGTCTTGTAGGTGTGGGTGCCAATTTACCAGGTTCGAAACTTAAACCCAGTCAGAAACACAACTGTAACATTCGAATCGACCAATGCAATTGCCAGGTAGGAAACTCGTGAAGGAAGGTGAAGCTCTGTGCCTCGCCTTTGTCGCCACACAGCTCAGCTAACCAATAAAAATGCCTAGCCTTTGTTACCACAAGGGGCTTTGAAACGCCTGTGCCTCATCTTCTTCAGCGAGAACACAACCGCTTAGAACTGTCGGCAGGAACATTTTCGACGCGTACAAATAGTAGTCGTGATAGTACTTCTCACTATATATCATTTTTCCATTTATTGCACCATGTACATGCTCCAATATTGCACACATTTCAACTTTAACTTTATTAGGAGATTTTCATTCCAGTTGCACATTGTTTCAGGTAGTTTCTCTCCAGCAGCATACTCATCATGGATAGGATGCTGTCTTTCTTCTACATATTTGCCGATTAAATATTATTAAGATAAACTATTCTTCAGTGGTTTCGCAAATCCACGTTTATAGTTTTGTTTTGCCCAGATTTCTTCAGCATGGGTTTTTTTAGGGCATTTACAATGAGTCTGAGCAGTTTCCCAAAAATAAAAAATTGCAACGTTTGCATCTTTAAGTGCAACTTACAAGACATTGTGTGCCTGACTCCTCATTTCACCGTGATGGAGTAGTTGGTTAGTAAGCACACTCATTTCTTTTCATGATGTTGGATGGCTTCTTGTACTAGTCCCTTTCTACTATGATTTCCACAATGAATTGAGCATCCAAAGTGCCGATTTCATGTCTTCTAGGGTGGCTTTTGGGAAAACCATAGCCGATGATAAAAACTGTTGTCATTTCATTGCTATTGCGGGTTTTATTGCACGGTTTGAAGTGACCATAGCCTTTTGGCAGACAATGCCTGCCTACTGTAACATTGTCAACTTATATATATTATTTATATCTATTTGTGTAGGCTTGATAGGTTAGGTGTGCTACAATACTGGATCCTACTATAAAGGGTACAACGCCCTTCTTGTGTCCCTCTCTCTTCTAGACCACCTCTCTCTTCTAGACCACCTCTCTCTTTTCTCTCATCAATTTTTCTCCCTAGCTAAAACCTCTCGACTTTTCTCATGCCTAGCTCCTAGGCTCCTAAACTCCTTTCAACAAACATTCCAACAATATTGTTGTGGATCATGGTCATTAGAATTCCCCATAGGGGGAATTTGGAGCAAGGATAGACGTTGATAAACGATAGTGTCATTTCATTGTTGTTGCGTTTTTTTTTTTTTTTGTGCTTTGAAATGGCCAGGTGTTATGCTTATTTGGGTATCCCATAGGGGGTATTGGGTGCAAGGATAGACGTTGACAAAAGATAGTGTCATCTATGGGAGTCTTATGGGAGTCCTATGGCAGTCCTATAGGATTCCCATGGAGGTTCTGTGGGAGTTGTTTGGGAGTCCTACAGGTGTACGGGTTTTGCCTTTAGGCACTTATCCAGTACACCTTAAGCCTTGTATTGGGCATGGGTAGAAGAGGACGAGATCGTGGGGGGATAAGTGGGGTGTGCATATTCAGGTGAATGCGTGTGAGTCCAGGGTGAATGACGAGGGGTCAAGTGAAATGCAGGTGCAATGCAGATGAAATGCATGGCCACTCACAGATGAATGTCGCAGGTGAATGTTACAGGTGAATGCCATGCAAATGTGCAGGTGAATATCGTAGGTGAGAAGCATGAGAACGTTACATGTGAAAGTGGTGCAAGGCGCAGGTAAACTAAGGAGGTTCGAATGGAGCTTGTGGTCTAACGGTTTTGTGCTGCTGCAGCTGGTGTGGTGTGACGTGGTTCAATTAGGTTGTGAGGGGTTGTGTGTAGATGCATCTCAAGTGGAGTAGAGTAAATAGAGTTGTGTGTTTCTTTTGTGATACACCCTTTGTTGAGTAAAAGCTATGTACCAACGCCTTGTGGGAACTGTGTTGGAACGCTACAGATGTGCAAGCCACCATCTGCTGCAGCCTTGGCTTATTCGTGGTTACTCCTTTCAACGCACTCGGACCCTTGGATAGGGGCTGGTACTCTGTACCAAGCACCCAAGGACCCTTGGAGGTGACCTCGAGAAGGAGTGTCTTCGTGTAACAAGGTGTCAACAAGTGGAGAATAGCATAAGATCTTCTAACAAGCTGGTATCAGAGCCAGGTATGTAGCATTTGGAACATCTCACCACCATGGGAACAACGGGAGAAGGAGGCTCATCAGCTCGAGAGAGCAGTACCAGCTAGGGTGCTGGCACTTCGATGCTATGGAAGCACTGACAAGCCAGGGCTCACTACTCAAGGAAGTGCTTTGTGTGAGAGTATGACCCCGTTACACCACTTGGCCTTTTTTCTACTTCCTTCCTACTTTCATTTCTCTTTTTATCTCATCTCATTTGGTTTCCTATTCTCCCTTTTCCATTAACCTATTGGTTTCTCCTGCTATTATACTTATATCACCGACCAGGCTTGGGATGTACTGGGCGCTATATCTAGCGTAATCCTGCCGTAATCCCTTAAAGCCAATAGCCTCGCGTGGCTATACGCAGGGTGATTCTATCTTCTAGAAGGGTCTATTCCCTTAGGATAAGATAAACCTGGTTACCTGATGTACTCTGGAAGTATTAAAGTGCCTTGTACTGATCGATAGTGCAATCTTTCCTCGACACATTCGATCATGTGACACTTGGTATCAGAGCTTTTCTCACTCGGCCGCGCTCAACAAAGCAGCAGCAGCGGGAAAACCTGCCTCGACAAATCGCCGGGGGCGACCAATTCGACGCAGATTCTGGTAAGCACCAGCTCCGCGTTTTTTCGAATCACCCCCCCCCGCGCGTGTTTTGAACAGGATGGCAACCTTCGACAACGCCGAGGTTACCCAGACAATGCCGGCGATGACAGCGCACTCCTGTGACACTTTGCAACTTCACCGTTGAGAAGTTCAATGGCGAGGGATACGAGGACTGGGCAAACATGTAAGTCTTAAAATGGGAGCTGGTTTCGTTGAGGCTGAGTGAAAGAGAACCAGTGCAACCCATCTTAGACAAGATGAGGGAGCTTTACGCTAAGCTGATCATCGCCGGCATCACCTATCCGGAGCAGACAAAATGCCTCAAGATGCTCTCCCTTCTGCTCGACTCCTGGCTCCAATTCACCAGCGGCTTGATTCTTCCCCAAAATCAGAATCTCTGGACCTTAGAGTGGGTTCGAACGAAGTTTCTTGAAGAAGATTTTTGTAGGCATCAGCTGCGAGTGGAAAACGAAGGGAGCAGCAGTTATATAATGCAAGGCAGTAGGAGGGGCAGAGGGCAAGGATGGCAAGGTGCTGGAAGGGGCACTGCCAAGAATGATAAGGAGCTGTATTACCAACTGGGAGGATGGGGTCTAAGTCGCGGTAGCCGATTGGGGAGATGAGGCAAGGTGTATGGAGGATCCAATACAAGGATGGAGGGAAAGTGTTGGCACAACCAGAAGGTCGGGCACCCTTGGTTCAAGTGTAGAACTAGGCCTGAATGGTGGACTCCAAGCAAAACACCCGACAGAAGTGGTGCGGGAGCCGTGACTGATTCCCATGAGGAAGAGGAGAGTGGGGACGAGGAGTATGAAACTGAAGTCGGACAATTTTATCATGTGGGAGAACAAGAAGGCAAGGAAGACATGTCTGCCAAGATAAGAGCAGAGCTGCATCCCCTCATACGTGGATCCTGGACTTTGGAGCATCTTGGACGATGAACCGGCGAGCTGACCTCCTTGACCATATTAGAGCAGCTCCCATTCCAGAGGTCAGAGCTGCCTCTGGTCATGCTATGAAGGTTACAGGAGCAGGGAGAGCTGCATTCAAAGGAGCTGATGGAAAACTTGTTATATTGGAGAATGTGTTACTGGTTTCTGAACCAAAGGCCAACATAATCTCCCTGAGGAAGCTGGGCAAGGCGGGAGTTAGCACCAGCACGGATGGAGCAAAAACCTTCAACGGGTAGAAGGCACAAAGGTTCTTTGGGATTTACATGAGAGTAGAGACGTCTGCAGCTCGATGTGGCAGGTGCTAGTAGTGTTATTAGGAGAGAAGAAGCCTACCTTCCAAGGGGAGTGTGATGCTATAGGTGCTGAAGCTGTGCAGGTATGCACGTAACGGGGGGACCGACTCGATGACACCTCATCGTAGATTGGGACATGTGGCAATGTCCACATTGCAACAGCTCCATCAAGAGGGTGCAGTGAAGGGACTAGTGCTACTGGGCAGCCCTCCTAATCACACATGTGTAACTTGCCTGCTCTGCAAGTTCACCCGATTTCCCTTCCATAGTGTCGTCGGACGCAGTAAGGAGCCGTTGCAGCTCGTGCACATGGACCTTGTAGGTCCACTACCGGTGCAAGGGGACAAAGGAGAGAATTATTTCCTCACAATCGTGGATGATTGGAGCAGATTTGTGTGGGCTTTCCCACTGAAGCACAAGGATCATGCAGCATCAATCATCATGGATGAGTGGTTACCTCTGGTGGAAACTCAAACAGACCATAAGGTGAAGATACGGACTGATAGGGGTGGCGAGTTCCTTGGAGAAGAACTCACCAGGTGGCTGAAGAAGGGGGCTCAACGAGAAATTACCACCTCCTTTACCCCACAATCCAACAGGCGTAGCAGAGCGGGCCAACAGGACGATACTTGATACGGCTAGGGGACTCCTCATTGAGTCGGGACTTGGCAATGCAAAGTGGCCTCATGCAGTAAGACATGGCACTATAGCCAAGAATCGGGTGTTCACCAAGGTAGCGGAAGAGACATGGGTGCCGATGGCGAGGTGGCTGAAAGGAAAGCCACCCATCGACCTCCTACATGTCTTTGGGTGCATGGCAATTTCCCATGTCCCAAAGCAGCATAGGAACAAGCTTGGTGCCATTGCAAAATAGTGTGTGCACCTTGGATTAGCAGCTGAGAGCAAAGGTTGGCTGCTGTGGGATCAAGCAAAGTGAGTCTTCTTTGGCAGTCGGGATGTCAAGTTCCTCGAAGGAATGATGTACGGCAATTGGGAGAAGCAACCACAGGAGGAGACCTTGCAGCAGCTGAGTTGGATCACCTTGGATTTCAAGGCCGACCCTGAGGACTCTCCTACCAATGATCCCTTCAACACTCCCAAAGTGCCCAAGGATGATGCTGCGATCCCCACATCTAGGAAAGAAAAGGGAAGTAAGGTGGAATCTCTGGGAAAGGCTTATGAGGCTCACCCCATCCTAAGGGTGAAGCCTCCAACCCTTCCCATCTGGTGGACACAGAGGACAACTGCCCTCAAAGGACGAGAGAATGTCACACCCATGACCACACGTATGAGAGCAGTAGCCATGAAGCTGAGGGGAATGGGAGAGATGTTGAGAAGCAACCAGCTGAAGAGGCATTTCTAGTCCTTGAGAGTGGCTTTGATTCTGAGACAAAGAGGGAGCCAGCCTACTGTTTTTTGGTTCCTGTGGTCCTTCAACCCAAAGACATGGAGGAAGCATTACCTGGACCTGATGGCGAGAAGTGGCTAGTTTCTAGACATGTAGAGTACCTGAGCCTAATGAAGAACGAGACTTGGGACTTGACCACGCTGCCGATGGGGAAGCAAGCCGTGCAATGCAAGTGGTTAGTGCGGATCAAGGCCAATGACAAGGGAGAGGCAACTGTTTACAAGAGCAGACTGGTGGCCAAAGGATTCCAGCAAAAGCCAAAAATTGACTACAATGAAGTCTTAGCTCCTACTGCTAAAGCTCCGACCCTCCGAGTGCTTATAGCATTTGCGACAGTGTGTGGCTGGTACATTGTGCAGTTGGACGTTACCACTGCATTTCTCAATGGAGAAATTGAGGAGGAGATGGATGTATACATGCAACAGCCACCGGGATATGATGATGGGACTGGGAGGGTATGCAAGTTAAAGAAGGCAATCTACGGTCTCAAACAAGCACCAAGGTGCTGGTACAAGAAGTTGGCAGCTGTACTCGAGGGGATGGGTTTCAGGGCAAGCAGCTGTGATGAGAGCCTCTTTCTCAAATGAGAGAAAGAAACCTTGTTTATCTTCCTGGTCTACGTTGATGGCATCCTTCTCTTTGGAAGCACCTCAAAGACCATCAAGGAAGTGCATCAAGAGTTGATGGGGACCTTCCAGTGTAAGGACTTGGGGAATGCCAGCTACTATCTTGGCATGCACATTGAGAGGGATGAGAATCACAGGTGGCTGAAGCAGCATCCGGAGAAGTATATCAAGCAGCTGGTTGAGAAGTACGAGCTGGACCTGGAAAGGAAGATTTGTACCCCCCTTCTGACAGAATTCAAGTTAGTGAAAGCGGCTGAAGGCGAGGGAGTGGGCGGAGAGGAGCAGAGGCACTTTCAGTCTCTGGTGGGCAGTCTACTCTATGCTGGAGTGCACACCAGACCTGGCATTGCATTCTCAGTAGGGCAACTTGCAAGAGTTGTCCAAAATCCAACTGAAGAGCAGGTGGATGCAGCTGTAGGTGAAGTACTTGAACTCATATCCTACTGTAGGAGTTCACTATTCTGCATCCGCTCAACTCAACCAAAAGGGGGTTGAAGTTCTAAAGGAAAAGGGAGAGCAACTTGGCGAAGGACAGCTATTCCTATCATGTTTCGCAGATGCATCATGGGCATCTGAAGCTGAGGATTCCTCCTCAGTTGGAGGACATGTGTGCATGGTGGGCGGAGGACCAGTAAGTTGGAGGTCCAAGAAGCAAATTGAGATAGCGCTGTCCTCGGTGGAGTCACAGCACATGGCACTGTACCACGCAATCAAGGAAGTGATATGGCTTTGATGGCCATTAGAGGAGATTGGGCACGAGCAGAAGGTACCTACTCCCCTCTATAGCGACAGCAAAGGGGCATTGGCTATGGCAAAGAATGCAGTGCTTCACAGCCTCAACAAATATATGCAGTTCAAGTGGCACTGGCTGCGCAAGGAAGTAAAGCGAGATGTGGTGAACCCCATCTACATCAAGACTCACCAACAACCAGCTGAATTTCCCCCCCAAGTGACTGGCAGAGGAACCTCATTGGCAGTGTGTGAGGATGAGTGGCATGATCCTAAATTAAGAAGACGAAATAGTGAAGAGTCGGCAGGTTGAGGGGGAGTATGTTGGTGCAAAGTATCCCCTATTGCACGCCACCCTACCGCCTCTTTCTAGGCACCAACATGGTGGCAGGTGAACACGTCTAATGATGCTGTATAATTCTATGCTGTGTGTGTGTTTGTTTGCCAGGGGTGAGCTCTGTGGAAGGCCCTTTGAAGGCGCATAAAAGTCCCACGGAAGTCCCGTGGAAGCCCCACGGGAGTCCCACGGAAGTCCCATGGAAGTCCCACGGGAGTCCCATGGAAGTCCCATGGGAGTCCCATGGAATTCCCATGGGAGTCCCATGGAAGTCCCATGGGAGTCCCATAGAAGTCCCATGGAAGTCCCATGGGATTCTCACGGGAGTGCCACGGGAGTTCTATGGGAGTACTATGGGAGTCCTATGGGAGTCCTATGGCAATCCTATAGGAGTCCCATGGAGGTCCTGTGGGAGTTGTTTGGGAGTCCTACAGGTGTACGAATTTGCCTTTAGGCACTTATCCAGTACACCTTAAGCCTTGTATTGGGCATGGGTAAGCTTTTGAAGAGGACGAGATCGTGGGGGGACATGTAGAGTGTGCATGTTCAGGTGAATGCGTGTGAGTCCAGGGTGAATGACGAGGGGTCAGGTGAAATGCAGGTGCAATACAGGTGAAATGCATGGCCACTCGCGGATGAATGTCGCAGGTGAATGTTACTGGTGAATGCCATGCAAATGTGCAGATGAATGTCGTAGGTGAGAAGCATGAGAACGTTACAGGTGAAAGTGGTGCAACGCGCAGGTAAACTAGGGAGGTTCGAATGGAGCTTGTGGTCTAACGGTTTTGTGCTGCTGCAGCTGGTGTGGTGTGACGTGGTTCAATTAGGTTGTGAGGGGTTGTGTGTAGATGCATCTCAAGTGGAGTAGAGTAAATAGAGTTGTGTGTTTCTTTTGTAATACACCTTTTGCTGAGTAAAAGCTATGTACCAACGCCTTGTGGGAACTGTGTTGGAACGCTACAGATGTGCAAGCCTCCATCTGCTGCAGCCTTGGCTTATTCGTGGTTACTCCTTTCAACGCACTCAGACCCTTGGATAGGGGCTGGTACCCTGTACCAAGCACCCAAGGACCCTTGGAGGTGACCCCGAAAAGGAGTAACTTCGAGTAACAAGGTGTTAGCAAGTGGAGAATAGAGAAAGGTTTTCTAACAGAGATAGTGCCATTTCGTTGCCATTGCTTATAGTCTTGCATGATTTGAAGTGACCAGGGCCTATTGGGGGACAAGACGTACCTCCTGTTAAAAAATGGGCTCATTCAAGTCAATGTAATTGTACGTTATGGTAATTTGAATATCCCATAGGGGATGTTCGGAGCAAGGATAGACATTGATAAAAGACCGTGTTATTTTGTTGTTATTGCAAGTTTTCACGTGTAGTTTGAAGTGACCAGAATTTGTGGTAGATAAGATCTACTTCTTCTCAAAAGCTGGGCCCAATCCAATCAAGAAATTGGTCATAATGGTTATTTGAATATTTGTTAGGGAAATTTTGGAACAATGATAGACGTTCATTCATGATGTGCCATCTGGTTGCTATTGCATTTTCTCAGGCTTTGTTTTGAACTGACCAGGGCCTCATAATAGACAAGACCTCCCTCGAATAAAAAGTTGGGCGCATTCCAATCACGAAATGTGCTGTTACGGTCATTTGAATATCCCATGAAGTAGTTTGGGGCAAGGATAAACATAAGTATGCGATAGCCCCTTTTCGTAGCTATTGCATGTATTCTTGTTTGATTTGAAGAATCCAAAGCCTATAGGAGACAATACCTACCTTCTTTCAAAATTTAGGCTCATTCCAGTCACTGCATTTGTTGTTATGGTCATGTGAACATCTCGTTTGGGTAATTTGGAGCAAGGAAAGAAGTTGATAAAAGATAGCATCATTTTGTTGTCATTGCATGTTTCTGTGCACGGTTTGAAGTGACCAAGTCCTTTTATTAGAGAATACCCACATCATATAAAATTTTTAGGCCCATTTCAATCACGAAATTGGTGGTTTTAATCATTTAAATATGTCATACGGGTTGTTTGGAGCAAGGATAAACGTTGAGAAGCCACATTGCCCAACTTCGTGAACAAAAAAAAGGTCGAAATTGGAACTGGAGGTAAGTCTTGAATGGGCTAGTCATTGGTCACTTAGAATCATAATAGAAAAGAGGCAATAACATCAAAGTGGCACAATGTTTTGGTCAAGAAATATGGTTGTTAAAAAAAACTCATTGTTATTTGAAAGATCATACGACATAAATACGTGAACAAGAAGGGCCGAAATTTAAATTTAGGTGAGCTAGCCCCTGGTCACTTCAAACGTCACAAAACAAAATGCAATAATGAGGAAATGATGCATCGCTAGAAAGTGGCAATCTAAAAAGCATCCGAGGTGGAGCGAGGATGCCGACTATCTGCAGAACATTCAATTACCATTCGCGGAATGCTTGCGTAGCATTTGGCGGGGTGTAAATGTAAAATGTATGCTTCGTAAATGCTATGATTTGTAAACCCTATGATTTCAAAGCGATACGCGTCTGTCCAATCGTAGTACACTCCTGTTTTTTTCTTAGTTATGTACGAACATAATTGTTTATATACTAAAAATAGCATCTGTGGGAAATATATAAAATAGGGTTTGTTGATATGTATGAATAGTGGGGTCATCTCCTGCTGTGGGCATTGTGAATGGTTGTCCTTGCAAACTAAACTATCATGTTCAGAACGAGTCACTCAATGGTCAACCTCTAAAAGAAGGTCAAGTTAAAGAAAGTCATGCATAAATAAGAGCGCAGCCGGTGGTTCAGAAAAGAAACCGCGGTCCTTCAGGTCCGTGCAGCACGGAACCACATGTGCAAGGCTCAGGATACTGTCCACATCCACGACGGCATAGCTGTCGATGCCCAAGGTTGGCGTCAGGCGCTTGCACCTGGTGATGGGGCAAGGCTTCTTCGCCTCAGTGTAGTACTGGATGAACGCCCCGCGCTTCTCCACCTCCCCATCCTGGTAATGGAAAAGCACCAGGACACGACCATACCACGGCTCCCCCACGCCGCCGCCAGGCCTGATCGAGACGTCGGAGAAGAGGCACTCGTGAGGGCTCGCCTTCACGAACTGGCCCTTTGAGGTCCACTCCATGCTGTCATGGGGAGGGGATGGCCATGGCTGTGTGGACCTGAGTTTAGGGTAGGGGGCAATGGGGGGAGTTCAGGGAAGGGCAGGCGGGTCGGTGTAGAGAGGAGGGACGAAGTGTGCCTTGAATTATGGTAGATGGGAGGGCAGCGCTTGGCATGGAGGCATGGTACCATGGCACAGGATAGTCTTCTTGTATGTTTAGAGGGATTGAGCTCAGGAGGGGGGTGGGGGCCCTGGGGGGGCAGGCCACTGATACAAGTTACGGTAGTGGCCAAGAATCAGATGTTTTCTTGTGAATTCGAGGCTGCCGATGGACACGGATTGGAATGGGCACAGCGGGTGGGTCCTGTGAGAGGTGGAGGGGCAGGCGAATGGGAGACGTGGACAGAGGGGACACGGTAGGGTTTAGGGTGTGGAAAAAGAGAGCCCAGTCCCACCAAATTCCTGCCATTCCATGCCATTCACTGACCAAACCCCACCAATCCCACTATTACCACTCCCAGGCCCCCCTCCCCGTCCCACTTGACTCATTCCTTGCTATTCCCTGACTCTCTCTCCAAATCCTTCGAGAGCTTCTTGGTGTCCGCGGCCCATTCCCTCCCAGTCCCATTCCCATTCTCAGCGATTCCTTCCTACCCCGTTCCCTTCAATTCCCTCCCATCCCCGTGCATTCTCTCCTATTTCCTCCCATCCCCATCCATGGCCTCTCATTCCCTCCCATCCCTGTCCATACCCTCCCATTCCATCCCATTCCATCCCATTCCCATCCATTGCCTCCCATCCCTGTCCATACCCTCCCATTCCCTCCCATCCCTATCCATTCCCACCCATTCCCTCCCATACCCGTCCATTCCCTCCTTTTCCCGCCCATTCCCTCCCATCCCTGTCCATTCCCTCCTGTTCCCTCCCTCCCGTTCCCTCCCATTCCCTCCCATCCCCGTCCAGGACCTCCCATTCCCTCTCACTCCCGTCCCTTCCCTCCCATTCCCTCCCTGCTGTTCTCTCAATTCCCTCCCAGCCCCATCCATTCCCTCTCTTTCTCTCCCTCCCGTACCCTCTAATTCCCTCCCATTTCCACACATCCCCCCCCAAATCCCCCCCACTCCCTCCCGTGCCGCCCCATCCCCATCCCAATCCATTCCCTCCCGTCCCTGTCCATACCCTCCCATTCCATGCCATCCCCATACATTCCCTCCCATCCCTGTCCATTCCGTCCCTTGACCTTCCAAGCCCTACCACTCCCTCCCACTCACGGCCATCTCCTCCCACCCCCTCCCACACATCCCAATTCCCTGCCATAGGGTGCCCAATCACCCTGCCGCTCCCTGCCCCGCCCTCACGTTCCATCCCAATCCCCAAACCCATACCTCAGGGTCTAGTTAACGTACAAAGAGTGTCCGCATCTTAATCTTGGCGAGGCGAAGGCACTCCTCCAGTTTGTGCATCACCCCCATGGTCTTGATGTAACTGCGGAAGACGGGATCCCGGATGTCCCCCGCCTCCATCTTCTTGAAGGTCTTGGTGAGGACACGCTGGTTCCTCAGGGATACCTGTGTCGTGCATGGCATTTGGAGGATGGAAGTGGTAGTGGCGTGTTAGGCACCAGGTTGTCACGGGGTCAGTTAGGGGGCAGGTCCGTCTATACACTTGGAGAAATATGGGAATAGGGCAGCTAGGGTACCTGGAAATGCATGGAGTTCGAATCCCTCCACCCCTTTGGCCACCCATCAAAC
Organism: Closterium sp. NIES-67; assembly: GCA_027943415.1. Taxonomy (NCBI): domain Eukaryota; kingdom Viridiplantae; phylum Streptophyta; class Zygnematophyceae; order Desmidiales; family Closteriaceae; genus Closterium; species Closterium sp. NIES-67. Next base: position 433,020 of record BQMB01000723.1, on the reverse strand, counting down.
CGACGCGTTGCCACCGACCTCGCAGGTTAGCTGACGCACCACATCGTGCTGGATGTGCTTCTTGACGATGCACTCCCCCACGTTCTTCCAGTTTGACCCGCGAGATGGCCCCTTCACTGTTGTTTTGTGCCCGTGCTCGTAGCAGTTCGATGAGTACTCCTGGAGGACGCCGCGGGCCTTGATAGAGGAGGTGAGGTGGCTGACTCCATGTATCTTCACGATGTGCCACTTCGACTTCTGGTTGTCAAAGGCCACCTCCAGCAATGCCACCATCCTGCGAGGGAGCGTGCATGGATGGATAGTGTGAGACGTACAGAGGGGAAAAGGTTGCAAAAACGCTTCAAAAGAGCTGAATTGATATGGGGTGCGAGGAAGAGAAACACTACAGCATTTAGGGAGGGAGGAGGGAACCAAATTCTGGAGAAATGGAGATGGGACAGTGGAGAAATTCCCGCCTGCATGGAAGTGAATTCATGCGGGGATCATCCTGGCTGGACATCAAACCAGGGGATGTTATAGGGTGGGCCAGCACGGGAAGGGCAGACCCTGGTTGACTGGAAAGACCCGAGAGGAAGTAAGGAGTTAGGGAGTGAACGGAGGTGCTGGAGGTGCAGACCCTTATTGACCTGAAGACCAGGGGAGGATAGAGGGATCAAGGGAGCGAAGGTAGGGATCAGAGTGTGAAGGGTATACCCTATTTGAAAGAAGGAACAGGGGGGGAACGAGGGGACCACAGGATGTAAGGGAGGGACCGGAATGAGTAGGGCAGACCCTGCTTAAATACGGTACCTGTGGGGGAAGGAGGGACCGGGGGGATGGGCAATGTACCAAGGGATTTAGGAGTAGACAAAGGGTCTTGGGAAGGACCAGGGGGGTGAAGGGACGGAGCAGAACGGGGAGGGCAGACCCTGCCTGAATGAAGGACCACAGGAGTAAGGAGGGAGCAGAATAGGAAGGGCAGACCCCGCTGGAACGAAGGGCCACAGGAGTAAGGACGGAGCAGAATGGGAAGGGCAGATCCCGCCTGAATGAAGGACCACGGGGGTAAGGAGGGAGCAGAACGGGAATGGCAGACCCCCCCTGAGTAAATGACCAGGGGATGGTAGGAGGGACTAAGGGATGGAAGGAGGGACCAGGGGATGGAAGGAGGGACCAGGGGATGGAAGGAGGGACCAAGGGATGGAAGGGAGGGGCCAGAACGAGTAGGGCAGACAAGGTACCAGCAGGGAAAGGAGGGACCGGGGGATGGGTAATGTACCAGGGGAGGAAGGAGGGGCCAACAAAAGGAAGGGAGGGACAAGAGTGGGAAGGCGTGTCCCTGTTTGGGGGGGGAACAAGGGGTGGAAGGAGGGATCGGCGGCTGAAAGCGGGGGACCATTGTAATAGGGAAGGATCAGATGACTAGTGCACGGGGTGGGGACGATCAACAGTGGAACCTAATGTCCCAGGGCCTGAGCCGACTCACGCTGTGGCGGACTCGTCCATCTTCTTGAGGCTGGCGTTGGTGTGGTACTCCACATGTATGAACTGCTTGTACCAACTCGTGATCGCCAGGACCGCCTTGTAGATGTCCTCGCGGCCCAGAAGATACAGAATCAGCGGGAGCACCTGCATCATAGCACGGTGCTCTGATACTGCAAAACCCGCCGTCGTTGTGAAGTACATCCACGCCCCCGGGAGCCTGAGGAGGAACGATGGTGTGACAGCCTTCAGAGCGTTGAAACGCCTGCCATGGGTGCGAGAAAGTGGGTGGGCATGGATGAGTGGTCTGGGTGGAAGAGGGCCTCCATGACCAAGCGTGTAAGGGGCAAGAGAGAGCGACCGGGGATTACATACTCAAGCAAGATCTTCCGCTCCTTCTTCGTCAGCTTGGCAGCCAAGCACCGCATCGCATGGAGCCAGAAGCCCTGTTCAATCATGTGCATGATGTCTGGCGGAAGAGCAAGGTAGATGTTGCCCCTCGAATTGGTTGAGAACTCCCACTTCCAAAGCACACACTGCACAGCAGACATGATAGGCATTTGGAGGAGGGTGGCACAACCATTTGGACTCGGGATCAGAAGGGGCAACCTCCCGTGGGCAGGGTGGGAGCGGGACGGCCCTGGGGAAGGGGTGTGCGGACAATGGCACGAACACACAGGTAGGAGAAATGGCAGCCAGACTCAGGACCATGAGCAGGTGAGAGGTCGAGAGAACATGTGTGCAAGTCTAGGAATGACCGAACCTAGGGGTATGCGAGGGAGGGAGGAAACATGCATGCAAGAGCAGGAACGCAAGGTCAGGAACGCAAGGGCAGGAACGCAAGGGCACGAATGCAAGGTCATGAACGCAAGGTCAGGAACACAAGGTCAGGAATGCAAGGGCAGGAACGCAAGGTCAGGAACGCAAGGTCAGGAATGCAAGGCCTGGCGTGCAATGGCAGGAATGCAAAGGTATGAATGCAAGGGCAACCATGGGAGGGCAAGCATGCGAGAACATGAATGCAAGGGCAGGCGTGCAACGGCAGGAATGCAGGGGCAGGCGTGCAAGCGCAGGTGTGCAAAGCCATGCATGCAAAGGCAGGTGTACAAGGGCAGGCGTGCAAGTGCAGGAATGCAAAGGCAGGCGTGCAAGGGCATGAATGCAAGTGCTGCCATGCAAGGGCAACAAGACAAAGGCAGGGATGCAAGGGCAGGATGCAAGGGCAGGAATGCAAGGGCAGGCGTGCAAGGGCAGGAATACAGGGGCAGTCGTGCAAGGGGAGGAATTCAAGGGCAGGATTTCTTAGGCAGGAATGCAGGGGTAGGGATGCATGGGCAGGAATGCAAGGGCAGGAACTCAAGGGAAGGCGTGCTGGGGCATGGATTCAAGGGCAGGAATGCAAAGGCAGGTATTCAAGAGAAGGACTGCTTAGGCAGGAATGCAAGGGTAGGGACGCATGGGCAGGAATGAAAGGGCAGGAACTCAAGGGCAGGCATGCTAGGGCATGAATTCAAGGGCAGGAATGCAAAGGCAGGTATGCAAGGGCAGACGTGAAAGAGCATGAATGCAAGGGCAGGAATGCCAAGGCATGATTGCAAAGGCAGGAATGCAAAGGCAGGAATGAAATGGCGGGAATGCAATGGCAGGATTGCAAGGGCAGGATTGCTTAGGCAGGAATGCAAGGGTAAGGATGCATGGGCAGGAATGAAAGGGCAGGAACTCAAGGGCAGGCGTGCTGGGGCATGAATTCAAGGGCAGGAATGCAAAGGCATGTATGCAAGGGCAGGATTGCTTAGGCAGGAATGAAAGGGTAGGGATGCATGGGCAGGAATGCAAGGGCAGGAACTCAAAGGCAAGCGTGCAAGGGCTTGAATTCAAGGGCAGGAATGCAAAGGCAGGTATGCGAGGGCAGACGTGAAAGAGCATGAATGCAAGGGCAGGGAATGCAAAGGCAGGAATGCAAAGGTAGGAATGCAAGGCAGAAATGCAATGGCGGGAATGCAATGGCGGGAATGCAAAGGCAGGAATGCAAGGGCAGGAACGCAAAGGGAGGAATGCAAGGGGAGGAATGCAAGGGCAGGAAGGGCAGGAATGCAAGGACAGGAATGTTAGGGCAGGTGGGTACGGAGATTACAGCAGCGCAGGAAACAATGTACATGGGCGACATAGAGGCACTTGGTGCGTGGACCACTTGGCCTTAAGAGCATCCAGCTCCTTCTTCTTCTTGGCTCGTACTGCTCGTTGCATCTTCTTGTAGATGAGCTTCTGTCCCTTCACCGGCTGGACCTTGTTCAGGTTGTCCTGATCCACCAGGCAGATGGAGCAGGGCCTGAAGGACTTGCACTGCATCATGCAAAAAACCTTGCACCCCTCCGGGTGATCAGTCACATAGGCATAGAGCCCCAGGTAAACCGTGTGCTCCCCCCCGGCATGATCCACCACCTGTATCCCCCCCCTGGAAACCACAAAGTAGGATGCAAGGATGAGAGCCGCACTGGGCTCGCGGGGGGGTACAACATAGTCATTGCATTGCTACACGACATCTCACCCGTCAAGCTGGGATGTCTCAATGAGCGAGTTTGCCACAACGTCCAGCGCATCTTGAAAGGCGGCACACTTCTGCTCGGGGGACAGGTCACCAGGAATGTTAGGCAGGTTGCCTAACATCTCCGTCCCCCCCTCCGCCCACCTTGCCCACTCCGGCATTTTTGCGAATGCCATCATTACGGGGTGGGCTGTCTGTCGGCCATTGTTGGAGAGATTGGTTTGATCGCTGAAAACAATGATTCCCAGCGCCTCTCCATGGTCCTTGATGCGTTCATGTAGAGCATGCATTCAATGCGCCAGGGATCTCGGCTAGTAGGTTACCTATGTGCTACGTACGTATGCCAAGATGTTGGTGACACGTACCTGGGCCTGCAGCATAAAATTAGTCTTCATTGACGTGCTGTAACGCCGCACGTTGCCCACCTTCCACTGGGCAGGTTTCGTCTGAAAGCCCTGGATTGTCGGTACATCACCTTAATTACCTGTGGATTTTATGAGAAGGTCGCAGGAAGGCGTGCTAGAAATCTCGGTACGAGGGCAACATGCATAGGACGGCATGGATGATACGTGCACCAGGGGTCCTAACCGGGAGCACATTTCGCAGCCGAAACGTCAAGAACTCGACCAGGGTCTAAGTCTGGATCCCTAAGCAGTTGGATTGTTGCCGTGACGACCCCGTTGCTGAATCCATGATTCCGTGACAAGATGCAACCCTCAGCCTAGTGTCAAACAGCTCTGGCTGCTCCTCCGGATCCAACACTACCGAGTCACTACGAGGCTCCTCCGCAGCCGGAGTCATATTAACATCTAGGCCTGGTTTTGACGGAATGTAGGCGTCCCGCATCTTTGCCATGGGCTGTGTGGGCAGCGGCGCGGACCCATAGTCGTGGATCTTATAGATGCCGTTTTTGTCTCGCCTAACTCGTAGGCCAAAGAGAGGCTTCCCTCGTGCGACGCGGTTTTGTAGACGCCTGCATCTTTTATTTGTGACCTGATGGCTGCGCAGTGTCTGGTAACATACAAAGTAACACTGGCAGAAACGACACTTTTCAGCTGACATGGCAGGCGATGTCCTAACATCGCTAGGGCATGCGAGGAGTATAGGCGGACGTGACCCAGATGTGGGAGCACGATTAGGGTTCAACCTCGGGAAGCCCCGTGACCGGCAAACACTATGTAGATCCATCGAGGGGTACGCCCCGCGGATTTCGTGCCTCACATGGGGCGTGATCTGTGGCAAGGCGTTGTGACTACAGAACGACTCTTCATGATATGTATCGGATCTTTAAGATATCTGCTGGCCAATTCAATTTATACGTTTATGATCAAACCAAGCATTAATAAATCCTCTTCGTAACAGCGCAAAGACAGTATCCTAGCGACGAGTTAATTTGTGGCAGTTACATCTGACAACAGAGCTGCACTTTCACCCACCTGTGAAAAATAGTTAGACCACCTAGTAAGGTCCTTGCGGTATTGCCTTCGCCAGTTCCTGGGAGTTCCCGTCAGATTGATCTGCCAGAGGTCTTCGAAGCCCGTCTCCACGATGTGATGCATGAAGCGCATAGTGTAAACACCACAGTCGTCTGTACCCTTCTGCTTTGGCACCTGTACACAGATAACCACAATTGGGATGCCTCTGGAGCTATACGCAATGGGCAAGACTCGCCTGGCATTGCAGACTCTGGCTTGAAAATCGGCACCCGTGATAACGAGCTCTCATAATGCACTCACCTTTATGATACGGAGTGGAATCTCCAAGGCCCAAGCTTTGACATCGCGTCGTCGAACGTGTAGAAAATGCGCAGCCACCTGGCGATGGAGGTATCTGGGCAGGGTGGGAGAAGCGACATCGCTTTAAGATCGAAGTTGACTACTAGCCGAGCTGCGTATGTGGCTTTGCTTACTCTCAAAGAGGAGCATCTATGTTGGTGTGCATATCCTTTGAGTCTGCATGCCACATCTGGCAAACGACATGGATGATTTCGCCAGGCGTGCGCTCAAGCTGCAAGATGACCAAGCTCCAATGGTCACTGCCATACCCACCAAGCCAGCCTTGTCCTGCAGCAACAATGGAACATGTGAACAGAAATTACACCTTTTCAGCATTTTGCAAGCAACAGAATCCGTATGGTGAGGCATACCGCGGTGAGACAAGTACTTACTCCTTGTGGACCGGTACTAGTACATGTTTGTAATCGAAGATGTCGACGCCATGGATGTTCCTCGTGCTCGTTCCGTCCACTAGCATGGTCGCTAGTCCCCATAAGAATGTGGAAGTGTAAAGCCATGGCGGATCTTGTTTGGTGTACTCGTAACTTAACATTCTACAATGGGAAATAAACCGTTGAGTCCAGGTAGGTCCGAAAGCTATCCCAACGTGCGGTGGGAGGTGGGGGAACGTGAACTCACGTGCCTAGCCAATCAATAACCTGCCCACAAATCCAGTTGGACCCACAAAGAGTCACAAAATGCGAATGATCAAGGGTCAGCCATCCGTCGTATAACGGCAAGGGCATGCTGAATGCTCGGAACCGTGGCTTGTTATGTTCAGAAGGGGCGGCCATGGATAGATGCTGTATGTTGTGTCTCGTGCTCTGCGACCTAATGGAGTTCAGAAGGGACTAACCCTAAGTGGAAACTGGGACAGGGATTCGGCAAGGGCAGTGGCGATTTGGATGCGCTGACTTGAGGGAGCGTCTAGGTGCTTATTAATGGCAGGGAATTCTAAAAACTAGGGAATTCTAAAAACTAGGGACATTTCGTTTCCTGGGTACCCACGCGGATGTCCCAAACTAGGGATATGCAATGAAGGTAGGAAATCGTATGGCCGCTAGGCGGTGGCTTGATCCCGCGGGCTATCTTACACATGAGTCCTAGTAGGACCAACCCCCTGTGTACATTATTCACACCATTGGCTGTCACGGGTTCACAAGGGCAATCCACCTAAAATTGATGTGCCCCGGAAACACACGAGTCCCCACGAGGGGTTAGAGAATGGGAGATACATTTCCCCACCGGTGCACCTGACACGTCATGCCACGTCAAGATTCGCTACCACGTCGGGCTTGAGGCCACGCAACGCACCACCACTTTCACTCAGCTCACCCTCCCCTAGTACCCGCTACATTGGATCTCGATTTTCGCGATGTCAGTTTGATCGCATGTTGTCTGTAAGTCCAATTTTTACTCAACTCATCTTCATTTGGGTTCATCTGTTACACTCCATCTGGTCCCCGGTTTGTATTTTGCATACTCTGACCTGGAGCCCCAAAAAACACTCACCGTGAATCCCTGATTCTAGGAGGGATAGGTGTGTTCGCCAGGCGGAGTTTTGGGATATTCTCTGGTCGGGCAGCGTGTACTATACCTGATGCATTTTTCCCTTTTGGGTCTCGAGTTGTACCTAGGTTTCAGCCGCCAATGTTGTGTTGCATACCACCTGGCCTGTGTCGGGTCAAACCTGTTATAATCACAATAGGCTCAGATGTGCCTAAATGGGAGATAGAGAGCATAGTCGGATTTTCGTCAGACGGCTTCAAATATTGATAGCGATTTGATCTGTGAATCAAACGGTGACCTTTAAGTTGGATCTGGAGCGCGTTTTTGTCGCCTATCAGCAGCAAGTTGAATCATGAAATTCCATGACGATTTGACGACGCTATGGCGGTTTGACTGGCAGAAGGTATCGCAGCGACTATAGTCTTGGAAGTACAAACTTAGGAAGAAGAATTCGAGATTGAGATGGTTCCCAGCCTCTACATACCCCAAGAGCCGAGGTCCAGGTTGGTGGCACACCACCAGAGTGTCCCCAACCACGAGGAGACTCGAAACAAACCCAACAAGGGGCTACACCAAGTAAAATGTAACACTATACGAAGTAGCATTACTATTTTCACTAATTTAATATTTATCCACGTCCCTTGGGCTTGAAATCTTCAGCTCTTTGTCTTGGTTTTGCAAGATAAAATCTTCTTGAGTTGGTGAGGGCTGGCTGCACACACCTGCGACGCGATGGACACTTCACACTCGACAAAATAGAAAAAACACATGTGACGCGCAAACGACGACTTGGCATGCGAGTAGTGAAAACTCGCTAATGTCTTGATCGACACACACCACATTGTGAGACACAAATTCAAGCACATACACAAGCACTAGATAGCAATGACATAGACTCACAAGTCATTCCATGCCATGCATGCACACACACGAACAAGGACGACAAGCCGAGTGCAAATCGTAGGGTTCCACCAACAAAACCTTGCTCCCAAGCACGCAATACCCAAGAAATAGCACTCTGTATCATCAATGCCTATCATCGCTCTAAATCCCCCCTTAGGGATGTTCAAATGGCGCTAACGCCCAATTTAATGAAGGGAAGGGACCCAAATTTGGACAGGGGGTTGCTGTTGCTTACGTGAATGCTCAGATTACTTCAAACCTCACACCAAAGAACGCATTGCCCATGACATGGCACCATGTTTTGTAAATGCCTGTAATATTTTGATGCCCGTACTGCCCGATTTAATGAGGACGTTGGACTCAAATTTGAGCAGTGGGTTGGTGATGCATACCACCTGGCCTGGTGTTGGGCTGACTATAGCCCTAGGATCTTTTCAGAATGCTAAGTCCTCGTAACAGAATGCTTGATAGCACAGCGGAAGTCTTGAGTTGAACCCTTGTTCTGGTATATGAGAACAAGTGATTGATTATAGCAAAGGGATACAAGTTGTGTATAATGATACAAGTAAATATGAGTAGTCTAACTATTTTTATACTTCAAGGGGTACATTCCCTTTTTACGACTCGATAAGGTGACTCGGGTAACCACCCGTACTGTAATATCGGGACAGTTATTTGTCCTTGCTGTCGCGCTGACTCTTGACTCCTGCGATTCTGACTGTTGGGTTGCACGGTCAACGAACTGCGACCGCTGCCCTTTCGTAACCTCTGTGAGGTGTCGTCAACCTGTGTGAATCGTTAGGGGTTGACTCGGTAATCCTCACTATTGTAGTCTTCGCGTATCTCGTACACTCACGCGAGACTCCGGAAATGCCTTAAGTCCTTTTATCATTTCCAACACCCTCCTCCATTTCTGGAGTGTCGATGTGGTCTAGGTCACTGACGTGTTGTAGTCCAGTCAGCAGTATGCAGTACTGGAACTTGGCCTTCATCAGCTTCTTGGTCAAGTAGTTGGCTGCCATTTCAGTGGTAGGGCAGTAGACCAATTGGAGACGGCCCTGCTCGATCTCGTCGCGTGCCGGTACTGTTTCCTTATCTTCCACGTTGAAGATTTTCCAGGCCTTGTAATGTCTTTCCACGCCGAGGTGTAGACCCCATCTTGCCCATTGCAAAAATCGTCCAGCTCGTGCAGTGTGCGAACGGTACTGTACCATGCAGCCGAACACTCGTAACATTTTTGCGCTGCCCTGCTTCCCTATCCATAGCAGATGCGGCTATGTGTTGTTTGGTAGGGAGCTTGACGATAGAAGATTCTGCAACATGACGGCGTGATTCATCGCCTTTGGCCACTGCGAGTTGGGCAGTCGCATCCCAGTCAGCAGCTTGTGCATGGTGCTCTGGAGCGTCCGGTTCATCCTTTCTACCACACCATTCTGTTGGTGAGCATAGGGGAGGGTGACGAGCCTCTTGATTCCCCTTTCAGCGAGGTAGTCCCTGAATCGCTGTGACTGGTACTCCATCGCCCCGTCTGACTGAAAAAATTTCAACTTTGTATCTCCCACCCGTTCTGCTGTAGCAAGCCATGCGACGAATGCGGAGAAGGCGAGGTCGCGTAATGGTAGGTTAAGATGCCAAGTGTATCTTGTCGCGGCATCGACGAAGGTAATTACGTAGTTGAGGCCGGCCCGGCCGACTTCCCGTGGAATGTAAAGTATATTGCTGCAGACTTTCTCGAGTGGAGTGTATTCTGGTGCGATGGGGTTGTGATGCGATGGGAACGGTTGTCGAGGAAGATCTGCTTCCGGGCAGATGTAGCAGGTACATCGTGGTCGTCGAAGTTCACGTCCATCGAGTAGTAGATGGTATGGTTGATGCTGTGTAGGTGGTATGCCTCTTGCATATGACGCGCCGTAGAGACTCATGGGGGCTGCCCCACTGTTGTTGATGTGTGCAGATTAAGTAGTTTCTGAGAGCTGCTTGTAGGTCGACATGAAGGAGAAGAAATTCTCCATCAGATTTGGTTCCATGCCCGTGGAGGAGGCCACTGGTTGCGTGGAAGCTCCTGCAGCTGCAACTGCCTCAGTCTGGAGTCCATAAACTGGGGGTGCAGTAGGGGACCCAGTCGAGGATCCGTCGCCCTTAGATGGCGACATTACAAGACATGGTAACCAAAGTTGTTGTACTTGATTCTTCAAAGGTGTTAAAAACTCACTGTAGGAGTTTGAAATAGGAGCATAGCTTCTAACAGGCTCTCATACCATGTTGGGCTGACAATAGCCCTAGGATCTTTTCAGAATGCTATGTCCTCGTAACAGAGTGCTTGATAGCACAGCGGAAGTCTTGAGTTGAACCCTTGTTCTGGTATATGAGAACAAGTGACTGATTATAGCAAAGGGATACAAGGTTTATATAATGATACAAGAGAATATGAAGAGTCTAACTGGTTTTGTACTTCGAGGGGTACATTCCCTTTTTATGACTCGATAAGGCAACTCGGGTAACCATCCGTACTGTAATATCGGAACGGTTATTTGTCCTTGCTGTCGCGCTGACTCCTGACTCTTGCGATTCTAGCTGTTGGGTTGCACGGTCAACGGTCTGCGACCGTTGCCCTTTCGTAACCTCTGTGAGGTGTCATCAACCTTTGTGAATTATCAGGGGTACTGTAGCAGTGTTGACTCGGTAATTCTCGCTGTTGTAGTCTTTGCGTATTTTGTACACTCACGCAAGAATCCAGAAATGCCTTAAGTCCTTCTATCATTTCCAACACCTAGGTCAGTTCAAACCTCGCTCCAAAGCATGCAATACCCAAGAAATTGCACTGTGTATCATCAATGCCTAAACTCGCTCTAAATCCCCCGTTTGGGATGTTGAAATGGCCCTAACGCCCAATTTAATGAGGGGTAGGGGCACAAATTTGGACAGGGGGTTGTTGTTGCTTCCATGAATGCTCGGATCAGTTCAAACCTCTTACCAAAGCACGCATTGCCCACGTCATGGCACCATGTTTTATCCATGCATATCCTCGCTCTACATCCCCCCTATGTAATACTTAAAAACCGTACTACCCGAATTAATGAGAGTGTGGGACTCAAATTTGAAGAGGGGGTTGGTGTTGCATACCAAAAGGCCCATGTCCACGCAATACCCAAGAAATAGCACTATGTGTCGTCAACGCCTTTCCTCGCTCCAAATCACCCCTATGGAATGCTCAAATGAGCACAACGCCAAGTTCTGTGAGCGGATAGGGCCCAATTTTTTACTGGAGGCCGGTGTTGTCTACCAAAACGCCGTGGTCACTTCAAACAATGCAACAATAGATTTTATAACAACGATCTGCCACCTTGTTTGACCATGGCCTTCGTTAGTCCTAATATCACTCTAAAGGGCTTGATAGGGACACTAGGGATGCTCATTTCATAGTTCTAGAGAGGCTATGAAGGGTATGGAACAACAAACTTGAGTGTTGGTTGACCAACTGCTCCACCACGGTCAAATGAGGAGATAGGTACACGATGTCATCTTAGTTGCACAAGAAGTTGCAAAATTTGCAATTATGTTTTCCCTTGAAGCATGTTAAACATAATGGAAATGTCATAAAACCACCCCCAATTTAATAATTCTGGCAAATACAGCTGTAAAAACGGATGAACAAAAAGAGGCCATTATTCCAACTTTATAATATTCAATCAGTAGAAAGCCAACAACAGGTGAGAGTGTACTTGTCATCTGTCCTTGTAGGCTAAGTTTCGCCTGGTCTTGCCCAAGCTACCACCCCTGTTATTTTGCGATGCCAGGCTGGCATTCCACTTTTGTGAGAGTGGCCCGTCACCCGAAGTTTAGGGTGTTGAACAATTGGTCGCCACTGCCCGATAAACATCGACGAAGTTAACAATAGGGGGATGGGCATGTTGCAGCTGGATCGAAAGCACAGCGTGCTGGGCTATACGTGAACATGCGCCTTTGTAAATTGTAGCCTGCCATAAAAAATGCCTTTTGAAGGCTCTCTGCAGAGTATGGCTGGGCAGATGCGCACGCAGCAGGTTGGGGGTTTACTGCTGCCAACCAAAGCTCCTTGGAACAAGGTTTGGTGTGTGCCTTGTACCAAACCCGAGGATGGGTTGATTGAGACAGCCAGGCAGAAATCGTTTGGTCGCTAAATCTTCGCCATGCAAACTGCTCCTCCCTGCATATCACAGCGTTATCGGATGGTTGACTATATTGAAGTTCCTCTCCCAACCACCCCTCCCCCGCTGGTTTGTCCTGTTGCCTCACAGCCCAATCCATCATCTCCACCCCCCTGTTGGCTGCTCCACCTGCTCCTGATTGTGTACCTGATCCACTCCACTCTTTGGTAGCCCACTTTGTTCTATCCCTTCCATTAGCCTTTCACCTTGTTTAGCTGTAGGGTTTGCACCTGCTCCAAAATGGCCAAGGAAACTCTGAGGCGCGGTGAAAGAGAGCGCAGAAATAGCGTCAAGCTGAACGGCCCCTACGTCATTGAAGGAGAGGAGGATGGCCGTGCGGAGCACAAGGGTCGCAAGGTGACGCATAGCGAGACGAAGGGGGCCCTCCTTGAGTACCGAAAATGGCATCCATCTACTGTCAGGGGCTGCAAGAAGGGAGATGGTAGCAATTCTAGCAGTGACGACGAGAGCGATGACAGGGAGGATGGCGAACCGTACGATGACGTTCCAGGGAAATTGCGGTCGCCAAAAAAATGCAAGCCACCCAAGAAGAAGAGCATTCACGAGCTCGACCCCGAGGCTGTCGAGACGGGTGAGCTTTCTTTACCCCGAATTGCGCTTGGTTGTATGTGGTTACACATGGGGAGTACTTATTCATGGCCTTACCGCCATGTCGGTCGTTCCATTTGTTGGCAGGTGCAAAGCGGCGCACAGTCTCGACGAACAAGAAGGCGAACGGCAAGGAGAAGAAAAAGGGACCGAAGCAATACGTGGCAGAGGGAGAGGCAGATCAGAAGGAGGCGGCGAAGGAAATGAGTTTGCGTGGGAATCTCCAGACCCGGGAAAGGGAAGAAGACAGACGGGAAGATGGAGATGGCGGGGCAGAAAGATGGGTGTGGGTCAACTCCAGAGAAGAGTGCTTGCGGGAAGGATGAGGCGGGCGAGATGAAGACGGCTACGGAGGCGGCAAACAATAAGGAATCCGGCGGGTGTGAGGTGGCATATGATTGGCGTGACAAGCCTGCAGAAAGGGGCGGATGGCCCATGGGTAATGGTTCCCACCAGAAAGGGAGTGGACGGAGGCACAGTGGAGACGCATGTGGATACTTCGGTACCTGTGGCTGGTGGTGGGTCCCTCCCTCGGACCATGGAAGCAGGGAAAGGTGATGCCACGCCTGTAGTGCAATGTTAAGGCTCCGCGGATGGCGCGGATGATGCGGCGGACGGTGGCGGCAAGGGCACGAAGGCGGCCCATCAGCGGGATGCTGCATTGAAGCCAAAGACACCATCCCCCAAGAATTGCAAAGGTCTCCACCCCAAGAAAGAGCACAAGGAGGAGGAATATGACGACGACTCTTATGAGGAGAGCTCGGAGTCCTGGCAGCAGTTCCGGCAGCGAGGAGAACTATGACGACGAGGAGTGTGAGAGCAAATCTGGCGAGGGCGGCCATGGTAAATGTCATCGAGGGAGGCGCGGCGGCTCTCGACGTCGCAGGCGCAGTAGGACCAGCGGACGCGGCAACCACGGGCGGGAGAAGAAGCGGCAGCGAGGGGGGTTGCGAGAGGACCGACGGCGCACCAACAGCCGCAAGGATCGGGCATCCAAGGGCAAGCGGAAGGGACGGAAGTCGAAGGATGATGACGATGCCTACGGGAATGAGCATAGTGACTCAGAGAGTGAGTCCGCGGGGGAGCTCGAGCCCTGGCACAAGAAGCGTCAACGCGGTGGTGACCGGTGCAACGTGTATGCAGAGGCGGCCTTATCCAACGATGAGGAGGAGGTGGTTACCCACTGGAAGCCTAACAAGAGCGGAAAGGATGCACAGGACAAGTACCCGGGGGGGTCCAAGAAGGCGGACTCAGGTTACGGAGGGGAGGACAATGATGAGGAGGCGTCGGAGAAGAACCCACCCAGGGTTCATGAGGCTGCAAATGAGCGTCACCCATGGCATGGCGGGAACAAGACCCAGAGTGGCGGCTGTTGGTGCAACCCTATGGCTTGCACTCGGCTTGTCGTCCTTGTTTGTGTGTGTGCATGCATGGCATGGAATGAATTGTGAGTCTATTTCATTGCTATCTAGTGCTTGTGTGTGTGTTTGAATGGTGTATCACAATGTGGTTTGTGTCGGTCAAGACATTAGCGAGTTTTTACAACTCGCATGTCAAGTCGTCGTTTGTGTGTCGCATGTGTTTTTTCTATTTTGTCGAGTGTGAAGTGTCCATCGTGTCGCAGGTGTGTGCAGCAAGCCTCCATCAACTCAAGAAGAATTTATCTTGCTGAGCCAAGACCAAGAGCTCAAGAGTTCAAGCCCAAGGGACACGGATAAATATTAAATACTGAAAATAGTAATGCTACTTCGTGTAGTGTTACATTTCACTTGGTGTAGCCCCTTGGAGAGTTTGTTTCGAGACTCTTCATGGTTGGGGAATCTGTGGTGGTGTACCACCAACCTGGACCTCGGCTCTTGGGGTATGTAGAGGCTGGGAACCATCTCCATCTCGAACTCTTCTTGCTAAGTTTGTACTCCTAAGACTATAGTGGCTGTTGTACCTCCTGCCATACAAACCGCCATAGCATCGTCAAATCTTCATGTACTTTTATGATTCAAATTGCTGCTGATAGGCGACAGCAACGCGCTCCAGATCCAATTTACAGATCACCGTTTAAGGCATACATCAGATCAGCATGAATATTTGAAGCTGTCTGACGGAATTCTGACTGTGCACAATTTCTCTCATTTTAGGCACATCTGAGCCTATTGTGATTATAACAAGTGGTATCTGAGCCCCTTGGAGCCATTTCGACCATGCCTAGAGTTGCGGAAGGGGGTGGCAGAGGTGCTGGAGGCAGAGAAGACGCCCAAGCACAAGGTCAACACCAAGACCCACCCGTTGCTCCGGTGCAACCTAGCCTTGGACCCTCTAGGGATGAGCCTAGAGTGTTTGGCCTTGACAAGTTCAATGGTGACAACTTTGCTGAGTGGTCCTTCAAGATGGAGAACATCTTTGACCACTATGATCTGCTGGAGGTGATGGAAGGAACGGAGAAGCGCCCCGAGAACGACCCGGAGAAGAGCCCGTGGGTGCGGAAGAGCGCACAAGGCTACCTTCTACTTGGGCAAGCGTTGGGGAGCAGCCAAATCCGTCACATCCTAAGCCTTTTCAGCGTTGGGGAGCAGCCTTTTCAGCGTGAACCAGCAAAGGGACCAAAGGCATGGGCTGCTCTCAAGGGTGTACACGCTCCTGCAACAGCGGCGGTGGCTGTGGTTTTGGAGCGGCAAATGGCGGCACTTCGAATTGACGAAGGCGAACCGGTGGAGGAAGGAGTGCAGAAATTCTTCGACTTGTTGACACGGCTTGAAGGAGCTGATCTGAACTACAGTGACCTTCAAAAGAAGACCAAGCTGCTGGCCTTACTTCCGGACTCATGGTCCTCGCTCATCATCAACCTAAATCGAGATCTGCCCCATCTCTCACTCGAGGATGTGAAGCGGGAAATCTTACAAGAAGATTTCCGCCGTCGCGAATTAGCGGGTCCCGATGGTGCCGGAGTTGCAAGCATGTGCCGTGGGCACGGCCGTGGAAGGGGCAGAGGGCGAGGAGGAAGATTTGGCAGCAGTAATTTCAATGGAAGCCGTTGTAACGGAGGATATGGCAGCAACAACAACAACAATGGGTACGGGCGTGGGCGCGGTCGATTTGATGGCGAATGCCACTTTTGCCACAAGACCGGCCACATGTGGAGAGATTGCTTCAAACTACCTGATGGCTGGACCCCTTCTCAAGGCCAAGAGGGCAGAGGAGCAAGGGGAGGAAGAGGCAGAGGTCGTGGAGGCCGTGGTGGCCGTGGAGGCGAAGCGGCAAGCATGAAAGGTGGAGACTACGACAAGGACTCGAGTGAAGATCGATACCCGGGCCAATTCTTCTTTGTCTCCACGCAAGCGGCAGCTGCAGCACGAGGTGTGGAAGGCTTTGAGGAGCCAGCTACTGTGGGAAAGGTCACCCTTCACTCTCTGGACTTTTGGGTGATCGATAGCGGCGCCACCTATAGCATGACACCTCGTGCGGACTTGCTCACCGAACTCGAACCGTCGCCGGTCAAGCATGTTACATCGGCTTTGGGGCAGCGAGCAGAGGTGAAAGGCATGGGCAAGACCATGTTCAAGGGTGCTGATGGGAAGATGGTGGGCCTCAAGAACGTGCTTTGGGTGCCCAACCTAGCAGCCAACCTGATTTCCGTTCGGCGTTTGCAAAAGGCCGGCATGGACACATCTTCCAAGGGTTCGAAAGCATATACCGCGAGGCTTGGTGAGCGGAAGCTTTGGGACCTTCATGAGGACAGGGACATCTACAATGAGATGTGGCAAATCCCAGTGGTCCCCATGCCTAAGGAGAGGCAAGTGGCAGCAAGCGTCAGCACCAAGAGTGAAGCGGTTGGTGGCGGTGATCACGAAAAACAAAGTGCCACCAAGAGTGACTCGAAGAAGTGCAATCTTGGAGAGACTAGTAAGGCGTGTGAACCCAACGAGAGTGGTGCATCAGCCAAAGAAAGTGGAAAAGAGGAGGGGAAGGCTAAGATCAGCAAAGCAGCAGCGGCAAAGGAGAAAGGAGAGAGCTTGTGGGGCACAATTGCGAGTGCCGCTTCTCCAACCTGACTTCCGCTACGGGAGAGTGTGATTGGCTGACCTTGCATCGGCGAATGGGGCATGTGGCATTGCCCATTTTGCAGCAGATAGTTAATCAAGAGATGGTCAGTGGGATACGTGTCAAGGGGGAGCCCAATGAGGTTCTTGGCTGTCCAACATGCATGCAAGCCAAGTTCACCCGCTACCCGTTCCATAGCTCGGAGACAACAGCGACGGCACCACTTGATGAGGTGGTGATGGATGTGGTGGGCCCCTTGAAGCTTGGAGCTGCTGGAGCAGAGTACGTCCTCACCATTGTGGATGTCTACACTCGCATGACTTGCATGTATGTGCTGCCCAAGAAGAGTGACGTAGCTGAAACGGTGAAGACCGATTGGTTGCCAATGGTGGAGCGGCAACAAGACCGGCTTGTGAAGGCGACTCGCACTGACCGTGGGGAAGAGTTTCTGAGCAAGGAATTCTCAACTTGGCTGAAGAAGCAGGGCATAAGGCACTCTCTCACCATGCCCTACTCTCCTGCAATGAACGGCATCGCCGAGCGTGCGAATCGGACACTCACGGAGACGGCTCGGGGACTTCTCATTGAAGCCGGTCTACCCAATTACTTTTGGCCGGATGCGGTGCGGCATGCTTGTGTGGCCAAGAACAGAGCCCAGATCCATGTGAGAGAAGACAATTGGGTGCCGTATGTGGAGTGCATTGGAAGGAAGCCGAAGGTGGATATGCTTCGGGTGTTCGGGTGCATGTGCATGGCACTTGTGCCTAAGAAACTTCGGCACAACAAGCTTGATGCCAAAGCAACATGGGCCGTGCACTTGGGCATGGCTCAAAACAGCAAGGGATGGCTTCTTTGGGACCTATTTACCAAGACGTTCTTCGTGAGCAGAGATTGCAAGTTCATGGAGAACTTACTGTACAAGGAGTGGAAGGAGGAGAATCAAGCGAAGATTGGTGTGCGGCTTGGAGAGGTGAAGAGTACCGGCTTGAAGCATGTGGCGCTGCCCTTGGAGCTGAGTAGCAGCAGCACAATCACGAGGTAGTCTTCTCAAATGAGTGGGGAAGAAGAGGAGGAGAAGGTGCAGCAAGATGATGAGCGTGCACCGTCACTTCCGCCTCGTGCTACAAGTGCTCGCGGGAACCGACCAGATCTACCGCAACGCCATGAGAGCATTCAAGTCCCTGCAGCAGAGGAGGAAGGAAGGGGGAGAAGGAAGACTCAGCCCCCCAACAGGTTGAGCTATGACCAGCTTGGAGGACCAGCCAACTCAACCTTGACCGGTTCGGCTCTCATGCTAGGCGATGATGCGGAAGATGAAAGCGAGGAGTGCGCTTTTGCCTTCTCTCCGGTGGAGATGCCGGGGGAGCCTACAAATCCCAAGGAGGCTTGGGAGGGCCCCAATGAGAAGGAGTGAAAGAAAGCCTCAGATGAAGAAATGGGGAGCATCATAGAGAACGACACGTTTGACTTGGTGAACCTACCTCCGGGGCGCAAGGCGATCTCTTCCAAGTGGCTCTTCAAGCGCAAGACCAATGCCGACGGCAACATTGAGCGCTACAAGAGCAGACTTGTAGCCAAGGGGTGCCAGCAGCAGGAGAAGAACACTACAATAAAGTGTATGCTCATGTGGTGAAGGGTACAACCCTTAGAACTCTCTTTGCAATGGCGGCCATTAAAGGATGGGTGGTGAAGCAAATGGATATCGTAACGGCCTTCCTCAATGGAGTTTTGGAGGAAGAGACCTACATGGAGCTGCCAAAGGGGTACAATGATGGGAGTGGCAGAGTGTGGAAGCTGAAGAAAGCACTCTCTGGCCTCAAGCAAGCCCCTAGGCAATGGTACATCAAGCTGCGGGAAGTCTTGGAGGCGATCGGCTTCACTCCCTCAACGGCCGATCAATCCTTGTTCATGCTTGGCGAGGGGGAGCAGAGGAGCTTCATGGTGGTTTATGTGGATGACATCCTCATATTCTCACCCTCCTCTGATCTTGTGAAGGATGTGATGCTGAAGCTTCAAGACAAGTTCAAGTGCAAGACCCTTGGTGACGTCAACTACTACCTTGGGCTTCACATTGAGCGAGATGTGGAGAAGCGGTGGATGAAAGTGCATCAAAAGAAGTACTTGGAGGCATTCGCTGCAAAATTTGCGAAGAGTGAAGGTCATGTGGTTACTCCTCTTCTCTCAGGGTTCAAGTGTGTGAAAGGACTAGTAGGGGAAAGTGTTGGTGAAGAGGAGAGGCGCCGTTTTCACTCCTTGGTGGGCAGCCTCATGTATGCGGCCGTTCACACAAGGCCGGATGCAGCCTTTGCTACCGGGCAGCTGGCTAGGGTTGTCCAATGCCCTAATGAAGAGCAGGTAGCAGCTGGAGAGAGGGTGGCCAAGTACCTTGGCCAAACAGCAACTGTTGGACTGCAACACTCCGCGGCGGCACAAAGGCGTCAGAAGGGTGCGGATGGAGTCGAACCCGGGAGGCTCTTTTTCACCGCCTTCTCTAATGCATCTTGGGCATCAGAGCCGGAGAATATGACAAGTGTGGGAGGCTTCATCTGCTGTGTTGGTGGAGGCCCAACAGCTTGGGAGAGTAAGAAACAAGTGGACCAAGCATTGAGCTCGGTGGAGTCCGAGTACATGGCACTCTTCCGTGCCATATGGGAGGTTGTGTGGCGGCGGCGTTTGCTAGCTGAATTGGGGGAGGAGCAGCAAGGACCTACTCCACTCTATTGTGATTGCCAGGGTGCTATTGCATTGGCTAGGAACCCAGTTCTTCATGGCCTTACCAAGCACATGAAGGTGAAGTGGCATTGGGTGAGGAGCATGGTAACCTCGGGTGAAGTGGAGTTGCACTACGTGAAGACGACGGCACAGCCTGCTGATATGATGACCAAGAGGTTGGTTGAGCAGCAGCATTGGAAGTGTTGCAAGCTTGCTTGGATGGCTCTGAACTAGAGGAGCAGATTCTAAGGCCAACAATCCGAGGGGGTGTTTGTTGGTGCAACCTTATGGCTTGCACTCGGCTTGTCGTCCTTGTTTGTGTGTGTGCATGCATGGCATGGAATGAATTGTGAGTCTATTTCATTGCTATCTAGTGCTTGTGTGTGTGTTTGAATGGTGTATCACAATGTGGTTTGTGTCGGTCAAGACATTAGCGAGTTTTTACAACTCGCATGTCAAGTCGTCGTTTGCGTGTCGCATGTGTTTTTTCTATTTTGTCAAGTGTGAAGTGTCCACCGCGTTACAGGTGTGTGCAGAAAGCCCCATCAACTCAAGAAGAATTTATCTTGCAGAACCAAGACCAAGAGCTCAAGATTTCAAGCCCAAGGGACACAGATAAATATTAAATAGTGAAAATAGTAATGCTACTTCGTGTAGTGTTACATTTCACTTGGTGTAGACCTTTGGAGGGTTTGTTTCGAGACTCTTCATGGTTGGGGAATCTGTGGTGGTGTGCCACCAACCTGGACCTCGGCTCTTGGGGTATGTAGAGGCTGGGAACCATCTCGATCTCGAACTCTTCTTGCTAAGTTTGTACTCCTAAGACATTAGTGGCTGCTGTACCTCCTGCCAGTCAAACCGCCATAGCGTTGTCAAATCTTCATGTAAGTTTATGATTCAACTTGCTGCTGATAGGCGACAGCAACGCGCTCCAGATCCAATTTACAGATCACCGTTTGAGGCACACATAAGATCAGCATCAACATTTGAAGCTGTCTGACGGAATTCTGACTGTGCACAATTTCTCTCATTTTAGGCACATCTGAGCCTATTGTGATTATAACAGCGGCGAGTTGCGTTTTGGGTTGGCGGACACACGTGGGCGCGTGGCGGGTCATGCTGGATTGGAAAGCTGGAAGCAGCAAAGTGATGACAGCCGTGCTGCTGGTAGGATGTGGGCATGCGCCACAGGGGAGTATGGGCCTGAGTAGAACCATCAGACACATGAGCATGCCGCCACAGGTTCTCAGCGCAAACGCGCTGCGGCCGGGTATGAAGGCATTGGTGGGCATGACGGGAAGCGTCGGCGGCCTGAGGCTGAGGACTCCAAGGGGGGGCGCTTCTCCTGGGAAGACATTGCGGCTGCAGAAGAGATGCTGACCTACGTGACACCACTGCCTCTGTGGCGGGCGTTGAAGGAGGCCATAGGGATGATCCAGGAGTTTAAGGGAGAGCGGGAGCAAGGCCTGCCGCGACTCGCCTCCGCATCCAGCGGCCTCGACACCAGCACGAATCTGGTGGGCAAGAGCACGGGGATGGCAGTGGTGCAACGGAAGAAGGGCATGCCCTCGTTGAAGAAGATTGGGGTGAGTCCTCAATGAATCGCTCTTCATTGCAAGGTATGACTTGCATGTCCACTTGGTGTCCATTGCTTGTACGTGCCCCACATACAACCACTCGGCTGGCCTGACCGAATCTGCTAACAATTTCCTTTGCGTTGGATCTCGTCATCCTCAGGCACATGCGACCCCAATCTAAGTCCACCCCTAATCTGTCTCCCATGCAGTATGCTCTCCTCTGACACTTTTGCCTTTTCATGCCCAAGCCAGCCCACCCTCTCCCCCCTGCCCTCACCCACAGGTTCTCTCCCTCCTGTGCTTGACCATGAGATATCTCCCTCATGGGAATGCCATGTATGCTCTTGGCCACCTACCCTCTCTCCCCTGCCACTGCGCACAGGTTCTCTGTCTCACCCCCATTCTGCCCAAAGGTTCTCCCCCTCATGTCGATGCCCTCACTGCCTTTGCGTGCCTACCCTGTCCATCCTGCCCTTGCCCATAGGTGATCAGTCACATGCCATTGGCCGGTGGTTGTCCACCTCATGACCTTGCTCTGTGTGCCGTTGCCCACCCACCCTCTCCTTTCTGCCCTTACAGACAGGTTCTCTCCCTCCGGCCCTTCTCCACAGGTTCTCTCCCACCTGCCCTTTGTCCGAAGGTTCTCTCGCTCATGTCGTTGCCCTGGATGCCCCTGCCAGCCTACCCTGTTCCTCCTGCCCCTATCCATACGTTCTCTCCATCCTTTCATTGACCTCTAAATCTCTCCCGCATGTCGTTGCCCTTCACGCTTACTCTCTCCCTCCTGCCCTTGCCCACAGGTTGTCTCCCTTCTTCCCTTAATGCGGGGAGATCTCTCCCTCATGTCGCTGCCCTTGCCCACCTAGTCTTTCCCTCCTGCCCCTTCCCACAGGTTCTCTCCCTCTGGCAACAAGGAGTTCTTCTCCCCCCCTCCTTTGCATGTTTGTTCCCCTCCCTCCCACCCATACCCGCAGCTTCTCTCTTTCTGGTCTAGCACACAAGTTCAATCCACATCTCACTTGCTCTTTGGCATGTGCTTTGCTGCCATTTCCCCACTTTCATCTCCCCCCCTATTCCCTCATCCATCCTACCCCCATCCATGTTCATAGTTGAGCTGCTTGCCCTGGCACAGTACTTGGCGGGCTAGTGAGTGGGCATCCCTGGCGTGGAGGAGTCGGTTGATAGCGTGGGCATCTCCATGTCGTACAGACCCTCTCCCCATTGCAGGCACTACGTCAGTGGCCATTGTCAGGATGGGTGGTGACACGTGCACCAACCTCCGAGTCCCCATGCCTCTGGTTGTCTGTCCCCGCCCTCTCTCCCCCCCCATCCCCCCCCCACGCCCATCCGTCCATAGATCCATTACGAAACCTCGCGCGACCGGATGTGCATCTATGCGCCTGATGCGGGCATTGACTTCTACACGACCTTCTACCTCCGCATGCTGGACTTGCACGTGGTTTTGGTGATGGAGGGCTACGAGGTGTCTTTTGTGGCTGTTCAGGAGGCAATGACCGACAACAACTACAACGATAAGTTCAAGCATGTCTGGACGCAGTGGAAGAACGAGCGGGGGTTCCTGATCAAGAGGCGGGTGTTGACGGCGCTGGGGGTGAAGGTCAAGTGGGCGAGGGGCTCCAAGATCCATGTGGACCTTGATGACAAGAAGGCCCTCTGGCATGACTTCAAGCCTCGTAAGTACTCATCTAGCTGCGCGGTCACAGTTGTTTAGTAGGGTGCATGTCATTGAACTTAATACCTCCTGTTCACTCCCCATATCCTCACACCATTCGAGCCCCATGCACCTTTGTTAGTGCTGCCATTCCCCCCAACAAGAAGGAGGTTTGGGCAGCTGGTGAGCACCTGGGGCTCGGTGAAGCCACCCCCAGGGATGCGCTCCAGGCAGCCTTTCGCCAACAAGATCTTCTATTAGGCGGCGTACGATGCGTTTCAGCAGTGGGCTGTGGGGGGGGGTAGAGGGGATATGGGGAATGAGGCACAGATGGCACCAGCAAGGGAGGGGTCTCAGCAGCAGCCTGTGGTGTGGGGGGGGGCTGGGTTGTGGGATGAACCACAAGCAGCAGCAGGGCCAGACTCATACCTTGGTGGTTAGCTAGGTTTATCACAGCTGCAGCAGCAGTGGTGGGAGAAGGTGGGGGCTTGCAGCAACAGTACATGCTCTCTCAACGAGGAAGGAGGGGGTTGATGCCATCGTAGGGGTCGTATCCAATTTAATTCCACGGTAGTGCTCCTTTTGTTCGGATGCGGTTGGTAGGGTGATCACAACTTGGATACGGGTGGAGGTTTTTCTTCAGAGATGTGTATTGTTCATTGTGTCACTGATGTGTTTTCTTCTAATGGCGATCTACACCAATTAATGAGCCCAATATCTAATCAGTCCGGCCCCCGCCGCGGCACCGTCTGTGACCGCCCCGGTCACACCACCGCACGCTGCTACCGTCGCCTCGACGACCTCTTCCGTCTCCGCTTCGGCCCCACGGCGGACCCCCTCAACTGGTACAGCCTGGTGCATCATCATGTGCCTATCTTTGACATGGACATGGATCAGATTAGGCATGCTTTGTATGCCATGTATGCTGATGACTCTAGTGTGACTGGACCCTATTACCAAGTGTTGCCTAACGTAGGTGTGTCCCCTGTGTGTAGTCTAGGTTCCCCTGCTGCGTCAGGCGTAGGACCCGCTGCCTTGTTTACCCTAGGCTCCACACTAGCCACTCCGCCGGCGGACACTACAGCTTTGCTCTCCTTCATGCTTGACCCTGGAGCATCTGCCGGCTTCTTCTGCGACCACACTTTGCTCACGCCTCTTGCCGCCCCTGCCGCTGTCGCGCTTGCTGACCCATCCTCAAGTCCGGTAGTTGACCGTAGCTCCACCACCCTTCCCTATCCGGCAGTCCCCTCGGGCTCTCTTATAGGCTTGCACATCCCCTTGTTCTTCAGGAACCTAGTTGGTGTCGGCTATCTTCAGGACTTCGGTGTCACCACTACGTTCCTTGGTCACGAGCGGTGCACGGTCCGTACCGAGGCCGCCACTGGTGCTCCTCTGACCACGTTACCCCGGGACCCAGTGTCTGGCGTGTTTATGCTTGACACTGCGTCCCCCCCGATGAGGGCGTCCCCCCAGGTGCCTACGTCGACCCAGGTTGCTGCGGTTGCTCGTGTTAGTCGCTCACTCACCCGTCCTTGCTGTGGCACCACCGTCTAGGTCACCCCGCACTCTCCCATCAGCATCACATGTCCCATCACGGTCTTGTCTTCGGTCTCCCTGTGTCGCTCCCTCCCCTTCCTCCCTCGTCTGCGCTGCCGTGCACGCCTTGTGTTGAGGGCCGGCTGCGCCATGCTCCTCACTCCTTCTCACTTCCCCCTACCACTGCGCCACTCCAGACCCTGCACCTGGACGTCTGGGGCCCAGCCCCCGTCCCTAGGCCGCATCGCAAGCACTACTTTCTAGTGCTTGTCGACGACTACACGCACTACATCATGGTGTTTCTCTTGGAGCAGAAGGCCGACGTGCCCGACATTCTTATCCCGTGGGTCATAGCCGCATGAGTCCACCGCGGCCTCTCTGTGCGGCGTCTCCACTCTGACCTAGGCGGCGAGTTCGCCTCCGGTCGGCTTGGCCAATTCTGTCGTGCGGAGGGCATCACCCAGTCGTACACCATGCCGGACTCCCGACAACAAAATGGGGTCGCTGAGCGACGCATCGGTTTGGTCATGGAGGTGGCTCGTACCTCCATGATCCATGCCGGTGCACCCCATTTTCTGTAGCCATTCGCTGTTCGCTACGCTGCTCACTAGCTTAACATGTGGCTGCACTCCCAGCAGCCGCAGGTTTTACCGACCCTTCTCTAGACCGGGTTCCCTGGTGACGCGTCTGCGCTCCACGTCTGGGGCTGCCTTGCTCACGTTCGTGCCTCTGGCACGGACAAGCTCACTGCCCGCACTTTCCCCTGTGTCTTCCTTGGCTTCTCCCTCGACGCGTCTGACTGGCACTTTTACCACCCGCCGTCTCACCACTTCTTTCACTCGTGTGACGTCACTTTTGATGAGTCTGTCTCCTTCTACCACCGCTTTCCCCACCGAGGTCTCCCGGTTTTGCCGCCCCTGTTTTTGGTTTCCACTCCCTTGGTGGCCCCTGCTCCTCTCTCTCCATGTCCTGCCTTGTCTGGTGTGTCTCACGTCACTCCCCACCCGTCGGTTGTCCCGGTCGAGGAGTCGGCTGACTCTGGTGGCCTTGCGGCACCGTTCTCGCTGCCTGTCTCTACCCCGGTAACTCCTCCTCCACCATCGCTGCAGCAGCAGCCGTCGCCACCGTCGCAGCCGCAGCAGCAGCAGCAGCCGCAGTCCCTGCCGCCGCAGCAGGCGCTGTCGCAGGGGTCCGCCAGCTCTGGGAGTGCGGGCATTGAGCAGGGTGCTAGTCCTCGGGTTACTGTCGTGGCTTGTCCCATTGGTCCTGCGGGTGGCATCAGTGGTGGGGAGGGTACTCGTTCTTGGGGTGCTGGTTCTGGGGGTGCTAGTCCTGGGGTTACTGTCATGGCTTGTGGTGGTCTTGGGGGTGGCACCGGTGCTAGAGAGGGTTGTCGTTCTGGGGGTGTTGGCGTGGAGAGTCTCGGAGGCAGCCGTTGTGAAGCTGGAGTTTCTGGTGTCGGCGTGGATCAGCAGTAGCAGCAGCAATCGCTGCCGGTGTCCACCCTTCGCCTCCTCGGTCTTCCCTCCCCTGACCACCCACCTGCACCTCCCCCGCAGCCGCCTCCCCTGCATGTCTACGGCCCTGTGTTTCCGCTGCCGGACTCGTCTCTGGCTCGTTTCCCCCCTCGTTCTCCTCCTGTGTCTCCTCTTGTGTCTCCTCTGTTGGTGCAACCCTATGGCTTGCACTCGGCTTGTCGTCCTTGTTTGTGTGTGTGCATGCATGGCATGGAATGAATTGTGAGTCTATGTCATTGTTATCCAGTGCTTGTGTGTGTGTTTGAATGGTGTATCACAATGTGGTTTGTGTCGGTCAAGACATTAGCGAGTTTTTACAACTCGCATGTCAAGTCGTCGTTTGTGTGTCGCATGTGTTTTTTCTATTTTGTCGAGTGTGAAGAGTCCATCGTGTCGCAGGTGTGTGCAGCAAGCCCCCATCAACTCGAGAAGAATTTATCTTGCAGATCCAAGAACAAGAGCTCAAGATTTCAAGCCCAAGGGACGCGGATAAATATTAAATAGTGAAAATAGTAACGTTACTTCGTGTAGTGTTACATTTCACTTGGTGTAGCCCCTTGGAAGGTTGGTTTCGAGACTCTTCATGGTTGGGGACTCTGTGGTGGTGTACCACCAACCTGGACCTCGGCTCTTGGGGTATGTAGAGGCTGGGAACCATCTCCCTCTCGAACTCTTCTTGCTAAGTTTGTACTCCTAAGACTATAGTGGCTGCTATACCTCCTGCCAGTCAAACCGCCATAGCGTCGTCAAATCTTCATGGAATTTCATGATTCAACTTGCTGCTGATAGGCGACAGCAACGCTCTCCAGATCCAACTTACAGATCACCGTTTAATTCTGAGACCAGATCGCTATCAATATTTGAAGCCGTCTGACGAAAATCCGACTGTGCTCTCTATCTCTCATTATAGGCACATCTAAGCCTATTGTGTTTATAACAAGTGGTATCAGAGCCCCTTGGAGCCGTCTCGACCATGCCTAGACTTGAGGAAGGGGTTGGCAGAGGTGCTGGGGGCAGAGAAGACGCCCAAGCACAAGGTCAACACCAAGATCCACCAGCTGCTCCGGTGCAACCTAGCCTTGGACCCTCTAGGGATGAGCCTAGAGTGTTTGGCCTTGACAAGTTCAACGGTGATAACTTTGCTGAGTGGTCCTTCAAGATGGAGAACATCTTTGACCACTATAGTCTGCTGCAGGTGATGGAAGGAACGGAGAAGCGCCCCGAGAACGACCCGGAGAAGAGCCCGTGGGTGCGTACGAGCGCACAAGGCTACCTTCTACTTGGGCAAGCGTTGGGGAGCAGCCAAATCTGTCACATCAAGCCTTTTCAGCGTGAACCAGCAAAGGGACCAAAAGCATGGGCTTCTCTCAAGGGTGTACACGCTCCTGCAACAGCGGCGGTGGCTGTGGTTTTGGAGCGGCAAATGGCGGCACTTCGAATTGACGAAGGCGAACCGGTGGAGGAAGGAGTGCAGAAATTCTTCGACTTGTTGACACGGCTCGAAGGAGCTGACCTGAACTACAGTGACCTTTAAAAGAAGACCAAGCTGCTGGCCTTACTTTCGGACTCATGGTCCTCGCTCATCATCAACCTTAATCGAGATGTGCCCCGTCTCTCACTCGAATATGTGAAGCGGGAAATCTTACAAGAAGATTTCCGCCGTCGCGAATTGGCGGGTCCCGATGGTGCCGGAGTTGCAAGCATGGGCCGTGGGCATGGCCGTGGAAGGGGCAGAGGGCGAGGAGGCAGATTTGGCAGCAGTAACTTCAATGGAGGCCGTGGTAATAGAGGATATGGCAGCAACAACAATGGGTACGGGCGTGGGCGCGGTCGATTTGATGGCGAATGCCACTTTTGCCACAAGACCGGCCACATTTGGAGAGATTGCTTCAAACTACCTGATGGCTGGACCCCTTCTCAAGGCCAAGAGGGCAGAGGAGCAAGGGGAGGAAGAGGCAGAGGTCGTGGAGGCCGTGGTGGCCGTGGAGGCGAAGCGGCAAGCATGAAAGGTGGAGACTATGACAAGGACTCGAGTGAAGATCGATACCCGGGCCAATTCTTCTTTGTCTCCACGCAAGCGGCAGCTGCAGCAGGAGGTGTGGAAGGCTTTGAGGAGCCAGCTACTGTGGGAAAGGTCACCCTTCACTCTCTGGACTTTTGGGTGATTGATAGCGGCGCCACCTATTGCATGACACCTCTTGCGGACTTGCTCACCGAACTCGAACCGTCGCCGGTCAAGCATGTTATATCGGCTTTGGGGCAGCGAGCAGAGGTGAAAGGCATGGGCAAGGCCATGTTCAAGGGTGCTGATGGGAAGATGGTGGGCCTCAAGAACGTGCTTTTGGTGCCCAACCTAGCAGCCAACCTGATTTCCGTTCGGCGTTTGCAAAAGGCCGGCATGGACACATCTTCCAAGGGTTCGAAAGCATATACCGCGAGGCTTGGTGAGCGGAAGCTTTGGGACCTTCATGAGGACAGGGACATCTACAATGAGATGTGGCAAATCCCAGTGGTCCCCATGCCTAAGGAGAGGCAAGTGGCAGCAAGCGTCAGCACCAAGAGTGAAGCGGTTGGTGGCGGTGATCACGGAAAGCAAAGTGACACCAAGAGTGACTCAAAGGAATGCAACCTTGGAGACACCAGCAAGGCGTGTGAATCCAAGGAGAGTGGTGCAGCAGCCAAAGGTGGTGGAAATGAGGAGGAGAAGTCTGAGATCAGCAAAGCAGCAGCGGCAAAGGAGAAAGGAGAGAGCTTGTGGGGCACAATTGCGAGTGCCGCTTTCTCCAACCTGACTTCCGCTACGGGAGAGTGTGATTGGCTGACCTTGCACCGGCGAATGGGGCATGTGGCATTGCCCATTTTGCAGCAGATAGTTAAGCAAGAGATGGTCAGTGGGATACCTGTCAAGGGGGAGCCCAATGAGGTTCTTGGCTGCCCAACATGCATGCAAGCCAAGTTCACCCGCTACCCGTTCCATAGCTCGGAGACAACGGCGAAGGCACCACTTGATGAGGTGGTGATGGATGTGGTGGGCCCCTTGAAGCTTGGAGCTTCTGGAGCAGAGTACTTCCTCACCATTGTGGACGTCTACACTCGCATGACCTGGGTGTATGTGCTGCCCAAGAAGAGTGACGTAGCTGAAACGGTGAAGACCGATTGGTTGCCGATGGTGGAGCGGCAACAAGACCGACTTGTGAAGGCGATTCGCACTGACTGTGGGGGAGAGTTCCTGAGCAAGGATTTCTCAACTTGGCTGAAGAAGCAGGGCATAAGGCACTCTCTTACCGTTCCCTACTCTCCTGCAATGAACGGCATCGCCGAGCTTGCGAATCGGACACTCACGGAGACGGCTCGGGGACTTCTCATTGAAGCCGGTCTTCCCAATTACTTTTGGCCGGATGCGGTGCGGCATGCTTGTGTGGCCAAGAACAGAGCCTTGACTCATGTGGGAGAAGACAAATGGGTGCCCTATGTGGAGTGGATTGGAAGGAAACCGAAGGTGGATATGCTTCGGGTGTTCGGGTGCATGTGCATGGCACTTGTGCCTAAGAAACTTCGGCACAACAAGCTTGATGCCAAGGCAACATGGGCCGTGCACCTGGGCATGGCTCAAAACAGCAAGGGATGGCTTCTATGGGACCCATTTACCAAGAAGTTCCTGGTGAGCAGAGATTGCAAGTTCATGGAGAACTTACCGTACAAGGAGTGGAAGGCGGAGAACCAAGCGAAGATTGGTGTGCGGCTTGGAGAGGTGAAGAGTAACGGCTTGGAGCATGTGGAGCTGCCCTTGGAGCTGAGTAGCAGCAGCATAGTCACGAGGCAATCTCCTCAAATGAATGGGGATGAGGAGGAGGAGGAGGTGCAGCAAGGTGATGAGCGTGCACCGTCACTTCCGCCTCGTGCTACAAGTGCTCGCGAGAACTGACCAGATTTACCGCAATGCCATGAGAGCATTCAAGTCCCTGCAGCAGAGGAGGAAGGAAGGGGGAGAAGGAGGACTCAGCCCCCCAATAGGTGGAGCTATGAACGGCTTGGAGGACCAGCCAACTCAACCTTGACCGGTTCGGCTCTCATGCTAGGCGATGATGCGGAAGATGAAAGCGAGGAGTGCGCCTTTGCCTTCTTCTCTCCGGTGGAGATGCCGGGGGAGCCTACAAATCCCAAGGAGGCTTGGGAGGGCCCCAATGGGAAGGAGTGGAAGAAGGCCTCAGATGAAGAAATGGGGAGCATCATAGAGAACGACACATTTGACTTGGTGAATCTACCTCCGGGGCGGAAGGCGATCTCTTCCAAGTGGCTCTTCAAGCGCAAGACCGCACCGACGGCAACATCGAGCGCTACAAGATCAGACTTGTAGCCAAGGAGTATCAGCAGCAAGAGAAGAAGGACTACAATGAAGTGTATGCCCCTGTGGTGAAGGGTACAACCCTTCGAACCCTCTTCGCCGCGGCGGCCATCAAAGGATGGATGGTGAAGCAAATGGATATAGTAACGGCCTTCCTCAACGGCGTTTTGGAGGAAGAGACCTACATGGAGCAGCCAGAGGGGTACAATGATGGGAGTGGCAGAGTGTGGAAGCTGAAGAAAGCACTCTATGGCCTCAAGCAAGCCCCTAGGCAATGGTACATCAAGCTGCGGGAAGTCTTGGAGGCGATCGGCTTCACTCCCTCAACGACCGATCAGTCCTTGTTCATGCTTGGCCAGGGGGAGCAGAGGAGCTTCATGGTGGTTTATGTGGATGACATCCTCATATTATCACACTCCTCTGACCTTGTGAAGGAGGTGATGCTGAAGCTTCAAGACAAGTTCAAGTGCAAGACCCTTGGTGACGTCAACTACTACCTTGGGCTTCACATTGAGCGAGATGTGGAGAAGCGGTGGATGCGAGTGCATCAAAAGAAGTACTTGGAGGCCTTGTCTGCAAACTTTGGGAAGAGTGAAGGTCATGTGCCTACTCCTCTTCCCTCAGGGTTCAAGTGTGTGAAAGGACCAGCGGAGGAAAGTGTTGGTGAAGAGGAGAGGCGGCGTTTTCACTCCTTGGTGGGCAGCCTCATGTATGCGGCCGTTCACACAAGGCCGGATGCAGCCTTTGCTACCGGGCAGCTGGCTACGGTTGTCCAATGTCCTAATGAAGAACAAGTAGCAGCTGGAGAGAGGGTGGCCAAGTACCTTGGCCAAACAGCAACTGTTGGACTGCAATACTCCGCGGCGGCACAAAGGCGTCAAAAGGGTGCGGATGGAGTCGAACCCGGGAGGCTCTTTCTCATCGCCTTCTCTGATGCATCTTGGGCATCAGAACCAGAGGACATGACAAGTGTGGGAGGCTTCATCTGCTGTGTTGGTGGAGGACCAACAGCTTGAGAGAGCAAGAAACAACTGGACCAAGCATTGAGCTCGGTGGAGTCCGAGTACATGGCACTCTTCCGTGCCATAAGAGAGGTTGTGTGGCAGCGGCGTTTGCTAGCTGAATTGGGGGAGGAGCAGCAAGGACCTACCCCACTCTACTGTGATAGCCAGGGTGCTATTGCATTGGCTAAGAACCCGGTTCTTCATGGCCTTACCAAGCACATGAAGGTGAAGTGGCATTGGGTGAGGAGCATGGTAACCGCGGGTGAAGTGGAGTTGCACTACGTGAAGACGACGGCGCAGCCAGCTGATATGATGACCAAGAGGCTGGTTGAGCAGCAGCATTGGAAGTGTTGCAAGCTTGCTGGGATTGCTCTGAACTAAGGAGAGCAGATTCTAAGGCCAACAATCCGAGGGGGAGTTTGTTGGTGCAACCCTATGGCTTGCACTCGGCTTGTCGTCCTTGTTTGTGTGTGTGCATGCATGGCATGGAATGAATTGTGAGTCTATGTCATTGCTATCCATTGCTTGTGTGTGTGTTTGAATGGTGTATCACAATGTGGTTTGTGTCGGTCAAGACATTAGCGAGTTTTTACAACTCGCATGTCAAGTCGTCGTTTGTGTGTCGCATGTGTTTTTTCTATTTTGTCGAGTGTGAAGAGTCCATCGTGTCGCAGGTGTGTGCAGCAAGCCCCCATCAACTCAAGAAGAATTTATCTTGCAGATCCAAGAACAAGAGCTCAAGATTTCAAGCCCAAGGGACGCGGATAAATATTAAATAGTGAAAATAGTAACGTTACTTCGTGTAGTGTTACATTTCACTTGGTGTAGCCCCTTGGAGGGTTGGTTTCGAGACTCTTCATGGTTGGGGACTCTGTGGTGGTGTACCACCAACCTGGACCTCGGCTCTTGGGGTATGTAGAGGCTGGGAACCATCTCCCTCTCGAACTCTTCTTGCTAAGTTTGTACTCCTAAGACATTAGTGGCTGCTATACCTCCTGCCAGTCAAACCGCCATAGCGTCGTCAAATCTTCATGGAATTTCATGATTCAACTTGCTCCTGATAGAAGACAGCAACGCGCTCCAGATCCAACTTACATATCACCGTTTGATTCAGCGACCAGATCGCTATCAATATTTGAAGCCGTCTGACGGAAATCCGACTGTGCTCTCTATCTCTGATTATAGGCACATCTAAGCCTATTGTGTTTATAACATCCTCACCCCACGCCTCCGTCCCAATTCTGGTCTCGCCGTCCCTCTCGTGCCCGTCCTGACTCTCCTATTTAGCGCTCTCACCCTATGTTGCTCTGCGTCTCGTCCTCCCCTCCTCCCGTCGCCTCCTCCGTCGTCGCTTTTTGTCGCTCCGCCTCCTCTGTCTGACTACCATGCCGCTAGTCCTCTTTTTCCTCAAGTCCTTGCCTCCCTCGTTACCGACCCGTCTATTCCTGTCTTGAGTCTTGACACTCTAGTCGCTGCCGTCACTGACTTTGCCTCTACACGCCGCCTTGATTATGCCACCACTCTGGTCTCTGACCCTACCCGTCCTCCGTCCGTCAGGGGTGCTCCTGCCCTCGGCAGTGACGTACTGGAGGACCGGCATTACGAGCTTGCTTTCCTGTCCAAGGCCGCGCCTCATCTCTGCTCCATGCTGCTAGTCCCTGGGGGTGACCCAGACGCCGTTGACATCCCGACCCTTCGCACTTACAGTGACGGAAACAATTGTCCGGATGTTTTGCATTAACGAGGGTTTTTGGGCATTCCGACCACTGTACATAACATCTTAATGTTTAATGGTGGTATGCTTTGGGAGTGGCACATGTGTCCATAGTGCTATAATCCATAATAGTACACTGGATCCAACTTAGTGTCAAAAGATATCCAAAGAGTCCATCCGGAGAATTGTTTCCCAGGACAAAGAGGAAACTTCCGAACAGCGTTTCTAGTACCTATTCTACCGACCCTTGACCTTGATCACCATACGCACCCTCCTAGGCATGTTATCTACGAGGTTAGTGCAAACTATTGCAGGGATCTTCTCACACTCCTCTTGGACCCACACTTTTGCATAAGGGGGTGAGCACTAGGAAAATCGCGAAGGATTTGAGCATATGCAAGTGTACTGTGCACGATTTCTGATTGAATGTGATGTCTTAGACTAGCCACGCTGAGGTGTGTCTTTTCATGGGTCGTTTTCGTCGTACTGTTGTAGGGTAAAATTACGAACTGAGTGGCGAAAACTAGCGCATTCGCCGTGAAACTTCGGGTAACATAGTACGGTCGACTGTGCACCCTTTCACGATTAGAATCACATTAAAATCCACGGGTCTCGTCACGGTGCAGCAGTCGAAGAAGCCTCGGCTGGTGGGGAAAAAAATCCGGGTTGAGGTCTGGTGAGGAAGAGGGTCAATCCAGTGCTAC
Source organism: Closterium sp. NIES-67 (assembly GCA_027943415.1). NCBI lineage: Eukaryota > Viridiplantae > Streptophyta > Zygnematophyceae > Desmidiales > Closteriaceae > Closterium > Closterium sp. NIES-67. The sequence goes on along the minus strand of BQMB01000723.1, from coordinate 399,215 downwards.
ATACTCATGCTCTCCAAGCCATTCCAAGCCTAGACAGGTCAAATGGCTTGGAATGGCTTAGAGAGCATGAGTATGTTCCGCTGGAGTAACCCTTTTCTTCACCATATCTCACCTCAACCATTCATCTCAAACAGTCGTGACTTCTTCGACTGCTGCACCGTGACGAGACCTGTGGATCCTAGCGTTATTTTAATAATGCAAGGGTGTACAATCAACCGTGCTATGTCACCCTCAATTTCACGGCGTATACGCTAGTTTTCCCCACTCTGTTCATGGTTTTACCCTACAGCGGTTCGGTGGAGACGACCCATGAAAATACGCAACCAATCGGCTAATGGCATCTTTGGTCACACATCAGCGTGGCAAGACTAAGAGATCATATTTACTCAGAAAGCATGCACATTTTTATTGCATACGCTAAAATCCTTCGCGATTTTCCTAGTGCTCACCCCCTTATGCAAAAGTCTGGATCCAGGAAGAGTGCGAGAAGCTCCCTTCAAAGGTTTGTGCTAACCTCGTAGATAACATGCCTAGGAAGGTGCGGGTGGTTATCAAAGCTAAGGGTCGGTGGACTAGGTACTAGGAACGCAGTTCAGAAGTTTCCTCTTTGTCCTGGGAAACAATTGTCCAGATGTACTCTTTGGATATCTTTTGGCACTAAGCAAGATCCAGTGTACTATTATGGATTATAGCACTATGAACACATCCACTATGTGCCCCTCCCAAAGCGTGCCACCATTAAATATTAAGACTTTATGTACAGTGGTCGGAATGCCCAAAAACCCTAGTTAGTGCAAAACATCCGGACAATTGTTTCCGTCACTGTACGCTGAGGCGACCTCGGGACCCTGGGCCTCTTAGTGGATAGCTGCCATGGACGCGGAGATGGCATCTTGGAGATCTACCGGCACCTACGTCAACGCAGCTCCCCCACCTGGGGTGAACATAGTCGATGACCGATGGCTCTTCAAGGTGAAGCGCCCTCCTGGAGAGCCGCCGGTATTCAAGGCGCGCTACGTTGCTAGAGGCTTCAGTCAGCGTGAGGGTGTTGACTTCTTTCTGACCTTTGCCCCAACCCTGAAGATGACCACTCTTCGGGCGCTGCTACGCATAGCAGCTCAGCGTGACTATGAGTTGCACTCTCTGGATTTCTCTTCAGCGTTTCTCCAAGGCTGTCTACACGAGCTAGTCTACCTGCGCCGTCCGACGGGGTTCACCGGCACCTTCGCCCCTGGGACCAAGTGGCTCCTTCGGCGCCCACTTTACGGCCTGCGGCAGGCGCCCCGTGAGTGGCATGACACGCTGCGTGCTATGTTAGCTGACTTACAGCGTTGTCTGCAAACTCTTCACTCTTCGTCCGTTCAGGATAGACCTCGTTCTACATCCTTGTCTACGTAGTCAACTTGGTCTTTGCTACTGCAGGCAGAGAAGCTCAGACCTCAGTGAAGGCTGAGCTGCTGAGGAGACACACCTGTACTGACCTAGGAGAGCTGCACTGCTACCTTGGGCTGCAGATCTCCAAGAACAGAGGAGCGCGCACCATCACTCTCACACAGTTACACTTGGTGCGCCAGGTCCTTCAGAGGTTCGGTCTTCAGTTCTCCTTCATACAACCCACACCTCTGCCAGTAGATCACATGCTCTCGGCTCCAGTCCCTGAGGAGTCGGTAGAGCCTAGTGGATGGTACGCAGTGCTGGTGGGTTGCCTCATGTACCTGATGACTTGCAGTCGTCCAGATCTTGCATACCCTCTCAGCATCCTGGCTTGCTTTGTGGCCACAGGCAGACACCGACCACAGCACTAGTCGGCAGCTAAGAGGGTTTTGCGTTATCTAGCAATTACATCCGGCATGGGGCTAGTGCTAGGAGGACACAGGCCAGTGGTCTTGATAGGGCACACAGACGCTTATGGGCCAACGATGCAGAGACGCTCAGGTCCTCTTAGGGCTACTGTTTTAGCCTTGGTGCAGGCGCTGTCTTGTAGAGTTCCACCCGCTTGTCGTTTGTTGCACAGTCTAGCTGCAAGGCTGAGATCTATGCCGGTGCCATGGAGGCATAGAAGCTTTGCTGGCTGATGTTCCTGCTCACTGACTTAGGTGAGCAGCCTAGCTCTGCCCCGGTCCTGTACGCTGACAATAGGGCCATGATCCTCCTGTGTTAGGAGCCTTGATTGGAGGGCAGAGCAAAGCACATCGAGCTGCGGTACTTCCTCCTGCGCGAGCTGCAGCAACGACGCCAGTCCCTCGTAGCTCGCTTGGCCTCTGGTGCCAACAGAGCTGATATCTTTACTAAGGCGCTTGCGCCTCAAGATCATCAGCGGCACTGTGTACAGCTTGGTCTAGTTCCAGTAGCTCCTCACTTGCTAGGACCTTGATTGTGTACTACTCTTATGATATTCTCCTGACTGGCCTTGTGGCTTTTGCTCCAGTGGCCGGACTTGTAGTGCCGCCCTGGTTTGCTCTTGTCTTGTTTGTATTCTTCTGACTGGTCTTCAGACCCTTGCCTCAGATGTTGGACTAGTAGTGCCACCGTGAGCTGCGTGTCTCTTGCGAGGCACCGCCCCTTGACTAGCCTAGGGGGTGTGTCAACATATAGTTGTATATGCTATAGGCTAGATAGGTGCATGCTGGTAGAGGGTATAGCACCATAGCACAAAACCTCCCTATATGGCTCAATCTAGTTCATTGCGTTATTCTAACAAAGGCCTCTGGTCAACTCCCACTCTCAGAATGGTCCCGAATTCATCAACATCATGTACATTACTCAAACTGTATATCACATTATATACAACAAACAAGTGGCCTAGCAATCTGGGGCCGTCACATCGGACTGCAGAGCCAGATCAGCACTGAACTGAGAGGATCATTGAGACCATTGGTACAGGTCCTTGTGGTATTGCTTCTGCCAGAGACGCGGGGAGCCCTCAAGCGCGATCTTGGCAAAGTCGGTAGAGCTCTTCTCCACCATGTAGTGCATAAAGCGCATGATGAAGACTCCACAGTCGTCGGTGCCACGCTGCTTGGGGACCTGCAATTGGGCATAAAGGCAAAGAGGTTAGCGTGGAGGTCGTGCTGAAGCTTGTAGGCAGGTGTCACGTGCATGACGTTGCTGTGGCCCAACAAAAATACCTCAATGGCTGTAAATGGGATGTTCGCCCAATCAAGAGCCTCCCTGCAAGATATGAATGCTGGTAAGCTGCCACAACCCGCCTGCCCAAGCAACTACATCAGGCATCAAGCAGGCCCCGTGCGGGGTCAATTGGGGGATGGGGATGGAGGAGGGATGCGGTTATTGGACGGGCTGTGCTTGCCAAAGCAGCTGGCGGGGACTCATGCGCAAGAGGGGAGGGCCTTGACATGCTTACTCTTGCATTAGCATGTGAGCTCCTCTATTCATGTCCAGCGAGTCCGCATGCCAGATGTGGCATGCTAGCAGCATCTTCGCGGTCGGCGTAGGCTGGCACTACAGCACAATCAAGCTCCAATGTCTGCTGTCACGAGAGCGAGCACACTGTCTCTCAGCTCATGCCGTATGGATTCTCATGAGTGCGAATTTGAGAAAGCTAGCAGACGAGAATGAGGGGACGGGCATCACATGCGGCACGGACAGGGTACTTACTCCTAGTGCACAGGAACGAGGATGAATTTTTAGTCAAATATGTCTACTGTCAGTCCTTCACGCCGCTGATGCCCTTCGTACTTCAGTCGTGCGATCTCCCATAAAAAATTAGACGTGTACAGAAATAGCTGCTCGCATCCTCTGTGCTCGTAGCTGAGCATCTTGTGCAGCCACGGCAATCGGATTGTTAAACAAACGGACGCCAGGACGGACACCTCGATTGGGTTGGCACGAAACTTACAACCCCAGCGAGTCGATGACGGGGCCTCCAATCCACTCGCTACCGCGGAGGGTTTCGGTGGCCGACTCCTCCACTAAGAGCCACCCCCTCTTGTTAATCAGGGGCATGGAAAACGAGATTAAGGGCGGGCACACTCTAGCGGGCGTAACGACATGGGCAGGGCATGTCATGAGGGAAAGCGTGTTTAGATCTAGCATCGTTAAGGCTAGGTATGGTGGTAGGGAAGCTTTTGCAGCTGCTGTTGGATATGTGTCTTTGGACGGAGTTAGAGGTGTTCGTGTGCGCTGAGAGACGTTTAGGATTTGTGGGCAAGTGCTCGGCTTCTGAAGGGGCCGCAAACGGAGTCATGCTTTTATCCAAATTTGAAATGTCCCTAAACGCTTCCGATTGGTACGAACCGTAAAGCGAGGACCGCATGGACCCGTCTGTGTGCACTAAGGGTTGCGCCCGCATGTAGTACACTTGTCGCGTGAGGAGGACTCTTGGGAGACTCAAACATCGTTTTTGCCGTTCTGACCAATGGCGGACTCTTGTTGTCACTTGACGGCTTTTTTGTAACAGAACCGGTAAGCTTTATGATTGATACGTTTATTAATGGCTTAACAGACTAATCTCATAACCAAAATGCACAAGAATGCATTGCGGAAATGCCTTGCTGTTCTATGCCTTAAGGCATCGACGGGCATGCCCCTCTTTTTGACTCGGTGGACTGGCAATGAAGTCACCAATGTGGGGCCGAACCCACAGGATCACATGTTACCCATACAATGCAGCCACCGTCAGAGAGGGAATTTTGCCTGCACGGGGGTGAGGGCCTGACGCGGCAGGTTAAACCATGACGACAGCTAGTTTGTGTGAGTGTGGATCACGTTTGTCAGTTGAACACGGTTCGGCACTCCGGTGACATGTGTGTGATCCTCCCGGTTCTAAGCGGTGACATGGGGCTGTCCCGTGTATTTCCCGGTTTGGGGCAGGGTTTTTTAAGGCTTCCAGGGTCTTTCCCTACCTACCACAAGTCTCCAGCCTCAATATGAGGCCCAACGGAGCCATGTGCCGACCGCCCAACGTCTAGATGCACTACGTGGCAAGGCGGAGCAAGGTTGGGCGACTACTGTGCATGGGGTTGTCCCATGTGCCTCCCAGTTTGGGGCGGTGTTTTTTTGGCTTCCAGGGTCTTTTCATACTTGCCACCAGTCTCCAGCCCTAATATGAGGCCCAACGGAGCCATGTGCCGACCGCCCAACGTCTAGATGCACTACGCGGCAAGCATCGTCACAAGAAGAGGGGCAAAGACTGGAGGCACAAGGGCGCAAGAAGGACAGAGGGCAGAAGAAGGGTGGAAAGCATGCGAAGGATAGCTGCGGCGAGAATAATGGGGCGACCGAGGACCGGCTTGGACACAGCAGGAGGGGGGGGACGAAGGAGCGCAGAGGAAAGGCACCGAAGTTGGAGCCGGCCCCATACGTGGCTGGTTCTGGTGCGACAAAGGGTGAATCAGATTCAGATGTGGCCCCTCACTTTCGGAGCACCAGCCCACGGGACCCCAAGTTTGATGCGTACGCTTGGACAAGGAAGGGGCAGAGGAGGATGATAGCGCACCCCGCTGAAAAGAGAAGCGGATGAGGAGGTAGAGGGCGCTGCAAGCAGGAGGAAGAGGGGAGGGCCTTCTCCCGGCCCTGAGCTGCGCTTCGAGAAGACAACAGTCGAGCCAGTGTTTGGGCCGGCCGTGGCTGACTGGCAGAACAAGAGGACATGACTCTAATCGCAACACGCCCACCACGCTGAGAGACGGCAAGAATTGAGGCGCTTCGCCATTCACGCCCCTCCCCCCCTCTGCCCTAGATACCAGGGTGACCCCCAACAAGCGGCACCATGGCGTGGGTGGTGTGGACGAAGCACGGGCATGGGGGATGCCGCCCCGCGCGAATGACTCCAACGCACCAACCCGTGGAGGTGGGCTTTGGCCAGCGGCCACCGGTGAGTATGGCGGGGAGAGGGGAGCATGGGGGCCGGACCCCTTTGGCCAGGGGGTTGGGCACAAGCGCCCATGGGCGCAGAATGACATGGGCATGGGAGATGCCGGTGATAATCGGCGAAAGCTAAATCCGGCCAGTGGGGGCCCTGGCGGAATCTCATGGGAGGTGGTCGCCCGCTGCGAGGACATGCCGGTCAACGTCACCAACGTCCAGCTGTTTGGCGGGGAGAAGGGGAAAGGATGGCGGGGAGAGGGGGAAAGGATGGCGAGGAGAGGGGGACGGAAGGAGGATGAGAGGACGTGGAACGATGGTTGGGAGGGCCTTGAGAGGGGGAAGAGTGGGAGAGAAGAGAGCAAGGGAGGGCGCGGAGGGCAGAGAACAGAAGGCAAGGGGACGTGGGGAGGGGTAGTGGAAGGGGGTAACCGAGGGAGAAGACACTAGCAGGAGAAGGTGAGGGAAGGCATATAAGATGAGGGGAAGATGCGGATGTTAGGGTGAGGGGAGGGGGATGAGAGGGGGAAGAGATGCGGAAAAAAGGGGGAGGAAAGGGTTAACCAAGGGCGAGGAGGGGTGTGCGAGAGGATGAGGAAGGGCTGAATTGAGGGAATGGAGAGAGGGAGATACAGGTGAGGAGATTCGGAGCCAAGGGCGAGTAGAGAGGGAGGAGAGTGGTGAGAGAGAGGGGGGGAGAGGAAGAGGGTAAAAATACCCGAGGGCGAGGAGAGGTGTGGGAGAGGGAGGCGGAAGGCGGATGAGAGGGCTGGGAGAGGGGGGACGAGCATTGGTGGTTGGGAGGGCCACGAGAGGGGGATGAGAGAGCGAGGAGAGAGCAAATTAGGGCGAGGGAGACCAGAGAACGGAGGGCGAGGGGAGGAGGAAGAAAGGGCAAAGAGAGGGGGAACAAAGGGCAGGGAGAGGGAGAACAGATGGCGGGGAGAGGGGGAGTGCTTGGCAGTAAGAGGGGTTTAATATTTGAAATCAAGCTTGTACAGCTTGTTATCTGAGGCGTCCTGTCCCCTCCCCCGTCTCTGGATTCCCTACCTTTTCACAGTCTCACCCCCTCTCAATCCCCCCTCCCCCTCTCCAGTCATAACCCTTTCCCTCGCCATTCTTTTGCCATCCCAAGCCCCACCCCTCTGGCCCCTTTTATCCAAGTTCTCACCAAATCCTGACTCACTTGTCCCTCGACTCTCTCCTGCCCCTCCATTATTCCTGCTTTCTGCCGCCTCCCTGCTGTCCCCCTGCTCTCTGCTGTCCCCTTGCTGTCTTGCAGGAGGGAAGGAACAGCCATCACACATATCACCAGCAACAGCGCCACAAGAACAGGCGGCAGAGTGCCGTCCCCCCACCGGCCTTCTATCACATTCCCTTCTCCCTGCAGTAACCACTGCTGCTGCTGTCCCTCCTCCCCCTGTCAGATTCCCCAGGCCAGATTCCTCAGTCAGATTCCCAAGTCAGATTCCCAAGTCAGATTCCCATGTCAGATTCCCAAGTCAGATTCCCAAGTCAGATCCCCAGGTCAGGTTCCCATGTCAGAGTTCCATGTCAGATTCCTGAGTCAAATTCCTGAGTCAGATTCCCATGTCAAATTCCGGAGTCAGATCGGAGGGCGAGGGGAGGAGGGGAGAGGGCAAGTGGCAGAGGGGTAACCGAGGGCGAGGAGAGGTGTGGGAGAGGGTGAGGGAAGGCGGATGAGAGGGCAGGGAGAGGCGGATGAGAGGCTGAGGAGAGGCGGGGTGAGAGGGCGAGGAGAGGCCAAGGAGAGGGTGATGAGAAGGGGAAATGAGAGGGCTGGGATACATGCCCAATGGCTTTGAAGCCTATGATGCCCAAAACCAGATTGCAGGGGCGTCCCAAACTGCCATTCACACTCAGCTATACCCCTCCCCATCCCCCCCCACCGACACCCTCCCTGTCACACTCGCAACCTGTGCTCCCCGTCTTTCCCACACCCTTTGGGCGTTCACCTTGTGCATCCTCCCTCACAGGTACGCCCTGCCCAGATGGCACCTCCCTCCAGGTCACTGCTGCCGCTGCTGCTGCTGCTGCAGGCTGAGCTCGTTTCCTAGGCTTGGCAGCAGCAATACCTGTCTCCTCAAGCCCCAAGGACGTCTGCCCATCCCACGTGGCATCACCTCCTCTTCCCCTGCCTCTTGCCTCAAATTTGGTTGGCATGTGGTTCTTTTTCCCGACTTTTCCATCCCAAACCCCACCCCCCTTCCCCCTTTTATCCGAAATCTCACCTGTCCCTCACTCCCTTGTTCCTTCACTCTCTCCTGTCCCTCCATTCCTCCCGCTCTCTGCTGTTCCCCCGCTCCCTGCTGTCCGCCTGCTCTCTGCTCACCCCCCGCTCTCTGCTGTCCCCACCCTCTCTGCTGCCCCCACCCTCTCTGCTGCCCCCCCCTTCTCTGCTGTCCCCGTGCGCTCTGCTGCCCCCCCGCTATCTGCTGTCCCCCCTGCTCTCTGCTACCCCCCCGTTCTCTGTTGTCCCCCTTGCTCTCTGCTGCCCGCCCGATCTCTGCTGTCCCCCCTGCTCTCTGCTGCCCGCCCACACTCTGCTGCCAGCCCGCTCTCTGCTGTCCCCCTGCTCTCTGCTGCCCGCCCGCTCTCTGCTGTCCCCTGCTCTCTGCTGTCCCCCTGCTCTCTGCTGCCCTCCCTGCTCTCTGCTGCCCGCCCGCTCTCTGCTGTCCCCCTGCTCTCTGCTGCCCTACCTGCTCTCTGCTGCCCGCCCGCTCTCTGCTGACCCCCTGCTCTCTGCTGTCCCCCTGCTCTCTGCTGCCCGCCCGCTCTCTGCTGTCCCCCTGCTCTCTGCTGCCCTCCCACTCTCTGCTGTCCCCCCTGCTCTCTGCTGCCCGCCTGCACTCTGCTGCCCGCCTGCTCTCTGCTGCCCCCCTGCTCTCTGCTGCCCGCCCGCTCTCTGCTGTCCCCCTGCTCTCTGCTTTCCCCCGCCTCTCTGCTGCTCGCCCGGTCTCTGCTATCCCCCTGCTCACTGCTGCCCCCCCCTCTCTCTGCGGTCCCCCCCCTCTCTGCTGTCCCCCCCCTTCTCTGATGTACCCCAACTCTCTCCTGTGCCGCATCCCCTTGTGGTCGAGGCAATGATTCCTTTCCCTACCTCGATCCCATCTCCCATCCTTTCCCCCATCATCCCTCCCCCTTCTCCCACCCTGTCAAGCTTTTCCTCCATCCGCTCCGCTACCCCTTTCACTTATGTCCCTCTATGCCAGCACTGCCGCCAATGCTGCAATGATCTCTGCTGCCACTGGTGCCGGAAATTCTGCCCGTGCTGCCATTTCAACATATGCGAATGATGCAGGCAGGGGTATTGTTCGCTGCAATCACATATTTTCGTGGCCTAATTTTGCAATAAAACTTAGCATTGTTTCTCTAAACCACAGAGGTGCAAAATGCATTTTGCATATTACGTTGTGATGTTGATACTGTTGTATGCTATTCATAACGGGGAAAGTATATCGGCGCTCAGTATTAGGGGCCTCGATAACATGTATGGTCAGTGGCATGATATAAACAATCAGAATTAGCGAGTTCACAACATGATTCATCAGTCGGGTTCCACCGTTAGTCAGAAACTGCAGGAAAAAAGTTCCACAAATGGTCAGTAGAAGTAACCCCCGCCGTCTCGGAACATTTTCCCGCCCGCGCCAACCCAATTTTGTCATCATTGTGGCTGGTGCGATTATTTTCCCAAGCTCCAGGCGCTGTTCGATAAAAAAACGCAAAAGGCCCAAATAAAAATTCATTGGACATTTGTTTGTCAAGAAAAGAACGAAAACACGATTTTGTTTCGAAGCACATTCTTTCGTCAAAGAGGATAGCGCGTCATGCGATAATTAAAAATGGCGGCTTTGTCTCTACCGCATTTACGCCCCCCCAAAAAAGTGAAGCCATAAACTTGTTGTCATTCTCGAGTCACCCGAAAACAATAACATATATAGATATTTACGGAGGTTTATTTTCAGGAAATGAATATGTTTAAAAGCGCATCAAGGTACTCTTAGAACCGCATTTAATTTTGTATTAATTTCAATACAACAAATCTATTAGAAGTTTGTTGGTTGTCTTTTGATTGTTTCAACAAATGTATTTATAGGAAGAGTTTTCTGCCAAATTACGACTCTACAGGTCTTGTCATGCTCGAAACAAATTAGCGCACGCGCACTACAGTTTAATATTCACACGTCATTGGCTTAGCGCCGATCCCGGATAGATTTGCCATTTTGTGTCAACTGTTTTCGTTTTTTGTGCGTTTGTTAATGTTTGAAAAATATCGCACCCGATGTGGGGCCCGCTGTGGCCCAATTAGCTTATGTGACATAAATGCGCAAGGTCTTAATTTCATAACTCGGGTGCGCGACATCCAACGATTTTAAATTTGGGAAGACTTTATTAAACAGTGAAATTGATAATTGAGAGGAAGAGAGTACACAAACATATACCTAACAGTTGTACTCTCTAGAAGATGACCCTATACAGTCTATACAAGCATGATAACTAAACATGTTTGACACACCCCCTGGACTGCATAGGGGAATGTTCTAGACAAGCAGCTCAGGGTGGCACTACTAGTCCAGCCTCTGAGACAAGGGTCTAAAAGACCAGTCAGAAGGAGTACAGGCAAGGCAAGAACTAGTACAGGGCGGCACTACTAGTCCAACCACTGTAAGAGGACACAAGTCCAGTCTGAGTGTACACACAGATATATATAGGACAGTACAAAGTCAAGGCCCGAGTAAGTGAGAGACTACAGGAACCAGACCAAGCTGTACACAGTGCCGCTGATGATCTTTAGGCGCAAGCGCCTTCGTAAAGATATCAGCTGTGTTGGCACCGGAGGCTAAGTGTACTACGCGAGCCTGGCGACGCTGCTGTAGCTCACGCAGGAGGAAGTACCGCAGCTGGATGTGCTTCGCTCTGCCCTCGAGTCGAGGCTCCTGACACAGGAGGATCATGGCCCTGTTGTTAGCGTACAGGACCGGGGCAGAGCTAGGCCGCTCACCTAAGTCAGTGAGCAAGAAGGTCAGCCAGCGGAGCTCCTGTGCCGCCATGGCACCGGCGTAGATCTCGGCCTCACAGCTGGACTGGGCAACAGACGAAGAGCGGGTAGCTCTCCACGAGACAGCACCTGAGCCAAGGCTAAAGCAGTAGCCCTGGGAAGACCTGAGCGTCTCCGCGTCGTCTGCCCAAGAAGCGTCTGTGTGTCCAGTAAGGACCACTGGCCTGCGTCCGCCTAGCACTAACCCCATGCCCGATGTACTTGCAAGATAACGCAAAACCCTCTTAGCGGCAGACCAGTGCTGAGGTCGGTGTCTGCCTGTGGCCACGAACCGAGCCAGGATGCTGAGAGGGTATGCGAGATCTGGGCGAGTGCAAGTCATAAGGTACATGAGGCAACCCACTAGCTCAGCGTAAGGACCACTGGGATCTACCGACTCCTCAGGAACTGGAGCGGAGAGTCTGTGGTCCAGAGGAAGAGGGGTGGGCTGTGCGGAGGAGAACTGAAGGCCGAACCTCTGAAGGACCTGGCGCACCAAGTGTGACTGAGTCAGGGTGATGGTGCGCGCGGATCTGTCCCTGGAGATCTGCAAGCCAAGGTAACGGCGCAGCTCTCCAAGGTCAGTGCAGGTGTGTCTCTTCAGCAGCTCTGCCTTCACGGAGGCCAGTGCGTCCCTGTCAGCAGTGGCAAAGACCAGGTCGTCTACGTAGACAAGGATGTAGAACGGAGTCGAGCCAGCACGAACGAAGAGCGAGGGGTCTGCAGAGGACGGAAAGAACTGCAGGTCAGCAAGGGTAGCACGCAAAGTGTCGTGCCACTCACGAGGCGCCTGGCGCAGGCCGTAGACTGGCCGCCGCAGAAGCCACTGGGTCCCAGGGGGGAAGGTGCCAGTAAAGCCCTGAGGGCGACGCAGGTAGACCTGCTCGTGAAGGCTGCCCTGAAGAAAGGCAGTGGAGAAGTCGAGGGAGTGAAGCTCGTAGTCACGCTGAGCCGCTACGTGTAGCAGAACCCGAAGAGTAGTCATCTTCGGGGTAGGAGCGAAAGTCTGAAAGAAGTCCACCCCCTCGCGCTGACTGAAGCCTCTAGCCACGTAGCGCGCCTTGAACACAGGCGGCTCTCCAGGAGGGCGCTTCACCTTGAAGAGCCAGCGGCCATCGACCACGTTCACCCCAGGTGGGGGAACTGCGTCGACGAAGGTGCCGGTGGATCTCCAAGATGCCATCTCCTGCTCCATGGCAGCTATCCACTGAGAGGCCCAGGGTCCCGAAACCGCCTCAGCGTAAGTACGAGGGGTCGGGATGTCGAAAGCGTCTGGGTCACCCTCAGGGACTAGCAGCATGGAACAGAGATGGGGAGCAGCCTCGGACAGGAAAGCAAGCTCAAACTGGCGGTCCTCTAGGACGTCACTGCCGAGGGCAGGAGCACCCCCGACAGACGGAGGACAGGCAGGGTCAGAGACCAGAGCGGTGGCGTAGTCAAGGCGGCGGGTAGAGGCGAAGTCAGCGACCGCAGCGACGAGGGCGTCAAGACTCGACACTGGAACAGACGGGTCGGTAACAAGAGAGGCAAGGACCCGAGGAACAAGAGGACGAGCGGCACGAAAGTAGTCGGACAGAGGAGGAGACACAACGACAAGAGAAGACGGAGGAGGAGACGGGAGGAGGGGAGGACGAGACGGGTGGGAACGGAGCAACATAGGGTGAGAGCGCGGGACAGGGGAGACAGGACGAGCACGAGCGGGGCGGCGAGACCAGACGTGTGAGGGCGGCGTCGGGTCAGGAGACAGAGGAGGGGAACGGGGGGGAAGACGAGCCGGGGACGAGTCTGGCAGAGGGAACACGGGGCCGTAGACGGGAAGAGGGGGAGACGGCAGGAGAGGAACAGGCGCAGTGTCAGGAGACGGGAGGCCGAGCAGACGGAGGGCGGTCACAGGCGGGGACTGCTGCTGCGGCGACACAACACCAACACCAGGGCCACAAGCGGCGCGACGGCTACCTCCCGAACCCTCCAAACCTGCACCCCCAGAAGGGACACCCCCAGAGTCCACAAACGGCGGCAGGGACGACAGCGGCGGCGGCGGCGGCGGCTGCAGCGACGGCTGCAACGGCGGCGGCGGTGGAGACGACGGCTGCAGCAGGTGCGGCGACGGCGGCTGCGGAGGCGGGGGAGGAGGAGACACCGGGGGAGGGACAGACGGCGAGGACTGCGCCGGAGGACTACCAGAGTCAGAAGACTCGTCGACCGGGACGACCGACGGGAGGGGGGTGACGTGAGACACACCAGAGGGGGCCGGACGGGGGGGCGGCGGGGGGGGGGGGGAGGGGCAGGGACCACCGGGGAAGGAGGAACCAGGAACAGGGGGGGAGTAACCGGGGGACCACGGTGAGGGAAGCGGCGGTAGAAGGAGACGGACTCGTCAAAGGTGACGTCGCGAGAGTGAAAGAAGCGGTGGGACGGCGGGTGGTAGAAGTGCCAGTCGGACGCGTCAAGGGGGAAACCGAGGAAGACGCAGGGGAGGGTGCGGGCAGTGAGCTTGTCCGTGCCAGAGGCACGGACGTGGGCAAGGCAGCCCCAGACGTGGAACGCAGACGCGTCACCAGGGGACCCGGTCCACAGAAGGGTCGGCGAAACCTGCGGCCGCTGGGGGTGCGGCCACAGGTTAAGCTGGTGAGCGGCGTAGCGCACGGCGAACGGCCACAGAAAATGGGGTGCACCGGCGTGGATCATGGAGGTGCGAGCCACCTCCATGACCAAACCGATGCGTCGCTCAGCGACCCCATTCTGCTGCGGGGAGTCCGGCAGGGTAAACGTCTGGGTGATGCCCTCCGCACGACAGAAGCGACCAAGGACACCTGAGGCAAACTCGCCACCCCGGTCGGAGTGGAGGCGCAAGGCAGGGAGACCGCGGTGGACACGAGCAGAGACAAGCCAGGGGATGAGAACGTCAGGCACGTCGGCCTTCCGCTCCAGGGGGAAGACGGTGGTGTAGCGCGTGAAGTCGTCGACAAGCACTAGGAAGAAGCGCTCGCGACGCGGCCCATGGACCGGGGCTGGGCCCCAGACGTCCATGTGCAGAGTCTGCAGTGGTGCGGTGGTAGGGGGAAAAGAGGAGGAGTGAGGGGCACGGCGGAGCCGGCCCTCGACACAAGGCGTGCACGGTGGGGCGGGGGAGGAGGGAAACTCGGGGAACGAACCGGGGAGACCAAGGACGAGACCGTGCTGGGACATGTGACGCAGACGTGGGAGTGCAGGGTGACCAAGGCGGTGGTGCCAAAGGAGAGTCGGGTGAGTGAGGGACCGACAGGAGCACGCGGCAGCAACCTGGGTGGACGCAGCTACCGGGGGGGAAGACCCAGCCGGGGACGTCGCGGTGTCAAGAGTGAACAGGCCGGACACCGGGTCCCGGGGGAAAGTGGTAAGGGGGGCACCAGTGGCGGCCTCGGTACAGACAGCATACCGCTCGTGACCAGGGAACGTAGTGGTGACGCCAAGGTCCTGGAGGCAGCCGACACCAACTAGGTTCCTGGAGAACGAGGGGATATGCAGACCGGTGAGCGAACCTGAAGGAACCGCCGGACAGGGAAGGGAGGTGGAACTGCGGGCAACGACAGGACCACCAGAGGGGTCAGCAAGAGTAACGGCAGCGGGAACAGGCAGCGGCGTCAGCGTCGTGGAGTCGCGGAAGAAACACCGGGAGGCGCCAGAGTCCAAGGTGAAGGAAAGCGCAGCAGTCGCGTGAGGCGGCAGTGAAGCGGTGGAAGCACCAAGGCTAAGCAAAGCAGGAGATCCTACGCCTGACGCAGCAGGGGAGTCTACGCTAGGCACCGCTACACTAGGCAACACGGGGTAATAAGAGGGAAGCACACTAGAGTCATCAGCATACATCACATGCAAGGCTGCTACAATGGCATCCATGTCCAAGTCAAAAATCCTAATGCTACGCCTAAGCAAGCTGTGCCAGTCCGGGAGGTCGGGCGCCGGGCCAAAGCGCTGGCGGAACAGGTCGTCCAGACGACGAAAACAGCGAGGAGTGGAATGACCGATCTTACCGCAAACGAAACCGCGGCGAGGACCGGTCTGGATCTGGTACTGACAGGGCCCGCCTCCAGAACCACCACCCGGTGCACCACCACGCGCACGACCACCACCAGCTCCAGGCCACCCAGGTGGGAGAGCACTCGCCGGCCTCGTCTGCGGCGGCTGCTGCGGCTGCTGCGGCTGCGGCGACTGCTGCTGCTGCAACGGTGGAGGCAGCGGGGCAGCTGGACCGGGCAGGGTCCCCACGTCCGCACCGGCACCGGACGACCCGCCTCCACCACTACCCCCACCCGCACCCCCGCCGCCTCCGCCGCTCCCAACCTTGGGGCGGCGGCCCTTCGCCGAGCGGGACTGCACTGCAGCAGCAGTCTCAGCCACAGCGACAGAGCCGTCGGAGAAGGTACACTGAGCGGGGGCACAACCCTGAAAGATAGGGATCGGTACTGTACCGCTCGCCTGGGCTATGGAGCGGTGACGAGTCTCTATGGCAGTCAGGGTGTCAACAAAGTCGGTGAGGGTGAGAGCAGCAGGATGGATGCTAAGAAACTGGTCGCGGGCGGCGGCAAGGCGGTCAGGGAGGCGGGTGGCAAGGAGGTAGAGGGTGGAGGGCATGGGAGGCTGGTGGACTCTAAGCTGTGCATCAGTGCAGGCAGCGCGCCAGGCCTCATCTATCGAGCGCAGGTGGGCAGCGAGGTCAGAGACAGTGGGGAAAGACGCCAGGTCAGGAAAGAGCAGGGGGAGGATCAGGCGACCCACTGAGGCACCAGGAGGGGTAGAATAGCACTTGATGACAGCATCGAGGTAGGCCTGGGCGGTAGTAATGGTTCTAAAGTGAGGGCGCTCAGGGGGGGGGAGGGCATTGCTAATGGCGAGCTGAGCAAGGGCATCGCGGGAAAGCCAGACAGAGCGGGCAAGGGCAGCAGCGGCAGCGGACTCGCGCTCAGCGGGCGTGGGATCAGCGGGCAGCACAGCAGGGGGGTCAGGGCAGGGGAGCATACCGTCTAGGTGTGCAGAAAGCGGGTGGCCGTCCTGCCGCTGGCCAGTGAGGTGGCGGCGAAGGTCAGCCAACCACGCCTCGAACTCCAGAGGCTGACCCTCAGCATCAAAACGAAGCTCAGCAGCCATGAGGGGCAGTGGAGGACAGTGCAGTGCAATGCAGTGCGGTGCAGTGCGGTGCAGTACGGTCCAGTGCGATGCAGTGCGGGCGGTGCGGTCCAGTGAGGTGCAATGCGGTGCAAGGCGGGGCAGGAAAGTGAAGGAGGGTGCAAAGTGGTGCGGGAAACGGGGGACAGTACCAGGAAGTATGGAGGGCCGGGGCAGGCGCGTCAGGGCCGGGCAGGCACGACAAGGCCGGGCGGCGGCGACGGGGCCGGGCGGCTGCGACGGGGCCGGGCGGCGACAGGGCCGGGCGGCAGCGACAAGGCCGGGCGGCTGCGACGTGGCCGGGCGGCGGCGACGGGGCCGGGCGGCAGCGACAAGGCCGGGCGGCTGCGACGTGGCCGGGCGGCTGCGACGGGGCCGGGCGGCGGCGACGGGGCCGGGCGGCAGCGACAAGGCCGGGCGGCTGCGACGTGGCCGGGCGGCTGCGACGGGGCCGGGCGGCTGCGACGGAGCCGGGCGGCAGGGACGGGGCCGGGCAGGACACAGCAGGGCCGGGCAGGGGCGACGGGGCCGAGCGGCTGCGACGGGGCCGGGCGGCAGCGACAAGGTCGGGCGGCAGGGACGGGTCCCGGGCAGGACACAGCAGGGCCGGGCAGGGGCGACGGGGCCGGGCGGGCGAGCAGGGGCCGGGCAGGGCGACAGGGGCCGGGCAGCCGCGACAGGGGCCGGGCGGGCGCCACGTGGCCGAGAGGCCGCGACGGGGCCGAGCAGGGGCGACGGGGCCGAGCAGGGGCGACGGGGCCGAGCAGGGGCGACAGGGCCCAGGAGGGGCTCGACGGGGCCCAGGAGGGTAGCTACGGGCCCAGGAGGGGCGCTACGGGCCCAGGAGGGGCGCTACGAGCCCAGGAGGGGCGCTACGGGCCCTGGTAGGGGCGCGAGGGGGGGCCTGGGAGGGGCGCGACGGGGCGTGGCGGGGCGCTACAAAGCCCAGGTAGGGGCGCGACGGGGCCTGGGGGGAGCGCAATGGGGCCCAGGAGGGGCGCTACCGGGGCCTGGGAGGAGCGCGACTGGGCTAGGGAGGGGCGCGACGGGGCCTGGGAGGAGCGCAATGGGGCCCAGGAGGGGCGCTACGGGGCCTGGGAGGAGCGCGACGGGGCCCTGGAGGGGCGCTACCAGGCCCTGGAAGGGGCGCGACGGGGCCTGGAGGGGCGCTACGAAGCCCTGGAAGGGGCGCGACGGGGCCTGGAGGGGCGCTACGAAGCCCTGGAAGGGGCGCGACGGGGCCTGGGAGGAGCGCAATTGGGCCCAGGAGGGGCGCTACGAGGCCTGGGAGGAGCGCGACGGGGCCCTGGAGGGGCGCTACGGGGCCCAGAAAGGGGCGCAACGGGGCCCAGGAAGGGGCGCGACGGGGCTAGGGAGGGTCGCGACGGGGCGAGGGAGGGTCGCGACGGGGCTAGGAGCACGACGGGGCCCAGCTAGGGGGGCGAGCGGAAGCGTGAGGGGGGGGGGGGGGGATCCTACCTACGCGTGATACCATATTAAACAGTGAAATTGATAATTGAGAGGAAGAGAGTACACAAACATATACCTAACAGTTGTACTCTCTAGAAGATGACCCTATACAGTCTATACAAGCATGATAACTAAACATGTTTGACAGACTTTACGTAGTTCTCTCGAAATGCGCCTGGAGCTTGGGAAAAATATCCCGCCAGCCGCAATGATGACAAAATTGGGCTGGCGCAAGCAGGAAAACGTTCCGAGACAGGCGCGGATTACTTCTACTAACCATTCGTGGAATTTTTTTCCTGCACTTTCTGACTAACGGTGGAACCCGGCTGATAAAACATGTTGCGAACTCGCTAATTCTGACTGTTTATATCGTGTCACAGACCGTACATGTTATCGAGGCCCCTAATACTGAGCGCCAATATACTTTCCCTTCATAACGTTCCAGGTACACGCTATTACATTATGTACAAGTTACAGACCAATTTTATTTGCAAATGTCTCGAGGTTCCACAAGGCCTTCTGAAGTCAGCCTGTTCGGAACCCCGTTCTCGCGTCACGCATGTTGACCCAGGTAGTCCGCTTTCTATGCATGTTTCGTCCGAGTTTTGCTTATTCGCGTAACTTGGCCAGGGACCAGATCGAACCTAAACATGCCACGGCTACATCGCAAAAAGTGCAACGTTCGCAGATCGTTTTCACCATTCGAGCTCGGGCATAAAGTTGAAAATCGTCCGCCAAGTGTTCGCGAAATGTTTTTTTCTCGTTTCTTTGCACGTAAATGATTCGCGAGTCTTCTGCGGATGAGATGTTATGCGAATGAGTTGTTTTGTGAATGTTACACCCGAATAATAAACATGTTCCGGTGGCTTATACTTGCATAAATGATTGGTTTTTGTACACTAAAACTTCTACAAAGTTTGTAAAATTGTGCATAAGTAACTGAAATATTATAATCGTTAAAATATGTGCAATTTGCAAAAAAAACTAACTTAACCCAACGCCAACCAACTCAACCCATATCTCACACGCCATTCGAGGTTCGGCGAGCCCTGTAACCAGGCTGGGTTACGCAGCTCCAATGGGTTGCGAAACCCAGATACCACGTCCTAACCCTATGCACCGTGAGGAAATTGAACAACCCCCTCGGGCATCAAAAGGGGCCATGCGATTGGTCGAAGCCAAACAACAACAATCGCAAGCCCAACCCACAGCCTGCTCCCTCGGCAGCAAAAACGACTAAGGGAAAGATGGTAGCAGATCTCGAATTCGGGATCTGTAATTTGCTCGACTTGCCCTCGTTTCCTCCTAGATCCATGCTCATGCGTAGCCATGCTAGAGAGTTGGTAGTGACTTATAAGATGGGATCGAGGCGACACCGACGTCAGGCTAGTGAACGCGGATATCAATTGAGGTTCCTGGCACGCGTAGCCTAGCCTGGACAAAATCACCAGCGCCTGAAAACAAGGGCAGCAAACAAATGACGTATCCCCCGCTGCTAACGGCCCACCGTTGCGGGCCGCTATAGCTTCCCGCCGCCTTCGACCGCCTCATACGAAAATGCCACCCGCGGCTTCCCACATCGTGCTATCCCTGTCCTCATGCTTCCTTGCTTCCCATTTTCCCACATCGTGCTATCCCCGCTTCCCGCTTTCAAAAGCACGTCCGCATCTCACCTTCACGTGCTGCAGCATCTCGCTGTCCCTCGCTTCCTTCCACCCGCTTTCACCCGCGTCCCGCTATCGCTTGCTCCCCGAATCCCGCTTTCCCATGCTCCTCGCCTTACCTTGCTCCCCGCATTCCCATGCTCCTCGCATTCCCATGCTTCCCTCATTCCCATTTTCCCTGCATTCCCTTGCTCCCCGCATCCCGCTTTCCCATCCTCCCCGCATTCCCATGTTCCCCGCATTCCCTTGCTCCCCGCATCCCGCTTTCCCATGCTCTCCGCATTCCCTTGCTCCCCACATTCCCATGCTCCCCTCATTTCCTTGCTCCCCACATCCCGCATTCCCATGTTCCCCGCATTCCCTTGCTCCCCGCACCCCGCTTTCCCATCCTCCCCGCATTCCCATGTTCCCCGCATTCCCTTGCTCCCCGCATCCCGCTTTCCCATGCTCTCCACATTCCCTTGCTCCCCGCATTCCCATGCTCCCTGCATTTCCTTGCTCCCCACATCCCGCATTCCCATGTTCCCCGCATTCCCTTGCTCCCCGCACCCCGCTTTCCCATCCTCCCTGCATTCCCATGTTCCCCGCATTCCCTTGCTCCCCGCACCACGCTTTCCCATCCTCCCCGCATTCCCATGTTCCCCGCATTCCCTTGCTCCCCGCATCCTGCTTTCCCATGCTCTCCGCATTCCCATGCTCCCCGCATTCTCATGCTCCCCGCATTCCTTGCTCCCCGCATCCCGCTTTCCCTTGCTCCCCGCATTCCCATGCTCACCGCTGTCCCATGCCCCCGCTTTCCCATGCTCCCCGCATTCCCATACTCCCCGTGCTCCCCCCATTCCCATGCTCCCCACATCCCCTTGCGTCCCGCACCCCGCTTGCCCTCGCTAATCCGCCGCTGCCTCTCTCCCCTGTTTCCCGCCACCCGTTTCCCCTAGCTTCCGGCATGCCGCTTTCCCCCGCTTCCTGTTTCTGCCATTCCCCCCTTTTCACATCCCACTTTCCCCCGGTAGCGACTAGCGCTTCCCGCTTCACCTCGCGGACCGCTTCACGCTTTCCCTTGCGGGTCGCTTCCCACTTTCCCACGTTGTAACGTGTTACCCGCTTTTTCGCTCGCCGCAATCCCCTGCCTTCTCATTGAATGAAAACAGATAAAGGTTCGACGCGCAGCAGCACGGAAGAAAGCAAGGCCGCAGGGATGGGGAAGACAACAGATAGTAGCGAGGGGGAGAGGCGAGAGGGGAGGGAGAGGGGCAAGAGAGCAGTGGAGGGGGGAAGGCGTGAGAGCAGGGAGGGAGTGAGGCATGAGAGTAGGGAGAGAGTGAGGCATGAGAGCAGGCGTGAGTGCAGGGGAGGGGGAGAGGCATAAGAGTAGGGGAGGGGGAGAGATGGGAGAGCATTGAGGTATGAGGTGCGTGATAGGAGGGGATGTGGGAAGGCGCAAGAGCCATGGAGGGAGCGAGAGGTGAGAGAAGGGAAGGGAAAGAGGGGTACGAGTAGGGGAGTGGGGAAAGGGAGAGTGCAGCCTGGAGGAGATGGGGAGGGGAAGAGGCGTGAGGGCGGGGGAGGAAGAGGCGTGAGGGGCATGGGAGGGGGAGGGGGAGTGGCGTGAGCACAGGGGATTGGGGAAAGATGGAGTGCAGTGAGGATAGGGGGGTAGGAGTGAGAGCAGAGGAGCGGGAGAGGCGTGAGGGCGTGAGAGGCAGGGACAGCTGGAGGAGATGGGGAGGGAAAGAGGCATGAGGAGAGAGGAGGCAGATAGGCATGAGGGCAGGGAAGAGGGAGATGCATGAGGGCAGGGGAGGGGGAGAGGCATGAGGACAGAGGAGGGGGAGTGGCATGAAGCAGGGGAGGGGGAGAGGGCAGTAAGTGTGAGCGGGATCCCGGTAGGACAGGCAGTAAACACTCTATAACTAACCCCTCTCAACCCCCCGCCCCCCCACTAACGTATGCCCCCATCTCTCTCTCCCCCCCCTTCCCCCCCCTCCCCCCCCTCCCCCCCCTTCCCTCCTCCCCACTCTCTCGCAGCCTACCGGGTGGCACATGATTGCCAGTCAAGCTCACCTTGGACAACCTCTCCGTTAAAAGCCAGACTTCACCCCAAACCTATCCACTCACTCCCCCGTGCATCTCTCAACAAACCACATTCTGTGGGTGATCTCCGTGTGGCCACTCATTCAGACATTCAGCCGTTATTGGCAAATGCTAACCATGTCTCTTCTCTAGCATCATCTACGATGGCTGCAGAAAAGGGAAATTATGTAACCCTACATGTATGTGAACGACACCTTGTAACTGAGTTGGTCCAGGGTCGTAAAGCCAACTTGAATTTTGGGGTCGCAATTTCTCTCCCTCAAGTTTGTTACATTCTTCCTGCCACATATATATGTGACCTTTTCAGGTTATGAACGGCTTGTTGGTCGTTCTGTAAGAGTACATGAACTTGGCACCAATTTTGGCAACAAGAGTAGCTTTTTATCTTTAGCATAAAGTCATATTAGTCTAGATACATTCAGAAAGACAAGTTCCATGGAAAGCGATTTAATCTACTAAACAAATCCAAGACACACACTGAGATATATCGAAAACGTTTTAGCATATATAGTAACAAGTGTTGGTTACAACACCTCCATCCAACCACCAAGAAGGGCGTAGTCCAACGGAATCGGTGCCAAACACGGCTTTATGAAATTTTTGAATACCGAACTAAACCGAATTGAATCGCAAATTACAGCGTGCTATAGAGCGCGCGGATTCTGGGATCCAAAATTTCAGGTCCTATTTGCTTGATATTCGGGTCTGTAGAAACACGCCCCTATTCACAAAATGACGTGGTGACCAATCACACACCCCCGCCCCCTACCAAACCTGCAACCGAACCCAACAAAATTTATTCATCCAACTCAGCCCCTGCACCTCGTCCAACCAATCAAAATCCGCCAAGCGGTTCCAGAGCGGCTAATCCAGCTCAACCACCTGCTCGCCCCAACCACCCAGCCCACCACGCTGCACCCCACATGCCAGCACTCCAGCCCACCACACACTTCTGATCCCTTCCTTACTTGCCCCCTTGCGCCCTCTGATGCCTTCCAGCTAGACGTTACTTACAATAATAGCCCTCCGCACTTCTATCTGCATCAGTTTCAGCTCCCCCTCTCGCCTTCGTGCCCCCTAGTGAGCAGCTCCTTCCTCTCCCACAGGCTTCGATTGCCACGGTCGTTCTTAGTGTGCCCTATGCTGAGGATCTCGTTTCACGATGGTCTATCATTTCAAGCAGCTCATAGGTGACTATTCTTGTTCACCCATGTCATTCTTATCTGCATGTTCATGAGCTAATGCGCCATTGTGGTTGAAGGCATTTGTTACTTAACGTATCAATCAAACTTATGATTCGCATATGTCGTCACAATGCTTGTCTTTATCGCAGCTAGCTATGTAACTCTGTCCAACATCGAGATAATTCCCCATGTAAGTCCAATTGTAAGTCTCGCTGGTCATTTGATCGTCGGACTAATTTCACAACAATGTCTCGTATGACGTGCAGAAATTTGTAGCCTACCACATGCTATTTCCTCCGGTAAGCCTGCTTTTGTAATTGCTGTCGTATGGAATATAACTAATTTGATTACAAGTTTTGAACCTAATGTGCAGGACTCAATATCCAGCGTCGCTCTACTTCGTTGTTGTAAGCATTGTCCTTATTGTTGGTGATTTCGACCTTGGATTAATTTCGAGATAACAAGTTCTGAACATAACATGCACAAATTGCAATCCAGTTTCAAGAATTGCTGCTCCTGGTGTGCCGCCACTCAGTTTCTCTTTGTGTTAGTGCGGGACCCACATAGGGGTGCTGGTAGGCAAGGGCGGTTGGGCCATAGTGGTTGTGTACTGTGGTGTAGATGTTTTTTTATATGTCAAATAATTTGCTTGTTGCATTATAAGTGAATCCAAACGAGGCATGCCCTAATTGTACTGAACCATGCCCTAAAGGGTACTGCAGCCTGCAAAAATGGATCCATGAAAAACACCGCCAAACGTTTGCAACATGTTATGAATGAACAAGCAGAGTAACGAATAACGAAGTTTTCAATCACTGAAAATGACGATACAAGGAATGGCAAACCAAGATATAGGAACACCAGAGCTAGTCTAACCATGCGATGGTAAGGTTCGGGAAAGAGATCGAAGGGTCTCGAAGTGACGAAGTGAGGCCTGGAGAACTCCCGGAGGTCGAACCAGACGGTCTGGAGAAGCCGAGGTGATTCTGTCAGAAAGGTCCGGAACCATCCCGAGGCTTCGCGTGTGTTCGAGCGTACGCGATTGCAGTACCGCTCGGTAAGGAATAGAAAATTCCTTACACCACCCCCCCTTTTAGCGAAGGTGACCTATATCAGCCACGTGCTTGCGAGCTAAGTAATTCGCAAGTATCGAGGGTGACTGTATCTGGTCCGAGGGCACCCACGTGTCGTCCTCACTGGTACGGTTGGTCCATGGTATCAGAAAATCAACGTGTCGTCCTTGGCCATTAATACGAATCTGATGGCTCAAAATCTTTGAAGGTTCGATGGTCGTCTCTGTTGGTGGCCGTACATCTGGCACCAATCGCTGTCGGGCGATGTTTGATGTGTCGGGTACGTAAGGTCATAACAGGCTCACATGGAACTTGTTGTGAATACGCCAATCGTCATGTAGGCGTAACTGGGCGGTCACCGGCTGGACCATCTTCATGATCTTGAATGGGCCACAGAAACGCAGTCGTAATTTCGTCGGTAGTGGTAGTCGTAAATTATTGGTGTCCAAAAGGACTAGTTGCCCAGCTACCATTGTAATATCCCGTCGATGTAAATCCGTATACCGTCGGGCAGTAGCGTTCGCCTTGCGAATTAGTTCGACAGCTTTGTCTCGGGCAGTCTGTAATTCTTCCACGAACTGCTGCGACCGTGGTACTTGACTCTCGATATTGGTGGAGATAGGTACGGTGGGGTCCATCCCGTAATTGAGATAAAACGGGGAGTGATTAGTCGTAGATGAGGGCGCATTGTTGTAGGAAAATTCCAACATGGGCAGCACGTCCTCCCATTTGTTCCGCTCGGGGCAGTTTGTCCGAATCAGCTGCTCCATCGTTTGTTTTGTCCTTTCAGTCTGACCGTCCGTTTGGGGATGATAAGCGGATGAGAACTGTAGACGAAGCCGTACCGAGCCCACGTATCCTGCCAAAATTTCGACGTGAACTTCGGATCTTGATCGCTAATGATTGCTGCGGGTATCCCGTGTAGGCGAACGACGGTCGAGATGAACAGGCGCGCGGTTTCTTCGGTTGTGATGGTTGTACGACATGGTGCGAAATGCGCAATTTTTATCAATCGGTCGACGACAACCAAAACGGCGTCGTTTTCGCTAGGTCTGGCTGTTTGTCCCGCAACGAAATCCATCGTCACGTGTTGCCATGGCCGTTCAGGTGGCTCGAGGGGCTGCAACAGTCCTGTAGGTTGCTGGTGTGACGACTTCATTCGCTGGCAGATCGGACACGCGGCCACGTAACGCTGCACGTCCGTCACCATATCTGGCCAGTAATAAAATCGCTGCAACGCCTTCAGAATTTTATCAACCCCAAAATGTCCCGATAAATTCGAATCGTGGACTTCTTGAATTAGTAATTCGCGAAGTAGACGATAACTTGGGACCCAAATTCGATCCGTCCCGCTTCGTATGTAATAGGCGCCTTTCCGTGTAGTGGTTGGGAGATGGCCGTCATTTATGAAGAAGGGGTCAGTTGCATATCCGTGGGTAAATAGCCCACTCAGTAGCGGGTTGCTCTGGGCGACTACTACTGCTGCGATTTGGGCAGATGGTCTGGAAAGGGCGTCGGCAATATTGTTGGCGCCTTTTTTATGCGTGATCTTGTACGTGAAATTGGACTCCAGATAGTCCAGCCAGCGTATCTCCCGCGGGTTGAGATTCGGCTGCGCTCTCAGGTACTGTAGTGATTTGTGATCAGTTCGCACCGTCACGTCTGCTCCAGTCAGGTAGCATCTCCAGTTTTTGAACGCATGGACGATCGCCAGCATCTCCTTTGTTGGTGCAACCCTATGGCTTGCACTCGGCTTGTCGTCCTTGTTTGTGTGTGTACATGCATGGCATGGAATGACTTGTGAGTCTATGTCATTGCTATCTAGTGCTTGTGTGTGTGTTTGAATGGTGTATCACAATGTGGTTTGTGTCGGTCAAGACATTAGCGAGTTTTCACAACTCGCATGTCAAGTCGTCGTTTGCGCGTTGCATGTGCTTTCTCTATTTTGTCGAGTGTGAAGTGTCCATCTCATCGCAGGTGTGTGCAGCAAGCCCTCATCATCTCAAGAAGAATTGATCTTGCTGAACCAAGACCAAGAGCTCAAGATTTCAAGCCCAAGGGACGTGGACAAATATTAAAATAGTGAAAATAGTAATGCTACTTCAAGTAGTGTTACATTTCACTTGGTGTAGCCCCTTGTTGGGTTTGTTTCGAGTCTCCTCATGGTTGGGGAATCTGTGATGGTATACCACCAACTTGGACCTTGGCTCTTGGGGTATGTAGAGGCTGGGAACCATCCCTACCTCAAACTCTTCTTGCTAAGTTTGTACTCCTAAGACTAAATTGGCTACTGTACCTCCTGCCAGTCAAACCGCCATAGCATCGTCAAATCTTCATGGAATTTTATGATTCAAGTGGTTGCTGATAGGCCACAGCAACGCACTCCAGATCCAACTTACAGATCACCGTTTGAGTCAGAGAGAAGATCGGCATCAATATTTGAAACTGTCTAACGGAATTCTGACTGTGCACAATTTCTCTCATTTTAGCACATCTGAGCCTATTGTGATTATAACAAGTGGTATCAGAGCCCCTTGGAGCCATTTCAACCATGCCTAGATCTGGGCAAGCAGTTGGCAAAGGTGCTGGAGGCAGAGAAAGCACCCAAGTACAAGGCCAACACCAAGATCCACCCATTGCTCCCGTGCAACCTAGCCTTGGCCCCACTAGGGATAAGCCTAGAGTGTTTGGCCTTGACAAGTTCAACAGTGACAACTTTGCTGAGTGGTCCTTCAAGATGGAGAACATCTTTGACCACTATGATCTGCTGGAGGTGATGGAAGGAACGGAGAAGCGCCCCGAGAACGACCCGGAGAAGAGCCCGTGGGTGCGGAAGAGCGCACAAGGCTACCTTCTACTTGGGCAAGCGTTGGGGAGCAGCCAAATCCGTCACATCAAGCCTTTTCAGCGTGAACCAGCAAAGGGACCAAAGGCATGGGCTGCTCTCAAGGGTGTACACGCTCCTGCAACAGCGGCGGTGGCTGTGGTTTTGGAGCGGCAAATGGCGGCACTTCGAATTGACGAAGGCGAACCGGTGGAGGAAGGAGTGCAGAAATTCTTCGACTTGTTGACACGGCTCGAAGGAGCTGAGCTGAACTACAGTGACCTTCAAAAGAACACCAATCTGCTGGCCTTACTTCCAGACTCATGGTCCTCGCTCATCATCAACCTAAATCGAGATCTGCCCCGCCTCTCGGTCGAAGATGAGAAGCGGGAAATCTTGCAAGAAGATTTCCGCCGTCTGCAGAGGAGCAAGGGGAGGAAGAGGCAGAGGTCGTGGAGGCCGTGATGGTCGTGGAAGCGAAGCGGCAAGCATGAAAGGTGGAGACTACGAGACGGGCCCGAGTGAAGATCGATACCCGGACCAATTCTTCTTTGTCTCCACGCAAGCGGCAGCAGCAGCGGGAGCTGTGGAAGGCTTTGAGGAGCCAGCTACTGTGGGAAACGCCACTCTTCACTCTCTGGGCTTTTGGGTGATCGACAGCGACGCCACCTATAGCATGACACCTCGTGCAGACTTGCTCACCGAGCTCGAACCGTTGCCGGTGAAGCATGTTACATTGGCTTTGGGGCAGCGAGCAAAGGTGAAATGCATGGGCAAGGCCATGTTCAAGGGTGCTGATGGGAAGATGGTGGGCCTCAAGAACGTACTTTGGGTGCCCAACCTAGCAGCCAACCTGATTTCCCTGCGGCATTTGCAAAAGGCCGGCATGGACACATTTTCCAAGGGATCCAAAACCTATACCACGAGGCTTGGAGAGCGGAAGCTTTGGGACCTTCATGAGGACAGGGACATCTACAAAAAAGATGTGGCAAATCTCAGTGGTCCCTATGCCTAAAGAAAGGCAAATGGCAGCAAGCGTCAGCACCAAGAGTGAAGCGGTTGGTGGCGGTGATCACGGAGAGCAAAGTGACACCAAGAGTGACTCAAAGGAATGCAATCTTGGAGAGACCAGCAAGGCGTGTGAACCCAAGGAGAGTGGTGCAGCAGCCAAAGGTGGTGGAAATGAGGAGGAGAAGTCTAAGATCAGCAAAGCAGCAGCGGCAAAGGAGAAAGGAGAGAGCTTGTGGGGCACAATTGCGAGTGCCGCTTCTCCAACCTGACTTCCGCTACGGGAGAGTGTGATTGGCTGACCTTGCATCGGCGAATGGGGCATGTGGCATTGCCCATTTTGCAGCACATAGTTAAGCAAGACATGGTCACTGGGATACGTATCAAGGGGGAGCCCAATGAGGTGCTTGGCTGTCCAACATGCATGCAAGCCAAGTTCACCCGCTACCCGTTCCATAGCTCGGAGACAACGGCGAGGGCACCACTTGATGAGGTGGTGATGGATGTGGTGGGCCCCTTGAAGCTTGGAGCTTCTGGAGCTGAGTACTTCCTCACCATTGTAGATGTCTATACTCGCATGACCTGGGTGTATGTGCTGCCCAAGAAGAGTGATGTAGCTGAGACGGTGAAGACCGATTGGTTGCCGATGGTGGAACGGCAACAAGACCGGCTTGTAAAGGCGATTCGCACAGACCGTGGGGGAGAGTTCCTGAGCAAGGACTTCTCAACTTGGCTGAAGAAGCAGGGCATAAGACACTCTCTTACCATGCCCTACTCTCCTGCAATGAACGGCATCGCCGAGCGTGCGAATCGGACACTCACGGAGACGGCTCGGGGACTTCTCATTGAAGCCGGTCTTCCCAATTACTTTTGGCCGGATGCGGTGCGGCATGCTTGTGTGGCCAAGAACAGAGCCTTGAATCATGTGGGAGAAGACAATTGGGTGCCGTATGTGGAGTGGATTGGAAGGAAGCCGAAGGTGGATATGCTTCGGGTGTTCGGGTGCATGTGCATGGCACTTGTGCCTAAGAAACTTCGGCATAACCTTGATGCTAAGGCAACATGGGCCGTGCACCTGGGCATGGCTCAAAACAGCAAGGGATGGCTTTTCTGGGACCCATTTACCAAGAATTTCCTAGTGAGCAGAGATTGCAAGTTCATGGAGAACTTACCGTACAAGGAGTGGAAGGCGGAGAACCAAGCGAAGATTGGTGTGCGGCTTGGAGAGGTGAAGAGTACCGGCGTGGAGCATGTGGAGCTGCCCTTGGAGCTGAGTAGCAGCAGCACAATCACAAGGCAATCTCTTCAAATGAATGGGGTAGAAGAGGAGGAGGAAGTGCAGCAAGGTGATGAGCATGCACCGTCACTTCCGCCTCGTGTTACAAGTGCTCGCGGGAACCGACCAGATTTGCAACAATGCCCCCCAAAAGGTTGAGCTATGAACAGCTTGGAGGACCAGCCAACTCAACCTTGACCGGTTCGGCTCTCATGCTAGGCGATGATGCGGAAGATGAAAGCGAGGAGTGCGCTTTTGCCTTCTTCTCTCCGGTGGAGATGCCGGGGGAGCCTACAAATCCCAAGGAGGCTTGGGAGGGCCCCAATGGGAAGGAGTAGAAGAAGGCCTCAGATGAAGAAATGGGGAGCATCATAGAGAACGACACATTTGACTTGGTGAATCTACCTCCGGGGCGGAAGGCGATCTCTTCCAAGTGGCTCTTCAATCGCAAGACCGACGCCGACGGCAACATCGAGCGCTACAAGAGCAGACTTGTAGCCAAGGGGTATCAGCAGCAAGAGAAGAAGGACTACAATGAAGTGTATGCCCCTGTGGTGAAGGGTACAACCCTTCGAACCCTCTTCGCCGCGGCGGCCATCAAAGGATGGATGGTGAAGCAAATGGATATAGTAACGGCCTTCCTCAACGGCGTTTTGGAGGAAGAGACCTACATGGAGCAGCCAGAGGGGTACAATGATGGGAGTGGCAGAGTGTGGAAGCTGAAGAAAGCACTCTATGGCCTCAAGCAAGCCCCTAGGCAATGGTACATCAAGCTACGGGAAGTCTTGGAGGCGATCGGCTTCACTCCCTCAACGGCCGATCAATCCTTGTTCATGCTTGGCGAGGGGGAGCAGAGGAGCTTCATGGTGGTTTATGTGGATGACATCCTCATATTCTCACCCTCCTCTGACCTTGTGAAGGATGGGATGCTGAAGCTTCAAGACAAGTTCAAGTGCAAGACCCTTGGTGACGTCAACTACTACCTTGGGCTTCACATTGAGCGAGATGTGGAGAAGCGGTGGTTGAAAGTGCATCAAAAGAAGTACTTGGAGGCATTCGCTGCAAAATTTGCGAAGAGTGAAGGTCATGTGGTTACTCCTCTTCTCTCAGGGTTCAAGTGTGTGAAAGGACTAGTAGGGGAAAGTGTTGGTGAAGAGGAGAGGCGCCGTTTTCACTCCTTTGTGGGCAGCCTCATGTATGCGGCCGTTCACACAAGGCCGGATGCAGCCTTTGCTACCGGGCAGCTGGCTAGGGTTGTCCAATGTCCTAATGAAGAACAAGTAGCAGCTGGAGAGAGGGTGGCCAAGTACCTTGGCCAAACAGCAAGTGTTGGACTGCAATACTCCGCGGCGGCACAAAGGCGTCAAAAGGGTGCGGATGGAGTCGAACCCGGGAGGCTCTTTCTCATCGCCTTCTCTGATGCATCTTGGGCATCAGAACCAGAGGACATGACAAGTGTGGGAGGCTTCATCTGCTGTGTTGGTGGAGGACCAACAGCTTGAGAGAGCAAGAAACAACTGGACCAAGCATTGAGCTCGGTGGAGTCCGAGTACATGGCACTCTTCCGTGCCATAAGAGAGGTTGTGTGGCAGCGGCGTTTGCTAGCTGAATTGGGGGAGGAGCAGCAAGGACCTACCCCACTCTACTGTGATAGCCAGGGTGCTATTGCATTGGCTAAGAACCCGGTTCTTCATGGCCTTACCAAGCACATGAAGGTGAAGTGGCATTGGGTGAGGAGCATGGTAACTGCGGGTGAAGTGGAGTTGCACTACGTAAAGACGACGGCGCAGCCTGCTGATATGATGACCAAGAGGTTGGTGGAGCAGCATCATTGGAAGTTTTGCAAGCTTGCTGGGATGGCTCTGAACTAAGGGGAGCAGATTCATGGTGAGTTGGAACGTCGAGGGGGCGTTCGTTAATCCAAACGACATCACCGTGTATTCGTAACTCCTGTAGCGAGTTCGAAACGTGGTCTTGTGGCAATCGTTAGCAAACACCTGAATTTGATGGTAACCACCGCGAAGGTCGATCTTCGAAAAAATAGCGAGCTCCGCGAATGTTGTCGATCAGTTCGTCCGTGCATGGGATTGGGTAGCGCGATTTTATCGTTACCCGATTAAGGGCACGATAGTCCGTACACATGCAAAGTCCGCCGTCCTTTTTTGGGGTGAACAGGATCAGTGCTGCGAACGGTGACGTGCTCGGCCGAATGAACCCTTTCGCCAGCAGGTAGTCCAGCTGGTTCCGTAGTTCCTGTAGTTCCGGTTGTGTCAGGCACCATTGCGTGCGTACAGTGGGCTGCGCGCCGGGCTCCAGCTCGATTTTGTGGTCTTGGGGTCGTTCGGGTGGCAGGCCACTTGGCAAGTCGTCCGGGAAAATCGCAGGATACTCCCGAATGATTTTCGCCAAGTCATCTGGGACCGAAGCGCAGAGTTTGTTGATATCGGTCGTCTCGTTCTGCTCTGTGGATTCGGTTAGATGGACGGCATATAAATCCGCTCCATTCTTGACCGCTCGCTTGAGGCACACTGCGTTGACTCGTGTCGATGTTGTCTCTGCTTCTGGCCACGTGGGTAATTTTTGCCAGCCTTTTTCACACTTCACTGTGCACTCGCCTGTCGTCCAATCGATCTGCGGGTTGAATCTTCACAGCCAATTGCGTCCCCACAGCACATCGTAGCCGTCGAGTGTTGTCGCCAACATCGGCTCGCTGAAGCCGAAATCTTCGCCACATTTCATTCGAAAGACGGGTACTCTGTCGCGTATCGCCAGCGGGGTGCGGTCCACCAATTGCGCGTCGATTTCGGGCAGACACCTCTCCAGCGTCAGGTGTAGTCGTCATGCTGTCGCTCAATTTATCAGGCTATGACTCGCACCTCCGTCAATGAATATTTTTATTTTTCCGCCGCTGAGTCGTCCCTCCGCCAGTACAGGGTGGTCCACTGGGTGATCCCCCTTATTCAGCCGGGAGCGGTTGATAGCATGTATCGGAACCACTACTCGGTGGGGATGGTTTTTTTTGGGCGATGAGGCAGGGTCAGTAGGGGGCCCGGTCGCTACTGACGCTTGGCGTTTCCCGACCTGCCTCCGTCGTTCTTCTTTATCTGCTTCTTTTGGGGGCAATCGTGAGATTGGTGACCTGGCTGGTGGCAGTTGTCCCTTGCAAAAGTCTTCCATGTGCTCCCTCGCCACTTCGCCGTGAATCGTGGGCCGTGGATTCTGGCCACGAAAACGATTTCCCTCCCGGGAACCCGCTCTCGCATACGTCCGATGTGCGTCGAAAGTGTCTGCGATCCGGACTGCTTCGTGAAACGTCGCCGGTAGTCGCAGTCGGACCTCGCATTTAATGTCCTGCTTCAGACTCGAAATGAATCGAGCTTTCTTCTTGGATTCATGCATGTCGGTGATTTGATCGCATAACGCCATAAAGACCAATGCGTAATCCTGGACAGAACTCCGGTGGCGCCAATTGTCCAGCTTCGTGCGTGCGTTGTCCGAGGCGGATATTGGCTCGAACCGTTCACGCAGAGCTGTACCCGACGCCTTCCACGTGCGAATCTTGGTCGATCCAAAAATCGCGGTTGACCCTTGGGCAGCAGACCCAAAGTTTCCGAAAAACCCTGTGTGTCGCCTGCCGAAAACTCCCCCTCCTGTAGTGTGTATCGCCACCAATCTAGCGCAGGTCCCCGCAGTAGTGATACAGCCAGCCGAATTTTTAAATCGTCAGCCGTGATCCCAGCGGCATTGAAATAAAGTTCCGCCAAAAATAACCAGCCCGTAACAGTAGTATTCTTATATTTGGGGTTGAACGGGGGCGGCATTGTCGGTTTGATCGTCGCTGTCGTCACGATCGGCATAAACGCCGGTGCGGCTACAGTAGCGGCTGCTTCTGACCGAGCGGCTGCTGCTGTCGCTGCTACTTCTGCTGCTGCTACTTCGGCTGCTGCTCGTGCTGCCACGTCAGCTGCTGCGGCGGCTTCACTGTCCTTACGCTCCTGGGACACCTCACGTGCAATTTCGTCCAAAACGGTTTCGACACGTCCGGTGCTGGCGACCTCCTCTTGGGCAGCAGTTTTCTGACGCGAATCCTCTCGCGCCTAGCGTAACTCGGCAACTTCTACACGAAGTCGCTCGTTGTCCTCCAGCACTGTAGCCATGCGTGTGTTCATGGCGTTGAACTGCTCCCGAAGCTCGTTGAACTGAGCTTGGTCCATTTGGCGAATGCTCCGCTGGGGCAAGGGGAAATCCGTAATGTGCCTGTACTCAGGTAAGCGCAAACGCTATCATAGTTGGGCGAATTAATCAGTCTAATTTGCGAGCAACCGCTTTGCAGCTTACGTGAGGGACTTACCCCCCCCCCCAAAAAAAAAATCAAACTCACTAAAACGGGTGAGCGAGGAAAGTGGCTCTGAATACCAGGTGTTATGAATGAACAAGCAGAGTAGCGCGGAAATGAATAGCGAAGTGTTCAATCACTGAAAATGACGATACAAGGAATGGCAACCCAAGATATAGTAACACCAGAGCTAGTCTAACCATGCGATGGTAAGGTTCGGGAAAGAGATCGAAGGGTCTCGAAGTGATGAAGCGAGGCCCGGAGAACTCCCGAAGGTCGAACCAGGCGGTCTGGAGAAGCCAAGGTGATTCTGTCAGAAAGGTCCGGAACCATCCCGAGGCTTCGGGTATGTTCGAGCATACGCGATTGCAGTACCGCTCGGTAAGGAATAGAAAATTCCTTACACAACAAATCATGCTGAATACTAAAAATGGTCAGCATAAACTTCTCTATGCATTTACATGTTCACTGCAGAAGTTGTAGAAAGAACACCGCCAAACATTTGTAAACGAACCACGGAGATTACCGAAAAGACCTCTAAGCATTCGCTGTCGTGAACCAAAAAGTGTTTTGGGAAATGTTTTCAAAGCATTCGCCAAGTGTTCTAATCTAAGTCCGCCAGGTATTTTCACCCACATGTTCGCAAAACGTTTGCAAAACATTTGCGCGAATGCTACGCAATCGTTTTGCGAGTATACGCTTTTTGCGATGCACAATCGAATTCCTCTTTCGCCATTTTGGCGGAAATTTTGGTCTGTCGCGCATGGCTTTACCGCCTCGTCGCACACGTTTCAATATCGCCCAACCCCCAGTAGGTGCGTAATATTGTGGTTCAAATCTGACCGTCTGCCCCAAACTTCTTATGGCAATTTCGCACTAGCACCCCAGCTTTTATCAAGTGCCCCCACTTTCAAGAGCGGCGCATTTGAAGCCCCACCTTTGCTATTTTAGCCAGTGGTTTTAACTTTTCTTCCTAGCTAAAACTGTCAAACATATCTAAGTATGTTAGTATAGACAATATAGGTTTGTGCCTTAGAGGGTACAACACACTAGCCTATATACCCCTGTACTCTCTCCTTGTAATTCATTCTTCCATTCTGATATGGTATCACGAGTAGGTTAGGTTCCACCGCCCACCCGCGCTTCCGCCCTAGGTCCTAGCCGCCCGTTCCCCCTAGCCGGCCTCGTTCTCCCTAGCTAGCCCACCCCGTAGCCGGCCCCCACTCGCGTTCCTAGCCGGCCCTCGCGCCCGTCCCTAGCCGGCCCCGCGCCCGCCCCTAGCCGGCTCCGCGCCCGCCCCTCGTCGGTCCCGCGCCCGCCCCTAGTCGGCCCCCCCCGCCTGTTCCTAGCCGGGCCCCGCGCCCGCCCCTAGTCGGCCCCGCGCCCCTTTCCTTGCCGGCCCCGCGCCCGCCCCTAGTCGGCCTCGCGCCTGTTCCTAGCCGGCCCCCGTGCCCGTCCCTAGCTGGCCCCCGCGCCCTTTCCTAGTCGGCCCCGCGCCCGTTCCTAGCCCGGCCCCCGCGCCCGTTCCTAGCCGGCCCCCGCGCCCGTTCCTAGCCGGCCTCCGCGCCCGCCCCTAGTCGGCCCCGAGCACGTTCCTAGCTGGCCCCCGCGCCCTTTCCTAGCCAGCCCTGCGCCCGCCCCTAGTCGGCCCCGCGCCCGTTCCTAGCCTGCCCCCACTCCAATTCCTAGCCGGCCCCCGCGCCCGTTTCTAGCCGGCCTCCGCGCCCGCCCCTAGTTGGCCCCACGCCCGTTCTGAGCTGGCCCCCGCGCCCTTTCCTAGTCGGCCTCGCGCCCGTCCCTAGCCGGCTCCGCGCCCGTTTCTAGTCGGCCCCGCTCTCGTCCCTAGCCGGCCCCGCGCTCGTCCCTCGTCGGCTCCGCGCCCGTTCCTCGTCAGCCGGCCCGCCGCTGGTCCCGCGCCTGTCCAGTAGCCGACCCGCGCCTGCTCCATCACCGGCCCCGCGCCCATTTCGTCACCGACCCGCCCCCGTCCCGTGGCCAGCCCGTTCTCCACAGCCCCGCACCGCACTGCACCACTCTGCACCGCACAGCACCGCACTGCACCGCTGCTGCATCGCTCCTGATGGCGGACTCCGTGCTCCGCTTCGATGCAGAGGGTCAGCCGCTCGAGTTCGACACGTGGCTGGTCGACCTCCGCCGTCCTCTCACTGGCCAGCGGCAGGACGGCCCCTCCCTGGCGGTTCACCTTGACAGTACGCTTCCCTGCCCTGACCCCCCTGCTGCTCTGCCCACTAACCCCTCGTCCGCTGACCGTGAGTCCGTTCCCGCTGCTGCCCTTGCCCACTTGGTCTGGTTGTCACGTGACGCTGTCGCGCAGCTTGCGATCAGTCATGCCCTCCCCATGTCTGAGCGCCCCCGCTTTAGGTCGGTCACGACTACACAGGAGTTCCTAGAAGCTGTTGTCAAGTGCTATTCCACCCCGCCCGCTGCCTCCGTAGGTCGCCTGATCCTGCCGATGCTCTTTCCTGACCTTGCGTCTTTCCCCACTGTCGCTGACATGGCCGCTCACCTGCGCACGATAGACGCGACCTGGCGCTCTGCCTGCACTGAGACCCAGCTTAGTGCCTTTCAGCCGCCCATCTACTCTACCCTC
Organism: Closterium sp. NIES-67; assembly: GCA_027943415.1. Lineage (NCBI taxonomy): Eukaryota > Viridiplantae > Streptophyta > Zygnematophyceae > Desmidiales > Closteriaceae > Closterium > Closterium sp. NIES-67. The sequence continues at coordinate 363,648 of BQMB01000723.1, read as the reverse complement.
TACCTGCTTGCCACCCGCCTCTCTGACCATATTGCCACTGCCCGCGACCACTTTCTTAGCATCCACCCCGGTGACCTCACCCTCACTAACTATGTCGACACCCTGTCTGCCATAGAGACCCGCCAGCGCTCTATCGCCCAGACTAGCGGTACTGTGCCGGTCCCTCTCTTTCAGGGTTTTGGCCCCGCTCAGTGCACCTTCTCGGGCGGTTCCGCTGCTGTGGCTGAGACCGCAGCTGCAGCGCAGATCCGTCCGGGGAAGGGTCGCCGCCCCAAGGCTGGGCGAGGCGGTGGGGGTGGCAGTGCAGGTGGAGGCGGTGGTGGAGTCGGGTCGCCAGGTGGTAGTGCTGACGAGGGGACCGTGACTGGTGCAGCCGAGCAGCCATCCCAGCAGCAGCAGGCGTCGCAGCCGGACCAACAGCCGCAGCAGCAGCCGTAGTAGCAGCGGCGGGCGAGTGGTCTCCCACCCGGGTGGCCAGGCGCTGGTGGTGGCAGTGGACGTGATGGTCGTGCGCGTGGTGTGCCTCCGTGTGGCAGTTCGGGTGAAGGGCGCTGTCAGTACCAGCTCCAAACCGGTCCTTGCCGCGGCTCCGTTTACTGTAAGATCGGTCACACCCCCGTCCGCTGTTTTCGTCGCCTAGACAACCTGTTTTGTCTTCGCTTCGGCCCACCGCCCGACCTCCCCAATTGGCACAGCTTGCTTCGCCGTAGTGTTCCAATTTTTTATATGGACATGGATGAGATTAGCTCTGCCCTGTATATTTTTGCTGTACGTTGATGACTCTAGTGTGACTGTTTCTTACTACCCCTTGTTGTCTAGTGTAGGTGTGTCTAGTCTTGCCTCCCCTGCTGCCTCAGGCGTAGGAACCCCTGCCTTGTTTAGCCTTGGTTCTTCCCTCACTGCTCCGACTCCGGCCGCCACTGCTGCGCTCTCCTTCACCCTGGACTCTGGCGCTTCCCGGTGTTTCTTCCGCGACTCCACTACGCTGACACCACTTGCTGCTCCTGCCGCAGTTTCCCTTGCCGACCCCTCCTCCGGTCCGGTAGTCGCCCGTAGTTCCACCACCCTTCCCTGTCCGGCAGCTCCTTTGGGCTCTCTTACAGGCCTGCACATCCCCTCGTTCACCAGGAACCTAGTTGGCTTCGGCTGCCTCCAGGACCTTGGCGTCACCACTACGTTCCCTGGTCACGAGCGGTACGCTGTCTGTACCGAGACCGCCACTGGTGCTCCCCTCACCACGTTCCCCCGGGACCCGGTGTCCGGCCTGTTCACACTGGACACCGTCCCCCCCCCCCCCTTGGGACGTCTCCTTAGGTGGCTGCGTCTACTCAGGTTGCTGCGGCCTGCTCGTGCCGGTCGCTTACTCACCCGACACTCCTGTGGCACCACCATCTACGTCACCCTGCACTCCCGCGTCTGCGTCACATGTCTCAGCACGGTCTTGTCCTAAGTCTCTCAGGGTTGTTCCCCGAGTTGCCCTCCTCCCCGGCGCCACCGTGCACGCCCTGCATCGAGGGCCGGCTCCGCCGTGCCCCTCACTCCTCCTCGTTCCCCCCCACCGCTGCACCGCTACAGACCCTGCACATGGACGTCTGGGGCCCCGCCCCTGTCCATGGGCCGCGTTGAGAGCGCTACTTCCTTGTGCTTGTCGACGACTACACGCGCTACACCACGGTGTTTCCCTTGGAGTGGAAGGCTGACGTGCATGACGTTCTTATCTTGTGGCTTGTCTCTGCGCGTGTCCACCGCGGTCTCCCTGTCTTGCGTCTCCACTCTGACCGTGGTGGCGAGTTTGCCTCCGGCGTCCTTGGTCGTTTCTGTCCTACGGAGGGCATCACCCAGACATTCACCTTGTTGGACTCCCCGTAGCAGAATGGGGTTGCTGAGCGCCGCATCGGTTTGGTCATGGAGGTAGCTCGTACCTCCATGATCCATGCCAGTGCACCCCATTTTCTGTGGCCGTTCTCTACGCCACTCACCAGCTTAACCTGTGGCCGCACCCCCAGCAGCCGCGGGTTTCGCCGACCCTTCTTTGGTCCGGGTCTCCTGGTGACGCGTCTGCACTCCACGTCTGGGGCTACCTTGCTCACGTTCGTGCCTCTGGCACGGACAAGCTCACTGCCCGCATCGTCCCCTGTGTCTTCCTTGGTTTCCCCCTTGACTCGTTTGACTGGCACTTCTACCACCTGCCGTCTCACCGTTTCTTTCACTCTCCTTCTACCACCGCTTCCCTCACCGTGGTCCCCCAGTTACCCCCCCCATGTTCCTGTTTCTCCCTTCCCCAGTTGCTCCTATCCCTCCCCCTCCCCCTCCCCATCCTGCCCTGTCTGGTGTGTCTCACGTCACCCCCCTCCCTTCGGTTGTCCCGGTCGAGGAGTCTGCTGACTCCGGTGGCCCTGCGGCGTAGTCCTTGCCGCCTGCCCCTCCCCCAGTGTCTCCTCCTCCGCCGCCTCCGCAGCCGCCGTCGCTGCCGCCGTCGCCGCCGCCGTCGCCGCCGCCGCAGCCGCCGCAGTCGTTGCCACAGCAGTTCGTTGACTCTGGGGGTGATGGCTTTGGTGTGGGTACTAGTCTCGGGGTTCCTGTCGTTGCTTGTCCCGGTGGGCCAGGGGGTGGTACCGGTGCTGGAGGGGTTTCGGGCTCTGGGGGTGTTCCTTCTGGGGGTGCTGGAGTGGAGTGTTCCGGAGGTAGTCGTGGAGCAGCTTGCGGTCCCGGTGTCGGTGTCGTGCCGCCGCAGCAGCGGTCACCGCCGGTGTCAGCCCTCGTCTGCTCGGGCTTCCGTCCCCTTACCCTGCGTCTGTGCCTCTCCTGCCGTCTCCCCCTCTTCGTGTCCACGACCCTGTATTCCCTCCCCTGGTCTCGACTCCAGCTCGTCTTCCCCCTCGCTCCCCTCTTGTGTCCCCTCCTCTGTCCCCTGACCCGACGCCTCCGTCTCACGCCTGGTCTCGCCGTCCCTCCCGTGCTCGCCTTATCTCCCCTCTCCCGCGCTCTCACCCTATGTTGCTTCGTTCCCACGCGTCTCGTCCTCCCCTCCTACCGTCGCCTCCTCCGTCCCCCCTTGTTGTTGCGCCTCCCCCTCTGTCTTACTACATTCGTGCCGCTCGTCCTCTTGTTCATCGGGTCCTTGCCTCTCTCGTTACCGACCCGTTTGTTCCGGTCTCGCGTCTTAAAGCTCTTGTCGCTGCGGTCGCTGACTTCGCCTCTACCCGCCGCCTTGAATACACCACTGCTCTGGTCTCTAACCCTGCCCGTCCTCCGTCCGTCGGGGTTGCTCTTGCCCTCGGCAGTGACGTTCTGGAGGACCATCAGTACGAGCTTGCTTTCCTGTCGGAGGCTGCTCCCCATCTCTGTTCCATGCTACTAGTCCCTGAGGGTGACCCAGACGCTTTCGACATCCCGACCCCTCGCACTTACGCTGAGGCAACCTCAGGATCTTGGGCCTCCCAGTGGATAGCTGCCATGGAGCAGGAGATGGCATCTTGGAGATCCACCGGCACCTACGTCGACGCAGTTCCCCCACCTGGGGTGAACGTAGTCGATGGCCGCTGGCTCTTCAAGGTGAAGCGCCCTCCTGGAGAGCCGCCTGTGTTCAAGGCATGCTACGTGGCTAGAAGCTTCAGTCAGCTTGAGGGCTGGACTACTTTCAGACCTTCGCCCCGACCCCGAAGATGACTACTCTTCGGGCGCTGCTACACGTAGCAGCACAGCGGGACTACGAGTTACACTCCCTCGACTTCTCGACAGCGTTTCTTCAGGGAAGCCTACACGAGCAGGTCTAGCTGCGCCGCCCTCAGGGCTTCACTGGTACCTTCCCTCTTGGGACCCAGTGGCTCCTGCGGTGCCCAGTCTACGGCTTGCGGCAGGCGCCCCGTAAGTGGCACGACACGCTGCGTGCTACCCTTGCATACCTGCAGTTCTTTCTGTCCTCTGCAGACCCCTCGCTCTTCGTTCGTGCTGGCCAGAACCCCGTTCTACATCCTCGTTTACGTAGACGATCTGGTCTTTGCCACTGCAGACACTGACACACTGGCCTTCGTGAAGACGGAGCTGCTGAAGAGACACACCTGCACTGACCTAGGAGAATTGCGCCACTACCTTGGCTTGCAGGTCTCCAGAGATAGAGCAGCGCACACCATCACCCTCACCCAGTCACACTTGGTGCGCCAGGTCCTTCAGAGGTTCGGTCTTTACTTCTCCTCCGCACAGCCCACACCTCTTCCAGTAGACCACAGGCTCTCTGCTCCAGTTCCTGAGGAGCCAGCAGAGCCTAGTGGTCCTTACGCAGAGCTGGTGGGTTGCCTCATGTACCTGATGACTTGCACTCGTCCAGATCTCGCATACCCTCTCAGCATCTAGGCTCGCTTTGTGGCCACAGGCAGACACCGACCTCAGCACTGGTCTGCCGCTAAGAGGGTTTTGCGTTATCTTGCAAGTGCATCAGGCATGGGGTTAGTGCTGGGAGGACGCAAGCCTGTGGTCCTTACCGGGCACACAGACGCTTGTTGGGCAGACGACGCAGAGACCCTCAGGTCCTCGCAGGGCTACTGCTTTAGCCTTGGTATGGGTGCTGTTTCGTAGAGAGCTACTCGCTCCTCGTCTGTCGCCCGGTCCAGCTGTGAGGCCGAGATCTACGCTGGTGCCATGGCGGCACAGGAGCTCCGCTAGCTGACCTTCTTGCTCACTGACTTAGGTGAGCGGCCTAGCTCTGCCCCGGTCCTGTACGCTGACAACAGGGCCATGATCCTCCTGTGTCAGGAGCCTCAAATTGATGGCAGAGTGAAGCTTATTCAGCTGTGGTACTTCCTCATGCGCGAGCTGCAGCAGCGTCGCCAGGCCCGCATAGTACACTTGGCCTCTGATGCCAACACAGTTGATATCTTTACAAAGGCACTTGCGCCTAAAGATCATCAGCGGCACTGTGTAGAGGTCGGTCTTGTTCCTGTAGCCTCTCATCTGCTAGGGCCTTGATTGTGTACAGACCTTTATATATCTATATTACCGAGACTGGCCTTGTGGCCTCTTCCCAGTGGCTGGACTAGTAGTGCCGCCCTGGTCTTGCTCTTGTTGTGTCTGTACTCCTTTGACTGGTCGTTAGCCCCTTGTCTCAGAGGCTGGTCTAGTAGTGCCGCCCTGAGCTGCTTGTTTTCATGTTATGCACTGCCCCTATATAGTCTAGGGGGTGTGTCAAACATATCTAAGTATGTTAGTATAGACAATATAGTTTTGTGCCTTAGAGGGTACAATACACTAGCCTATACGCCCCTGTACTCTCTCCTAATTCATTCTTCCATTATGATAAAAACCTCTCGCCCTCACTTGGCTACCTAGCGCCCGATCTCCTTTTAACAGAATTACTCTTGCGACATTTCCGTGTGTTTCGTAGAACCGCATGCCCATAGTTCATACGCAGTGCGTTTGAACAATTTGGGATGCGGATGTTAAGCTTGAAAACCATATTTAGCGCAAAACATGACAATTGTTTCCAGCACTGTACATAGCAAAGCCTACCTGAACCATCTATCAACAAAAATAATTATCTGGGCTAGCTAGTTTATATTTGTTATAGCCTTAGTTACGGTAGGTCAGTTCTTAAAGGGTACAGTCCTACCTTAGTAACCCTTGACATTTTCCCTTAGTCCACCATTCTCTCGACAATCTAACACCATCTCCATCTCAAACACCAGGACGCCGTGGCGGATCAGGACACACTACTGCGGCGGGGCCGCTAGAGGCCCAAAGTGGCAATGGAACAGATCGTCCAGGCAGCGGAAGCAGCGAGCGGCGGTATGCCCCGTGCACCCACTGACCGGTTTGAATCGGGTACACACAGTGCACGGGACCCCTAGGCCCCACGCCTCCCTGGTCCCCGCAGCAACCAGGCAAACCCCAGGGCATCGACTGCCCTAGGGCCCAACCACCAGAGCTCGCACCATGCCTAGAACTCCCAGGGCCCCACTGCGGCGGCGTTTGCTGCTGCGACTGCTGCTGCTGCGGCTGTTGCTGTTGCGGCTGCTACTACTGCGACTGTTGCTGCCGCTGAGGCTGCTGCTGTCGCTGAGGCTGCTGCGGCTGCTACTGCTCCCTCTCCACCTCCATACCCGCCCCCTCGTCAGCGCCCCGAGCCTCACCAGTGGCCCCACCGCCCACCGCTGCCGATAAACCCAGGACCACAAGGGCGCTGCGAGCGCCCGGCAGCGCGGCTGGATGCAGTGACCACCGCATCAATCTCAGCGATAGAGGCAGAGGGACCAGAGACTAAGACCTGGGACGGAGAGCAACCTTGAAAGATAGGGGACGCCACTGTGCCAGTGGACTCGGCGATGGTGCGGAGGCGGGTTACTATCTTTGTCAGGGAGGTGGAGAAGAGGTCGATGGTGAGGGCAGTAGGGTGTAGTGCAGGTAGGGCATCAGGTGCAGGGGCGAGGCGATCAGGGAGGCGGGTGGTGAGGAAGTAAAGGGTGGCGAAGGTGGGCGGGGGATGACGGACGAGCTGGGCTTCGATGCAGGCCGCACGGAAGCGGATCTCGAGGGAACGCAGGTGTGAGACGAGATCCGCGACCGTGGAGGAGGTCAAGTCGGGTAAAAGGAACGGGAGGAGGCGGCCGAAGGTGGCGGAGGACGTGGTCGAGTAGCAGACGCCATCTACACTAGTGGAATGCACATCAACAACACTACTTGCTTGTGTTTCCAAATGAATCTACACGACTACCCAACAAGGTGTCCACACCATCTGGCAATGTGTCTGCGCCACTTGCAATCTCTTGCGCACGCAGCACCACAGGGGGGTTGATGATGTCATCGCGGCTTTGAACGAGCTTGAGCTCAAGACGCATTGAGTTTGAGCTAAAACTGGTCTCGATTGGAGAAAGTGAGTAGTCGTCCAATGTACGTGCAAGAACAGCCTGTGGGAGGGGAGTGTGGGCGGAGTGGAATCATGAAGGTTGATGATGTCATCACGGCTTTGAACGAGGCTGCCCTCAAGGCCCTTTGATGTGGTACCGGATTCGAGTGGGGAGAGAGAGTCGTCATGAAGGGTGCGTGCGAGAACAGCCTGCGGGAGGGAAGCACGGGAGGGGAGGGAAGCACGGGAGGGGAGGGAAGCACGGGAGAGGAGGGAAGCACAGGAGAGGAGGGAAGCACGAGAGAGGAGGGAAGCACGGGAGGAGGGAAGCACGGGAGAGGAAGGAAGTATGAAAGGTGAGGAGAGTAGGGAAGCGAGTAGGGATAGGAAGTTTGGGACGGAAGCGAGTAGGGATAGGAAGTATGAGACAGAAGCGAGTAGGGATAGGAAGTATGAGACAGAAGCGAGTAGGGATAGGAAGTTTGGGACAGAAGCGAGTAGGGATAGGAAGTATGAGGCAGAAGCGAGTAGGGACAGGAAGTTTGGGACGGAAGCGAGTAGGGATAGGAAGTACGGGACGGAAGTGAGTAGGGATAGGAAGTATGAGACAGAAGCGAGTAGGGACAGGAAGTATAGGACGAAAGCGAGTAGTGATAAGAAGTATGAGATAGAAGCAATTAGGGACAGGAAGTATGGGACGGAAGCGAGTAGGGATAGGAAGTATGGGACGGAAGCGAGTAGGGACAGGAAGTATAGGACGGAAGCGAGTAGGGACAGGAAGTATAGGACGGAAGCGAGTAGGGACAGGAAGTATAGGACGGAAGCGAGTAGGGATAGGAAGTACGAAAGGTGAGGAGAGACAAGCCTGAGAGCAAGGCGCTTGGCACCAGTCCCTTCCAGTCTCTTGGCGGATGCAAGAACAGCCTTCGTGAACAAAGGTAGGGGAAGAAATTGTTAGAAACTGAGAGCTTGATCGATTCAATGAGCAAGAGCATACATCCTTAAGTACCGAGCATCGGAGAGGATGGGCAGGGATAAGGGAGAATCGGAGGGAATCCCAAGGGAATCCTCCCAAATCGTGGCGATTTGAGATGGATTGGGTTGGGATAGGTTGGGGATGAAAACATAGCTCCACCCAACCTAACAAATATGCGTATTCCTAAAACCAACAAATTGCCAACACACAAAGTTGTGCCAACCGAATTGCATCCTATCTGTAACAGAAATGTTGTGGAGGCACAGGTATGAACTATGGGATTCCAAAAAGGAAGCAAGCATGTGTAGTTTGAGTTGACACAGCATGCATCCAGTTGCAGCAAGAGTAGCTTTCTGAGAAATTTTAAAAAGAACATCCAGACATGTCTCAAGAAGCCAATTTCACAGGACAGAAGCAGACACTCACCTGTAGGGATGCGATTGCCAGCTCTGCTGCTCGGGCCAAATCACGAGGAAACTTCTGGTGAGAGGGAGAGACGTTGAGGAGAGGAGGGTTGAGAGAGAGGAGGCGATTTCTGAGGCGCCTGAAAATTTGGCTCTGCTGCTTGGGCCAAATCATGGGGGAACTTCTAGCGAGAGAAGAGAGACATTGACAGGAGGGGGTTGAGAGAGAGGAGGCGCGTGAGATGGGTACAATGCGAGGGCCAAGTGTAGAAAAGTAGACTCAATGTGCATAGCTGTAAGACGCACAAGTTGAAGATGGTAAAGATAGGTTCCAAGGGGAGCCCTAGAAAGTGTAAGACAAAAAAGTGAATAAAGCTGACAAAGACATTGGGCTAAGTAGGCCTAAATGGTGAAGAAGAGAGAGATGGAGACGCACTGGGCGACTTGGGCTGGTCCAGGTGAGGAGAATGGCACCTAAGAGACTTGGGGTGCCCAAATGGGTGCTCAAGTCGCCCACAGTCAAGGTGGGGACGTGAGGAACCCTCAAAGTGGGTCTGGAAGCGCCCCCACTAGTGGAACCGCGATTCCACAAATTGGATTCGTGGTTCCACAAGCTGGAGCCGCGTTTTCATGGTTGGGAAACGTGGGTCCAGGTTGGAGCCGCGTCCCAAATGTTGGGATGCGTGGTGAGGTACCCCACTTCGGATTTTGGGGTTGCCTAGCCCTTGATAAAATCACTTGGGGGCACCCTATTCCTAATATAACCCAAACCCTAATGTCTACACCTAATATAATATAAAACATTACACATAACAGAGAAATGTACTAAGTTAAATACATCCCAGATAAAGGCCCAAAGAGATACTCAACAACACCCCCCCTTAGGGTGACACCAAGGGAGAGTCTGGGGAAGAAGAGGCAGGGCACAGGCCAATGCAAGACCGGAGACGCTGAAAAGTGTCACGGGAAAGAGGCTTGGTACCGAGATCAGCAAGGTTGTCATGAGTAGGGAAATAGTGCAGTGAGATGTGGCCCTTGACAACATGATCACGGAGGAAATGATGACGGATATCAATGTGCTTGGCACGGACATGGAAGACACCAGCGTCATCGGCCAAGACAATGGCGCTCGTGTTGTCACAGATCAAAGGGGTGGGACCAGTGGAGGGAAGTCCAAGTGAGGTGAGGAGAGTGCGAAGCCAAAGAGCTTCATGGGTTGCCGCACCAAGCGCATAGTATTCAGCCTCACAGGAGGACCTGGCCACCACACATTGCCGCTTGAATTGCCAGGAAATGAGGGATGGACCAAAGAAAAAAAGATATGCAGTGAGGGAACAACGATCCTCACTTTCGGGGGCCCATGAGGCATCACAGTAGCCATTGAGGTGGAGGGAGGAAGGATAGCCGCCGAGCAGTAAGCCATGGGAAGATGTTCCCTTGAGGTAGCGTAGAACACGTTTGGCAGCCAGCCAATGAGGGTCGGACCATGAGTGGAGGTGACGGGAGAGAAGGCCAGTGGAGTGGGCTATGTCAGGACGAGTAGCGACCATGGCGTACATGAGAGAGCCAACCAAGGAGGGATATGGGAAGGTTTGAGATGGCGGTGAAGAGGGGTGGGAAGGGAGGAGGAGCTTAGAGTCCATGGGGGTATGGCTGGGGTTGGAATGGGAGAGCGAAGAGCGCAGCAATAAATTTGGACTGGTGGGCGTGGAGAGTGCGGGAAGAGCGGTCGCGGTCTAGGTGGAGGCCGAGGTAATAGGTGAGCGGGCCGAGGTCACGGAGTTTAAAGCGACTGGCCAGAGACGGATGAGGGAGGAGAGGTGAAGAGGAGGCGGCGATGAAGAGGCCGAGGTCAGCATCGGAGGTGTGAAGGCCAAAGGAGAGAAGCTCCTCTTTCGGCCTTTTGTTCCAGAAGCGGGGCGCTTGTTTGAGGCCGTACAGGGGCTTGTGCAGCAAACAAACTTGAGGAGAGCCATCAGGAGCAGTAAGCTCGAAGCCGGGTGGTTGAGTCATGTAGATGAGCTCGTCAAGATCGCCGCTGAGAAACGCATTGGAGATGTCGAGCTGATGCATCTCAAGACCAAGAGCAGTAGCAAGGGTGAGGAGCAAGCAGAGCGTGGCAAAGCGAATGGTAGGTGCAAAAGTCTCTGTGTAGTCGATGCCTTCACATTGCTTGAAGCCTTTGACCACCAAGCGAGCCTTATAACGCTCAATGGACCCATCTAGGTTTTCTTTGACCTTGAACACCCACTTGCAAGGTATGGGGATGCAACCGGGTGGCTTGGGCACAATGCTGTAAGTGTTGTTGGCGAGAAGAGCAGCGATTTCGGCATCAGCAGCGGCTAGCCAGTGGGGAGCAGCAGGGCAATAACAGGCGGCTATGATGGTCGCGGGCTCGTAGTGGGAATGAAGGGCTATGTGTGCAAAATCATGAAGGAAATGGGTGGACTCGCGATCTTCAGCAAGGATGGTTCGAGAGGAAGGGTCGGGAAAGGTGAGGTGAAAGACTTGGGCGGCTGGGGATGGAAGATATGGAAAGGGAAGGGGTGAGGAAGAAGGTAGAGAGGCGGGCTGGAGGAAGGATGGAAGCGTGTAAGTTTGAAGGGGTGGGGTGGGGAGGGTGGGGAAAGGAGTTGCAGCGGGAGTGGAAGAGGGAGAGATAGCTACGGGAAGTGGAGGAGGTGGGTGCAAGGTGGCAGGGTTGATGGAAGTGGTAGGCTGGGAAGACGGGTGAAGGGGAAAAGATATGGTGGTGGGAGTGGGGGCGGAGGGTGGGGGTGGTGACGGTTGCGGAGAAGGAGGTGGTGAAGGCGATTCAAGGAAAGTGACATCGCCGGAGTAGACCATGCGGCGGAGGCAAGGGATGTAAATGCGATAGGCTTTGTAACCGTCAAGGACTCAATAGCCAAGGAAGACGCCCGCGGCGCTACGGTCATGTAACTTAGAAGGCAGCTGAAGAGAAGACAGAAGCACAGAAACGGGGCAGCCAAACACGCGAAAGTGCGTGACATCTGGCCGCTGACCGGTCCACAGCTCCATAGGGGTGACTGTAAGAGGGAGCGAACGGGAGGGAGAGTGATTCCGAATGTAGGCAGCGGTGAGGGTGGCTTCTCCCCACCAACCACGAGGAAGGCCGCTATCATGTAGCATGCACCGCACCATGTCAAGGATGGTGCGGTTCATCCGCTCCACGACGCCATTCTGCTGCGGAGTGCACGGGGCTGAAACCTGCTGGGTGATGCCATGCGAATCGAGGAAAGCCTGAAAAGCTTCGGAAAGATACTCCCAGGCACCATCTGATTGCAACACCTTGAGGCGCGTGTTACGTTGGCGTTCAACAGTAGCGAGATAGCGCTGAAAGGTGGAGAGGAATGCAGAGCGCGATTTGAGGAGGTAGATGGTGGTAAAGCGGCTGAAGTCATCAATGAAGGTAAGGATATAGGTGGCGCCGCCAAAGGTGGTGCCAATGGGAAAGGGTCCAGCGACATCAGTGTGAACGAGGTCAAGCGGGGCAGAGGAGGAGGAGATGGAGGGTGGGAACGGCTGGCGAGTCTGTTTCCCACGAAGGCACGAAGTGCAATTGGAAGGGAGGGAACCCTCGAGTTGGAGACCGCTGAACATCCGTTCAGAAAGAAGTTGCTGCAAGCTGGGGCCATTGAGATGCCCAAAGCGTCGAAGCCAAGGAGAGTAGAGGCAGCAGAACACGATGCTGGAACAAGTGAAAATAGGGTCGACACAGCAGAAGCCGTAGCTTGCGGTTTTAAGGCAGCAGTGCTGAGAGAAATGAAAAACTGCTTCATGTCCTCGTAGGCAACAGCAAGAAGAGTGGACCCCTTGAACAGTTGGGCTGGAGCATGAGGGGGAAAGTGGGTGGTGAGACCCTCTTTCTTAAGCTTGCGCACTGAGATGATGTTGTGAATGGTTTAGGGAATATAGAGGATATCCTTTAGGGTAACAGCATGCGTATGGTTCTCGTGACGAGCATAGAGGATGATATCACCAATGCCTTGGGCAAGATACTGTTCACCGCCGCCAAATCGAACGCCACTACCAGAGGACGGCCGGCGGAGGGAAGAGAATAGATGAGGATTATTGCAAAGATGAGATGAAGCGCCGGAGTCAAGGAGCCAGGAGGAGGGGGAGGAGGAATGGGAGCTGGTGAAGGCGGAGGCTAGAGGGCGCCGAAACATAATGGAGAAAAGGAAGAGGAGGAGGGAGAGGAGCACAAAGAGCGAGGGCAGAGGTGTTGAAATTCTGTTTGGATGTTCTATATTGCGCGACAAAAGCACCATCAGCCGGGATTGAAGATTGCTTGGCAGCACGGTCTTACTCAGCATCCACAAGGCGTTCCTCAAGCCACTCAAGTGTCATGTCTTTGATTTCTCGGGCAGAGCAAAGAGTCTCGGTAAGGGTGTCGTAGGACTGGGAAAGGCCGAGAAGGATAGAGGTGATAGTAACCGAAGAGGGAAGACTATAGCCGCTGGTTTGCAGTTGCAGATCAAGGCCACGAACATGGTCAAAGTAGGCACGGACGGACTGGCCGAGATCCATGCGGACAGCGAAGAGTTGACGCAGCATACCAAATTGAGGTTGATTGCCAGTTTTGGCAAACTTCGTGTTAAGAAGAGCCCACAACCCGGCAGCAGCCTCGGTTGGAGAAACAGGCATGGAGAGGCCAATGAGCCTCGTTGGATGGAGTGGCCGGCGCGTCATCCGTTGAAGAAGCACTAGGACCGGTGGACGAAGAGGTGATTGTGGAGTCACCGAGGGCGCCAACTATGCCAACGAGTTGAAAAGTCAGAACCACCATCTGGAAGAATTCAAGAAGTTATTTCAGTTATAGAAAGAGGAGCATACATAGGAAAGTTGGGAAGGAAGGGAAGCTAGCAAGAGAAGGATGAACAGTGCCACATGCAGTTGGGTAGGAACAGTGCCCAACCACCATGGGAGCCACTTGCGTGGTCCCGATATTGTGGTCTTGGTGCTCGGGGGCTCCAACCACTCCAGGGTTGGATTAACACCCCTTGCACTTTGATGTGTACACTGAAGGAACTAGCTTGGTGCTGTCCGGAGGCAGACAAGATTAACACCCCTTGCACTTTGGTGATGCGCTTGTCGATCAGCTGCATGTAGGCGATCTTATGGGTGTCGAAGGCAGGAGTCAAGCCTTCAAGGAGGTGGCAGCAGAGCACTGGGTCCGGGTACGGCACGCCAAGAGCCGCCAGGCGCCGAGCGAGGTCGAGGACGCGACGCGTGAAGGCAGCTGCGCCGATGGTAGAGTCCATGGTGAGGCTCTGGAACTCCTTGATGAGGGAGTAGAGGGTGGCAACGTCCTGCCGATCATAGAGATCGGTGAGGAGGCGCTAGAGGTGGGAGGAGGAGGTGGGAGCAAGCTCGCGCTTGAGGGTGGGAGGAATGGTGGCGAGGAGGATGGTGAGTAGTGGACCAAGGACCATCCTCCTCCCACCCCTAGGACCAAGGACCATTTGGTTGGAATAGTGCCAACCAAATGTCTAGGACCAAATCCAATCTTGACCAACCCAAATGTGGGGTTGGTCAACCCAACCAACAACCCCCCAATAATTATAATGACTACACCTCATAATCTAGGCATGCATGTTGTATAGATATATATTTTACAACATACACCACAGGTTGGTGTACACCTAGCTAATATACCAGTATAGCATGTTACAACAGATATATATAACCTAACACCATCCGCTTCCGGTGGTTGAAGTTGGAGCCATCGGGGAGGAGGGAGGGTAAAGTGAGCTGTCCCAAATGGCTGTCCACAGTGGCCATAGCCCCAAAACAGGAGGTCCACAAAAAATTACGCGATGGCCTTAGCTGACAGTTGAAGAAAATGTTGCCAAGGGTGGGAGTAGACTTGAGCATTTTACTCAGTCGGGTCGCGGGTACCCGACCCGACCCGACATTTTGGCCAAGTCGGGTAATAGGATTTTTACGAATTACCCGGCCAAGTCGGGTCGGGTACTCGGGCCGGGTAATGCATACCCGTTACCCGAGAAATACCCGAAATGTCGTGTAATTTATTACCCGTCGGGTCGCGGGTACCCGACCCGACTTTGGGTTTGTTACTCCGGATTTGCTGAATTTTACTGCCACCTAGGTAGGCTTGAGCATACTACCCGCCCGGGTCGAGTACCCGTTACCCGGATCCGCTTTTAGGGCGGGTCGGGTATCGGGAATCCTGAAAATTACCCGGCGGGTCGGGTCGGGGTTACCCGGGCGGGTATTCGATACCCGCTACCCGAAACGTTACCCGACAAGTCGGGTAACGGGTACCCGACCCGAAATCGGGTAGCGTGTCTACCCGACGGAACCAGCGCGACATTGGACGCGCTGGTAGGGAAATTTCATAGGTTACGTGAGCTGCTAGGTCACGTAGAGCATTGTAGAGTGGCAGGGGTTGGATTTCGTAGATCCAGATGCATTCAGAGCGGTTGAATTGGGGGAAATTGGTTGGAATTCAAACCAATCGAATTTCCCCCATCGATTTTGCAACCCAACCTGAATCCAACCAACCGCACAGCACCATATTGGTTGGAGTTCCAACCAATTGACTCTGGGGGTCAAAATATCAAACCCCCAAGAACCGCACACAACTTCATCCCAACTCGAAAACCCAACCACCTCACCACTCACGCCCTACTCACCAGAACTGATAAAGATCTGGTGCACCTCTTACTGCCTCTCGCGACTCACGTTTTTAGGTCGTAGGTCTAGCCCGCCCAGCAGGGTAGGAAAACGCGGGTAATACTACCCGCTTATCAAGGAAAACGGGTCGGGTATACCCGGACCCGCCAGGCGGGTATAGAATTACCCGCCCCCAAATCACGGGTCCGGGTATTGGTCCTGGGCATGTTACCCGACCCATACCCGACCCGAAAATACCCGACCTGAAGTCGGGTATAGCAAAACCGGGTCGGGTCGGGTAAATACCCGGTTTCGCTCATGCCTGCACCTAGGGGTACCCGGGTAATATTACCCGACTTCAATTACCCGACCCGCCAGACGGGTACCCAATTACCCGGTATTAAAATGTCGGGTCGGGTAACAGACCTCCAAACATTACCCGGAAATTACCCGACCCGGCCCGACTCGGACCCGATCGCGGGTAGGGCAAAACCGGGTCGGGTCGGGTAATTACCCGGTTTTGCTCATGTCTAGGTGGGAGGAACTTTATAGGAACTTTATGGTTGGAAAATCTACTCAGATGCGGATGGGCTGACCAATGGAGGCTCGTCTATAGCTCTGATTATCATGTAAAAAAGTAGACTCAATGTGCATAGCTGTAAGATGCACAAGTTGGAGATGGTAAAGATCGGTTCCAAGGGGAGCCCTAGAAAATGTAAGACAAAAAAGTGAATAGAGCTGTGTAGGCCTAGATTGTGAAGAAGAGAGAGATGGAGACGCACTGGGCGACTTGGGCTGGTCCAGGTGAGGAGAATGGCACCTAAGAGACTTGGGGTGCCCAAATGGATGCTCAAGTCGCCCACAGTCAAGGTGGGGACGTGAGGAACCCTCAAAGTGGGTCTGGAAGCGCCCCCACTAGTGGAACCGCGATTCCACAAATTGGATTCGTGGTTCCACAAGCTGGAGCCGCGTTTTCATGGTTGGGAAACGTGGGTCCAGGTTGGAGCCGCGTCTCAAATGTTGGGATGCGTGGTGAGGTACCCCACTTCGGATTTTGGGGGTGCCTAGGCCTTGATAAATCACTGGGGGGACCCTATTCCTAATATAAACCAACTCCTTATGTCTACACCTAATATAATATAAAACATTACACGTAACAGAGAAATGTACGAAACCAAAGAGATACTCAACAACACTAAGATGGGCTGCAGGGGTGACAGGACAAGGAGGTGTAACCAGAACGTTGAGACAAACCAGCAAACTGAGATGTAACCAGCAGACAGACGTACTGTAATCAAGAGACTGACATGTAACCAGCACAGTGACACGTAACCGACAGACTTACATGTGACCATCCGAGAAGCAACGCAGTCATCAGATCTCCCGTTCCCTGCATGCACCCAGTTGCATGCGGATGTGGGATAAGCCATGTGGCAAACGCGAAAAACATGGACATGGGCATGCTTATGGCACATTGTATTCACGACAGCTTGAAGCTATGTCACAGTTAATGCATGACGCATTGAGAAAAAAACACACACAGAAAAAGCAGTTTCCATTGCAATAAGAACTGGGCAACAAATACAATTACTACTTGATGTAAAAATGTTGACTTACAGTGAAGTATTTCGGAATCTTGGGTACAGCTATGCAGAACCGCTTCAAGGCGGGTGACTTGGAGCCACTCTGAAGTACAATCGGGGAAAAAACAACAAAATGATTACATCTGGTGGGAACAACTGGGGCGCACTGCGGGCAAGTGTTCAAATGACAACATGGGATGGAGAGGGAGAGGGGGCCAAGTGTTGCTGAACACATCAAGGAGAGCGAGGGTGGGGGGGAGGGGGGGAACATGCAGCGACGGAGGAAGAAGGGAGAAAAGGTGCAAGGCAAAATGTGTGATAAACGAAGTGGCGTGAGAGGAGACCGGAAGAGTGGCTAAGGTGGTGGTGAGGTGAGGGGAGAGAGGGGGGATGGGGAGGTGGAGGTGGGGCTTTGAAGAGGATACACGACACACCAGCCGACACATGACACATCACTGCTCTCTGCCGCCACACCTCATCTAGATCATTGCAGGAAGCATCACTCCCCACCACCACCAGCCGACCATCCACCTCCATGCTCGTTATCACCACCTTTTGGGAGGTGGAGGTTGGACATGAGAGAGGTTGAAAGGGGTTGAGAAGGGTTGAGAGAGGGGTTGAAAGGGGGGTCGCTCACGAGGCACTCCTCATATCGTTGCCAATCTTTTGGTGTGGGTGGAAATGTTGATAGCGCAGCAGTTCACCATATCGGCAGCAGCTGCTGCTGCTGTCTGCGTGTTGTCACGATCGCGTGGTGGAACATCTGATGAGGAGAGGGTGCTGCAGATGCTGATTACCCCGTGCAATGACTTTTGAGTCGACTCAAAAGGCTATCTTATGGTGGGAGAGGAGGATGCTGATGTCGAATACGCCAGCCAAGGCAAAACGTCGGACCCCTCAAAGCCATGTTACCAACCAAGCCCTTATGATGCCAGCCAACCTATAATGGCGTCAGCCAGTATTCAATGACGTCGGCACGAATACGATGGACATAACTTGACGTCAGCCAGCATACCATCACGTCAGCAAGCACTCCATAACAGGAAAAAGCATAGCATGACGTCAGCCAGCATACCTTAGTGGGCCCTGCAGCATGCAGCATGTCGCATGCTGTGATGGCATCAGCTTGAGTGCGGATGCTGAGAAGGGGAGAGGAAAACGACACACACGAGAGATGTACACATGCACATGCACAAATGCATAGACACCAGCCAATATTGCAAGATGTGGCACAGCATCTCGTTTGATGCCCATGTCATAATCACACGCCCGAGTGGCGCCACTTTGAGTCCGGCCCGGAGCAAGGAAGGGGGAACGAACGAGGCATAAGATGATGTATCTGTCGTGTCGTGATGAAGGGTTACATTGTTACTTTGTTACATTGTTACACTTCTGTCTTTCTTCACCGCCGTGGTGCCGCCCCCTCTCACCATTGACCCGCTTCTCACATCAAATTTAGGTTGTATAACTTCTAACCTAAGAGCATAACCAGAAAATACATTGACTAACAAGCACAACCACGTGTGACCGACTGACCTGAGACCAGTGAGCTGCTCCGCCTCAAACTGGTTAGGGGTGATCAGTGTTGCCACTGGCACCACCTGGCGGGGGTGCATGTGGTAGGAGTGGAAACGGTGTGTGTGCATGTCATGCCATGCCATGCCATGCCATGCCATGTGACCTTGTGGCGGTAGATGGATGGGGAGGAGGAGGAGCTCAGGGGCGGATGGGGACGGAGGTTGAGGGAATCAAATGGTCAAGGAGCACGTAGCGACGGGTAGGATTCAGGAATATTCTCAGTTTGTGAGTCTACTTTTTAGGCGCCTCAAAAATGGACGGAGGTTGAGGTAATGTGATGATGATGGATGAGGAGCACAGCGACGGGGTAGGAACCTTCTCAGGTTGCGAGCTTTTGAGACAACTCAAAAAGAGCACATAGCGACAGCCTATCACCGACAGGGTAGGAGCGAAAACGCTGTGTGTGCATGTCATGTCACCTTGTGGCGGTAGATGAGGACGAGCTCAGGGCGAATGTAGCGGGACAATCAAATGAATACAAATGATTTGCAAACATATATGTATGCATACAACACACTGCGTGCACCTTGTGGCGGTAGATGGGGACGAGCTCAGGGCGAATGTAGAGGCGGCCATCGTCCCCCATGACTGGATCGCACACTGAGGAGCGCAGGCAGGGGGGAGGAGTGCGACGGGGGAATGCAGGGGGGAGGAGTGCGACGGGGGAATGCAGGGGGGAGGAGTGCGACGGGGGAATGCAGGGGGGAGGAGTGCGACGGGGGAATGCAGGGGGGAGGAGTGCGACGGGGGAATGCAGGGGGGAGGAGTGCGACGGGGGAATGCAGGGGGGAGGAGTGCGACGGGGGAATGCAGGGGGGAGGAGTGCGACGGGGGAATGCAGGGGGGAGGAGTGCGACGGGGGAAGGCAGGGGGGAGGAGTGCGACGGGGGAATGCAGGGGGGAGGAGTGCGACGGGGGAATGCAGGGGGGAGGAGTGCGACGGGGGAATGCAGGGGGGAGGAGTGCGACGGGGGAATGCAGGGGGGAGGAGTGCGACGGGGGAATGCAGGGGGGAGGAGTGCGACGGGGGAATGCAGGGGGGAGGAGTGCGACGGGGGAATGCAGGGGGGAGGAGTGCGACGGGGGAATGCAGGGGGGAGGAGTGCGACGGGGGAATGCAGGGGGGAGGAGTGCGACGGGGGAAGGCAGGGGGGAGGAGTGCGACGGGGGAATGCAGGGGGGAGGAGTGCGACGGGGGAATGCAGGGGGGAGGAGTGCGACGGGGGAATGCAGGGGGGAGGAGTGCGACGGGGGAATGCAGGGGGGAGGAGTGCGACGGGGGAATGCAGGGGGGAGGAGTGCGACGGGGGAATGCAGGGGGGAGGAGTGCGACGGGGGAATGCAGGGGGGAGGAGTGCAGAGAGAGAGAGGGAAGGGGGGGATGAGAAGGGGACGGATGGAGGAAACAGAAATGTAGCAGCGGCCATTGTCGCCCATCACTGGATCAAACAGTGGGGGGAGAGGGGCTGGGAGGAGATGAGTGGGGAGAGAGGGGGCGAGGGCAGGTGGGGAAGTGATGGGCAAGGAGGTACCGGACTGCTAGAGGCGCCCACTAGCCATTGACTGTTAGAGATAGGCTGCAATTCGGTTGGCACAATTTTGTGTGTTGACACTTTCTTGGTTTTAGGGATACTCATATTTGTTAGGTTGGGTGTAGCTATGTTTTCATCCCCAACCTATCCCAACCCAATCCATCCCAAATCCCCACGATTTGGGAGGATTCCCTTGGGATTCCCTCCGATTCTCCCTTATCCCTTCCCATCCTCTCCGATGCTCGGTACTTAAGGATGTATGCTCTTGCTCATTTCAATCAATCAAGTTCTCAGTTTCTGATATTGACCTCCACGACTGGGCCGCACACTGAGAGGGAGTGGATGGGGGGAAGGGATGGGAGAGGTGGCGGATATGGGATGAGGGGGGGTGATGAAGGGGGTGGGGAGGGGGAGACATGAGGCGGGGGAAGAGGGGAGGGAAGAGATGGGCAAGGAGGAGAAACAGGAATGTAGAGGCAACCATCAACCCACCCCCAAGACTGGGATGACTTTTGAGTCGACTCCAAGTGACTTCTGAGATGGGGAAGGGGCAGGTGGGGAAGGGGCAGGTGGGGAAGGGGCAGGTGGGGAAGGAGCACGTGGGGAAGGGGCACGTGGGGAAGGGGCACGTGGGGAAGGGGCACGTGGGGAAGGGGCAGATGGGGAAGGGGCAGATGGGGAAGGGGCACGTGGGGAAGGGGCAGGAGGGGAAGGGGCAGGTGGGGAAGGGGCAGGAGGGGAAGGGGCAGATGGGGAAGGGGCAGGTGGGGAAGGGGCAGGAGGGGAAGGGGCAGGAGGGGAAGGGGCAGGAGGGGAAGAGATGGGCAAGGAGGGAGGAACATGAATGTAGAAGCGCCCTTCAAGCCCCCCAAGACGGGGTCGCACACTGAGAGGGGGAGCGGTTGGGGCGAGACGAGTGGGGAGGGAGGGGGCAAGGGGTAGGTGGGGAAGAGATGGGCAAGGAGGGAGGAGGGACAAGACTGTGGGGGGGTAGAGAAGGGGAAGGGAAGGGGGAAGAGCTATGTCAAGGCCGCCATTGTCCCCTCTGAGGATAGGAGGGGAAGGGCGGGGGGTGGGGGGGGGAGTGCATAAAACGAAGGGGCATGGAGGGCGGGACAATTTCATCACCCCCCATCAACATCATAACTAAAGCATTATCCCTGACGACAACAAGTGAGCGACTAGAGCACGAATGAGTGAATCAGAACAGTGAGACATCAAATGAAACGGGGCGGAAGAGAAATAGACGGCAATGAATGTTACAATAATACACTCCCGGAACCCACAGCACAGTGCACAAGTCAAGGTAATCTGAGTGATAAGCAGATTTCTAGATTTACTATCATGCACATCCCGTCCTGGCGATGTATATTGTTGTACCAACCAACCATCAGAAATGAGAGTTACACTGCGTGCCCTTCTTACGAGCCAGCTTATAGAGTGTTGTGGCATACAGTGATGTTACGTCATCAGCCAATCTCATGTGATATAACGCTGTTGGATAGATATGCTTACGTCATCAGCCAATACTGTACCGTATATGAGGTCTGGATTGACTGAACGAAGCTTCTCAACCACTCTCAAGACAGTTTCCAGGAAAGAGAGCGATCCGATGTAACCTGATCCGAAGGCGAGGAAGCAAGAGAAGAGAGAGGGAGAGAGAGAGGGACGGGATGAGAGAAAAGACAAGGACCAGTTGTAGCTTGAGCCATCAGACTAGGCGAGGTGCAGCTAGGAAGATGCCAGATTAGCTCCTAGAAGGGACTTTTGCAAAAGTACCCCGCTAAAAACAAAACTGAGAATTTCAACCCCGGAATCAAATGGGAGGACAGGTGTTAGTAGGGCGGCGGGGGGTGAACAACACATGGCGGTGAGGTGAGGAGATGAGATGAAAGTAGGGCGGGGAGTATCCTCCCACCCACAAACCTGTGACTCAGCAGAGCCCCTTCAAGTCTACCAGTGAGCAGGTGCATGCAGAATAGCAGTCCATTGGCCTCTATCCCCTCAAGCAGTGCGTACTTGTGAATTCAATCAAAGGTCACTTGTGAGTCAAGGCACTTCGATGCATTGAGGAGGTGAGTGAGTGTGCAAGCTTCTATTCAATCCACCCCACCACCCCCACCAGAGAGCAGGTGAGTGCAGAAGAGCAGTCCATTCGCGTCTAGCCCCTCTATCGGTGTGCACTTGACGATTGTGAGTCGAGCCACGTCAATGCATACCAGTGAGCTGGTGAGTGCGTGCAAGCTTAAGTCTACACACACCCCACAATACCAGCCATACCAGTGAGCAGGTGCGTGCATGCAAGCTTAAGTCCACACACACCCCACAATACCAGCCATACCAGTGAGCAGGTGCGTGTATGCAAGCTTTAGTCCACACACACCCCACAATACCAGCCACACCAGTGAGCAGGTGCGTGTAGAAGAGCAGCCCATTGGCCTCGAGCCCCTCTATCAGCGCCCATAGCTGCTCGCCGTCCAAGATTTGTCCTTTCCACGTGGGGTAGCCTGCATTGGTAAAGCAGTATGGTATGGCAAGGCAGGAACGCATGGCATGCAAGGCACGGATGGCATGCAAGGCACGGATGGCATGCAAGGCACTGGGAGCATGGATGGTGGGCCCATAGCTGGAAGCATTCAAGGCCCATAGCTGGAAACATTCAAGGCCCATAGCTGGAAGCATGCAAAGGCCATAGCTGGAAGCATTCAAGGCCCATAGCTGGAAGCATTCAAGGCCCATAGCTGGAAGCATTCAAGGCCCATAGCTGATGACCCTGTCTACCAGCGCCCACAGCTGCTCCCCATCCAATCCAAGGTTTGACCTTTCCATGTGGGATACTCTGCAATCATGAGGGGGTGTGGGATGTATGGCTCTCACCATTGACGCACCCAAGGGACATGGAAATGGCATGACATTATGCATTGGTTTCGTGTTGCAAGATACCGTACCAATGCATTCTGCGCAGGTTATCTTGCAGAGCTGCATGGAGTTGATGATGGGGTCCTCCACATTGGTGGAATCATGTGGCAACGCATCTTGTGAGAGTCTGGTTACACATCTCACACGTCTGGTTACCGCCCTACCTGTATGGCTGGAGAGCCGCACCATTCAACGTGTATCTCACTTTGAATGGCGCCGTAACACGTACGTAGTGTCAACATGGTTACGCAGCTTTAACTCCTGGTTACCACATCTCACCTGTATGGTTGGAAAACTTCACCGCGTTGATGGGATGGGATGGTATCCACATCAAAACATGCGAATGATATGAGTCAAGTAACGCGTGTGGTTACCACCCTACCTGTGTGGTTAGAGAACGGCACTGAGTTGATTGGATCCATGTCAAATCATGTGGTAACGAACAACATAATTCAACTTCAAGTAACACGTGTGGTTACCACCCTACCTGTGTGGTTGGAGAACTGCACGGAGTTGATGGGGTCCACATCAAACCCCAGCAGCTGCAGGGGAAACACTGCCGCCTTGTTGCCCACATAGCCCTGTTGGGCATGAGGACAAGGAACATGGGTTCGTGAATGCAGTTTATCATAATCATTCCGTATGCCATATGCACGTGCATTCAACTTCACATTCACATGCACGTGCATTCAACTTCACATTCACATGCACGTGCACATGCCGCACGTGCAGTCACAGTAACCTTCACTGGGATCGAGGGTTTAAGGTTCAACGTGCAAGGATAACGCAGGCCATCCTCACACGTCATACTCGCAAGTCATCCTCGCACCTCAAAAAGAGCTCCAGCTACCAGAAGCTGTGCGCGTGCCCTAGCGTTAGCTAAAGCCGCAATCTGGTCCCTCCCTGGTTACGCCGGGGTAATGTCGCCTTTGTATCGTCACCTGGACGCTGTGCGACTGAACGCGTGCGACTGAATGCGACGCTTACCTGGACGGTGTGCGACTGAATGCTGAGCACGCGACCGCCTCCCTGCATGGCGACAGAGAGAGGCGACATCATCGCATGGCCTACCGCCGCCCGGCGACTCCGCTTGCGAAACTCTCTGTCAGTCGAGTGCTGCGGTGCCACCAATGCTGCTCCCTGTGTGGGACTACTGCAAGTATTATCTGTCCATCAGCTTGCAAGGCACGTGAACCATATAACTGAAATAAATATGCTTGACTATTTTAGTTTAACTTTGTGTATTAAACTTCTATCTCTTAAACGACATCCGTTGTAGTCTAGTCGGTTAGGATATTCGGCTCTCACCCGAAAGACCCGGGTTCAAGTCCCGGCAACGGAAATCTTTTGCCCTTTGAATATGGGCTCTCTTTTTGTATTAGCTATGTGTAGTTCCACGTTTTAGGGAGAGATGCTCAACAATGTGTCCTTAGCCAACCCTGGTACACTACCTGAAAGGCTGTACGGTGTAAACCAGTCGGAAAAATCGAGTCATTTTTGTAAACCGTAGTAGCGGTTCTAGGACCAAATGTGCTGCAGGCAAGCGTCCCATGCTGAGACTCCACTAAAACTTTCTCCAAGATTGGCTGAGCCCTACGTAGTATTCATTCTTGGCCATGTCGACACAGTTACGGAGTCCTGGCCTGGCTCATGTCTGGGCTCGTATTTATTTACTCGGGGCATTCCTCTCCCGACTCTACCTGCTGCCTTTCGTAACAGGATGCACTATTGGGCTTTCCCCACCCGCAACCCTTACTACCTGGAAGCGCCTGCTTGGGCCTTTGATTCCACCCCACTTTCTCACTGCGACTCCCAGTCGCTGGGCCTTCCGTTTGTGGGCTTTCCCCCACCCCCACCCCTTACCCTGACAGGAGTCCCTGCTAAGGCCTCCAGTTCTACCCCAAGTGCCTGCTGCAACTCCCTGCTGCAGGTCCCAAAGGGATGATCTGCGCTTCTCCTCCCCCAACCCCCACCCCCCACCCTGCATTCCTCAACCCCCACTACACAGCTCCATCCCTCCCCATTGCCCTCCTGGCTACTCGTTTCAAGAAGCCTTGCTTGAATCTCCACCTTCCCCCCTAACTCCCCCGCTAGCACTCCCTGCTGCAGGTCCCAGGAGGACGCTCACCCTCCCCGACAACCCATCCCCCCTTTTCCCCTTGCTGCCCATGACATTGTTCAAGAAGGCCCCACTTGAACCTCAACTCCCCATTAAGTCTCCCTGCTGCAGGTTCCAGGACGGCGCTCTCCCTCTCCCCCACACACCCCCTGTTTCCTCCTCCTGCCTCTGGCTCAGCTCAGGACGCTCCTGCTTGCACCTCCGCCTCCTCCCCTTTCTCTTCCTCCGTCTCCCCCTGCTGCAGGTCCCAGGAGGACGCACATGGCACGCGATAACGCCGGAGGATCTGCGCACTTGCCTGGAGAGCGTAGGGGAACAGGGGCGAGAAGAGGTTGGGGGGGTGGGGGGGTGGGGGTGGGATGGGTACACAAACGAGTGGGCTCAAACGCACACAAGAGGGGGCACACTCCTAGTCGATCAAAACGACGCACACGGCACAAGGTAGTGCATGTCATGCCATTGTCGTAGCGACGGTGCAGACAAACTTAATGCAGCAGAATGGAGTGATGCCAACAGCAAGGAAGCAACAGGAAGGATCCGCGCACCTTCTTCGCTGCAGACACGCTGACAGCAATCACCCGGTCGTCCTCCAAATCGAATCTGACGAAGCCGTCTGTGCACTGTAGCACTTCGTCGCGTAGCTGCCTCAAGCTGTCCACCTCCCTGCCGTTGACACGCTTGACCTGACAGGGAGGGGATGGGACAAGCACTTGTGGGTGCACAGATGCATGCATGCATGCATGGAATACTGCTGATGCCTCTAGCTGTCCACCTCCCTGCCATTGACTTGCTTGACCTGGCAGGGAGGGCATGAGGCATGCACTCACAACTTACATGCTACATGCATACATACATACATACATACAGACACACACACACACACACACACACACACACACACACACACACACACACACACACACACACACACACAGGCACACAGACACACAGACACACAGACACACAGACACACAGACACACAGAGACACACAGACACAGAGACACAGAGACACAGAGACACAGAGACACACACACACACACACACAGACACACACACAGACACAGACACAGACACAGACACACACACAGACACACAGACACACAGACACACAGACACACAGACACACAGACACAGACACACAGACACACAGACACACAGACACACAGACACAGACACACAGACACACAGACACACAGACACACAGACACACAGACACACAGACACACAGACACACACACAGACAGACACACAGACAGACACACAGACAGACACACAGACAGACACACAGACACACACACAGACACACACACAGACACACACACAGACACACACACAGACACACACACAGACACACAGACACAGACACACACACACACACACACACACACACACACATACATACATACATACATACATACATACATACATACATACATACATGCATGCATATGCACATTTGCAGCCCTTAACCCATCCCATTACACCTTTGGATCACCCATAAACCATGAACACTCTCTCCTCATCTCACCTGCTGCTCTGCCAGCCTCTCGAAGCCCGAGTTGACCCCATTGCCCAGCGCTCGTAGCCCCTCAACTAGTTTGACCCACTCCCACTACCGTGCACTGCACTACTTTGCACAGCACTGCCTTGCATAGCACTGCTGCCACCCAAGTCTCCCTCTCCTCACCTGCAGCTCTGCCAGCCTCTCAAAGCCCGAGTTGACCTCGTCTGCCAGCACCTACTCGTGGCGAGGAGAAGAGGGGACAGGCAAAGAAAAAGATACGCGAGCAGAGAGAAAGGGGGGAGAGGGAGGGGGAAAGAGGGCTTAGATAACAGCGTACTTTAACTGCCAACAGCTGTAGCCATCGTCGAACAAGCCTGTAGCCATAACCAGACAAGCCGAAGTCATAGCCGAAAAACCGTAGCCATGAGCAAACAAGCTGTAGCAATAGCCAAGCAAGCCGCCTCCATAGTCGAACAAACCGTAGTCAGCCAGGAAGTTGTAGTCATAGCCAAACAAGAAGAGGCCAGAGCCAAACAAGCCGCAGACATAGCCAAACAAGCCATAGTCGCAGCAAAAACAGCAGCGGCTTGTTTGGCTATAACTACGGCTTGTTTTGCTATGGCTACCGGCTTTTTTGCTATTGCTACGGCATGTTTGGCTATGGTTTGTTTGGCTATGGCTACAGCTTATTTTGCTATGGCTTGTTTGGCTAAGGCTACGGCTTGCTTGGCTATGGCTACAGCTTGTTTTGCTATGGCTTGTCTGGCTATGGCTACAGCTTGTTTTGCGATGGCTTGTTTGGCTATGGCTACAGCTTGTTTTGCTATGGCTTGTTTGGCTATGGCTACAGCTTGTTTTGCTACGGCTTGTTTGGCTATGACAAAAACTTGTTCAATGTACTCACCCTGCTGAGAATCACAATCTCTTTTCAACGCACTCTCCTTTCTCTATTCCTCCCTCCTTCCCTTCCTCCCTCTCACCCTGCTGAGAATCACGATCTGCTGGCTGGGTTTCTTGGGGATGTCTCTCAAGGCCCGCTCGCACAGCCGGCGGGGGCTGCTGTTGAACCAGTCAGGGCCGTACTCGTGCAGGTAGGGCTGGGTCAGCGGCACGAATACCAGCCCGGCGAATATGAAGTAGGAGGGGGAGATGTCAAACTGCTGCGCTGGGACAAGTGCTGGGATCTGATGGGGTGGAGGGAGAAGGGAGGGAGAGCATGTAGATGTAGTGAATGCTAGCAGATAGGGCTGCTGTTGAACCAGCCAGTCAGCAGCCAGTCAGGGCCGTACTCATGGCTGGGTGAGCGACACGAAGACGAGACCGGCAAATATGAAGTATGAAGGGGAGTTGTTGAACTGCTGCCTTGGCACCAGTGCTGAGATCTGATGCGGGTGGAGGGGGAGGAGAGGCGGGAGGACGAAGCACATTCGAGTAGGGTTGAGCAACAAGTCGACCCAACCCGCCCCGACTCGGCTTTGCTAGACCCGAGGTTGGGACTGGTTCGGGTCGGGTAGACCCCAGCATATTTCCAACCCGACCCAGCCAAAACAGGTCAGGTTATCCCTGACCAGCAGGTCGGGTCAAGGGCATGTCACCCGACCCGCCACTTTTTGAGGGCCCTAAACGTTGAGATTTTCAGAGTTTGGGTCATCCATTCCATTCCCCTGCTCCGCCTTTCGACCATATGGTTGATTTTTCCTACCAGCGTGGCTCAGGCCGCACTGGTTCCCGTTGGGTCGGCGTGCGACCCGAATTCAGGTCGGGTCGAACCGACCTGATCCGACCCAGCAAGAACAGAAATGTCAGGTCAAGGGTCGACCCGCCCCGGGCAAAACTCGGGTTCGGGTCGTTGCTCAAGCCTACATGCAAGATGAAGGAATGAGGGCGAGATGCCAAACTGCTGCTGCTGCTGCTGCTGCTGGCACTGCTGGCACTGCTGGCACTGCTGGCACTGCTGTACTGCCGCTGATCACATGCAGGACGATACCAGCGTGTGAGCACGCGTCAAAGACGGGCACCTACCGGGTTGAGCTGGATGTCGAAGTCCATGGGCTGGCCTCCCCGCAGCACCCACACCTTCGCATTTTCTCCAAGGGGGGGACTCGTGACGAAAGCATTGCCCCAAGTACAGCCTCCCAGGCGACTATATGTAGCTTCAAGCCCCGCTGCCATTGCAAGAGCCGCGCTGCATGAGGCTCACCGGGTTGAGCTGGATGTCGAAGTCCATGGGCTGGCCTCCCCGCAGCACCGACACTCTGGCAGTCTCGCCCACGGGCTTGAGAGACACAAGGTAGTCAAAGGGCAGGCGCTCCCTCTTGCGAAACATTACTGGAGGAGGAATGAGGGAGGGAGAGAGCAGCAGGAATGAGGGAGGGAGAGAGCAGCGGGAATGAGGGAGAGGGAAGGTGGGATGAGCGCACAAGAGGATTCGACATAGTCGAAGGGCGCTCTACCTCTTGCAGAACATAACTGGGAGGTGGTGAAGCGAGAGAGGGATTTGAAGCCTATATTGGCTTAGTGAAGGAGGAGGGGGAGGGAGGGGGGGTTGAATGGTATTCACTCCTTTGGAGTGGCTGCACTGGCAGTGGCAGTACTGGTGATGGCTGTACTAGCAGTGGCTGCACTGGCAGTGGCTGTACTAGTAATGGCTGTAACGGCAGTGGTTGTAACGACAGCTTCTGTTTCCCCTGAGGCTGGAGGCTGCAGCTGCAACTAAGGCTGCTGCTCCTTCCTTCTGAGTCGCCAGCTGTCTGTGCGGCAGCTCAACGGGCTCAGATGGAGCAGCTGCTTGAGCGGGCTCAGTTGGATTGAACAGCTGCCTGAGCTTCCCTTCCCCCTGAGGCTGCAGGCTGCAGCTGCAACTGAGGCTGCTGCTCCTTCTGACTCTCCAGCTGTCTTTCTGTGCGGCAGCGCAACGGGCTCAGATGGAGCAGCTGCCTGAGCGGGCTCAGTTGAAGCTGCCGCCTTGGGAGGAACGGAAGCTACCAGCACAGCCACTGCCAGTACAACCACTGCGACAGATAAGCAGCAAGGAGCCAGTGTGAACCATGTATGGGGACTCTTTGAAGCAAGTCGCTCACCGCCTTTGAGGCGCCTCAAAAGCATGTATGAGGACTCTTGGAAGCAAGTCCCTCACCGCCTTTGAGGCGCCTCAAAAGCATGTATGAGGACTCTTGGAAGCAAGTCGCTCACCGCCTTTGAGGCGCCTCAAAAGCATGTATGAGGACTCTTGGAAGCAAGTCCCTCACCGCCTTTGAGGCGCCTAAAGAGCATGTATGAGGACTCTTGGAAGCAAGTCGCTCACCGCCTTAGAGGCACCTCAAAAGCATGTATGAGGACTCTTGGAAGCTAGTCCCTCACCGCATTTGAGGCGCCACAAAAGCATGTATGAGGACTCTTGGAAGCAAGTCGCTCACCGCCGTTGAGGCGCCTCAAAAGCATGTATGAGGACTCTTGGAAGCAAGTCGCTCACCGCCTTTGAGGCGCCTCAAAAGCATGTATGAGGACTCTTGGAAGCAAGTCGCTCACCGCCGTTGAGGCACCTTAAAAAAACATGTATGAGGACTCTTGGAAGCAAGTCGCTAACCGCCTTTAAAGGGGCCTCAAAAGCATGTATGAGGACTCTTGGAAGCAAGTCGCTCACCGCCTTTGAGGCGCCTCAAAAGCATGTATGAGGACTCTTGGAAGCAAGTCCCTCACCGCCTTTGAGGCGCCTCAAAAGCATGTATGAGGACTCTTGGAAGCAAGTCCCTCACCGCCTTTGAGGCGCCTCAAAAGCATGTATGAGACTCTTGGAAGCAAGTCGCTCACCGCCGTTGAGGCGCCTCAAAAGCATGTATGAGGACTCTTGGAAGCAAGTCGCTCACCGCCTTTGAGGCGCCTCAAAAGCATGTATGAGGACTCTTGGAAGCAAGTCGCTCACCGCCTTTGAGGCGCCTCAAAAGCATGTATGAGACTCTTGGAAGCAAGTCGCTCACCGCCTTTGAGGCGCCTCAAAAGCATGTATGAGGACTCTTGGAAGCAAGTCGCTCACCGCCTTTGAGGCGCCTCAAAAGCATGTATGAGGACTCTTGGAAGCAAGTCGCTCACCGCCTTTGAGGCGCCTCAAAAGTATGTATGACACTTGGAAGCAAGTCCCTCACCGCACCTAACATCCGTGACACTCACTGGATCCGTCCATCATTCGTGATGGGGGGGGCATCAAACGCCGTCCGTCAGCGCATCGTCGGTTTTCAGCCACCAGCTCGAGTCGCCCAGCGGATGCACCGTATTCACAACAACTCCCAACCCAACCCAACTGTTCACAACCACTCCCAACCCAACCCAAGCCAACCGTTCACAACCACTCCCAACCGCTCACAACCACATCCTTCTTGAGTCGAGTAGTGAAGCAGCTATTACTTACTCACCCCACCTAGCGTTGGTGATACTCACTGGAGCCGTCATTGGCAATGGGAACGCCATCAAACGCTGTCAACACATCGTCATTCTTCAGCCACCGGCTGGAGTCGCTCAGCGGCTGCACTGCATTCACAACCACTCCCGTTGCGCCACGTGGCATCTTGAGGTGCGCCCGCAGCTGCCAGTTCTCCAGCGGTTGGCACGACACCCCCAGGGAGGCGAACCCCGGGAAGCGGCGGTGTCCCAACGCCGCGTCTGCTAGGAACCGACGGATTATAGGCACTGGGACAATGTAGCTGGTGAGGGGAGAAGATGCAGAGGTAGAAGGGGGGCAAAGGTGATGGGAGAGAGAAGGGCGGAGAGTAGGAGGGGAGTAGGGAAGCAGCGACGACCCAACGCAGCGTCTGCTAGGAAGTGACGGATTATGGGCACTGGGACGATGTAGCTGAGGAGAGGGGAAGGGGGGAGGAAATGGCAGGGGGGATGGGGTGGACGGGGTTTGAATGCAGGGCAGAAGACGAGCAGAGGCAAAAGCACTGAGGACAGGAGGGGAGCACAGGGGGGAGCAGGGGAGGGCGCATGTGCCTCAGCTGCCCCTGCTAGCGGCTGGCAGGACACTCCCAGGAAGAGTAGGAGTGGGGAGGGGCCAAAATAGGTGAGAAGCAGCCTCATGACTTTTGAGACGACTCAAAAGTACCACAGCTGCCAGTTCTCCAGCGGCTGATGATAGGAGGGGAGCATGGGAGGGAGCAGGGAGGGAGCAGGTGCTTGAGCTGCCAGTTCTCCAGCGGCTGGCACGACACTCCCAGGGAGGCCAACCCTGGGAAGCGGCAGTGGCCCAGCGCCGCGTCTGCGCACATCAAATGAATCATGCATCAAATGAATCATGCATCAAATGAATCATGCATCAAATGAATCATGCATCAAATGAATCATGCATCAAATGAATCATGCATGCGCTTTTTCCCTTCCCTTTCTGTGCCCATCTACTCACCCGATGTTCTCCGCCCCTGACAGGTTCTGAAACGCCAGGCCGGCCACGCGGTACTCCATCTGCTGCCCTCCCTCCCCTCCTGCACCCCCCCTCGCCCCTCCCTCTCCCCATACCCCTCCCCCCATAACTCCTCCCCCTGCTGCCCCCACACTTCCCCCTCCTCCTCCTACTCCCCCTTCCCCCCCATCTCCCTGTGCGTGAGCAACGGGCGCCATGATAAGAGCCGGCCCCCCGCTGTTGCCAGGGTTAATAGCAGCGTCGATTTGAATGGCCAGCAGGTGGGCTGCGCTGTGCACGTACTGCGTTGGCTCCACTCTGGAAACGACGCCCATCGTTATGCTGATGTTGTCGCCACCTGAAGTGGGGGCGAGAGGGGGAGGGCAGCAGGTGAGTTGCGCTGTGCACGTGCACGTATTCGGTCGGCTTTACTCGGCTCCTATGCCCATGATTATGCTGATTTTGTCGCCACCTGAAGTGGAGGGGAGGAAGTTCAACGGGAGCGTCTATTGAAGCGGCAGCAGTTGAGCCGCGCTGTGCGTGTACTGTGTTGGCTATACTCGGATTACCACCCCATTGTGATGCTAATGTTGTCAACGCCTGAAGGGAGGAGGCAGGGGAAGGGACAGGGGAGCTGCGCTGTGCATGTACTATGTTGGCTTTACTTGGATCACCACCCGCATTGCGATGCTCATGCTGCCACATCCCCATGCATCTCTCACCTTGGGGCTATCCCACCACCACTGCGATCGACTCCTGCAGCAGAGGCACGGCCCCTAGGTATAGAGATAGGAATACCGCATGGGGCCTTCACCTTGGCTTTACCTGATGCACATCCCACCTTGCGGGTATCCCACCACCGCAATCGACTCCTGCAGCAGAGGCACGTCCCCCAGCTCTAGCGAGTGCATGCCCTCCCAAAACTCCTCGCTATCCGCGCGCGCATCTCCGCTTCCCCCGCCGTTGATCCCCCCCTCCCCCTTCCCCACGGTCGCGGGGTCTTTGACTGATAGCAGCGCCAGGTCGCAGTCGTGCGCCACCGCTTCCACTGTAGCGAGGAACTTCTTAGGGGATCCGTGCCTTCTAACGAGTACGAACGTGTGGTCCGCGACCACGTGCGCACTCGTGAGGATGCGCCGTCCCGACACAACGAATCCGGACCCGGTTACTTCGCGCTGCGGCTTGCTCTGCCAGGGGAGCCAGTAGTTGGGACTGCTCGCGACGGCGAACAATTTAACTACGGAATCTAGAGCCACCTCGCGATCGTCCGGGCCGCCGACTATTCCCTGATTATGCGGATGAGTATGATGACTGCTCCCCGCGCCTCCCGCCTCGCCGTCCGCTGCTGCGCTGAAGCACCTCGTGACCGTACTGCTGCCGAAGCTGGAGGTTCCGACAGGTTCGGAGAGACAGGTTCGGGGAAAGGTTCGGCTGACGTGTGTGGCAAGACCGCTGACTACCCCCTGCGGTTGGGAGTTTGGCGGGGCTGCGGAGTAATAGCGAGGGGGGAGGTCGGCGGAAGAGGCGGCGGGGGCGGAAGTGAGCTGAGGAAGAGCGCCAGGCGCAGGCGGGGCGAAGCGGAAAGCGGGGATGCTTGTTGCGCCGCATGGCGGAAGCGCAGATGGTGGAAGGGGGAGAAGCGGAGAGGGGGAGGAAATAGGGCGGTCAGAGGCGCAAGGGGAAGCGGCGGACGGGGAAGGGGCGGAGGCGCGTGTGTGGCGGTGAATGGTGCGGAAGAGGAGGTAGGAGAGGCGGTAGGCGGAAGGCAGGCAGGCGGAGACTGTCCGCTCGCGCGCCAGCGCCATTGCCATGATGAGGTAATAGCGAGGTTTCCTATACGCAGTATAGACTGGGTTCGAAACGACTACTGTTACGTTGAGGCGGTAACTAACTGCGAGGATAAGAGGACAAGAAATCCGTGATTCGTTGAGTAACGGTGGACACGAACGAGTCGAGGGAACGGTGAATTAGTACTACAAAACTGTTTCAATGATGTGGAAAAGATGATGGATCTAGGTAGGCCGCGAGTTCCGTTGAATAAGCGGCGCTGTCGTGCTTCATCACTGGTTCATGTTTCCCGAAACGAGCTACGACGCCACGGGTACTAATCCGCAGATATTCTTATCAGATAGTGCCAGGCTGGACCCGTCAACACCCTCGCGAATCGCTATCGGTACAATGTCACACGCCGTTAGAGCCCGTGCCCTTGCTCAGATCCCGTTGCACCGAGGAGCGCAGAGCCGTTGTAAAGCCTCGGAGATTTCAGGAGCAAACGGCTTGGAGCATCTACAGTGTGGAGATTCATTGATGGACCATGTCCTGTGACTGCTTGCTCTACGGTGCGGAGCAAACCTCTCAGAAATCTCGGATGGTTGTGTTGTGGTGCCACTGTCAGGTCAACTAGCGGTGGAGTCGGGGAAAGGGACACGGATCGAACTGTTTGACCTGGTGAAACTCGAAACGCGATATTGTGTGGTTCGAAGGGAGAACGAGGGTGAGGTGCAATCTGGGAAAAGTTTGGATCGGCCTTTATGCACCAATAACAGTTATGGCTCATGCATGTTTTTTCAGAAATTGTTGGATATTTTTCTTGGCTCTACCAAATTTGTATAAAAAAAAATCCATGGTTGATTCTTGTAATACATAAAGGGTCCGGACAATGTAAATTAATATTCCTCTCGTCCAATTCTCACCTCGTCCTCGCTCCTCGCACCACATTTCTCCTCCTGGCCCCCAGATTTCAGGCCATTTACCTTGATTCCGGATTTTTTCAGAGTGTTTTCTTTTACCAGCCCTGAGTTGCTAGGGTTTTTATCCACCCAACCCTAAGATTTCAGCCTTTTTTACTCCGTTCGTCTGTTCAACCTCCTTGCCACTATGTACGATCGGAGGGCTACCCTGAATCCAGCAATAGCATGAGGAAGGCCTGCTGTAGTGTCCGCTTCTTTCCCCTGCTCGATGTGTGCCGGGGGGCTGTGTGAGGGCACTTTTTGGCCCTTATGACTACCGTTTGTTTGGGGATTGTGTAATGGCACGAATTGGCCCTTTGGCTAGTGTTGGGGGTTGTGTGAAAAGGACAACATGTGTGGGCCCTTAGCCAGATTTATCGCCTGATGCGTGCCTTCGGGGGTTTTACGTGAGGGCGAGATTCCCCTCTTCCGCCCCAACAATCTCATTCGACTATACAATTGGACTGGTCGGCGACATTCGATCGAAAGGTTTTCTGATGTGAAGTCCGCCAGAGTGTGGGATAAGGAAAATATCCAGGGAAAATGCACAGCGGAGTATTTTAAGGTAACCCTAACAGCTAAGCAGAAACTTTTCAGGGAACCCTAAAATTTCAGTATTTTTTTGGAGGAGACCCTGAAAAACCAAACTAAATAGGGGTGCCTCAAAACCAATCGTATGCCCTGCTCCACCTCCCCCTTGTTGGGCTGAGAGTAGCCCAAGGATCTTTTCAGAAGGCTAAGTCCTTGTAACAGAGTGCTTGATAGCACAGTGGAAGTCTTGAGTTGAACCCTTCTACTGGTATGTGAGAACAAGTGATTGATTATCGCAAAGGGATACAAGGTTTATATAATAATACAAGAGAATATGAAAAGTCTAACTGTTTTTGCACTTCAATGGGTACATTCCGTTTTTACGACTCGATAAGGCGACTTGGGCAACCACTCGTACTTTAATATCGGAACAGTTATTAGTCCTTACTGTTGCACTGACTCTTGATTCTTGCGATTCTGACCGTTGGGTTGCACGGTCAACGGTTTGCGACCATTACCCTTTCGTAACCTCTGCGGGGTGTCGTCAACCTGTGTCAACTGTCGGTAGTACTGTAGCAGTGTTGACTCGGTGATCTCCATTGTTACAGTCTTCGCGTATTCGTACACTCACCCGAGACTCCGGAAATGTCTTAAGTTCTTTTATCATTTCCAACACCCTCCTTTATTTCTGGAGTGTTGATGTGGTCGAGGTTGCTGACGTGTTGCATTCCAGTCAGCAACATACAGTACTGGAACTTCGACTTCATCAGCTTCTTGGTCAAGTATTCAGCTGCCATTTCTGTGGTGGGGCAGTAGAACAATTGGAGGCGTCCCTACTTGATCTCGTCCTTCACGAAAAAAAATTTAGCGAAGCGAGATGTGCTTCGTCCTGTTCGCGAATCCGTTTTTGTTGGTGATTATGATTGCTTATTGGTTGTCACAAAAAAGGGTGAAGCTTGGTAACTCAGCAATCTTCGCTTCTTCGAGCAGCTCGCGCAGGTACAGTCCTTTGTGGCTGTGCAGGGGGCGATATATTCAGCTTCCGCAGATGAGAGAGCGATGAGTTCTTGCTTTCCTAAGTGCCCGGAGATAGTGCCGATAGGTTCCACACGGTAGATGTAGCCCGTGCGTGAGCGTCGGTTGTCCTTGTCGCCGGCGTGATCTGCGTCGACGTAGCCGATGATTTCGGTTTTGGTAGTAGAGTTTTTGTGGTAGGTCAGGCCGATAAGCTAGCTAGCGACGTAGGAGAGATTAGGACGGCAGATAACGGTGGCGAACAACAGACATCCCAGTTTCTGCTGATTATCCTGGATCTCGGCTGGTGTGAGTAGCGAGACGGTCGACGCGGGTGCTGGCGGCGCGTAGGTGTATGAAGTAGCGAGAGGTAGCGGGGAGAGGTCAAATCTCCGAGCGATGGTATCGGCGTACTTCGATGTCGATAGGTGGATGGTGTTCGGGCCGTCAGTAACGTTGAGGCCAAGATATTGCATCACGTTAGGTGATACAGGGATCGTGAGCTGGATTTCTAGCTCTCCTTCGAACCAGACTGTGATGGAAGCGGTGGAGCCGACGTAGAGCAGGTCATCCACGTAGACAATCAGCACGATGTAGTCGCCGCTGCGTGACAGCCTGTACATGCCTTGGTCATGGGGGAGTTGGGCAAAGTCCATGGTGGTGAGGATCCGGTGCAGGTACTGCTGCCACTAGCGTGGGGCCTGTTTGATCCCATAGAGGGATTTGACCAGTTGGCAGACTAGTGTTGGGTCGTCGACGTAGGCGTGGGGTTGCTTGACGATGATGTCGGCATCAACAGGGGCGTAGAGGAACGTGGTGGTGACGTAGATTTGTCGCAGAGGAAGGCGGCGGGTGGCGGCGACGGCGAGGAGAATGCGAAGTAAAGTGTGGCGACTCAGTGGAGCGAATGTCTCGGTGTAGTCGCTAACGTACTGCTGGTCGGAGCCGTGAACCACCCATCGTGCTTTGAATAGTTCGATGGCTCCATCTGCCTTGGTCTTCACTCGGAAGACCCACTTTTCGGAGAGGATGGTCTTCCCCTTGGTCTGAGAAATCGGTATTAGCTATTAAGTGTTTTGCTCGTGCAGTGCAACTAATTCTTGATCTATTGCCTCCCTCCATTTTGCTTGACGGTCTTCGACTCCTCGACTGGCGGCGGTGACGACGGAGGATGCACGGCTGCTACGAGTCCGAGGATTTGCAGGCCAGTCTCGGTGTAGCGGGGGAGTGTTGGATCCTCGAGATAGTCGGCCTCGTCTCCCGCTCCAGGATCAGGTACCAAACGTTGGCGTCGATGCTGTGAGGAGTTATGTACTGTAACCAGTATCGGCAAAGTGGTAGTATGCTTTGGCATTCGCGCTTTTGCGAGGGTTTTCTTCATCCATCTGCATGTAGACGGAGCAGTAAGGAAGTGAACCTGCAGCTGCTGACACAACCGGGACGTTCTAATCCTCCAGGTCTGCCTCTTCTTCGGTCGAAGCAAACGCGCGTGCGCCAGTGAAACTACTAGATGGGTTTTGATTGGCTGCGATTTTCTCCAGGTAATGGTTGAGGGTGAGGTTCTCGTAGAAAATCACATCATGTGCCGGTACTGTTTCCGTATCTTCCATGTTGAAGATTTTCCAGGCCTTTTAGTGTTTTTCCACACCGAGGTATAGGCCCCATCTTGCCTGCTGCGAAAATCGTCTAGCTCGTGCGGTGTGCGGACAGAACTGTACCATGCAGCCGAACACTCGTAACAATTTTTTGCTGCCTTGCTTCTCTGTCCACAGCAGATGCGGTGATGCGTTGTTTGGCAGGGAGCTTAACGGCAAAAGATTTTGCAGCATGACAACGTGGTTCATCGTCTCCGGCCACTGCGAGTTGGGCAAGCGCATCCCAGTCAGTAGTTTCCTCATTGTGTTCTTGAGGGTTTTGTTCATCCTCTCTGCTACACCATTCTGTTGGTGAGCGTAGGGGAGGGTGAGGAGCCTCTTGATTCCTCTTTCAGCGAGGAAGTCCCTGAATCGTTGTGACTCGTATTTCATCGCCCCGTCTGGCTGAAAACTTTTCAGCTCTGTGTCTCCCTCCCATTCTACTGCAGCAAGCCATGCGACGAAGGCAGAAAAGGCGAGGTCGCGTCACGGTAGGTTGAGATGCCAGGTGTACGGTGTCGCGGCATCGACGAAGGTGATAACGTAGTTGAGATCAGCCCGGCCGACTTCTCGCCGGATATACAGTAGATCGTTGTATACCTTTTTTGAGTGGAGCGTACTCTAGTGCGCTCGGGTTGTGGTGCAACGGGAACGGTTGACGAGGAAGATCTGCTTCCGAGCAGATAAAGCAGGTGCGTCGAGGTCGTCGAAGTTCATGACCATCGTGAAGTAGAAGAGCATCCTTGTCCAGGACATTCGCATGAATAGCGTCGATTAGTTTTGAATTGCCGGGAGGTCCTAACCGTTGATGCCAAATCTCTTCGCTCGCAATGTGTCCCACAGATCGGCGGTAGAGGTCCGAGTTGGTGTAGAAGGCGGAGACAGTCACAGCGCCTCGGTGCTGCTCGTGAGGATGCGCCTTCAGCTGTTCGGCGTTGGTCGGTGGTGGCTCGTCAATGAGTTTCGTGTCAGGCGGAGCTTCTTCAGGTGGTGCCGACGAGGTCCCAGTGATGGGACTTGTAGGAAGTGGTCTTGTCGACGCTTGTTGTTTTGCTGCTTGTTGTGTTTCTGCTTCTTGTTCCGCTGCTTCCCGCATCACCACTAGTGCCCGTGTGCTTTCTGTTATAGGGATGGTGTTGGAGTACTAGAAACCGTCGCGGTCGAATCCGGGGTCAAGATCCAGTGGGTGCGTCCAGGGCGTGAAGGAGACGACACCATCGCTGTCAGTGGTCCTGCGGTCTGGAACGAAGTCCAAGACAAAGACACCGTGCTTCTGGATGGCTCTGCCGATGAAGAGACCACCCTTCCGCTGATAGAGATGGGACTCCCGATCAAAGCTGTCACACTCCAGGTGAATACCCTTCGACATTAGCTGGCTGACGCTCAATAGATTGTAGCTAAGGTTGTCGACGACGAGTACTCGTGACATCTGTAGTATCACGTTTCTCTCGCTGGATTGTAACTGAACGACCCCTTCTTTCCTTGTGCGCAGGTTCTAGTTGTTGGCGAAACTGATAATGACTTCTCGGCTCAGGGTCTTCTCTCTCTGGACGAAACGTATCGAAGAACACATATGCTGTCCACAATAGCTATCAAGAAACCATGTGTCGCGGCCGGACGGTTCGTCGCGAGCTATTGCTGCGTAAGTCGGGTTTGGTTGGAGTCGGGTCTGTATCAGAGCGGGGGGTTGTCCGTCGAGATCGCTGTGAGGCGGGGAGTCGGGTATGCAAAAATTTGTTCGTGCCATTCAGTTGACGACATTTCTTGTGTCTTGTGCAAAGCAGCTCGCTGAAGCTGGTGGGCGATGCTAAGTTGAAGCGACTGGACTCGGTGACGAACGTGGCGCTCGAAG
Source organism: Closterium sp. NIES-67 (assembly GCA_027943415.1). Taxonomy (NCBI): domain Eukaryota; kingdom Viridiplantae; phylum Streptophyta; class Zygnematophyceae; order Desmidiales; family Closteriaceae; genus Closterium; species Closterium sp. NIES-67. The sequence continues at coordinate 324,382 of BQMB01000723.1, read as the reverse complement.
TTGTTACTGTGGGTACTGCGGCTGCTGTTGCGGCTGCTGCTGCTTTTGCTGCTGCCTTGGGCAGTTGAAGCGCGAGTGTCCTGTCGTGCGGCATCGATGACAATACGGAAGTGAGTGTCGTTTCTGATTATGATTGTTATGGTTGCGCCCGTGCATGTAGAACGTGTTGGTGCAACCCTATGGCTTGCACTCGGCTTGTCGTCCTTGTTTGTGTGTGTGCATGCATGGCATGGAATGAATTGTGAGTCTATGCCATAGCTATCTAGTGCTTGTGTGTGTGTTTGAATGGTGTATCACAATGTGGTTTGTGTCGGTCAAGACATTAGCGAGTTTTTACAACTCGCATGTCAAGTCGTCGTTTGCGTGTCGCATGTGTTTTTTCTATTTTTGTCGAGTGTGAAGTGTCCATCGCATCGCAGGTGTGTGCAGCAAGCCCCCATCAACTCAAGAAGAATTTATCTTGCAGAACCAAGACCAAGAGCTCAAGATTTCAAGCCCAAGGGACACGGATAAATATTAAATAGTGAAAATAGTAACGCTACTTCGTGTAGTGTTACATTTCACTTGGTGTAGCTCCTTGGAGGGTTAGTTTCGAGACTCTTCATGGTTGGGGACTCTGTGGTGGTGTACCACCAACCTGGACCTCGGCTCTTGGGATATGTAGAGGCTGGGAACCATCACCCTCTCGAACTCTTCTTGCTAAGTTTGTACTCCTAAGACTATAGTGGCTACTGTACCTCCTGCCAGTCAAACCGCCATAGCGTCGTCAAATCTTCATGGAATTTCATGATTCAACTTGCTGCTGATAGACGACAGCAACATGCTCCAGATAAAACTTACAGATCACAGTTTGATTCAGCGACCAGATCGTTATCAATATTTGAAGCCGTCTGACGGAAATCCGACTGTGCTCTCTATCTCTGATTTTAGGCACATCTGAGCCTATTGTGATTATAACAGAACGCGAGTTGCTGACTCGGTTTCTTGGCGTGTCGTTCTTCGTACAGGTCCATGTCTTGCTGTTTGGCATGGAGCTTCGTGCACAAGTGCATCTCGGAGATCCTCCCGTGAGCGCGTAGAAGGGAACGCGCTGTACGCCACTAAGGACCGAGACCAGCAAGAACAACTGTAACAAATGAATCCTCTGATTTGTGCCCTCCGCTTCATAGAAGCTTGTCGTGTAAGCCTCTGCAACGATTGATGTATGGCATCGCTTTTTCACCTGATTGCAGGATTGTCGTGAGTTGTGCCATCAGCCGGCTATGTGTCATGCTGTCACTTGCTTGGTTGACGCTCGTCAGATGACAGTATGCCAATTCGGCCGAGTTGCTGAAGTTGTGATGCGTGCGGATGCTTTGTTGCTCCGTTGATATCAAGTTGCGCAGGAGGATGGTGAAGGCCATCAGCGACTGATAAGTGTAAATATTCTTCTCTTGAGTAGTCTCATTTACAGCAACAGGCCAAGAGCCGGTGAAGAAGCCGAGGATTTGCGCGCCGTCCACCAGTAACTCAAACTCGAATCTCCAGGCAAAGAAGTCCTTCCCGTTGAAATGTGAAGACGTCTGTAGATTCAGAATATTGTTGAACTATTGTTGCATGGTGACAATGTCTGTCTGTTTGTCAGCTGTCTCTGAGTCCACTGTCGGCGCTGGAATCGGCACGAAGGTGAACGAGCATGGCGAGGGTTGGTAGGGTTGGTGCTATGTGGGCTGTGCGCCTCTTGCGTACTATGCGCCGTCGAGGCTCATTGGGACTGCCCCACTGTTGTTGTTACTGTGTGCCGATTGAGCAGCTGTCGAAGGCTGCTTGTAGATCGACATGAAGGAGAAGAGCTTCTCCATTAGGTTCGGGTCCATGCTCGTGGAGGAGGCCACTGGTTGCGTGGAGGCTCCTGCTACTGCGACTGCCTCAGTCTGTAGTCCAAAGATTGGGGGTGCAAAGGGGGATCCAGTAGAGGATCTGTCGCCCTTAGATGGCGCCATGTCTTGTATCCTTGATTGATGAGCTTGATATTGTTGTGAATGGCTTTGTAGCCAAGTTAAAACTCACTGAGGGAGTTTGTAACAGGAGCATAGCTTCTGACTAGCTCTCATACCATGCTGGGCTGAGAATAGCCCAAGGATATTTTCAGAAGGCTAAATCCTTGTAACAGAGTGCTTGATAGCACAGTGGAAGTCTTAAGTTGAACCCTTGTACTGGTATGTGAGAACAAGCGGTTGATTATAGCAAAGGGATACAAGGTTTATATAATAATACAAGAGAATATGAAGAGCCTAACTGTTTGTGCCCTTCAAGGGGTACATTCCATTTTTACGACTCGATAAGGCGACTTGGGTAACCACCCGTACTGTAATATCGGGACGGTTATTTGTCCTTACTGTCGCACTGACTCTTGACTCTTGCGATTCTGACTATCGGGTTGCACGGTCAACTGTCTGCAACCGTTTCCCTTTTGTAACCTCTGCGGGGTGTCGTCAACCTGTGTCAACTGTCGCTAGTACTGTAGCAGTGTTGACTCGGTGATCCTCGTTGTTACAGTCTTCGCGTATTCGTACAGTCACGCGAGACTCCGGAAATGTCTTAAGTTCTTTTATCATTTCCAACACCCCTAATCTGTCTAAACATATGTATCCACATGATTTGGCTCAAGATCTAGCACCTGCAACTATAGACAAGGACCTGGAACGGAGAGCGGTTGCGAAACATACTAGTGCGGAGGCACTAGAGACAAGGACCTGGAACGGAGAGCGGCCTTGAAAGATAGGGGCCATCACTGCGCCAGTGGACTCAGCAATGTTGGTCTTGGCATCCGTCAGGGAGGTGGAGAAGTGGTCGATGGTGAGGGCAGTGAGAGGCATTGCAAGTAGAGCATGACGCGTAGGAGCGAGGCGGTCAGGGAGATGGGTGGTGAGGAAGTAAAGGGTGAGGATCGTGTGGGGGGGGGGGGGAGGGGGTGAGCGGCGAGGTGGTCCTCAGGGCAGGCCGCACGGTATCGTACCTCAAGGTCATAGAGGTGTGTGATGAGATCCACGACCATGGAGAAGGAGGCTAGTCGAGGAAGAGGAACGGCCGAGGGCGGCGAAGGACAGGGACGAAGAGCAGACAACGATTGCATCTCAGAGGTCCTTAGCCGTCTCTTACGACTCAAAGTCCGCATGCTCGTCAACCGGTAGGCACAAGGTGATGGGGGCAGTCCAGCCAACTGCGCAGTCCTCACGCTGCACCGACGTCGCAGCGGTGGCAAGAGAATCTGGATGAGGGAAGGGGGGCGGCAGCTCATCAGTAATGTCGGCCTCCACCAACTCGCCGTCCACTCGCTGGCTCACCAGCTGGCGGCGAAGAGCAAGAAGCCAGGGAGCGAAGCCGACCGCACGGCCTTCGCTGTCCAACCGAAGGACAAACCCGCATGAGGTCGTCATGCCGGCAAGAAAGGCGGCGAGGAGCTCCAGAAACGAGGAGGGGACTAGGGGATGGCGCCGTAGGTGCACTATCGGCGGTAGTGGCAGTGGCAACTGTGGCTGAAGCGGCCGGCTGGAGGTAGGCTGGCAGCTAACTGGCGGCTCGAACGGCGGCGGGCTGGCGGCTGGCTGGCTGCGGGTGGGCTGCTGGTGTGCGGCTGGGTGGCAGCTGGCAGCTGACTGACGGCTGGCCGGTGGTTGGCTGGCGGCTGGCTGGCATAAGGAGGCAGGCGGCAACGGCAAGCAGCCAGCGGCAGGCAGGCAGAAGAGCTGGCGGCACCAGCGAGTGGCAGATGCCCGTGGCAAGCGGCAGGCGGGCAGCAGCAAGCAGCAGGTTGGCGACAGCGGTGGCGAGCGGCAGGCTGGCGGCAGCGGCGGCGAGTGGTAGGCTGGCGGCAGCGGTGTCGAGCGGCAGGCTGGTGGCAGGGGCAACGAGCGGCAGGCTGGCGGCAGCGGCAGCGAGAGAGCGGCTGGTGGCAGCGGCGGCAAGCAAGCAGCGGCGGCGAGCGGCAGCAGCAAGGCGGCAGCAACAAGCGGCGGCAACGAGCGGCGGCGGCAAGCGGTAGCGGTGAGCGGCGGCGGCGAGTGGCAGCAACGAGCAGTAGCGGTGAGGAGCAGGCTGGCAGTGGCGAACGGACGGCACGCAGCTGGCGGCAAGCGGCGGGCAGCAGCGAGCAGCGCGCACGACAGGCGGCGTTCAACTGGCGGCGGAATGCAGGCAGCACGAATGCGGGGCGGTGGCCTAGGACTAGAGCGCAGGCTAGGGCGCATGCTAGGGCGACAGACTAGGGCCTAACCTAGTCTAAGGAGGTAAGCTAGGGTGGGAGAGGAGTGGGGAGCACCTAGGGCCGAAGCGTGGAGGCTAGGCACTAACCTAGCTCTGATACCATAACGGGAGCAAAAATCTGACTAGGACAAGGACAAGGATAGATTTTTGTATGTAAGTTTGATCCCCTCTAAGAAATGCACCCAACTAAACTGTAGTTCATATACACCTAACGCAAATGTATATACATAAACTAAAATTTTTATACATGTTGCATCGGTCACTGCATCATCCTTCTCTGATATACTATTCTTACAATATAAGGATCACACTCATGGGTTCCACTGAATCCATGTCATTGGGTAAATCCCTATACGTGGAGGTTACTTATACTACTAGGATCAGCCTATGGTTCATATATATTGTCTTGTCACTCATTTTATTGACATTTACGCGTTCTCAGTTACATCATTGCTCTCCACGATTCTATGTAGTTTCATTCATAACACGGTGATTGCTTGAAACCAGCGATGAGCCACCCAGAAACGCCATGAAAAGCTTGCCGAAAATGCAGACAGTTATTTTATTATTATTGCTAAAATTTTGTGTACAATTCTCACACCTTCTTTCATACCAGATGGTGACAAGGGAAGATGGGACCAGGCGGGGAAGAACCCGAAAATCTTTGTCTGGATGAGAGTGGGTTGTGCTTGCTACTTGTAAGGAATTAGAAATTCCTTACTGAGGCTTGCTACAGGGCGTACGACTCGAACAATCCCGAACCAGCGATAGGGTTCCAGACCTTTCAGTTCAAGCCTCCTGGACCTTTACGGACCTCGCTTCGACACATCGAGGCCCTTCGACACTTTTCCCGAACCTTCTGATCCTACGTCCAGGATCACCCTAGGTTTCCTATATATTGTGTTGTCTTTCTTTTTTTTGTCATTCACTCGTTCACAAATTCGCCATTGCCCTCCGCGCTACTCGGCAGTTCCATTCATAACACTACTGGTCCCTGTCGAACTTGATTACATGAATAATCGTACAAGAGTCGCGCAAACCGCAAGGCGGAAAGCGATTGCAACAGGGGGGGCAATGGAGGTCGGGGGAAATCGAAGCGGCACAAGTCGCGATACCTGTACGCTGTAGGCCGCTAGCCAAGATACTTAGGGATATCCTGCCAATATACTCGTTATAAGCCTGCTGCTGGTTAGCGATGTCTCTTGCAGGGGCGTTAGTGCACGGCGTAAGTAGTGGTAGTACGAGCGGCGTATGCGCGCGTGTCACGGCATGCGATGTGCACCGCTGCTGTGGGCTTTGCCGGTGTGTGCTCACTGGGTTACTGAGTCACTAGTATAACCTGGTCCTAGGGTAACCCGATCACTAATAAGCTTAACGAGGAGGCGTTTGGCACGAAAAATGTCAATTTAAAAGTTACAGGCGTGAGCCGTGTCACGGTTATGAGCCGTGTCACGGTTATGAGCCATGTCACGGTTATGAGCTGTGTCACGGTTATGAGCTGTGTCACGGTTATGAGCCGTGTCACGGTTATGAGCCGTGTCACGGTTATGAGCCGTGTCACGATTATGAGCCGTGTCACGATAATGAGCCGTGTCACGGTTATGAGCCGTGAGAAAGGCGTTTGCAGGGATGGTTTACCTGAGCCGTTGTTTCTTGTCCCCCCTTGCCCCCTTTTTGCCCTTGTGAGTGGTGCGACAAGCTGCTGGCCAGCATGGGGCAGGGCAAGGGGCAGGTGCCGTCTGGGGAAGGCTTATCGGAGCCCTCGTTTTGTGTCCCTCCTCCGCTGTTTTTCCTGGCAGAGGTGAGACAATCTTCTAGCCACCAAGGGGCAGGGAGATGGGCAGGCAAAGACTGGGAAAGGCGCACCTGCTGGGAAGGCGAAGGGGGGTTTGTCCATCGATGCTCTGCTGGCGATGCTGAAGAGAAAGGTCGGTGCATTGTGGAAAAACAGCAATGTGCCCAAACCAAAAGGTGCCCAAACAACAAGGTGCCCTTTTCTCACACAAACAACTGGATCAAACTTAGAAAGGAGGTTCGACGATTGACCCCCTCCAAGCGAATGAAGTGACAACGTAAAAAAAAACAGGTCAGTGACGGTTAAGTTTGTTCTTGATAAATTTTAGAACAAATTCACAACCTTGTGCGTACTTCCTTTACGCTTCGACTAGTGATCGTAGAAAGTTTGCTTCAAAACTTAAAAAAAACCGATTCACACTGATGTAACATGTTTGCAGTGCATGTTGATGCATCGCCCTCTCCTTTCCAGCTCCTAGTTCCCCAACTCCCCTACTTGCATCCCCCCCGACCTCCCCTCTCCCCTCCTCCTTCCCTTTCCTCTCATTCAGCAACACATTTGGTTCGGGGTGATTCTCCTGGGTGGAAAGCGCTGCTGTGCAGATACTCTTCCATTCAAGCGCTGCTGCGATTCTTCTTCTGTTCATTATAAAAGCCATTTTTTATGTTCTCCCTTCCCGCCTACCTATCTCGCCTCGCCGTCTCATGTCAGGCTCTCCTTCCTCTTCCAGGCTCGTCTTTTGAGTATGGACTCGAGGTGCAAAGCCCTTCTGTTCGTGAAAAGGCTGATTTTCTGTGTTAATCCCAACCCCTTCCTCCGCCTTTACCCTCTTTCCCCCAGGTTCGTTTTGTGAGTATGGACTCTGGCTGCAAAGCCCTTCTGTTCTTGAGAGTGCGTGCACCCCATAAAGTGGATCTCTATAATCCGCACAAGACCATCGTGGTGCAACTGGCTAGGTACGTGTGTGGTTAGAGGCACTCCTAGAGTAATTGAAGGCACAGCATGGGCACTTTAGCCATGGTGTGCAGTGCTGGTGCATGTACTCCATAAAGTGGACCTCAGTAACGCGCAGAGAGGACCATTGTGCTGTTAGCTAGCGGTGAAAGGCACAGCATTCGTGTGCACGTCAGCCATGGTGTTCAATGCCTGCACCTATACCCCATGAAGCCATCAGCCATGGCGTGCTATGCTGGTGCCTATACCCCATGAAGCCATCAACCATGGCGTGCTATGCTGGTACCAATACCCCATGAAGCCATCAGCCATGGCGTGCTATGCTGGTGCCTATACCCCATGAAGCCATCAGCCATGGCGTGCTATGCTGGTGCCTATACCCCATGAAGCCATCAGCCATGGCGTGCTATGCTGGTGCCTATACCCCATGAAGCCATCAGCCATGGCGTGCTATGCTGGTGCCTATACCCCATGAAGCCATCAGCCATGGCGTGCTATGCTGGTGCCTATACCCCATGAAGCCATCAGCCATGGCGTGCTATGCTGGTGCCTATACCCCATGAAGCCATCAGCCATGGCGTGCTATGCTGGTGCCTATACCCCATGAAGCCATCAGCCATGGCGTGCTATGCTGGTGCCTATACCCCATGAAGCCATCAGCCATGGCGTGCTATGCTGGTGCCTATACCCCATGAAGCCATCAGCCATGGCGTGCTATGCTGGTGCCTATACCCCATGAAGCCATCAGCCATGGCGTGCTATGCTGGTGCCTATACCCCATGAAGCCATCAGCCATGGCGTGCTATGCTGGTGCCTATACCCCATGAAGCCATCAGCCATGGCGTGCTATGCTGGTGCCTATACCCCATGAAGCCATCAGCCATGGCGTGCTATGCTGGTGCCTATACCCCATGAAGCCATCAGCCATGGCGTGCTATGCTGGTGCCTATACCCCATGAAGCCATCAGCCATGGCGTGCTATGCTGGTGCCTATACCCCATGAAGCCATCAGCCATGGCGTGCTATGCTGGTGCCTATACCCCATGAAGCCATCAGCCATGGTTTGCAATGCTGGTACTTGTACCCCACGGAGCAGACTCTGATAACCCTGGTAAGAACAGTATGTGTAACAGTTTGTGGCAGCTTCCTTCATTGATTCTCTAATATCCCCTTCCTCATGTGTGCCTCCCTCAGTGCCCAGCATCCTCTGTCTATTGCCCTCCCCCAGCACTTGGTGAGCAATGAATGCCTCCCATCTGCTTTTGTTTTTTTAATCTAATAAATAACGTTGAACGTGCGAAACGTGGTTTCGTGGTGTAGTTGGTTATCACGTCAGTCTAATACACTGAAGGTCTCCGGTTCAAGTCCGGGCGAAGCCATTTCTCCCTAAAAAAGTTTTTCTCTACCCTTCTCCTGCCCCACTTTCCCCACAAGGCGATCTATTTCCCTCCACTCTACTCCTTCCATCGTTTCTCTCGAACTTCGTCCCTCCTCTCGTATTTCATCCCTTCTCTCGCATTGCATCCAGTCTCCTCTCTCCCTTTCTCCACAGACCTCTCCCTCTCTCCTCCAGACCATCTACCTCACGTCAGTTCTCACTCCCTGTCTCTTGCTACACCCCCCAACCCCTTTCGCTCTTTCCTCTCTCTCACCCCCCGGACGTCTGTTTCATTTCATCTCCACCCTCTCAAACTTTAAGCCTCTTGCCATATAACCTGCACTTGTTGTACCTTCCTCATTTCACACCTCACACTCTCATACTTTCCCTGTCCTCTCCCTCCTCTCACACACTCCCAGATTCTCTGTTTCATCTCCATCCTCTCAGACTTCAACTCCAGGCCAAGTACAACCTGCAGTGCCCTCTCACACTCACACCTTCCTCAGCTGTTTGTTTGTCGGTTTGTCCACCCACCATCTTGCTGGCTTGTCGGTTTCTACACTCATCGTCTCACTGATGTGTTTGTTTCTGCACTCCCCTCTTCACAGGCTGCTGGAACTACAAACGCTCCTGGCTAATTTTTTTAGAGTCAACTCAAAGCCCACCAGGCTGCATCGGATTGCTCACTTCTTCTCATAGTGTCGTGCTTCTCCCTTTTCTCCCCCTCTTCTTAGCTATCCTTCCTCCCTGCCCTCCTTCTTCCTTTGTCCATTCCGCCTCTGGTAGGTGATGACTGCTGCTGTGGGACCAAGCGCCCTTACAAGCCTCTTCCTGGCTGCTCAGATCCACTTGGGACCAAATTCCCGTACTGCTGGACTCTAGTAGGCGTAGAGTGTAATTGCAGTATAGTAGGAAAACATACAAGCGAGAAACGATTAGCCTACAGAGTCTCGATCTATTTACACTTCCCTCTCCCCTGCTCCACTGCTTTCCTCCCTTCCTTTCCTTGGGAACTGAGATTCCCTGGGCCCGACCTTGCGTCAGATGGGGCTTCTGCTAACGCCCTCCACCTCTTCCCTGCTCGCGCCTCGAAATTGTAATGTTCCATTATCCCCGCGCCTCGATCCCTGCGCTCCTTCATACTTTGTACAGTACAGTAGTGTACCTCTCCCTCTCGCACCTTATATTTCAATTATACATGCCATCTCTTTCTCCCAACAATTCTCTACTACACTCACCTCTTCCTCTGCTGCTGTGTTAACCGCGAGAAGGCTCATGCCTTTCTACCGGTAACGCGACCGCTGTCGTGCTTCTCCCTTTTCTCCCCCTCTTCTTAGCTATCCTTCCTCCCTGCCCTCCTTCTTCCTTTGTCCATTCCGCCTCTGGTAGGTGATGACTGCTGCTGTGGGACCAAGCGCCCTTGCCCCCTCCCTGGTTGAATCGAGCCCTTCCTTCGCTTCAGCCATGGGATCCTTCTGCTTGGTCCTGCGCTCTCCGGCTGCTGCTACATTTGTAACATGCTCTCTCCGTCTCTCTCCCTTCTCATTCTCCAACACCAACACGCCAGATGAGCGTATCTCCAGCACGCGCCGCCTCTCTTTTCCCACTGACATTTCTAGTGTGTCCTTCCGTGCCTTTCTCAGGTATACAGCTCTCCCTATGGCCACGTTACTAGCTGCCCCTCCTGCCTCTCTTTCTCGCCGCTGCTGGTACCTGCGTGCATCTCTCAGCTGCGCTGTGTGCAGATTCTCCAGGGCTGCTGGCATCAGCTCCTTCAAATACTCCCCTCTTCGCATAGCCTCAGCTGCCCACGCCTCCGCCGACACTTCGTTCATTGACTCGGTGAGTAGCTTGGGCACATCCACGGGCAGCACGGGCTCTCTTCCGTACAGCAAGTGATACGGGGACATGTCCTTCAGAGCTGACTGCTTTGCGAACCGATAGCTTGCCAGCACCCATGGCAGCTCTGCATCCCACTCTCTCTTTTTCTGCTCTCCGTACACCCGCAGTCCTTTTTTTATAGTCTGTATCATCCGTCCTGTCAACCCGTCGGACTGAGGATGGTACCGCGAGGTCACTCTGTGCGTGATGCCTACCTCTTTTAAGAGCTCTGCGAAGCTGCCTTGGAACTCGGTGCCCTGGTCTGTCAGCACCTCCCCGCATGCCCCAAATCTGGTGAGAACTTGGTCCAAAAATGCTTCTCGGATCAGTCCACTATTCTTGCTGGCTATAGCCCGCGCCTCCACCCATTTTGTTGTATGCTCTAGCATCACGACAATATGCATCCTTCCTCGCCTGGATAAAGGTAGTTCGCCCGCCACATCCAAGGACCACCTGAATCCTAGGCCACGTATGGGAAGTGACTGCAATTCATCCCTGCCCTTATTCCGCTGGCACGCCTCACTGTTGGAGATAGGCTGCAATGTTGCACATTTGTGTGTTAGTCATTAGTTTGTTTAGGGTTAGGAATGTTTGTTAGGTTGGGTGTATCCAACCTATCCCAACCCAATCCATCCCAAATCCCAACGATTTGGGAGGATTCTCTTGGGATTCCCTCCGATATCCCTTATCCCTTCCAACCCTCTCCTATGGTTCGTACTTAAGCTTGTATGCCCTCTCTCATTTTAATCAATCAAAGTTATGTTTCTTACATGGTATCAGAGCTCGTTTCCGCCTAAGCGGCTCTTGATCCTCTTGCTCTGTTGGAGCTTAGCATTTGCGTCTTACGACGCAAAGCTTCTCTAGCCGCCTCAATCTGCGCGGCGCTTCTCTTCGGGCTGACACCCGTCGCCCTGCATCTGCGCGGCGCTTCTCTTCGGGCTGACGCCCGTCGCCCCGCATCTGCGTGGCGCTTCTCTTCGGGCTGACGCCCGTCGCCCCGCATCTGCGCGGCGCTTCTCTTCAGGCTGACGCCCGTCGCCCCGCATCTGCACAGCACCTTACGTCGGGCTGCCACCTGTCGCCTCGCATCTACTCATCACACCTGTCACGGGTCGTCGCCCGTCGCCCGTCGCCCTGCGCGTCGAAGCTGAACGGGCTGCCGCCCGTTGCCCTTGCAACGATGCCATCTGGGAGTACCTCAACGACCGCTTCCTCAACAAAACTGCTGTGGGGGTGGCAATCCTCATTCCTCGCATGTTTCAAGTGCGCTTGGAGGAATGCCCTGGCATGGCAGACTATGTGGCGGAGATTCAGGGTATTCATCAGGAGCTGAAGCAGTTTGGCATTGTTTTCCCAGAACAAGCCCCTGCCACAGCTCTCCTCGTTGGGTTGACTCCGTCGTACAATGTCACCCGCTCCATGCTCCTCCACCTCCCGCCGAAAGAGCTCACCTTCGCTAAAGTCTCCTCTGCGCTACTTTCCGCCGAGAAAGACAACACCGCTCAGGCTCGAGCAAATGCACTTCGCGCTCCAAGCTCCTCCCCAACTGCACGTCCCAATGCGCCTCCAGCTCGTAACCGCTACCCGCCTTGCCCCTACGTAATTAAAATGGGCCCTCGCGCAGGGCAGGTCTGCGGTGGCACCAATCATCCACTCGCCACGTGCTTCAAAAAGAAAGACGACGAGTGGTTTGCGAAGAATGGCGTCATCTCCAAGTCACCCAATTGGCTCCGCATGCGCCAGGCCAACCAGCTTGAAGTTCAGACTAGTCAGGATGCAACTGTTAACAACTCTAGTCCTGATGTTCGTCTCAACTTGTTATTCCCATGCGTTGCCATGATCAATGAAACCACTTCGCAGTACTCGGTGCTTGAACGCTCCTCGACACTCAAATTCGTCCTTGATAGCGGAGCAACCCACACCGTCCTCAAGGACAAAGAGTCATTCAAACCATACCAAGCACCCATCCCTTTACTTGGTGCCGACTCGAGCTTCAGCACCCTCGCCCATGGCTCATCCACACTTCCATGCCCAGCATTCCCTTCCGGCTCTCTCACTGGTATATGCCTTCCCACGCTAAGGCACAATCTCCTCGCACAGCACGAAATTCAGCGCGCAGGGGTCACCACCATCTTCCCCGCTCACTCCAACCACTGTGATCTCATTGATCCAACCTCCAACACGCGTCTCGCGTGCTTCACTCTCTCCTCCAACAACCTCTACACGCTTCAAGTGCCTCCACCTCGCACTGAAGTTCACACAACCTCCACGTGCTCGTGTCGCCACCTCTCCGACCCCACCTTGCTTTTCAACCACCGGATTGGGCACCCCAATTTTCGCACCATCTCAGAGCTTGCCTCCAAGAAACTCCTTCTCCATCTTCCCGACTCTCTTGCCCCCACCATCGCCTTCACGAGCACCTCCCTGTCTGGACTGTACACAAAGTAAATTGCGTCAATTGCCTCACCCTCCATCACCCTCCGCCGCAGCCGCCCCCCTCGATCTCATCCATATGGATCTCTGGGGGCCGGCGCCTATTCAATCCCGTGGTGGGCATTCATACTTCTTGGTACTCGTGGATGATCACTCTCGCTACGCATCTGTCCACCTCCTTTCCTCCAAAGCGGCGGTCCCTGATACCGTCATCGCTTAGGTTCAGCAAGCTCAAATCCACTTTCGCACCTCCGTCAAGTGTCTCCATTCCGACGGCAGTGGCGAGTTCCGCAATCATACCCTTCACACATTTTGCGCTTCGCAAGGAATTCGCCAAACCTTCACTCTTCCGCATAGCCCGGAGCAGAATGGCATCGCGGAAAGCCGCAATCGCACTCTTGTGCAAATTGCCCGCTGTCTTCTCACGCACGCTGCCGCTCCACCCTCCCTTTGGGGATACGCTCTCCTTCACACCACTCTCCTCTACAACCTTCACCCTCATCCCCTTGGCCCCGAGGTTACGCCTGCCGAGCTCTGGATAGGTTCCAAGCAAAGTGCACGCCCGCTCCGCGTCTGGGGGTGCACCGCTTATGTCCTCCTCAATCCTCATGATCGCCGCGCCCATGGCGGCAAGTTCGCTCCCAAGACTCAGACATGCGTCTACCTTGGTCACAACCTCGATTCTCCAGCCTACATTTTTCTCAATCCATCCACAAATCAACGCATTCGTAGCCGAGATGTCGCTTTTGACGAGACTCGCCCATTTTATCTTCACTCGTCTCCCGCCCCCGCTCCACCCTCGCTCGTCTGGGCCGATTTCGACACCTCGCTCTCCATCCCCGCTGCCACCACTCCTGATTCATCTACCCTCTCCTCCTCACTCGCTCCATCTCCTTCCGCTGTTTCCCACCCTCCTTCCCCTGCCACCTCGGGTGCTCCCTCTTCCCCTCCTCCCGCGCTATCACAATTGCCTGCGCCCTTTTCCCCCCCTTCTCCTGCATCCGCACCTGCCGATCCCCCTCCCGCCGCCCCACCCGTCACCTATTAGCGTCGTCGCCAAGGTCGTTCTTATGTTTCCGTCCCACCTACTCCTCCGCCGCCTCCTTCCTCCCCCGTCGCTCATCGTACTTGTTCTCATGGTCCCATCCAGCCTCTTGCTCTCTCCGTCCGCATCTCCCTCAATCCGCCGCCTCCTGCCGGGGGTGCACTCATGCCTGACCTGCTGGAGGATAGGCATGAGGAGCTGATTGATATCGATGCTGCCATTCGCCTGCTCTGCTATCTCTTCCCCGATCTTGCAGACGCTCCAACCCTCAACGTCTCAGAGAATCCATCCATCCCGACCCCGAACACATACAATGAAGCCATCTCTGGGCCGCACTCCCCGCAGTGGCTCGCAGCCATGATCGCCGAGTGTGAAGCATTCATTCGCAACAACTCCTTCACCGACGTCTCTCCTCCCCCAGGAGTGAACATCGTCCGCTGCAAATGGGTGTTTCGTGTCAAACAGCTACCTGGCGAACTTCCGGTCTTTAAGGCACGTTACTGTGCCAAAGGCTACACACAGAAAAAGGGCTTGGATTTCTTTGACACCTTCTCCCCAACGGCTAAACTGCCTACCCTTCGCACTCTCCTTGACATCGCTGCTCGAGGCAACTTCGAGGTCCACTCCATGGATGTCTCAGCGGCATTCCTGCAAGGAGACCTTCCTGAGGATATTTTCATGGAATGGCCTCAAGGGTTCCCCTTACCCTTTCCACCCGGAACAGTCTGGAAGTTGAATCGACCCGTCTACGGGCTGAATCAAGCTCCTCGCGAATGGCATAAGAAGCTGAAGGCCACCCTCGAGTCACTCGACTTTCATCCTTCTGCCGCCGATCCGAGCATTTTCATTCGCAAGAACGAGAAGCCGTTCTTCATTCTCGTCTATGTTGACGACATGAACCTCGTCTCCAAGGACTCCGATCAGCTGGCGGCAGTCAAGCAAGCCCTAGGGGACGCGCTCGCGATGAAGGATCTCGGCGAACTCAAGAACTACCTTGGGATGGAAATCACGCGGGATCGTGAAGCCCAAACCAGTACTCTCTCGCAAGAGTTCTACATGAACAACGTCCTCAAGCGCTTCGACATGGACGAAGCCCAGTCAGTGGCTACGCCGCTTCCCCTGCAGCACGATCTAACTGCCCCGCCAGTTCCATCACCTGAGCCTTGTGATGCAGCTTATCCCGAGCTCATCGGCTCACTCATGTATGCGATGATGTGCACAAGGCCCGACTTGGCCTATCCCATCAGCGTGCTCTCACGTTACGTTGCTGCTGGTCGTTACACCAATCGCCACTGGTCTGCTGCTAAGCGTGTCCTTCGCTACCTTCAAGCCACCAAGGACTTTGTCCTCACTCTCGGTGGCACGTCCCCTCCTCACCTCGAGGGGTACAGTGATTCCTCATGGGCCGATGACCAAGCTGACCGACGCTCCTCCCAGGGCTATTGCTTCACCCTTGGTAGTGGTGTCATCAGCTGGCGATCTACACGCTCATCGTCCGTCTCTTTGTCGTCCTGCGAAGCAGAGCTGTACGCAGGCACCATGGCAGCCCAAGAAGCCCGATGGCTTACCTACCTCATGCCGGAGCTGACTGCAACATGGCAGACCTTTTCACCAAGTCTCTTGGACGCCGTGACCACTACCGCCTCCTCCGTGCTATGGGTCTTGGCGTCCCGATGACTTCCGCCGTTGCAGCCTATGGGGTGTGTTGGAGATAGGCTGCAATGTTGCACATTTGTGTGTTAGTCATTAGTTTGTTTAGGGTTAGGAATGTTTGTTAGGTTGGGTGTAGCTTTTTATCTCCAACCTATCCCAACCCAATCCATCCCAAATCCCCATGATTTGGGAGGATTCCCTTGGGATTCCCTCCGATTTCCCTTATCCCTTCCAACCCTCTCCTATGGTTCGTACTTAAGCTTGTATGCCCTCTCTCATTTTAATCAATCAAAGTTTTGTTTCTTACACTCACACCCCTGCACCCACTGCGCCACCTCTCTCCTCATTCCCGCCCACCAGTAGGTGGTGCATAGTAACTGCCTTGTCCTGGCTCCTCCGTAATGCCCTAGCTTCTCATGCACTTGTTGTACGATCTGCTCCCTCTCTTCTGGCTTCGGCACCACCTTCCATCCTTCTGACGTGCGCAGCTGCATCTGACTCTGAAACCACTGGTAATGCCCCCAAATTTCTCGCCCTTGCAGTTACTGCTGCAGTGTCTTCGGTCAGCCCTTGCACCCAGTGGAGTGTCTCCTTGTCTTGCGATATATCCGCTGCTTTTTGTTCCTTCAGCTCCTGCACCTGTCCCTTCTCTTCTCCCTCTGCTGCCACTGCTGCCCATTGCTGCTCTACTGCTGGGGGTGGATTCCGGGACAGCCCGTCCGCATGCTGTAGCGTCTTTCCTGCGTGATGTTTGATGATGAAATCATACTCTTGCAGTCGCATCGCCCACCGGGCATTCCGCCCCGTCAGGGATCTGTTGGTCATCAGCCATAAGAGTGGCTGGTGGTCTATTATCAGCGTGAATCTCTGCCCTTGCAGGTAGGCCCTGAAGTGTGTTACTCCCCACACAGCTACCAGTCCTTCCCCTTCGTATGAACTATAGTTGGCTTCTGTTGCTGTGCAGCTTCGACTGGCATAGGCCACCACTCGCTCTTCTCCCTCCACCTCATGACACAATACTGCTCCCATGCCCATGCTGCTCCAGTCCGTGTTAAGCGTGAACGGTTCGTCTCTCCTTGGCAGCTGCAGCACCGTTCCTGCTTTGATGGCCTCTAGCAGATCCCTTCTTGCCTGCTCCTCTTTCGGTTCCCACTTCCAGGCTTGCCCCTCCCTTAGCAGCTGGTTTAGCCGATGAGCTCTCTTGCTGAAATTGGGGATGAAGCGTCGGTAGTCGTTCAGGAACCCCAGGAGTGCTCTCAGCACTCCCTTATCTTTTGGTGCCCCCAGATTGTCGAGCACAGCCACCTTCGCCTCCCGGATACCCATTTTTCCTCCTTAAACTTCAAATCCTAGGTAAGCAATTGTCCTCCTAGCTATCTTGCACTTCTCCGGATGACAGGTTAGTCCCGCGGCTGCTATTGCGTCCAGTGTTGCTTTTCAGATGCTCCGCATGTTCCTCCTCACTCTTGCTGTGGATCACCACGTCGTCAATGTAACACGCTGCTGATGGTACTGTTTTCAGTACCTGGTCCATGACTCTTTGGAACACGGCTGATGCGTTCCTCAGCCCGAACGGCATCACGTTCCATTCGTACAGGCCATCCACTCCATGAAAGGCGGTCTTGCATTTGTCTTCTTCCTTGATTACTGTCTGATTGAACCCCTGTCGCATGTCCAGCGTTGAAAAGATGACTGCTCCTTCCAGCCTGTCGAAGATCTCCTCTGCAGTTGGCATGCTGTATCGATCTGCTTTTGTTATGCGATTTAACTCTCGATATTCGCCGCACATTCTTCTAGCTAGTACTTCTCCTTTCAAGTCTGTCCTCGCTGCCACCACCGTAGCTGCTACGTATGCCGAGTTCGACGGTCGTATCAGTCCCGCATCTAGCAGCTCTCTGCACTTGCCACGGCAGATCTCTTCGTCTCCCGGGCTCATCCGCCGCCTCCTCTGGTAGATGGGCACCGTGGTGTCTAGTGGTAGCTCGAGCTCGTGCAACTTGCACTTCCCCAGGTCTTGCAAGGTGTACGAGAAAGTCTTCCGATGCTCTGCCAACACTTGCTGGATCATTGCTGCCACCTTACTATCCAGGTCGGGGCTCATTTCCCACTGTCTCAGGCCTTCCTTCTCAGTCTCCTCTCCCTTCTTTGCGTCTTTTTCCTCTTCCTGCTCTTCTTCCTGTGTCAGGTATGCTCGGCTAGCTTTGATCTGCTCACTGCTCCCTCGTCCCAACTGCCCTCTCGGCTCCTCTTCGTCCCGCTGCTGCACCATCTCCTTTAACAGCCACCGTAACGCATGCTGATCCATTGCCCGCCCCAGGGCGGCCCTTCGCTCCTGCTCTTGTACTCCTCGTGCCGCTGTTGCCCCCGGTACCTATCCCATCGCCAGTTCTCGCTCGGTCGCTGTTGGTTCTTCCCACTGTCCTCTTTCTCTGTCATAAACCATGCCTGGTCCCGGCTTGCCTTCTTCCATCACAAACCCTCGGGCTCCTTCGTAGGCCACCAAGGTAGGCCATAATCTTCTTGGCTCGCCCGGCTTATTGCATTGCAGCTGCTTAGGGTGGTCTCTCTTTTCCACCGGGGCCGTTGTTCGTCCTGGTCCTAGAATGTCCTCCACCAGCAATTTCGTATCTCTTCTCAGGTCAGCCAGTCCTTGCTTCAGCTTCTCAGTCTCCACAGCGTTCTGCCAGTATCTTCTCACCCGCCTTGCCCTTGCTCCGTTCAGCGCTGCATCCCAACTCACGCCTGCCCCCAGCTCCGCCACTACCTTCTCTTGTGTTGCTCTCACTGGTTCTCGCGTGTCTCCCACCATGTCTACATGCTCCACTATGTAACAGCACCTCGACCCCCCTTCCTTAATCCATCGTAGCACTTGCAGTAGCTCATCCAGGAGCGCCGTGCGTGAGTCTCCCATTCCCCGCCCCTTTCCGGCTCGCGATGTGCCCTGACATTCCCATCCCGCCACCACTAGATCTACCTGACCCCATCCCCATACCGTTGCCTCGTTCAGCTGGCGCACATCCCATGCTCCTTCCCGCTTAGCCTCCTCTATCACAGCTTTGCATGTCTGCCCTGGATATCTTCGCCGCAGCTGCTCCGCATGATGCCAGGCCATGCGCCTGGCTGTTGGGTCTATTTCCACCAAGATCCATCTCTGCACGACCAGTCCCGCCTCCAGCGCCGCTGCTAATCCTGCTCCTATGCCTCCGAAGAGCTCCACTAGCGTGATCGGCCGTTCGCCCAGCGTTGCTTCCACCTGCCGACTGAGGGTTTCTGTCTTGCCTTGCGCAGCTCCATTCACCCCTTTTTCGTTCCTTTCCTCCCCTGCCCTCTGCTGAGGCTCGGTGGCTCTCAGGGCCCTCCGTGGCTCCATTTTTACAAATCGCACTGGCAGTTCTCCCTGTGCCCCTCCCTCCTTCCAGTACTCGGTTCTGCAGGTGAGCTTCTCCCCCCAAGCGTCAATCTGTGCTCCGATCTTGTAGATTAACTCCATTCCTACTAGCAAATCATAGTTGTCTGATTCAGAGAGCCCACACTGTACCCGAATCCTCGTCTCCTCTTTCTTCCCTGGCAGCAGCGCAATCTCAACCGGCTCCTTCGTGCTCGGCATCCACTTGGGTGGCCCGCCTTCCGCAGTCATGATAAGTATCCCCTTGCTCACTGTCTCCAGCTTCCCTTGCTGCCTCAGCCGCTCGGCTAACTTCCTCCCCATTAGTACACTCTGGGCTCCGGTATCAATAATGGCATTCTCCACCTTCATCCCTTGTACTGCGATGGTCCCTGATTCTGCCAGTAGCGCGGTCGTCAGACACACCAATCTGTCTTCGGGATGGCGCTTAGCTCGTTCTCGCTTCTCCTCTGCTGTCTCTCCCCTCCTCTTGCCTTGCATCACTGTCTTCTGCTCCTCCTACCGTCTGCACCTCCACTCCTCAGTCCCAGATCGTCTCTGTCTCGCGGCAGCGTCGCTACCAATGCATACTTAGACTCTGGATCCTCCTCGTACTCTGCTTCATCCTCGGCATCTTCCCACGGCATCATGGCCTTTGCAGGATGTTCTCTGATTTATGCTTTTCCCAGCTGTGCCTTCAGCTTCTTTACCTCCTGCTCCAGCTCTTGCTCTCTCGTCGATCTCCCCATTTGTCCTCCTCCCCTCCTGTAGCACTGGCTACTAATGTGCCCTCTCTTTCCGCACTCGTTGCAGGTGGGGGCTCTGGGGCAGTTTCTTCCGAAGTGGCCCATTTGCCCGCAGTGGTCACACTTGATGCCCACCCCGCAGTCCTTGCGTAGGTGTCCAACTTCCCCGCACTTGTGGCAGTGACGCTCGTCTCTCGGTCTCTCCTGTTTTTCTTCCTCTGACCGCCATGCTTCCGTCGCCGACCACATCGGCCTTCTCCGTTCTGCGGGCCTCCGAGCTCCCCTCATCATATCTACATATCGCCTTCCTTCTTCTGCCTCTTTAGCGATCTTGTATACCTGCCTCAGCGTGGCTCTCGACCGAATTGGATATAGCGCCCCCCGCATCTCATTTACTAATTCTTCATCTAATCCTCCCAAGAACTTCGTGACCATGAGACGGTCTTTCAGACAGTTGAGATCTTCTGATAACTCCACTAGCCTGTTATAATAGGCCAGCAATGCTTCCCCTCTACCTCTCCGAAACTCGCTGAACTCCGCCACCCTCTCGGCAGTGTTGCCTGGGAATTGCTCTCGTAGGATGTCATAAAATTCGTCTATCAGCTTGCGAGGCGAAATTTCCCCCCGCTCACACAGTCGGAGCAACCTCACCCGTTCCACTCGATAGTGCGTCTGTGCCTCCCCTCGGAGCGTCTTTCCCAGGCCCCTAAAGAACTCCACTGGATCCAGCCCTTCTCGATCCCAGCAATAGCGAATGTCTTCAATCAGCATGATGTAGTTTTTTAAGGATGGTTCTTCTCCTGGCTCACCCGAAAACCTCTCTGACACCTCTATCTTAGGTACGCTGGCGACTGCTGACCGTCCGCTCTCCCACGAATTCGTTCTTCCTGCTTTGCCCGCAGCATAACCTCCTGCCGCCCGCTCTGACATAGATCTAGGTCCGTGCTCTTTCGACAGTTCATCCTGCTGTCTTTCTTCTTCCTTCCCTGCTTCGTCTTGCTCCCGCGGTCCTTCTCCGCGCCGCGATGCTTCCCCGCTCGTATTCAGTCCGAATCCGGCGCGAGTCCACGGATCTGGCAAGCTTACGTTTTCCCTGCGCGGATCCCGTCCTGATCCGCCGCGGCTCCGCAGATCTGGAGATCCGATGTCTTCTCTGCGTGGGACTCCTGATCTCGCTGCCGCTGAAGCATCCGCTTCACGTTCATCGGGCTCGTGCGGTCCTGCACGGTACACCGGACGCAGAGGAGGCTGCACGTCCTCCCCCATGCTTCTCGCTGGATACCTCGTCCCCGATCTAAGACGACGTCCCTCGGGACTCGTTTCCCGACTCATCACAGCGCGCGTCGCGACGCGCCCTTCGCCCCTCGCACTCCGCTGGTTAGATCCCCACCTCAGCGACTGCTCTCGGATGCGGGTCCCTCCCCCTTTTTCTCGCTTGTATGTTACAAGCCTCTTCCTGGCTGCTCGGATCCACTTGGGACCGAATTCCCGTACTGCTGGACTCTAGTAGGCGTAGAGCGTAATTGCAGTATAGTAGGAAAACATACAAGCGAGAAACGATTAGCCTACAGAGTCTCGATCTATTTACACTTCCCTCCCCCCTGCTCCACTGCTTTTCTCCCTTCCTTTCCTTGGGAACTGAGATTCCCTGGGCCCGACCTTGCGTCAGATGGGGCTTCTGCTGACGCCCTCCACCTCTTCCCTGCTCGCGCCTCGAAATTGTAATGTTCCATTATCCCCGCGCCTCGATCCCTGCGCTCCTTCATACTTTGTACAGTACAGTAGTGTACCTCTCCCTCTCGCCACTTATATTTCAATTATACATGCCATCTCTTTCTCCCAACAATTCTCTACTACACTCACCTCTTCCCCTGCTGCTGTGTCGCGACAATAGCCTTCCCCCCTCGCTCTTTGTTTTTGATAACTCTCAACTTACCTTCCCCCTCTCTCTTGGTTTTTGAGAATTCTCAAGAATCAACTTACCTTCCTCCCTCTCTCTTCCCACCATAAAACATCGGACCCCTCTCTCTTTCCTCGTGCCGTCATTGCCCCTCTCTCTCCTTCCCTCCCCCTTCCCTCCTCTTCACTCCAGGCTACATCGGACCCCTCTCTTTCCTGGAAACTTTCCTGAGAGTGATTGAGAAGCTTCGTTCAGTCAACCCTGACCTTGTATACGGTACGCTTCTACTATTATTTTGCTCGCGTTTAGGTGTCTAAAACTATACCTTATGTATGGTAGTACGGTCCTGGGTTCTGAGGCTCCTCAAGACTAGACCTTGTATGTGGTATGGTCCTAGGTTGGATTCTTAAGGTGATGCATGACCCCCTGCATCTCTCCCCCCCCGCATCTCCCCCCCTGCACCTCTCCCTCCCCCCGCATCTCTCTCTCCAGCCGCCCCCCCCCCCCTGCAGCATCTCCCCCCACCGATCTCCCCACCTTTATCTCCCCTCTCACGTCCCCACCCCCTGCATCTCTCTCCCCCCCTCCCGCATCTCCCCCTCCGCATCTCTTCCCGCCCCCCCCCCCCCCCGCATGTTCCCCTCTGCAACTCTCTCCCCCCACGCATCTCCCCCCCCCCAGCATCTCTCCCCCTGCATTTCCCACCCAGCATCTCTCGTCCCTCCCGCATCTCTTCCTCCCCTCCACTCCTCTGTGTGTTATCCTGTATTTGGACGACCATACCTGCCTCTTCATTTCTCTTTCATCATGCCCTTCTCCTCTTCACCTGCTCCTTTCTCTCCTCTTCACCTGCTCCTTTCTCTCCACTTCACCTGCTCCTTTCCCCCTCTCTTTCCCTATCATCTCTCCCCCCCCTCTCCCCTCTTCAGTGTGTGATCCAGTCGTGAGGGACGATGACCCCCTTTACAGCCCGCCCCCCCTTGCCCATCGGATCACCACCATCCCCGTGTGAGGAGTCTATTTTTGAGGCGCCTCAAAAATAGACTCCATCCCCTTGCCCCCCTCTTGTCTCTCCCCCCCAATCTTTCCCACCTCCAATCCCACCGTCTCCCCTCCTCAGTGTATCCAGTAATGGGGGACGATCGCCACTTCTACATTGCTCTTTCACGTTGCCTCAAAACTAGACTCCTATCACGTGGTTTGAGGCGCCTCAAAACTAGACTCCTATCACGCGGTTTTTATACAGAGAGGATTTTTGTTGCATGGAAAGCTAAGCGTAACATTCAAAAGTTACTTGTGTGCGCGAGGCTCCCGAAGCTACCAGTTGGCGAGCTGTGACATTTACACGACATCACCTCGAGGACTGAAGACTTGACCCCATGAATTTTCCAGGGTGTTCAGGATTGGCTGCCCAGATTTCAGCCTTGGTTGTTACATGCCTAGATTTTGGTATTGTCGAGGGGTTTCTTGCTTAAGAGCCTCTCTTACTCACTTGCATAGTTCCATTCTGCACTGATGAAGATGTTCTAGGGTCCTTACATAAGACGTCGAAACATGTTTGCTTTAATCTTTTGAATCGGAACTGAGTTCAGTTTTCTGAGATCTCGGCTTTTACGCGGGCAACTGGTGAATTTTACTGTCAATCTTTTTGCTAAAAGTTTCGATTACACTGCTGCTCCCTTCTATCATGGCTAACAACACTGGGAGTATCCCCATTGAAGAAGATGACGCCGGTGTAAACGACACGAGTTACGCAATGATTCTTCGCGGGGAAGGTCACTCCTCAAAAGCTTATGCGGGTTACGGGGCCCACAAGCGCCTCCGCAAGAACGATGGAGCTTCGACCTCTGCAAATCCCTGCATCAACGATCAGCATGACAAGCAAACTGTGGATAATCCCGCCATGGCTACGAAGGAAGTCCCGAAGGCTGCTACGACTGGTGGCAACCCGGCGACCATCTTCGACTTGTCCATCACCATTCCGGAGCCCTTTAAGGGCTGGATGAGTGCGGCCGTCAAGGGCTTCCGGACGGATTTCAAGGCCCTCCTGAAAGCGAAGTCTAAACTGAAGAAAATGAAGATGCTTGACAGCCAAGGTGTGATCCTGCACAGCATCCGCACCAAGGCGATCGAGTTCCAGACCAAGTACCCGGGCACGCGGGAAAAGTCTGCCGCGTCTGCCGCGATGGTTCATCAGGAGAACCAGAAGCGCCTTCAGGAAGTTTTCATCAAGTCGAAGGAGTTGGAAGTTGAGGAGATACTACTAGCTTCAGCTTCACACCTCACTGCTCTGGCAACCAAGCTCGAGGACTACATACAAGCCCTTAGAGCTGACCCTGACTTAGCCATCTCTGACGTGGCTAAAGAGCGATACCGTATCCTCAAGGGTACGTGCGTGGAGAAGGCCAAGTCCGAGATCGCTGCTGCCAAAGATGAAACTGTCATCAAAGAGCTAGTGAGGCAGAGGCTCAAGGAGGCTGAAGATTTGAAGAAATCGGCCGCTGCTGAAGAACTGGAGAAGATGGAAACGGATTCGACATTCGAAGAGGTGCTGGAGAAATGTGTGACAAAGCTCGAAGTCAAAATGCGCAAGGGATTCAAGACGCAACTTGATACGAGTCTATCAGCGGCGTTTCAACTGGGCGTCTGAGTGGGACGACAGCAGGGTTCCGCGTCGACCACTGCGCATTCCAAGACAGCGAAGGACCAGTCGAAGAACCAGAAGAACAAGTTGTCTTCTGGAGGCGCGGCGGACGTACCAAAGGCTCGGAAGAAGGGTGGAAAAGGCAAGAAGAAATCTTCAGCGAATGGCGGCGACCAAGGGAAGAGCCATCCAACTGCCTCGACTACGGCTCAAGTTCCAAAAAACGGCGGCAGCGGCCCAGGAAAAGGGCCGCGCAAGAACTAACAGCTTGGGATCTTGCACTCCGTTGGTTCGCACGCTTGACACCACGACAGGCTCAGTCTCGCGTCCGGAATCATGGAGTTCACAACCAGAGTGCCAAGGTCTTATCTCGCGATGAGACCAAGGCTCTCGGGATGGGTCTCAAGTTCATACCTACACCCTCCTGGAACTTTTCTATCGGTGCGGACCTCGATCAACTGCATCGACGGATCTCCCTCGCTTTTTTCTTCAAGGACAAGGGACCTTCGACTTCATCTTGTTTCCGGGTGAAGAATCCTACTTGGAGGCCCGAAGGGGATGTTATCTCCGAGCACGTTTTTAAGGAGGCTCACGCCGACTTATCCTACTAGTTGGAAGCGCCTAGACCTCTGCGCGATTTAATCTTTCGCAAGAAGCCCGCAAGGCCTTGCGCTCCCTATCACTCGACCACTCGATCGTCATCAAGCCTGCATATAAGAATGTTGGCGTGACCATGATGGATCGTCAACACTACGTCGCGATGTGCATGGAGCATCTCAACGACAAAGCTGTCTACAAGCCGATCTACTACGACCCGACGCCAACTGTTTTGCTGCAGCTGAGCGAGCTGTGGGGACCTGGTCCTCCGGACAGTCTATGGAATATTTTCTTCGACAAACATGCAAGAGGGTGGCGTCCTACGGCGTTACATTCTACCAAAATTGCATAAGAAGATACGCGTGGGGCGACCGATCGCTGCTTCACATTCATGGGTAACGACTAATGTAAGCCGATGGTTGGATGCGGAACTACAACCGCTCGTGCTTAAACGTGCTACTTACCTACGCGACTCCTTGTCTATGTTGGCGAAGCTTGAAGAAACGGCCTTCCCGCCTCACATACTTATCGCAACGTAAGACGTTACCTCGTTGTACCCGAGGTTGCGACGCTGTCAGCAATTTTCTCTCAAGGAACAACAAGCAGCTCGCATCTCCTATCATGGCCTTACTCGGATGGGTCATGAGGAATTATTTCGTTGAATTTGACGATCGAGTATACCAGCAAGTGCGGGGCACGGCAATGGGAACTCCTGTAGCTGTCTGCTTTGCCATACTCTTTATGAGTTGTCTCGACGAGCTGCTGAAGGAAAGGTGGTCTGAGGTCTCACCGCTTTACCACGTCCGTTATATAGATGATGGCCTTATCATTTGGCCAGGTTCGCGACGGGATTTGGAGGAATGCTTGCGAATCTTCAATGGCTTGGATCCCAACATCCAGATCACGTGGGAGATCTCATAACGTTCGGTTGATTTTCTGGACATCGTCCTTCACAAAGGACCTCGTTTTAATCAACGTGGTATCTTGGACTTCGATACATTCCAGAAGCCGATGAACCGGTACCTGTACCTGCCCTTCTCCTCCTTCCACCTACGGCACTGTAAGAAGAGCTTTATCCGTGCGGAACTGAAGCGTTATCTACTACGCTCGACATCTGCATCGGCTTTTCTCACGACGAAACGCGCCTTTTCCCAGCGCCTTCGTGACTGTGGTTACCCGCCCCACTTCCTGCAACCACTCTTCAGAGGTGTACTTTTCGCACAACGTGCATCACTGTTCACCAACACTCTCGCCAACCAGCTGCTGCGACAACATTCTCTCCCCTCTACACGCGGATCCCTAGTCTTGAAGACGACCTACACACCGTTGTCGGCTCGTCTCGGGCTAGGGGTAGTTTTGAGGCACCTCAAAACTGGACTCCTATCATGCGGTTTTTATACAGAGAGGATTTTTGTTGCATTCAAAAGCTGAGCGTAACATTCAAAAGTTACTTGTGCGCGCGAGGCTCCCAAAGCTACAAGTTGGCGAACTGTGATATTTACACGACATCACCTCGAGGACTGAAGACTTGACCCCAGGAATTTTCCAGGGTGTTCAGGATTGGCTGCCCAGATTTCAGCCTTGGTTGTTACATGCCTAGATTTTGGTACTGTCGAGGGGTTTCATGCTTAAGAGCCTCTCTTACTCACTTGCATAGTTCCATTCTGCACTGATGAACATGTTATAGGGTCCTTACCTTAGACGACGAAACATGTTTGCTTTAATCTTTTGAATCGGAACTGAGTTCAGTTATTTAAGATCTCGGCTTTTACACGGGCAACTTGTGATTTTTACTATCAATCTTTTTGCTAAAAGTTTCGATTACACTACAGCTCCCTTCGATCATGGCTAACAACAATGGGGGACGGTCGCCACTTATACATTGCTCTTTCACGTTGCCCATCTCTTCTCCGCCGGCTCCAGTGCCAGTGGCAACGCTCATCAATTCGAACCACTTTGAAGCAGAGCAACTCATTGGCCTAAGGTCTGGTTTCAGTTTCAACCAGTTTCAGTCTCTGCTCTTTTTTCCAGGACTCGGGCTGACTTACGCCATCGGTATGTGACATGTGGCATGCTGTGCATTCCCCTGCTGCCCATGAGTGTGTGCTTCGTTCAAGCTGCCATGTGTGCGCATGCCTTTGTGTCTTTGTGTGCGCATGCCTTGTGTCTTTGTGTGCGCATGCCTTCATGCTTCTCCTGACCAACGCCTTCGTGCTTCTCCCAACCGACGCCTTTGTGCGTCTCCCGACCGACGCCTTTGTGCTTGTCCCGGGCGATGCCTTAGTGGTTATTGGAAACCGTGTCACCTTCAGCCCATCACAACCACCCGCCTTTCCTTCTCCAGCTTCTCATGCCTACCCTTTCCCCGCGTCTCTTGCGCTTCCCTCCCGCATGCTGGCCTTGCACACACCCTCCGCAACTGCTCCCCACTCGAAACCTGTTCTACATCAAAGCATCTTGAGCTCGGGCTTGTTCAAAGCCGCAACGCCATCAGAACAAGGCATACAGGGGAATATAACCTAATGGGTTGTACTCCCTAAGGCACAACCCTATATAGTCTACAAAAACATACAATATATGTTTGACACACCCCCTAGACTGGATAGGAGCAGTGCTCGATGAGAGAGAAACAGCTCAGGGTGGCACTACTAGTCCAGCCTCAGAGGCAGGGGTCTAAAGACCAGTCAAACAATTACAGACAAGGCAAGAGCAAGACCTGGGTGGCACTACTAGTCCAGCCACTGGGAAGAGGCCACAAGGCCAGTCAGGGTAATATATATAAAGGTCTGTACACAATCAATGTCCTAGCAAGTGAGAGGCTACAGGAACGAGACCTAGCTGTACACAGTGCCGCTGATGATCTTTAGGCGCAAGCGCTTCAGTAAAGATATCACTTGTGTTGGCACCTGAGGCCAAGTGTACTACACGAGCCTGGCGACGCTGCTGCAGCTTGAGCAGGAGTAAGTGTTGCAGCTGGATGTGCTTCGCTCTGCCCACGAGTCGTGGCTCCTGACACAGGAGGATCATGGCCCAGTTGTCAGCGTACAGAACCGGGGCAGAGCTAGGCCGCTCACCCAAGTCGGTGGGCAAGAAGGTCAGCCAGCGGAGCTCCTGTGCCGCCATGGCACCTGCGTAGATCTCAGCCTCACAGCTAGACTGGGCAACAGACGAGGAACGGGTGGACCTCCACGAGATGGCACCTGCACCAAGGCTAAAGGAGTAGCCCTGTGAGGACCTGAGAGTCTCGGCGTCGTCTGCCTAAGAAGCGGCAGTGTGCCCGGTAAGGACCACTGGTCTCCGTCCTCCTAGCACTAGCCCCATGCCCGATGCACTTGCTAGATAACGCAAAACCGTCTTAGCTGCCGACCAGTGCTGTGGTCGTTGTCTGCTTGGGGCCACAAAGCGAGCTAGGATGCTGAGAGGGTATGCGAGATCTGGACGAGTGCAAGTCATCAGGTACATGAGGCAACCCACCAGCTCTGCGTGGGGACCACTAGGCTCGACAGCCTCCTCAAGGACTGGGGCAGAGATTCTGTGGTCTACTAACAGAGGGGTGGGCTGTACGGAAGAGAACTAAAGGCCAAACCTCTGAAGGACCTGGCGCACCAAGTGTGACTGTGAGAGAGTGATGGTGCGCGCTGCTCTGTCCCTGGAGATCTGCAAGCCAAGGTAGCAGCGCAGCTCTCCTAGGTCAGTGCAGGTGTGTCTCCTCAGCAGCACGGCCTTCACGGCGGCCAGTGCGTCTCTGTCTGCAGTAGCAAAGACCACATCGTCTGCGTAGACAAGGATGTAGAATGGAGTCTGGCTGGAACGGACAAAGAGCGAGGGGTCTGCAGACGAAGGGAAGAGCTGCAAGTCAGCAAGTGTAGCACGCAGCGTGTCGTGCCACGCACGGGGCGCCTGTCGCAAGCCGTAGACGGGGCGCCGGAGGAGCCACTCGGTACCAGGGGGGAAGGTACCGGAGAAGCCCAGGGGGCGGTGCAGGTAGACCTGCTCGTGTAGGCTGCCCTGAAGAAAGGCAGTGGAGAAGTCTAGGGAGTGGAGCTCATAGTCACGCTGTGCTGCTACGTGTAGCAGTTCCTGTAGAGTAGTCATCTTTAGAGTAGTAATCTTTAGAAGGAGACGGACTCGTCAAAAGTGACGTCACGAGAGCGAAAGAACCGGTGAGAAGGCGGGTGGTAGAACTGCCAGTCCGACGAGTCGAGGGGGAAACCTAGGAAGACACAGGGGACAGTGCAGGCAGTGAGCTTTGTCCATGCCATATGCACGAACTTGAGCAAGGCAGCCCAAGATGTGGAACGCAGACGCGTCACCAGGGGACCCGGTCTAGAGGAGGGTCAGCGAAACCTGCGACCACTGAGGGTGCGGCCAGAGGTTAAGCTGGTGAGCGACGTAGAGAATGGCGAATGGCCACAGAAAATGGGGTGCACCGGCATGGATCATGGAGGTATGAGCAACCTCCATGACCAAACCGATGCATTGCTCAGCGACCCCATTCTGTTGCGGGGAGTTCGGCAGGGTGAACATCTGGGTGATGCCCTCCGCACGACAGACGCAACAAAGGCAGCCAAAGGCAAACTCGCCACCACAGTCGGAGTGAAGACGCAAGATAGGGAGACCTCGGTGAACACGCGAAGAGACAAGCCATGAGAGAAGAACGTCAGGCACGTCTACCTTCCGCTCCAAGGGAAAGACGGTGGTGTAGCGGGTTTAGTCATCGACAAGCACTAGGAAGTAGCGCTCGCGACGCAGCCCATGGACGGGGCCGGGGCCCTAGACGTCCATGTGCATGGTCTGCAGCGGTACGGAGGTAGGGGGGAACGAGGAGGAGTGGGGGGCACGGCGGAGCCGGCCCTCGACACAGGGCGTGCACGGAGGCACGGGTGAGGAGGGGAGCGCAGGGAACGACTCAGGGAGGCCTAGGAAAAGACGGTGCTGGGACATGTGACGGAGACGGGTGAGGGCGAGGTGACCTAGACAGTGGTGCCATAGAAGTGACGGGTGAGGAAGCGACCGACACGAGCACGCCGCAGCAACCTGGGAAGACGCAGGTACCTGGGGAGGCGTCCCAACCGGGGGGGAAGCGGTGTCCAGCGTGAACTGGCCAGACACCGGGTCTCGGGGGAACGTGGTGAGGGGGGCACCAGTGGCGGCCTCAGTACAGACAGCGTACCGCTCGTGCCCAGGGAACGTAGTGGTGACGCCAAGGTCCTGGAGGCAGTCGACACCAACTAGGTTCCTAGAGAACGAGGGGATGTGCAGGCCTGTAAGGGAGCCTGAGGGAACCGCCGAACGGGGGAGAGTAGTGGAGCTACGGGCAACTACAGGACTGGAGGAAGGGTCTGCAAGAGCAACTGCAGCAGGAGCGGCAAGCAGCGTAAGCGTCGTGGAGTCGAGAAAAGAAACACCGGGAAGCGCCGAAGTTTAGGCTGAAGGAGAGCACGGCGGCGGTGACAGAGGTTGGAGGAGCGAGGGAGGGCCCTAGGCTAAACAAGGCAGGGGATCCTACGCCTGACGTAGCAGGGGAGCCTGAACTAGGCAGAATGGGCACACCTACGCTAGGCAACACAGGGTAATAGGAACCAGTTACACTAGAGTCATCAACATGTAGCGCATAGAAAGCAGAGCTAATCTCATCCATGTCCATATCAAAGATCTGAACACGACGACGAAGCATACTGTGCTAGTTGGAGAGGTCAGGCGATGGGCCGAAGCAGAGACGAAACAGGTCGTCTAGGCGATGAAAACAATGAGCGCGGGTATGGCCGATATTACCGCACACGAGGCCGCGGCAAGGAACGGTCTAGAGCTATAACTGGCAGCGCCCGTCACTCTGACTACCACCCGACGACACGCCGCGCGAGCGACCACCGCGACCATCGTTACCTCCAGCTCCAGGCCACCCAGGCGGGAGACGGCCGACCCTCCGCTGCTGCTGCTGCTGCTGGTCCAGCTGCGGAGCCTGCTGCTACTGCTGGGGCTGCTGCTCCGGGGCACCAGCCCCAGCCCACTCGTCAGTACTACCAGCGGGCGAGCCACCTCCACCACCAGCACCACCCCCTCCTCTGCTACCTCCGCCGCGCCCAGCCTTGGGGCGGCGACCCTTACCTGGACGAAACTGCACTGCGGCGGCTGTCTCCACAACCGGAGCTTTCTCAGCAACCGCAGCAGAACCATCGGAGTAAGAGCACTGAGCAGGGGCATAGCCTTGACAGATAGAGACTGGCACGGTACTGCTAGACTGGGCGATAGAGCGCAGAGAGGTCTCTATGGCAGACAGGGTGTCGACAAAGTCAGTGAGGGTGAGGTTAGCGGGGTGGAGACTAAGGAAGTGATCGCGAGCGGTGGCAAGGCGGTCAGGGAGGCGGGTGGCAAGCAGATAGAGGGTAGAGAAGATGGGGGGCTGAAACACACGAAGCTGAGCCTTAGTGCAGGTAGCGCGCCAGGTCGTGTCTAGCGTGCGTAGGTGGGCGGCTATGTCAGCGACAGTGGGGAAAGACGCAAGGTCAGGAAAGAGCATGGGCAAGATCAGGCGACCTACAGAGGCAGAGGACGGGGTGGAATAGTGCGCAACAACAGCCTCTAGGAACTCCTGCGCAGTCTTGACAGACCTAAAGCGGGGGCGCTCGGACAGGGGAAGGGCATGAATAATCGCAAGCTGTGTGACAGCGTCACACGACAAACAAACAGCACGGGCAAGGGTAGCGGACTCACGGTCAGCAGAGGTGGGGTCAGCGGGGAGGGCAGCAGGGGGGTCCGGGCACGGGAGCGTACCGTCGATGTGGACGGCCAGGGAGTGGCCATCCTACCGCTGACCAGTCAGGTGTCGCTTGAGGTCGACGAGCCACGAGTCGAACTCAATCGGCTGCCCCTCAGCATAAAAAAGCAAGACCGAGTCCGCCATCATGGTTGCAGCAGCAGGAGAAAGACAGTACTGGGCAGGAGAGCGCGGCGGAAAGCGGTGATGTGCGGTGCAGTACGGTACTGTGCGGTGGAGGGAGGTACAGTACGGTAGGGTGCAGTGCAGTGCGGTGCAGGGCGGTGCAGTGCGGTGCAGAGTGGTGCAGTACGGTACCGTGCGGTGCAGTACGGTGCAGTGCGGTGCAGAGCGCCCGAGGACGGCGGCGAGGCGTCTAGATGACGAGGCCGTGGGCGGCAAGGCAACGAGGCCGGCAAAGAGGCGGGGCCTGCAGGGAGACGGGGCCGGCTGGGGAGGGGCCCGCGAGGTGACGGGGCCGCGGGGCTGCTAGGGGACAGGGCCGCGAGGTGACGGGGCCGTGGGGCCGCGAGGTGACGAGGCCGCGGGGCCGCTCTGGGACGGGGCCGCGCGGCAGCTAGGGGATGGGGCCGCGGGGCTGCTAGGTGACGGGGCCGCGGGGCCGCTAGGGGACGGGGCCGTGGGGCCGCTAGGGGACGGGGCCGCGGGACTGCTAGGGGACGCGGCCGCGGGGCTGCTAGGGGACGGGGCCACGAGGTTGCTAGAGGACGGGGCCGCGGGCCGCTAGGTGACAGGGCCGCTGGGCGGCGAGGTGACGGGGCCGTGGGGCCACTAGGGGACGGGGCCGCGGGGCAACGAGGCGGCTAGGACCTAGGGCGGAAGCGCTAGGGGGGGGGGCGGGGACCTACCTGCTCTGATACCATGTTCAAGTGAAAGAATGTCTAGAACAAGGCATACAAGGGAATATAACCTAATGGGTTGTACTCCCCAAGGCACAAACCTATTTTGTCTATAGAAACATACAATATATGTTTGACAGAAAGTGGTACCGATATTGATGTGCAGTCCAGTAGTGTAGATGGTCTTTATTTTGCTAAAGACCAAACGTCGAGTAGCGTGAAAACGTACGCCACAAGCGGAGGCTAAAGAATTTTTATGAAATGTCTCTTGCATAATGTATGTAGGATCAATTGTAGCTAAGCAAAAGTTCTGACTGAGCTGTAGCCCAATGGGTTCATATAGAAATACCGGTACCACGGGAGCCAGAAACGCGGTTGTATCACAAAACTGAATTTCGAAATATTCACTCGGATTTTTGCGCTCTGGAGGTTCACCCCGCGAAATCGCAGCAAACCCCTTCCAACCGCCTCCTCTCTCCCGCCAATCCGTCCACAAGGCGAAGCAAAATGCACAGAATGGCTTCCGTTATCGGCTTGAGATGTTCAAAACGAGAGGCACTCACACGGAAAATCCACAAAGCAGCTTCCTCGACTTCCACAAGCACAGTTCCTCGCAACTCTCGCTGCGACGCCCTCGCCGGCTGCTATCAGCTTAAGGTGGTTTCTGAAGAAATCAAAGCCGGCGATTGAGGGTTCGAGTCCCTACTTGAAGGACGAGGGGCCGTTTTCAAGCTCGGTCTTTTCGCTCGAGCTTACCTTGAGCTTCTCTCGGGCTTCTCTCGAGCTTCTCACTTACGCACGGAAACCGTCCGACGGGAAAGTCGGAAAGTCTCCACTGGAGACGCTGCGACGATGGCGAAAGCTGGGCTTCGCCAGGCGGCTGACAGAGTGGCACTCCGCCATGCGACAGGGGCATGCGGCCCTGCGACAGCCGCGAGGCCAGTGAGACAGGACTGTCAAGTGGTTGTGGATAACGAGGCGGCGGATAGAGCGGATGAAGTGCCGACTGATGAAGCAGCTAACAAGAAGAACGCGGACAAGGCAGACAGGGATAACAAGCGGTTAGAAGGGTTATTATACGGTGAGCTACTTAAGCTGGGAAAGCGGTGCATGGAGCCCGCCTTTGAGGAAGGGGTGAGGACAGGAGTAGAGGAGAGGGTGTGGTCGAGGGAGGAGAGAGTGAGGGGTAGGGAGGAGAGAGTGAGGGGTAGGGAGGAGAGAGTAAAGGGTAGGGAGGAGAGAGTAAAGGGTAGGGAGGAGAGACTGAGGGGTAGGGAGGAGAGAGTGAGGGGTACGTAGGAGAGAGTAGGTGTAGGGAGAGAGAGTGAGGGAGGCTGAGGAGGGAGTGACAGAGCGAAAGGAGAGAGTGAGGGAAGAAGTCAGAAAGAAGCTAGAAGCAGCAGAAACAGCAGAGAGAAAAGGACGCCAGTCAACAGCAGAGGCAAAGGAGCGGGAGGAGGAACTGAGGAGCGTTGAGGGAGGCTGAGCGGGCAGTAACAGGAGGAGAGTGTGGGAAGGGAGGTTGAAGCCATCTTGATTGTCGCTGCGACTATGCGAGCAGAATGGCAGGACGGGGCGTTGTTTCCGGCTAGCCGCGATGGGCGCAAGCAAGCTCGCATGGCCGGTGGATCTCCTGCAATTAGTGTTTTGGAGGTGGGTGCATGCATGGGATGATGGGGGTGAGTGCATGGGATGATGGGGCAGGAGGCGGGAGGCGGGGAGCAGGAAGCGGGAGGCAGCGAAACGTGGGGAGCCGGAAGCGGGAGGCGGGTTGCGGGTTGCGGGAAGAGGGAAGCGGGAAGCGGGGAGTTGGACGCGGGAGGCAGCGAGACGCGGGAAGCGGCATGTGGGTAGTGGGTAGCGGGAAGCGAGAAGCCTGAGGCGGGAGTTTGGAAGGCAGGAGGCGGGAGGTGGGGAGCAGGAAGCGGCAGGCAGCGAAACGCGGGAGGCGGGGAGTGGGAAGCAGGGGGCAGCGAAACGCGTGAAGCGGGGAGTGGGAAGCCCCTTGGCGCTCTCACGACTTCCAGTGATGCCTGTCCCAGCCGCCACTCCCACTTCCACCCCTGCCACTGCCGTCCCTTGCTCTTCTCTGCATACCAACCCATTTTCTAGCCTTCCAGTAATGCCACTTCCAATGGTGCCTCCCCCAGTTGCCACCCCCACTTCTACCGCTGCCACCAGTATGTCTTGCATTGCCTGCGAAAGTACCCCACTCTTGAGCCTTCCACCAGCTTCCAGCATGTGTTGCACATCCAGTTGCCCCAGCCCTGCATGCGCCATCCCCGCTGTTGCTGCACCCAACCCGGCCCTGGAAAGCAGCCCATTCGGGAGTCGTCCACCAGCTTTGGTATACCTGCATCAGATAGTAGTTGTCACCGACTTTCTCTTCCGCACCTCCCCGGCCCTCACGCTCGCCCATCTCAATACATCATTTTGACTCTCCTGCTGGTGATTCCTGCTGCTGGGGCGTATCAAAAGCAGGGCCTTGCATTGCTGCCTGCCCCTCGCGCTCCCCCGTCTCAATGCATCAGCCAGACACTCCACCTGGCGCTCCCTGCTGTGGAATTGCATCAAGAGCAGGGCCTTGGGTGCCTTGCACCTCCTCAAGCTCGTCCTTGTCTAAGCATCGTTCTGCCTCTCCTTCCTGCCCTCCCTCTAACCCTCCCTTGGACCCTCCCTGCAATCTCTCCTTCATACTCCCCTTTCTTCGTTGGAGGCTACATCCATGCTTTTTAACGTATCATCCGCCATCTCCTCCTCTTCCTTCTCCTCTCCTTCCTGCTCCTCTCCTTCCTGCTCCTCTCCTTCCTGCTCCTCCCCTTCCTGCTCCTCCCCTTCCTGCTCCTCCCCTTCCTGCTCCTCTCCTTTTTGCTCCTCTCCTTCCTTCTCCTCCCCTTCCTACTCCTCCTCTTCCTCATCATCCTCAATCACAATCACCTCCTTTTCCTCCTTTTCCCCTTCTTCCTTTCCCCCCTCCACCTTCCCATGCCCATGTGCTTCTCTTTCCTCCAATCCGCGCACCAGTCCCCTCACCTCCCCCACCTTGGTGCGTATTGCCTCTGCATGGCTGGA
Organism: Closterium sp. NIES-67; assembly: GCA_027943415.1. NCBI lineage: Eukaryota > Viridiplantae > Streptophyta > Zygnematophyceae > Desmidiales > Closteriaceae > Closterium > Closterium sp. NIES-67. The sequence goes on along the minus strand of BQMB01000723.1, from coordinate 289,037 downwards.
GACAGCCGCCAGATGCTGCCAGAAGGGGATGTTGAGGGGAAAAAGAGGGCAAGGGGGGTGGGGGTTACCAGTCATCTCACTCTCACTCACTGCACCTTGGCGCGTGTTGCCTATGCATGGCTGGAAAGAGCCGTCAGATGCTGCCAGTGAAAGCAGAGGAGAAGAGGGGGTTCGGGGTTATCACAGCAATCTGACATTTGAGTCAACTCAAATATCTCCTCACCTCCCGCACCTTGGCGCATATCTCCTCTACGTGGGCGGAGAGCGCCCTCAGATGCTAACAGAAGCATAAGCAGAATAGTGAAGGTTTGGGGTTTGCACAACAAGGGAAGCGCGCAATGAAGCTAATCGTGGGGCATGCCATGCCACGCACCAGTGATGTAGCATGGAGTGAGATATGCGGCATGCGCTCTCAACCCGAACATGCTATGCACTCACCCCCATCATCCCATGCACTCACCCCCATCATCCCATGCACTCACCCCCATCATGCCATGCACTCACCCCCATCATCCCATGCACTCACCCCCATCATCCCATGCACTCACCCCCATCATGCCATGCACTCCCCCCCATCATCCCCTGCACTCACCCCCATAATCCCATGCACTCAAACTCCCGCCTCGGGCTTCCCGCTTCCTGCTACCCACTACCCACATGCCGCTTCCTGCGTCTCGCTGCCTCCCACTCCCTCAATCATCCGCTGAATTACACCCCCCCTTTATTCAAATATATTCATGCAACACACACGAGCTCTCGCTCACACACAGCATCATTCTCTCATCTCTTCCCCCGCCCTAATGTCCACCGACGTCCACTCGTAAGTTTCAGGCTCATCCCCCCTTATCTCTCTCTCTCTCTCTCTCTCTCTCTCTCTCTCTCTCTCTCTCTCTCTCTCTCTCTCTCTCTCTCTCTCTCTCTCTCTCCTGCCCTGCTGCCCATCCATTCCTTCCTTTCTCATGCTATCACCCCCTCTCTGACCACCCCTCCCTCTCCCTCTCTTTCTCTCACTGCACCTCTCTCTCTCTCTCTCTGTCTCTCTCTCTCTCTCTCTCTCTCTCTCTCTCTCTCTCTCTCTCTCTCTCTATCTCTCTCTCTCTCTCTCTCTCTCTCTCTCTCTCTCTCTCTCTCTCTCTCTCTCCCCTTCCCTCACACACTCTCCCTCGATACCCATCCCTCACACACTCTCCCTCGATGCCAATCCTTCACTCTCTCTCCCTCAATGCCCATCCCTCACTCTCTCTCCCTCGATACCCATCCGTCGCTCTCTCTCCCTCAATGCCCATCCCTCACTCTCTCTCCCTCGATGCCCATCTGTCGCTCTCTCTCCCTCGATGCCCATCCCTCACTCTCTCTCCCTTGAAGCCCATCCCTCTGACCCTCTCTCCTCCCATCCCTCACACTCAACTTCCAGCAGTATTGTACTCCGCGAGGTATTCTTTGGAAGGGGTAGAGGAGGATGTACAGTACCGAGGGTTGACGCGAGGCATCTCCATGTGGCGCCTGCACTCACGTATTCCCATGGTTCTTTCTCGAATACTCCGATTAGCTATACTCAATAAGTGGTACTCTTTAGTGTAATGTAATAGCTTGTGACAAGTGTGCAAATAGCCTGCAGAATAAATTACAAGTACAACTTGTGACAAATGTGCTAGGTAATAGCCTGCAGAATAAATTACACGGTCCATGCACTACGACGCACTAAGACACGGCCTAGGATCCCACCATTGGCACTCTAAGACATAGGGCCCCCGTCTCCAACTCCTGTGGAAAGGGATGACGGGAGCACAAAGCACCGAACGAAGGGGATGGAACAGGGTGATGTGGAGAGGAGAGAAGGGCGACGATTGAGAGGGGGATGGGACAGCGAGGGGTGGTTTCTCAGTGATAGCAAAGAGCGAGAGACATCTGGAGGGGGTGAGAGATTGATGGGGAGAGAACGAGAGAGGGCTGGAGGAAGGAGGGGGGGAGGGAGGGATAGGTATGAAAGAAGGGTTAGACGGGATTGGAGGGATGGCAGGGATGGGTTCTTTAGCAGGGATAGGGGGGGTAGCAGGGATTGAAGGGAGAAGGGTGGGTGCACCGCAAGAGGGGTAGAGTGATGGGAGGGTGAGAGATTGATGGAAAGAGGGGTAGAGTGAGGGAGTGTGGGAGAGGAGAGGCATGAGACCTTGGCAGAGAGAGTGGGAGGCTGAGAGGGAGAGCTGCCAGCATTGAGGGAAGCCCTGGACGCTCTGGGAGGGAGAGAGTGCGAGGCTGAGAGTGGCGACAGAGATGGTAGGCGGGAAAGGGGAGATACGAGGGATAGGAGGGTTAGCAGGGAAAGGAGTGAAAGGAAGAGGGAAGCAGGGGGAAGCAGGAAGCAGGGGGAAGCAGGAAGCAGGGGGAAGAGGGTAGTAGGGGGGAGCGGGCAGCAGGGGGAAGCGGGAAGCAGGGGGAAGAGGGTAGTAGGGGGGAGCGAGCAGCAGGGGGAAGCGGGCAGCAGGGGGAAGCGGGAAGCAGGGGGAAGAGAGTAGTATGGGGGAGCGGGCAGCAGGGGGAGGTGGGCAGCAGGGGGAGGCAGGCAGCAGGGGGAAGCGGGAAACAGGGGGGAGCGGGAAGCAGGGGGAAGAGGGTAGTGTTAGAAATTCTGGCAGCGCTCTCGCTGCTCTCAGGTCGGTCTTACACTCCAAACCGACTCCCGACAGCACTTGCGCTAGTACTAAGGGTAGTCTTAACACCACCAGTCAAGTTCTGGTTGTAAACAGGCAGCACGACGTGAGGGAGAAATTTCAGATTCACTATTTTAAAAGAGATACAAAGAAACAGATTTATATGAAAACATTTCCTAAGCCACAAGACATTGCGTAGCGCACATCCGAACCGCATTTCACACAATATAACCGAATCGCATTTCTGCTCCTCCGAACACCGCGTCACTGTACCAATTTCTGCTCGTCGCTCACAAGTCCTCCGCATGTCCCAAACACTTCCTCCTTCCAACACGTAACCTTGCAGCCCCTCACCACCTAGCACACCCGTATGTAGTCTTCAGCTTACGCCATCTGTTAGCGCTGTCATACTTGCACCTAGCTTACGCCATGCTGCCACGCGCTGACTAGGGGCAAGCGCGAACCACCTCCAACAGGTAGTAGGGGGAGCGGGCAGCAGGGGGAAGTGGGCAGCAGGGGGAGGTGGGCAGCAGGGGGAAGTGGGCAGTAGGGGGAAGTGGGCAGCAGGGGGAGGCGGGCAGCAGGGGGAAGCGGGCAGCAGGGGGAAGCGGGCAGCAGGGGGAAGCGGGCAGTAGGGGGAAGCGGGCAGCAGGGGGAGGCGGGCAGCAGGGGGAAGCGGGCAGCAGGGGGAAGCGGGCAGCAGGGGGACGTGACGTGCTGGGGGGAAGCGGTCGAAGAGTGAGAGGGGCGTCGAGTTTTGAGTGAGAGCATCTCAAAAATGTTGAGTATCAGAATGGCCATTTTCGACGAAATAGGGGTCATTTTTAACCCTACAGTGGGCATTAAAATACCGGTCGTTAATGGTTGTGGGTTTAGGCTAATCGGGGTCATTTACCAAGGGGTCATGTATCGCTACTTACGGTCTTATAAGGGGCATAAATGCCCCCTACCTGAAAGGGGAGTAGCCCTGTAAACGGCCATTTTGACGCCATAAACATGTAGCATGTAAATGTCCATTGAAATACCGGTTCTTTTGAGGGTATTTCAGGTCGTGAATGGCTGTTTCCCAGTGTTGTTTTCAATGGGTGAATGCCTTAAAACGATTATGAACGCCTGGTTTTTGGAACGGTTTGTAATTGCAAATTCACATGCTTGTTGAAAACTCCTCATAATGGCTATAAAATGATTATTACTCTGAATCTTATAACATGCGTTTATTAAAAAAAAAATAACTACAAAAACCAATAAGGGTACTTCCTACGAATTAGGGTTGCAATAAAATTACATCCCCGCCCATCCCCCCTCTAGCCATGGTCGGCAACCTCAGGGCCATGATCTACAGTAATCCCTTGCCATGGCTGGCCAACTTAAATCAGGCCAGCAAAGTCCTCCTCATAGCCCGCGACTAGAATGCTAACAGCTATGCTGCCCATCCTGAAAAACGCAGGTGGCTGCGGGTGATACAGCGTTGGCTCAACAGCCAGGCGCTCTCTGATCCACCCTATCACCAGCGTGACTTTGCGGGCAATCTCTCTCCTGTTGGAGGCATCATTGCCCTCCAATGCCGGAGTGGCCCGGCCATTGGCATTGGCCATGGGCCACTCAATCTGCCACAGTACAAAGTGATGGATCAGTTTACAATGCAGAATATGTTGTTACAAATCAATATGATAGTTGGAATGAGGCTTATCACGTGAAGCAGTGTCGCCACATGAATAATCATTGCCGTGAAGGTGCCGCAGCGTTTTCCTCCAAGCCCCTTGCACAATGCCTTCGAGAAGGCCATATTTGCAAATGGACGATCTTGGTTATCGCAATGCCACTTGCTATCATAGATAGCTGAGCATGACCAGCAATTAGAGAGGGGGGAGAGGGGTGGTGGTGGGGAAAGAGTAGGTGGGAGAAGGGGGGAGAAAAGAAAATGGGAGGAAGGGGGGAGAAGGAAGGGCAGAAGGAGGGAATGGAGGGGAAAAGGTGTTCTTATGGAACACAAAAATGGGCTTCATATAGGATTTCGGAGAGGAGAGGGCTAGAGGGGGCAGGGGGGGAACAGGGATGGAAGTGTGGGGCTGAAGGAGAGCGCTTCAGAGGGGTGGGGGGGTAGGAAACGGGGGTGGAAGCAGAAAACAGGGGGACAAAAACGATGAGGAGGATGGGGGGGGGGGGGGGGGGGGGGGGGTGGAATTGAGCGAGAAGGGAAAAGAGGGGTGGAAGGGGAAAGGAGGGGAGGAAGGGGGGGCCGAAACCTAGGGTGGAGAGGGTGGGAGCAACGGAAGCATTATGCAAGGGGAAGGCAAAAGGGGGGGAGAAGGGGACATGAGTGATGAAGTGTGGTGGTGAAGAAGGGGGCCTCAGAAAAGGCGGGATAGGGGGAGGTGGGGAGGAAAGCGAGATACATCAAGTGCACTGATCAAAATACATGCGTGCAAAGCAAAACAGCTGTAAAACAAACAGTGTATACGAACGTGCCAGGGGCATACAAGCAAGCAGTTAAAACGTCAAACTACTCACGGCGTCGGAAAAATGTCCACCATTCAAGTGCACTTCGGCGTTTCGTTGGCGCCATGTTCTTTGCTGCCAGCATCGTGACTTTCGATTTGGCGATGTAACCGCCTGGCCCTAGACGCCACGGCTTCATCGCACACCAAATGTTGCTCCGACGTTCATTCATCTTGTCCTTCAGGATTTTCTCCCGCTCAGGGTGCTGGTTCATCACCACGTTGAAGATCTCATGAGAAATTCCATGCGACACGTAACAGTCCTCCAATTGCGCACGCATCAATTCCAGCTCAGGGAAAAAGTTGATCTCATGTGGAGGCGCATCAGCAATAGTAAAGATAACCACCAAGTTGCTGTTTTTCTGCCAAGGGAATGGGAGTTGGACAAAAATTGTGCTTAGGGACATCATTGCTTCCTACTTCGAATGGATGGGTAAGGCAGACACAGATGCTCCAAGGGGAAAATATAGGATGCAAATAATAAGGACAAGCATAAAACTCACCTTGAAAAAGCTCAGGTCGGAAATGCACTGAGGGGTAGCCACCAGACTAGTCACCCAGGGTTGGGGGAGAACGTCGGCCCAAGCCACAGGTGCGTGCTGTACAGCAGGCAAGGGTAGTGCACCACGAGGGGGCAGAGCTGGGGGGCGGACGGCCACAGGTGGCGCGGGGCGGGCGGGCAAAGGAGGAGCAGGGATGACAGCCACAGCTGGCGCTGGGCGGACGGCTGCAGCGCGGGCGGACATAGGTGGCACAGAGTGGGCGGGCACAGGGTGGGCGGGCACAGGGTGGGCGGGCACAGAACGGGCGGGCACAGGTGGCATAGGGCGTACGGGCAGACCGCCGCTGGCAGACGGAACGTGGTGGGGAAACGCCTCTGCCGGCTTGCTCTCGCCTGGTACAACGAGGCCAGCTTGACGGAGCGTTTCAACAATCCGTCTGCTAGCTTCCAGGTACCACCGCAAACGGTCAATGTTCCCCTGCTGTATAGCAGCCGCGCGCTCGTGCTCGCGACGTGCTGCCAGCTCAGCATCCTCTGGAACATGAACAACTGGAAATCACCATTCATGAATACAAAATGCAAAGAGTGGAAACAAGAAAGCCAAAAGTGTGAAGCAGGAAACACATCGTCCATATGAAAATGTTGACAACGTGATATCATAGCCGAACGACTATGGCAATCCACCAATCTTACTTGGTTGCGGTGCCTTCTTGGCCTTCTTCTGGCTAGAGCTTCCCCCTTCTGCGGCACCAAGCGCGATGACATTAGCCATTAAGACTGTTCGGCGCTTCGATGTAGGGTGATCATCTTCGTCGTCGTCTAAGTAGTTGTCGAAGGCACTAGTGCCTGCAGCTAGGTCGTTTGCCGCGGCATCACCTTCAATCTGCGTGTTGTCACCGTTATTGGTGTCTAGGTCATCAAAGTCTGCTGGCGGCGTGAGATTTTTACTACGATGCACTGTTCGTTCGTCGCTCGAGTATCAGAAGCAGTGGAGTTGCCACCAGGGGACTCGCTTTGCGAGTTACTGGAGCTGTGGTGAAGGAGATGTGCGTTCGCCTGGGCAACCAGAGCATTCAGTTGCTCTGGTGAGAGAGAGCCTAGGTCTGGTGGTGGAATGCCTCCGTCGTTGTTAGCAAGGAGAGTCTGAGTCTGACCCTCGGCAGCAGCAACAGCACCTCTCGCTGGGAGACGAACACCGCTAGTATCACAACCAGCCAGCCTGCTGGACGGATGGGTCTGCCGTGTCAGCGATTCCCGCCCTCCCGAATGATTGGCCATGTTGCAGCTGTGGACGATGCGAGAGATTTGAATGGGTGTGTTCTTTACGACTCTGCTAACACCCTTAAATGGTTTTGAACGGTCACCAGCAGACACTTGGAACAATTTTGATTGGTTGCGGCGTTTTTTTGGGCGCCACAATTTTCAGGTGGCGTTGTGCGAGTCGCAAATTTCACTGCGTGTGACCCCGCTACTTCGGTGACAGGATCTTGCCTGACGCACAAAAAAATGTGGCTGTACAAACGAAATGTGACGCCGAGCTGCCTGTTGCGTGGCCACGCCATATGTTGCTGCAATTCGTTTCGTTACAAAGAATTGTATCAAACTAGGATCATTCTCTGTTGGCCGCGCGCGACGAATCAGAGCCTGTTTCTGGGATGCCACCCATTCTCTTCGCGTCGCACCACGTCGAGTTAACTGTTAACGTCCCGCTTAAGCCGTTTTGTACACAGAAACTACACCTCTTCATTGTATTTTGTTTGCAATAGTAAACACATATTGTACAACAAAACTAGTATAACAATGAGGAGCACAACTAAACCATGAGGACGAGGCTCATACCTACTTGAGTAGGTACTGATTAAGTAACCATCTGTGTGTTGTCCCCTTTTGACGCACCAGATGCACAGCCCTAAGGATACTAACTGTCTCGACGACTCGATAGCGTTGCGAAACAATCGCCCACTTCAATTGGCGACTAAAAGTCCTGGTGTCTATCGCATCCTCTTCCTCGTAGTACTTTATAAATGCATATTCTTTCCTCCTTGAACCATGCCGGGTGTGAAAGAATAGTAGGACCTTTGCATACCATTCTGACGAGGTGTCAGTTTGGATGGCGACATCAGAGAACCAAACCTTCTTGTGGAAGATAGGTACTGCTCTGATGCGATGTGGCGGATCTGAAAAAGGCTCGTTAGTGGCTGGTGGCATGGCCAGCTCTACATGTACCTGCGAGAGTGAGAGTATGAATCTTAGACACAAGAACCCTTGGAAAAGAAGGAAATCAAGCTACATGCTCGGAGGATTCTTACATAAATGGCAAATATATCCTTGTCAGCTGGTTCCAAGCGGTCTAACGCTTGCCTTAAAAAAGGCAGGTCGGCATGTAATGCTTCCAAGTATGATGAATCTCGTGCGGCACTTGGAGCTGTAAATTGAACATATGGCACTCCTCTTTGTCCCCAAAGTGCAATCATGCCCCAGGACCTTCGCGAGAAGGTCCTTTGCCCAGTTGCGAGTGCCTGTCAAGTGTTGGAATAACATTACATCAATCAAGCATGCATTGAGATATGTAGCACTTTGCAGGAAACAAAGCATACCTCTTTCATGGCAGTGTTGTATTCCGTTGTCTCCACCTCGCTCTCTGGCAGGGCATCGAGCTGAAGACGCTGCTCCTCTGAGTGTATAATCTGGTCAGTGGCATTACGCTTATTGGATGCCCGATATGGGCGCTTTACATACTCCTTCTGGAAGTGTTCGAAGATGTTGGCATCGTAGTGAATTGGTGGCCCCACCCTTCGTATTGCGTCAACATAATGACTCATCAAATGCGTCTTGATGAAGCCCCACTTGTAGTCCTTGAAAGCCGTTACGAGTAAGTTGACCAACCTGAAGAAAAGAGACAACGTCTTTAGTAAAAAATGGGGAGACAATGCTGTGAGCAAACTGCACGGCTCAAGATCGTACGTACTGTGCAGCTTGCATCTCCAAACGGCTCAACATGGCCTCGTCGTACACCTTCGCTTTAGCACATGTGCTGTACCAAGCAAGGTATGCAAGCACCGCATTCATCTGCTCCTGAGAGACGTCTTCGTCCATGATTAGGAATGGCAGGATTTGCATCACCGATCGATGCGCATACGCTTGATAGTTAGCCCCCTATCGGAAGTAGTCGCCCGATGGAAGGCGCATGCCATCGCAGCGGCATTTGCTCTTCAAGTCTTGCAAGCGGCTGAATTGTAGAGGAGAGGAGAGGCAACCGGGGCAGAGGAGAGGCAACCAGGGCTGAGGAGAGGCAACCCGGGCAGAAAGGCAACCAGGGCAGAGGAGAGGCAACCAGGGCTGAGGAGAGGAAACCAGGGCAGAGAGGCAACCAGGGCTGAGGATAGGCAACCAGGGCAGAGGAGAGGCCACTAGGGCAGAGGAGAGGCAACCAGGGCTGAGGAGAGGCAACCAGGGTAGAGGAGAGGCAACCAGGGCAGAGGAGAGGCAACCAGGGCAGAGGAGAGGCAACCTGGGCAGAGGAGAGGCACCACCCTTCAACTCACACCCTTAGCTCTGATCTTGCCCCATCCCACCCTCCCCTCCCTCTCCAAGCAGAACAAGCCCCCTCCAACCGCCCCGTCATACCTATCAATGCCTGCACGCTTGTCCTTGTGAATCACTGCACGGAGGGCTTCAAGGATGTGCTCCAACATTCCCAAATCCGCTTGGTGCATAAGATCCGGCATGACTGCGAGGTATGGGTTCCCCCACACCTCAGACTCGAATCGCAATCCCCACAATAAACACTGTGAGGGTCAGCAAGTTGGGAAAGGTAAAATACACAGACATTGCAGGGGCATAAGTGGAAGAAGAAACCAAGGAAACCTGCACCCAGTGAGCATGGATTACAACGTACCTCGAAAGGGTGGGTTGAGTAGGTTTGTGGGTGAGCTTGACCACGCTGGCAGATTTTCATTTTAGTGACAATGTCGGCTTGTTGCTGTGGTGTGCGGTACTGTAGGTCTGTCTGGTACGTTGCCAGTGCACTTTTGTGCACCTTGCACAGTGAGCAAGGGTAATCAGTCCCTAGGTGCAGGTGATTTTGCAGGTCTCCGGGTAATCAGCTACGTAAGCATACAAAGCCAGATACGCCGTGAAGACATGACCAGCTGCATCTTCGACGCGGGTACCCCTGTGGTGAAGCAAACAGATTTCAGTTTGGGTGGGGGATGTTGGACTCACGTAAAATGACAATGCGCTACCATAGGGTAGAGCACTTACACAAAACAGGCTTCCTTGAGAGGTTCAAGAACCTTACACAAGGCATGTTGGAATGCTTGCTGGCGGTCCTGTGCGTTGTACTCAGATGGAAATTCAGGCAGCATTGCAATCATTGCATGGCCAAAGGGCTTCCAGCGATCCTCCCGATGGATGTTTCCAAGGGACAAATACACTGGATGTCCTTTGGCTTTTCCTCTGCTGTCCATGAGTGTTTCATCAGAGGCGATGATGAGTGTGGCAACCACATCATCGGGCCCCAACTTGTCCTGTAAGTGGACAGATTGCACACGTGAATTAATTGTTGCCACATGACTCCACGTGGCCAGCATAAGAAAGAGAGTCCTCTTACCTTAACATTGTTCCAGAAATCGGCGGACTCTAGAGCATCGTATACTCTCACTCTGTTGATGATTTTTCTGGATGCTCGGGTAATGAGGCGGTGTGCAAGGCGAGGTTCACTCATGAGGTCTCTTAATTCCTAGAAACAACAGTGGGTTATCCGACAGGGGGGAAGGCAGGGAATGAGGGCATGGATGTGGGAGGGGAGAGGGGCATGTCGCCTGGTGGCGCATGGCTGGGCGCAGCAGCGTGGATTCAAGGGTGTGAGGATGGGGGAAAGAGAGGGGGAAGGCGGGGAATGAGGGCATGGATGTGGGAGGGGAGAGGTGCATGTCGCCTGGTGGCGCATGGCTAGGCGCAGCAGCGTGGATTCAAGGGTGTGAGGATGGGGGAAAGAGAGCGGGAAGGCGGGGAATGAGGGCATGGATGTGGGAGGGGAGAGGTGCATGTCGCCTGGTGGCGCATGGCTGGGCGCAGCAGCGTGGATTCAAGGGTGTGAGGATGGGGGAAAGAGAGGGGGAAGGCGGGGAATGAGGGCATGGATGTGGGAGGGGAGAGGGGCATGTCGCCTGGTGGCGCATGGCTGGGCGCAGCAGCGTGGATTCAAGGGTGTGAGGATGGGGGAAAGAGAGGGGGAAGGCGGGGAATGAGGGCATGGATGTGGGAGGGGAGAGGTGCATGTCGCCTGCTGGCGCATGGCTAGGCACAGCAGCATGGATTCAAGGGTGTGACATAGTTTCCTTTCCTTCTGGTGATTTGAAGCTGACAAGGGTATGGCGCTTTTCAAGCTGTGTGTTTCGTTACACACCTTTATGCAGTCGCAAAAGTGGTACTCATAGACGGCTTTCTCCCCAACATGTGTGTAGGCCTTTTGCCATGATCTGTCGCTGGCTGTCACACGTGACGCGATGTATCTGTTTACATCGCGCGTGCTCTTCCATTATGCAACATCTGCCCAGGATGCATCGGGGTGGTTTAAAATGGAGAACAGCTTGGACACGGCTCGCTGCGACAAACTTTCCTGAAGAATCCATTGAGAAATCTCGTCTCTAAACGAGATAGGTGCTACCGGGCGGGGCTGAGGACCATCAGCCGCACTTCTGAACTCGCTCTGTGACTCGAAATCACTAACTCGCGAAATGGGGGCCTCGGCGAGACAGACGTCTATATAATCCGTGTCTGGTACGTCAGCATCGTCGTCGACGAGTGGTTCGGCGACGTTGGGGGCGTCATAGGTAGGAGGGGCGCATACGTTATCCGTACTAGTCGGCCTCCACGTACTACTACCAGGCCTATGCGCAGCTTCGCCCCCAGTGGAGAAAGGCCTTTCAGCAACCCCTGCGCGAGCCCTCTTGCTAGCAGCAGCCAGCCTACAGTTGATGCTACCGACGTGAGACTGTAGGGCTGCCCACCTCTGAAACGGGCCTGAGTCACATTCTTTGCATAACATGGTGAGATCTGGAGGCTTGGAATGAGTGAGGAAACACAATGTAAGCCAAGACAAGACAGTCAGCACTCTCTGCTACTCTAGGGGATTGCTGAAATGTGACCTCGCAAGCAGTGCAATATTGGGACGGTCCACACCTCGCGTCGCGAATGTCCCCATTTTGTGTGTTGGCGCTCTGCTATTTGTCAATCTGCTGCGAGAAACGTTCCACCATTAGATTACAATCTACGATTCAGATCTCATGTGAAACCTTCGCGCTCAAATTGTGGTAGCATTCGCACTCGAGCGACGCTTCTTCGCGAAATCTCCAGGGCAAACAAAAATTGAACCAATCAGAATGTCGAGTTTCATGCGAGGTGGGAGAAGCGTAACGGGTTGATATTGCCATTCAACCCAATCAAGGATCCACGTAAGCTAGTCGTTCAACGAACCACCGTTAGGGGGCCGATTGTGCAGCTCGAAGTCATGTACAGGCATGTGAATTTGCCAGGTTGGCGGGATACCACGCCTCGCGTGGGCCAGAAGAATGTGTGAAACATCACTGTATACAAATTGAGCTCGCATGAAACAAACTGAGAAATAGATCGTAACCGTTGATAAAAAACGTTGTGTTGACAACCGTAGATGACAAACTTTTGGCGCCGCGGAATAACATCTCGAACTGCGATTGGGCGCTTCTGCAGAAAATCTGCCACATTTAGAGTTGAGATACTCTCGTACATGGCCACCTTGGAGCAAATGGGCGTGTACGGGAACAAACCACAACCAGCCCCGAGCCCTCCGAGACTCCTTCAGCTCACCCCTCATAAACAAGGGGCCCCCCATTTTTGAGATGAGGGGGATAGAGAAGGAGTGTGGCGCAAGGGAGCGACAGAGAATTAGCACCAAGAGAGTGAGAGAGAAGGGGGGAGAGGGTGCAAAGAGAGATAAGTGGGGAGAGGGAGAGAACCAGAGTGACAGGGAGTCGGAGAGGGTAAGAAATGATGGACCGCCACTCATGCAGGGATAATGTGGGGGTTGTGGTGTGCCAGGGCCGCCGGAGGCCATGCTTGTGCACATTTACGTGAGAGAGAGTGATGGACAGAGTAAAGGAGAGCGTGGGAGGGAGTGGGGGGAAGGGACAGCGAGATAGATTGTGCGTGTGGAGAGAGAGAGAGAGAGCGGGACATACAGAGAGAGGGCAGAGACTGTGCGCAACCTCTACGTTTCTCCACCATATCCTCGACGATGCCCGTGCTTACGCGCAGTCTATGCGCTGCAGCTAGCGCACTGGCGGCAATCCACGGGTCCCGAGGCGCTCCGCCAGGAACACGGCTGTGTGTGCTGCACCATGCGACTCGCGTTCAGCGGCGAAGGAACGCGGGAAGCAGCGGGTAGCAGGAAGCGGGAAGATAGACGGCGAGCAAGAATTGTTCTGCAGCGGGAACCAGAAAGCGGGAAGCGGAAAGCGGGAAGGGGGGGAAAACAGGAAGCGGGGTGCGGGAAGTGGGAGGCAGTGGGACGCGGGAAGATGGAAGCAGCGGGGCGACTTGCAGCAAGCAGCGTGACGCGGCGGGTTGCTGCTAGCAATGGGTAGTGGGACGCGGAAAGCTGGGAGCGGAGTGATGCGTGAGAAGGGGGACGAGGGACGGCGAAATGCAAGGGGCGTCGGGGGCGCTTAGAGGGGGAACAAACTAGCAGCGCTCGGCAGCTCTTTATCTCAATTTTATTCTGTTCTGATTCTTAGCAATCAGATCTGACGACTATAGCTCCCTAGCTTTGAGCATGTTCCTGGCGTTGGCTTGGCTAACCATTGGCATTGGCGTTGGGTTCCCTCCTACTGTATTCAGTTCGACCTGGACCCTACCACCCACCCTTGATTGGTTTCACCCTTTCTTGGCCGTGCACGTGGCTTCACGCTGTTGGCTTTCCCATTCCAAGATCCTCGTCACTTTTCCATTGTTTGGCGGAACACCCAGTTTGCTAGGCCCGTTCTATTGGGTGCTTGGGTTTTCTAGCAACGAGGAGTATCACCGCACCCCACATATTTTTATGGGCACAATTTCTTGCAGTTTGGTATTCTGTACCGTTTCACCCCTGCCCTGCTCGCAAATTATCCCTTCTCTTTCCCAATCAAACACCTCGGGCGTCTGGTGGGGGGCTCCATCAAGTGGGGTCCCAGCTTGATAACCCCTCTGCTATTTTGCCGTGGGGTTTTAAGTCCCAGGAAATCTATTTCCAAACCACGATATAAGACTCCCACGCAAATTTTCACGTATATGGCTCTGCACCCTAGGGTCATATATTCGGGGTTTTACGGTATAACCGCCTGGAGCGTGCGTGGTTGATGCCTCTTGAGGATGAAAGGCGGGTGAGCGAGCTACGTGTCAGGGGATGTGGGTTTGCGCATGCGGATGCTGATGAGCTTCAGCGGCCTTGGATGGCTGTGCAGATATGGAGCGACACGTACTAGCATTTGCTGTATGGAAGTGTGGTGTGGTCTTTGTCTGCATATGCTACAAGGTGGGGATTGTGATAGGGGGTTATCTATGTTAAGTTGAAAGGAGGTCCATCGTTGTGGTGTGGAGTCAAACATTGTACATGTGCTAGATATTCTTGTACGTGGCGTATGTAGTATGAGTACATGATGAGTTTGTCCTTATCATATTAGTCTTACTAGCAAAACGAAAAAACTGTATGCTGCACATGGTGCAATAAAAATGTAGGACATGCTGAGTAAAGGACCCTGGTTCCTACTCCCCAGGGGGGCGCATATCTGGGTGGATACAGTATGTGTACTTACTACCTCTTGATGCCACAAGAATGTCAACTTATACATTTGCTGTGCATGTCTACTTATAGGCTAGACAAGTTCGTGCTCTTAGAGAGTACAACCCAAACCCTTATATCACCATGTATGCTCTTGATAAAGTTCACTTAGTTACTCTGACATGGTATCACGCTAGGTAAGTCCCACCCACCTGCGCTTCCTCCCGAACCTACCTTAGAACACCCCGCCCTAGCCTACCGTAGAGCGCCCCTACCCTAGCTCGCCGCACTTGCCCTAGCTCGCCGCGCCGCGCTGGCCCTAGCCCGCCGCGCTGGCCCTCTGTTCGCCGCGTCGGCCCCTAGTTCGCCGTGCTGCGCTGGCCCCTAGCCTGCCGCGCTGCACTGGCCTAGCCCGCCGCGCTGGCCCTCGCTCACCACGCCGGCCCTAGCTCCCCGCGTCGGCCCTAGCTCGTCGCCGGCCCCTCGTCGCGTTGGCCCCAGCTCGCCATGTCGGCTCCAGCTAGCCGTGTCGCCCTAGCTCACCGCGTCGCCCCAGCTCGCCGCGTCGGCCCTAGTTCGCTGCGCCAGACCTAGCTCGCCGCGCCGGACCCAGCTCACCACGTCGGCCCCAGCTCGCCGCGCCGCCCCGGCTCACCGAGTTGGGTCCAGCTCGCCACGCCGCCCCAGCTCGTCGCGTCGGCCCCAGCTCGCCGTGCCAGCCCCTACTCCCCACGCTGATCTCTCCTCGCCGCGTCGGCGTTTGCCAGCTGTGCAGGCCCCTGCTCGAAGCACGAACCCCTGCTAGCCGTGCCCGCCCCTGCTAGCCGAGCCAGCCCCTTCTCACCGCCGGCCCCTACTCACCACCGACCCCTGCTCACTACCGGCCCCAGCTTGCCGCCGGCCTTGATTCCTCCTCTGCGCCGGTGCCCTCGCCGGCCGTCTACTCTCCCGTGTCTTCACCGCACATTACTGCACTCCACCGCTCTCCACCACTCTCCACCGCACTTCACCACACCTGCCTGCTGCCTGCTCCTCCTCGTTCTGAGTTCACCAGCTACTGTAGCTGTGCGTGATGGCGGACGCCATTCTCCACCTGGACACAGAGGGTCGTGTAGTGGATTTCGAGGCATGGCTTGCCAACCTACGCCACGAGCTGAAGGGTCAGCGCCAGGATGGCCAGTCTCTGGCCGTCCATGTCGACGATAAGCTTCCCTGCACCCTCGCGCCTGCTGCCCTTGCAGACGCCCCCACGCCTGCTGGGCGTGAGGTTTTCACAGTTGCTGAGCTCGCCCGCTCTGTCTAGAAGTCACGTGATGCCACTGCGCAGCTAGCTATTAGTCACGCTCTCCCATTGTCCGAGCGTCCCCACTTTCAGGCACTAGAGACGGCCAAGGAGTACCTAGACGCAGTCATTGCTCACTATTCCACTCCCTCATCCGCCTTTGCTGGCCGTCTCCTCCTGCCCCTGCTCTTCCCTGACCTCGCATCATTCCCCACTGTCGCTGATCTTGCCACTCTCCTGTGCGCTCTCTAGGCTAGCTACCGCGCTCCTAGCACTGAGGCTCAGCTCACTGTATTTCCTCCCCCCCTCAGTGCTACCCTTTATTTCCTAGCCACACGCCTCCCCGACCGCCTAGCCATTGCCCGTGACACCTTCCTGAGTCTCCACCCCGTTGACCTCACCCTTAGCGACTTCGTCGCCACCCTGTCGGCGATAGAGACCTGCCAGCGCACTATTGTTCAACCTAGTGCTCCCTATCTTCTAGGGCTGTGCTCCCTCCCTGTGCACTTACTCTGACATTTCCGCTGCTGTCGCTGAGATAGTCCATGTCGCTGAGACAACCGTTGCGGCCCCAGCACAGCCTTTTCAGGGTAGAGCCCTACGTCGCTACAGAGGGGGGCGTACGGGAGCAAAGGGTGCTGGGGTTGGCGGGGATGGCGGGGGAGGTGGAGGTGGTGGGAGCGCTGGGAGTGTAGACGAGGGGGTGGGGGCTGACACCCTAGAGCAGCAGCATCAGCAGCAGCAGCAGCAGCAGCAGCAGCCGCAGCAACAGCAGCAGCATGAGCAGCAGTGGGGGCCCCCGCCGTCGTGGTGGCTCGGCGGCCTCGGTGGTGGTGGCCGCGGAGGCGGCCCTCGCAGCTCGACGTCGGGTGGCGGCTCCAGTTCGGTGAGTTGCCAGTACTAGCTTCAGACTGGTCCCCTTTGTGGCACCGCCCGCTGCTACCGCCGCCATGACGACCTCTTCCGTCTCCGCTTCGGGCATGCGACGGCCCTTCGGGAATGGCACAGCCCGGTACGTTGCCGTGTGCTAGTCTTTGAGATGGATATGGATCAAATCCAATCTGCTTTGTATGCCATATATGCAGATGACTCTAGTGTTACTAGACCTTAATACCCTGTGTTGCCTAGCCTAGGTGTGTCTACTGTGTGTTGTCTATGCTCCCTTGCTGCATCAGGCGTTGGACCTCCTGACTTGTTTAGCCTTGGCTCTACGCTATTGCCCCCACCGGCTGACACTACCGCCGCGCTCTCCTTCACATTCGACTCTGGTGCGTCTGCCTGCTTCTTTTGCAACCACACCACTCTCATGCAGCTTTCAGCACTAGCAACACTCTCACTTGCCGATCCCTCCTCCGGTCCGGTAGTTGCACATAGCTCCACCATACTTCCTTGTCCGGTGGTTCCCACGGGCTCTTTTATGAGTCTGCACATCCCCTCATTCTCCAGGAACCTGGTTGGTATCGGCTGTCTTCAGGACCTCGGCGCCACCACCACGTTTCCTGGACACGAGCGGTACGGTGTCTGTACCTAGGCCGCCACGAGTGCCCCCCTCACCACGTTCCCCCGGGACCTAGTGTCTGGCATGTTCACGCTGCAAACCGTGTCCTCCTCGGTAGCTGCGTCCCCCCACGTGGCTGCGTCTACCCAGGTTGCTGCAGCGTGCTCATATTGGTCGCTCACTCACCTGTCGCTTCTGTGGCACCACTGTCTAGGTCACCCGGCACTCCCATGTCTACATTACATGTCTCAGCATGGTCTTGTCTTAGGTCTCCTTGCGTCGCTCCCTGCCCTCCCTCCCTCGCCCGCGCCTCCGTGCACGCCTTGCGTCAAGGGCCGGCTACACTGTGCTCCTCATTCCTCTTCATTTCCCCCCACCACTGCGCCACTCCAGACCCTGCACCTGGACGTCTGGGGCCCAGCCCCAGTCTCTGGGCCGCGTCGTCGGCGCTACTTTTTGGTTCTTGTAGACGACTACTCGCGCTACACCACGGTGTTTCCCCTGAAGCGGAAGGCCGACATGCCTGACGTTCTTATCCCATGGTTTGTAGCTGCTCGAGTCCACCGCGCCTAGCTAGTGCTTCATCTCCACTCTGACCATGGCGGTGAGTTCACCTCCGGTCGGCTTGGCCAATTCTGTCGTGCGGAGGGCATTACCTAGGGCTCGACTCCCCACAGCAGAATGGGTTTGATGAGCAATGCATCGGTTTGGTCATGGAGGTGGCTCATACCTCCACAATAAATGCTGGTGCACCCATGTTCTATAGACGTTCGCAGTTCGCTACGCAGCTCACCAACTTAACATGTGGCCTCGCTCTTCGCGCCCCCAGGTTTCGCCGACCCTTCCCTGGACCGCATCCCCTGGTGACGCATTTGCATTCCACGTCTGGGGTTGCCTAGCTCACGTCCGCGCCTGTGGCGCAGACAAGTTTACCGCCCGCACCGTCCCTTGTGTCTTTCTTGGTTTCCCCCTAGACGGTTCTGACTGGCACTTCTACCATCTGTCGTCTCACCGTTTCTTTCACTCGCGTGATGTCACATTTGACGAATCTGTCTCCTTCTACACTCATTTCCCCCACTGAGGTCTCCCTGTTATCCCGCCCCTGTTACTTGTTCCCACTCCCCCAGTAGCTCTCGCTCCCGGTCTTGCCACGTGCGGTGTGTCTCATGTTACTCCCCTTCCTTTAGTTGGCCCGACGGAGTAGTCTACTGACTGCGGGGGCCCTGAGGCTCAGGGTGAGCTGCCCGTTTCTATGACGCCTGCACCCTCGGCCCCGGTCCCTCCTCTGCTGCTGCAGCAGCAGCAGTCGCCGCCATCGCCGCAGTAGCAGAAACAGCCGCCACCGCAGCAGGGGTCAATTTGCTCTGGGTGTCACAGAATCGAATTTGTCCCATTTTGGAGAATTTGTCGATGACGACGAGGATTGTGTCATGACCGCTTGTGGTATTTGGTAACCCGGTTATGAAGTCCATGCTAACCACTTCCCATGGCTGTTCTGGGACCGGAAGAGGCTGTAGCATTCCTGCCTTTTTCTGCTTGCTGCTCTTCATCCGCTGACATGTGTCGCACGAGGTGACGAATTTCTGTATGTCGTCTACCATGTGGGGCCAGTAGTAGTGCTTTGCAGTACCGGTGAGTGTCTTTTTCCTACCAAAGTGCCCTGCATATAGGACACCGTGGTATCATTTGAATAGTAATTGGAGCAAAGGAGGGTAATTGGGTACCCCGATTTTCGTTGATCTTGATCCTTTCCGGTATAAGATGTCACCGTCCCACTGTAGTAGCTGTCGCTTTTATGCCAAGGGAACTTCGGGGTCAATGGTGTACCCATGTGTGAAGAGTCCCTTGAGTAGTGGGTCATCCCTCCGACCTGGATAGCGGCAATGTGTGCAGGCTGGCTAAGAGCGTCTGCTTTGTTTTTTTGGCCAGGCTTGTACACGATGTCGTAGTGGAAGTGCGTCTTGAGGAAGTCGATCCACCGGACCTGCCACCTGGAGAGGTTTGGCTGTGTCTTCAAATATTTCAGGCTGCAGTGGTCGGTGTAGACGGTTGTTTTTCGTCCTTCGAGGTAACATCTCCACGTTTTGAAGGCGATGATAATAGCAAGGGTTTCTTTGTCGTGTATCGGGTAGTTTAGTTCTGCCCCGTGCATTTTTTTGCTGAGGTAGGTGATCAGTTGTAGACCATTCCCCTGATCTTGCATTAAGACCGCTCTCACTGCCTGGTCACTAGCGTCAGCCTCGACGGCATAGTCGCGTTCGGGGTCTGGCAAGAGGAGTACAGTTGCAGACGTGAGTGCTTGTTTCAGCTGCTCCACGGCTTCCTGATGTTTTGGTTCCCACTTATAGGGCGTGTTCTTCTTCAGCAGATTCGTGAGTGGCGCGGTGATTTTTGCGTACTGTGACACGAACCTGTTGTAATAGTTAGCGAAGCCTAGGAACTGCTGCAACTCCATTACGTTCTCGGGTGTCTTCCACGTGCGTACAGCTTCGATCTTCTTGGGGTCGACGTAAACTCCTTGAGCGCTAACCATGTGTCTTAGGAATTGGATTTTCTCGAGGGCAAATTCGTTCTTGGATGATTTGACGTAGAATCGTTCTCGTCGAAGATTGTCAAAGACGCATCGCAGGTGTTCAACGCGTTGCTTCATGTCACGCGAGTAGATGAGGATGTCGTCCAGGTACACCACCACGCATTCGTCCAAGAGTGGACATAGAATGTGGTTCATTTCGGCTTGGAATGTTGCCAGTGCGTTGGTGAGTCTGAACGGCATGACCAAATCCTCGTAAGACCCGTACCGAGTTCGGAAGGCAGTTTTGTGGATGGAATTGTCCGCCATTCTTATCTGCCAATATCGGACTGCACATCTAGTTTTGAAAATACCGTCGCTCCTCGAAGCTGGTGAAGCACGTCATGGCACAGTGGATGGTCGGATGAGTCATTTGGCGAGGAGATACTCGATTCGTTTATTCATGTCGGCTAGCTCCGTGGGGCTGAGCCGATATGGTGCTCGGAAGGTTGGCTTCGAGCATGGTTCTTTCACGATCTCGTGTTGGTGCGTTCGGTATGGCGGTAGCTCGTTTGGAAGGTCATCGAGAAGAATGTCTTGGAACTCCTTCAGTAACTCCTTGATTTTTTCTGGAGGTTCCGAGTTTTTCTTTCGGTCATCTTCCACAATTGTTGCTATAGCCAAGAAACCGGTGTCGGTTCGTTTCACGTCCTTCTCGAACCTAGCGAGTGTCTCCAATGAGATATCTCTTGTGTCATCCCAGTTGGGTAGCTGGACTCTCCTTCAATTGTTGTAGATGCTTGCGGTACGGTTTACCCAGTTGATCTCGGGGCTGAAAATTTTTAGGAAGTCTCGCCCGAAGATCAAGTCAAGCCATTTTATGTTGGTAATGGGGAGTGCAGGTTTCCAGCGCAGTGGTCCGATTTGTAGGTGTAACACTACTTCGCCGTACACTGGTAACTTGTTGTCGTCCACCATCATTGCAGAGAATGATGAAGGCTTGTACTCTTCCCGAAGTCAGCCGATTGATGCCTTGTCGCATACGGTGTGTGATGCTCCGCTATCCACGCGTGCTTGGAGGCGTCGTCCTTTGCAGATGACCTCGAGCACGAGGGGCAGGCGTTGCTCGGAGTACCCAAAGATAGTTTCGTTAATGGGATCATAGGGTATAGCACATCCCAATATTCCGTACACAACTTTTCATTGATTCCTACTCCTGAGCCGGCAGCTGGTCGAGGCTGCTTGGAGAAAGGTTCTTCCCCAGGGCCCGGAGTTTCCTTGACGACTGTGTGTGTCGTTGATGCCGAAATTGCTGAACTGGATGCATCCCAAGGAGGAGTTCGGGGCCTTAGCAGCTTTTTGTAGACCCCCAACTTCCTCTTGAGTTGCTTCAGCTCCACCGACGACTTCCGTGGGGAACAGGTAGTCGTTGTGGGCTGGTGTCGGGAGAGGACGTAGACTTCGTGGAAAGGTCGGCTTCTTTCCACACTCCTTATTTTTTTCCCCAAGTTCTCCGGTACCGGTACGATCTCCACAATTTTCTGCTTCTTTTGGAGTCCCTACAGCAACATACTCATGCTCTCCAAGCCATTCCAAGCCATTTAACCCGCCTAGGCTTGGAATGGCTTGGAGAGCATGAGTATGTAGCACTGGATTGACCCTCTTCCTCACCAGACCTCAACCCGGATATTTTTCCCCACCAGCCAGGGCTTCTTCGACTGCTGCACCGTGATGAGACCTGTGGATTTTAACGTGATTCTAATGGTGAAAGGGTGCACAGTCGACCGTGCTATGTTACCCTAAGTTTCGCGACGGATGTGCTAGTTTTCGCCACTCTGTTCGTAATGTTACCCTACAAAGGTACGACGAAGACGACCCATGAACAGACAGGACCAAACGGGTAATGGTCTCGTCTTTTCATGAAAAGACACACCTCAGTGTGGCTAGTCTAAGAGATCACATTCAATCACAAATCGTGCACAATACCCTTGCATACGCTCAAATCCTTCGCGATTTTCCTAGTGCTCACCCCTTAATGCAAGAGGGTGGGTCCAAGAAGAGTGTGAGAAGATCCCTGCAATAGTTTGCACTAACCTCGTAGATAACATGCCTAGGAGGGTACGTGTGGTGATCAAGGCCAAGGGTTGGTGGAATAGGTATTAGAAACGTTGTTCGGAAGTTTGTGCTTTGTCCTGGGAAACAATTGTTCGGATGGACTCTTTGGATATCTTTTGACACTAAGTTAGATCCAGCTTACTATTATGGATTATAGCACTATGAACACATCCACCATATGCCACTCCCAAAGCGTACCACCATTAAAGATTAAGCCTTTATGTACAGTGGTCGGAATGCCAAAAAACCCTCGTTAATGCAACTGCCCGGATGTTTTGCATCACTGTTGTTTCCGGACAGTTGGTCGGACAGTTGTTTCCGTCACTGTACATCCCAATATTCCATACACAACTTTTCATTGATTCCTACTCCTGAGCCGGCAGCTGGTCGAGGCTGCCCGGAGAAAGGTTCTTCTCTAGGGCCCGGAGTTTCCTTGATGACTGTGTGTGTCGTTGATGCTGAAGTTGCTGAACTGGATGCATCCGAAGGAGGAGTTCAGGGCCTTTGCAGCTTCTTGTAGACCCCCAACTTCCTCTTGAGTTGCTTCAGCTCCACCAACAACTTCCCTGGGGAATAGGTAGTCGTTGTGGGCTGGTGTCGGGAGAGGACGTAGTTTCGTGGAAAGGTCGGCTTCTCTCCACACTCCTTATTTTTTCCCCCAAGTTCTCCGGTATCGGTACGATCTGCACAATTTTCTGCTTCTTTTGGAGTCCCTACCGAAATTTCTCCAAGGCTCTAGCCCCTCGAGAATCATAAGTTTTCATTGAAGTATCTTTATGAGATTACTTTAACAATTCCTTATAATTTCTTGGGTCTTCTAGCAGTTTCCCCGTCTCGGCAGAGTCTTTTTTCGCGGAGTCAGATTTTTTCTCGGCGATTTTCCCTGGCGAAGTCTGGTCGTGTGGTGGATATTTTACCCTGTCATTTTCTCCAGCTCGCGTCGAATCAGCTTCGTTGAATTTGATTTTTCCAGAATCCTGCGGCCGCTTCCAGAATCCAACTAGATTCGCCATCACTGGCGATTCCCGTTTTTTGTCTTCAGATTGGCTGAAGGATTTCCGCCACTGTTGCGTGTCCGATACTCTGCACGTGCGGCTTTCATTTTGTTGCAGTCGAAGATTCGATGGCTCGGCACCCCGCATAAATCACACGTGAAGTTGATGTTTTTTTTACGTGGCCGCCCGTCGAACTTGTCGAATTCCATCGGGTCGGCAAACTGAGCGGTCGCCTTGTCACGTACTGCCAACATGTGCCCGTCATATTCCAGTGTTGACCATGTTAAACCGCTCCGCTGCCGAAATGACGTCACTGTAGCTCACGTAATTTGTCGCTGCTACATGTCGTTTGACTTCGGTCTTCAACTCGGCGAGATACAACTGTACTTGTTCCCCTTCGGTCAGGTCGGGAATGCAGTTATAAAAATCCTCCATCTGCTGCATGTACTGTGCTACACTCCCAAATTGTCGATGGCGATGATTTTTTTCTCGGGCAAGGAAACCGGAATTTATTGGCTCGAAACGTTTCAGCAGGTCGGTGCGGAACTGCTGCCACGTGGCTTCACCGTGGATGAAGGTACTGTTGCCGCCGATCCAATAGAGTGCCAGCCCTCGCATTAGTGTCACCGCGAGTCACACGCTTTGACCGTCCCAGACTGGCGAGCTCCATCTGACGGCTGCGAAGGAGATCTCCATGTCGGCGATCCATCTGCGGACGTCA
Source organism: Closterium sp. NIES-67 (assembly GCA_027943415.1). NCBI lineage: Eukaryota > Viridiplantae > Streptophyta > Zygnematophyceae > Desmidiales > Closteriaceae > Closterium > Closterium sp. NIES-67. Next base: position 265,469 of record BQMB01000723.1, on the reverse strand, counting down.
GAATTTTGATCGCTCGGATTGAATGGCTCAGGTGGGTGTGGCTTCGGAGCCTTTAGAACCTGCTGCGACTGCTGTGTCGTCGCCGTTGTCGTTTCGTGCTGTGCGCCGGTGAATCGAGTTACTCGCTCGAACTTGTTTCGCCAAGCTTCGCGGCCGGCTCGCATCTCCCCCTGTAGGGCGGCGATGCGCGCAAAGAGCTGCTGGGTAACCTCGGTGTTGTCGAAGTTCGCCATCCTGTTCAAAACACGCGCGGAGGGGTTAATTAAAAAACGCGGAGCTGGTGCTTATCAGAATCGGCGCCGAATTAGTCGCCCCCGACGGTTTTTCGAGGAAGGTTTTCCCGCTGCTGCTGCTTAGCTGAGCACGACCGAGCGAGAAAAGCTCTGATTACCAAGTGTCACATGATCGAATGTGTCGATGAAAAGTTGCACTATGGATTGATACAAGGCGCTTTTATGCCTCCAAGGTACATCAGGTAACCAGGTTTATCCTATCCGAAGGGAATAGACCATTCTAGAAATAGAATCGGCCTGCGTACATCCACGCGAGGCAATTGGCTTTAAGGGATTACGACAGAATTATGCTAGATATAGCGCGTCAGTACATCCTGAGCCTGGTCGGTAATATAATTATAATAATAGGATAAACCAAAGGATAATGGAAAATAAGGAATAGGAAACCAAATGAGATGAGAGAAAGATCAAAGGAATCAAGATAAAAAGAAGAATGAGGGTTCTAGATATAGGGGTGCTAGTTCTGCGGGTGCTAGTCCTCGGGGTGCTGTCGTGACGAGTCCTAGAGGTAACCGTCCTGCAGCTGGAGGTCCTGGTGTGGGCGCGGAGCAGCAGCAGCAGTAGCATCAGCAGCAGTTGCCGCCAGTGTCTGCCCTTCGCCTCCTCAGTCTTCCCTTCCCCGACAAACCGCCTGCGCCTCCCCCAGCACCGCCTTCTTCTCCTATCTAGGGCATTGTGTTCTCTCCGCCAAACTCCTCCCCGGCTCGTTTTCCCCCTTGTTCTCCTCCAGTGTCTCCTCCTTTGTCTCCTAGCCCTACCCCCCCCTCTCGCTGGTTGCCTCACCGTCCCTCTCCTGCTCGTCCCGCCCCTCCCGCTCCGAGTGTCCACCCTATGTCTCTCTGTTCAAACACGTCTCCTGCTCCTCCCGCGCTTCTTCACGTCGCCTCCTTATTCGTCCCTCTCTGTCTCCTCGCCTCCTCTCTATGACTTCCTCCATGCCAATCACCCTTGGGTTCCTCGTGTCCTCGTCTCTCTTGTTACCGACCCATCAGTTCCTGCCTAGAGTCTCTCGGCTCTTGTCGTAGCCGTCGCTGACTTTGCCTCTATCTGCTGCCTTGACTACGCCACTACTCTGGTCTCTGACCCTGCCCGTCCTCCGTCCGTCGGGGGTGCTCATGCCCTTGGCAGTGATGTCATAGAGGACAGGCAGTACGAGCTAGCTTTCCTTCCGGAGGCCGCTCCTCACCCTTGCTCCATGCTGCTAGCCCCTGAGGGTGACCCAGATGCTCTTGACATCCCGACCCCTCGCACCTACACTGGGGCGACTTCGGGACCCTGGGCCTCTAAGTGGATAGCTTCCATGGTTGCAGAGATGGCATCTTGGAGATCCACCGGCACGTTCATCGACGCAGTTATCCCATCTGCGGCGAAACGTAATCAAAGGCCGGTGGCACTTCAAGGTGAAGCGCCCGCCTGGAGAGCCGCCGGTGTTTAAGGTGTGCTACGTTGCTAGAGGTTTCTGTCAGGGCGAGGGGGTTGACTTCTCCCCGACCTTCGCCCCGACCCTGAAGATGACCACTCTTCGGGCGCTGCTTCACGTAGTAGCACAGTGCGACTACGAGCTTCACTTACTTGACTTCTCCACTGTGTTCCTCCAGGGCATTCTGCATGAGCAGATCTACCTGCGCCGTCTGACAGGCTTCTCTGAATCTTTCCCTCCAGTGCTCGGTGCCCTGCGCCATCTGCCATGCTCTCAGGGGTTCCTCCGGTGCCCGGTTTTTTGCCTGCGGAAGACGCCCCATGAATGGAACGACACGCTACGTGCTACACTAGCAGACCTCCACTTCTTTCCGTCCTCTTCTGACCCGTCTTTCTTCGTTCCCTAAGGCCAGACCCCGTTCTACAACTTAGTCTTCGTAGATGACCTGGTCTTCGCTACTGTAGACAGAGACACACCACCCTAGATGAAGGCCTAGCTGTTGAGAAAACACCCCTGAACTGACTTAAGAGAATTGCGCCACTACCTTGGGCTGCAGATCTCCATGGACAAAGGAGCGCGCACCATCACTCTCACACAGTCACACTTGGTGCGCCAGGTCCTTCAGAGGTTCGGTATTAAGTTCTCCTCCGCACACCCCACGCCTCTGCCAGTAGATCACAGGCTCTTGGCTCCAGTCCCTGAGGGGTCGGTAGAGCCTAGTGGTCCTTACGCAGAGCTGGTGGGTTGCCTCATATACCTGATGACTTGCACTCCTCCAGATCTCGCATACCCTCTCAACATCCTGGCTTGCTTTGTGGCGATAGGCAGACACCGACCACAGCACTAGTCGGCCGCTAAGAGGGTTTTGCGTTATCTAGCAAGCACACCGGGCATGTGGCTAGTGCTAGGAGGACGCAGGCCAGTGGTCCTTACTGGGCACACAGACGTTTCATGGGCGGACGACGCTGAGACGCTTAGGTGCTCCCAGGGCTACTGCTTTACCATTGGTGCAGGCGCCATTTTGTGGAGGTCCACCCGCTCGTCGTCTGTTGCACAGTCTAGCTGTGAGGCTGAGGTCTACGCTGCTGCCATGGCGGCACGGGAGCTCCGCTGGCTGACGTTCCTGCTCACTGACTTAGGTGAGCGGCCAAGCTCTACCCCGGTCCTGTACGCTGACAACAAGGCCATGATCCTCCTGTGTCAGGAGCCTCGACTAGAGGGCAGAGCGAAACACATCGAGCTGCGATACTTCCTCCTGCGCGAGCTACAGCAGCGCGATCAGGCAAGCGTAGTACACTTACCCTCTTGTGCCAACAGAGCTGACATCTTTACCAAGGCGCTTGCGCCTAAAGATTATCAGCAGCACTGCTTACAGGTTAGTCTAGTTCCAGTAGCTCCTCACTTGCTAGGACCCTGACTTGTGTAACACTCCTTATATTATCTTGACTGGCCTTATGGCTCTTGTTCCAGTGGCTGGACTAGTAGTGCTGCCCTGAGCTGTGTGTCTCTTGCTAGGCACTGCCCGTTATGTAACCTAGGGGGTGTGTCAACTTATACATTTGACGTGCATGTCTTGTTATAGGCTAGACTGGTTGGTGCTCTTAGAGAGTACAACCCAAACCCTTATATCACCCTGTATGCTCTTGCCAGGGTTCACTTAGTTACTCTGACAAAGAAACCATTTAATTGTGCCCCAAAGCATTGGAGGCAAAGTTAGGCTTCCAAACCATCCTTGTACGGCATTTGCAGATGCTGAGACGTCAAATTCTGGCGCCCAATGGCGGAGGCTAATAGGGGGCTGTAGGAACAACCCATGCGACGGCTGGTGTATGGGGAGCCAGCAAAATGGAAAATTTGTAGAGAAAATCAAGCCTCCACTCACTGCAGATTATGTGTCTAAAATAGAACCAGGCGAGTATTGAACCCGCTATTCATACATGGATGAGAGTTGTGCTACTGGTCCTTGTATAAGAGTGGAATACAAACATACAAGTCAATTTTTTGTTGCGCATTGGTCGCGCTTTCTCAGTCGTCTCATGAGAACACCACTGACATTCCAGAGTCACACATGGGTCGCGGAAAGCGCGAGGCGGAAGGCAATCGCGACCGGGGGGGCAATGGAGGTCGGGGGAAATCGAAGCGGCACAAGTCGCGATACCTGAACGCTGTACGCCGCTAGCTCTGATCCATCGGAGTATCCTGCGAATAAACTCGTTATAAGCCTGCCGGTAACCGATGTCTCTTGCGAGCTCGTTAGTGCATTTGAGGTAGGTTAGTCTTACCGTGTGTTTCGTGTGGAAGTCGTACACGGTGTGAGTAGCAAGAGCGTCATACGCGGGCGTGTCACGGCGTTGGTGTGCACCGCTGCTGTGAGCCTTGCCGGTGTGAGCTCACTACTAGGTCACTAGGGTAACCCGATACCGAAGTAGCTTATCGAGGCCGGCCTTGACGCGAATGAGGATTTTTTGAAATTTACAGGCGTGAGCCGTGTCATGGCTACAAGCCTACCCGGCTTTAACTCGCGTTAGGGCTGCGTCTTCTCTCTTCCCTTCTGTGCCGGTTTTTGCGCATTCTTTTTCTTTGTCCCAATCCCCTCCCCCTCTCCCCCCTCCCCCCTGTCCCCAGAACCCTGTCCCGCTCTTCCCCTCTCCCCCTCCCTTCCCCCCATCAACCCCCTTAGTCTTCCCCCTCTCCCCCCTCCGCCCTGTCCCCAGAACCCTGTCCCCCGCTCTCCCCCACCAGCCGCCTTTGTCTTCCCCCTCTCCCCTCTCCGCCTCTCTTCTCCAGTCCTCACCAGCGCGGGCTGCGTGGTGTCATATGCCGCCGGATAGCAGCAGGGGGGCCTGGTTTTGCGTGCCACTCACTGGCAGAGGAATCTGTCTAATCTCTTTCCATTGTCTTGGCGCATGTTCCCCGGATGGGTCATCCAGAGTGGGGTGGGGGGAGCTTTTTGAGTCGACTCAAAAATCACGTACGGCCGATCCCCATCGCGAATGGCAGCAGAGGGGGGCTGCAGGTGTCGCGTGTTACCGGCTGTGAATGATGGTTTCGCTTACTCTTTCTTTCCCTCGTCTTACTGCTCCTTGTTGTGCTTGACTCAGAGTGGGGGTGGGGCCGGACCTGTAGCGGATGGCAGCAGGGGTTGGCCTGGCCGGTGTCGTGTGTGACTCAATAGCGGGGAGATCTTTGCTATCCTTTGTTCTGATTCCTGCTCCTTGTGCTTGACCCAGAGTGGGGGAGCGGCCGGCCCTGTCGCGAATGGCAGCAGGGGGTGGCTGGTGTCGTGCGTTACCGGGAGGGAGAGGGAGTGCGGCAGAGAGATAATCAACGTGTTGGATGAGGTGGGTCGCAATAGAGGTGAGTGACCCGAGGGGGGTAGCACGAGGGAAGGGAGGATGGCTGGTTTCGTCTCTTTCGGCAAGGAAGAAGGAGAGCGGCAGAGAGTGCAGCAGAGATGTTATCAACATGGTATACGAGGTGAGTCACATGGCCGCTTTTGAAATCGGGAAAGAAAAGAGGAGGCATGCAAAAGGGTTGAGAGATGGGGTTTGAGGGGGTTCAAGGCTCAGGTGCAAGGGGGGTTATGAGCAGTAAGGTCCAGTTGGCTAGGGTGGTGAACATTGTTACAGTTTTGATCAAATGAGTCGAAACTTGATTTGGTTGTATCGTGCCTGAGAATATGGGTAGTGTAGATCATCCAATTAGATGCTTACGGTTCCTCTGTCCAGGGGGGGCTAGGTTATAGCAGTCTACAAACTTAGGTTCGTTTGAGCAGTGCTGGAGGGTTCGTTTTTACTGCTTATATTCTGGATAATAATAGTTAAGGGTTTCTTTGTGCAGGGGGGCTTAAACAAGTAGCTGACTTTATGGGAGAGGTTAGGGTTTAGCATGCTGCAAAGGTGCGAGGAGGTTTCCAGGGTGAGGAGGAGGGGCTAGGGGCGACTGGGGTGGGCGTGTCTGCAGGGAAGGCGGCTGGGGAAGGCTTACCTGAGCGCTTGTTGCTTTTCCTTCTCATCCCCCTTCTTGCCCCGGCAGTGGTGTGACAAGCTGCTGGCCAGCAAGGGGCAGGCAAAGACTGGGGAAGGCGCATCTGCAGGGAAGGCGAAAGGGGGTTCGTCCATCGATGCTCTCCTGGCGAATGAAGTGGCGACTCTGAAGAAAAAGGTCCGCGTGTTGGTGATAAAGGGGTCCACACGTTGGTGCTAATGGGGGTACATATGCTCTGTCTGTCTGTCTGTCACAAGCGAGTTTGAAAAAAGGTTCGTCCATCGATGCGCTCCTGGCGAGTGAAGTGGCGACGCTGAAGAGAAAGGTCGGTGCATTGTGGAGAAGAGAGAAGGTGCCATTTCTCACCCTACACGAACAACTGGTTACAAGGGAGGTTCATCCATCAATGCCGTGCCCTCCTGGCAAATGAAGTGGTGATGCTGAAGAGAAAGGTCGGTCTGAGGGCGTGGTACCTACGGTTCTGCTGGCCCAGTTCCAAAACTGAGTTTCAAAGTTCCACGCGTCGGAACAGGTCAGGTCGGGCATATTGAGTCTCGAACGCCACTCTGACCCGACAGAAAAGTGCACACGGGCCGAAAGCCTCATCATTCAAATTTTCGAATGCTGCCGAAATGACACGGGATTGAACGAAGGCGTGCGAAACCAACCAATACAAGAGCGAGAGAAACACCCCGCGCCATCCTTCCCATCCAACTCTTCCCTACCCCGCGAAATCGTCTCACTGCGCTCTGCAATCCCTGATGCAACGGTGTTTCACGCTTGCAATTTCCGCCGTGTCACAAGCATTTGGTTCGGGGTGATTCTACTTGGTGGAAAGCGCTGCTCTGCGGATACCCTTCCGTTCAAGCACTGCTGTGATTCTTCTTCTGTTCTTTCTAAAAAACATTTTTCGTGTTCTCCCTTCCTGCATGCATATCTCGCCGTCTCGTGCCCTGCTCTCCTTCCCCTTCCTGGCTTGTTTCATGAGTGTGGAATTGAGGTTCAAAGTCCTTCTGTTCTGTGGTTATCCCCCAACCTCTTCCTCCACCCTTACCCTCTTTCCCCCAGGCTCGTTTTGTGAGTGTGGACTCTGGGTGCAAGGCGCTGCTGTTTGTGAGAATGACAGAGGGTGGCAAGAAATGGGGGGGAGAGAAGGGCGGAAAGCAGGAGGAGGAGGAGGAGGACGACGACGACGACGACGGGGGAGTAAAGGAGGAAACAGAGGGAGGGAAGGAGAGCAAGGAGGGAGGAAAGGAGGAAAAGGAGGGAGATAAGGAGCAAGAGAAACAGGAGGCAGGAGGAAAGAAGGAAGCAAAGGAGAAAGGGGGGGGGAAGGAGGAAGAGAAAGGGGAGTCTGCGCAGGCGGGGGTATCACCGTGCGAGCTGGCTCAGGCGGTCTTGAGACATGCCAAGGACACACAGCAGTCCGCCACTCGGTGGGTGTGAGGTGGCCTGCATGTGTGCTTCATTAATAGAATACACGAGGACGACATGCAAGGTCGGCCGTGTGTGCATGACTAAGTGGGCAAATTCGTTGGGGTCCCCCAGCGTTTTGCGTAAATTCGTAAGCGTAAATTCGCAAACGTGAATTTACCTGAAATTCGCGAAACGCTGGGGGAAAATTTTCGGGGCAGCCCGGACAAAAAAACACGAATTTCCCAACTTGATTCTCAGCGACTTGGCGAAGCCATCCGTGGCCTCACCAATTCGCGATTGTAACTTTTGAACCTCCAAACATGCTCCCAACCCCTCCCACGCTCCCAACCGCATCAAACCCCACCGCATCTAGAGAACCCAACCCATCCACCACCCAACTTACGCAACCATATCACGCACGCATCTCACACGCTACTCTACCAGACGTAGAGTAGATCTAGCTTATCACTCCGCGTCATAGCTAGAAGATCTAGTTTTAAGCATAGACATTAGCTTACCTCATGAGTATGGTTCATCATCTTGCTGTAGGTTGCTGCAGGGCTGTTAATGCCAAGGATACCCCCCAAACTCTAGAACATGCTATTGCCATAAACTTTCAGAAGCAATAATAATTTCCTGCTAAAACTTTCTTGCCTAAAAAGAGTTGCTCTGAAACCCCCCACGCCCCCCCTACCTGGGGACTTTTTTTTGGGCCTGCCCGAGCATTTTTTTTCCTGCCCGGGCGGAACGAATTTCCCAACGAATTCAAAACAGGGCCCTGGCGTTCGGGCGAATTTACTCCAGCGTAAATTCGTTAGCGAATTTACGCGAAACGCGAATTTTCCCACTTAGGTGCATGATACGAGGAGAGGGGGAGGGAAATGGGTGAAAGAGTAGAAACGGAAGAACTTCCCTCATTTCCACACACTTCCCTCCTTTTTATCCTTTCTCTTATCCAGCTTCACCCTCCATCTGCTGCCAGTGGAAACCACCTGCTACGCCTCCCAGGAGGAGATAGGCCAGGCCATTCAGCCCCTCATTGCCGCCCACTTCCACCATCCTTTTCTCTTGCTGCATTCCTCTTTCCGTAACCCCCTGCTTCCCTCCAGCTTCACCCTCCGCCTGCTGCCAGTCGAAACCACCTGCTATGCTTCTCAAGAGGAGATTGGTCAGGCCATTCAGCCTCTCATTGCCGCCCACTTCCCTGCTGTTGGCCAATCAGCAAGCGACACGCCAGGGGACCAGCCCCAAGGACTAACGGTAGGTGTATCTAGTTTTGGGTAATCGTTGACCCTTGATCAACATCCACAAAGCGTGACTTTTGAGTCGGCTCAAAAGTTACCTTTCTAATCGTTGACCCTTGGTGAGTAAAAAGTTACCTTTGTAATCGTTGACCCTTGGTGCGTAGAAAGTTTCCTTGGTCATCGTTGACCCTTGGTGCGCAGAAAGTTTCCTTGGTCATCGTTGACCCTTGGTGCGTAGAAAGTTTCCTTGGTAATCGTTGTCCCTTGGTGCGTAGAAAGTTTCCTTGGTCATCGTTGGCCCTTGGTGAGTAAAAATTTACCTTGGTCACCATCCAAAGAGAGCCGTTGAGAAGCAAGCAAGCCGATTAGGGCCGTAACCTTTCCTTTACAGGCTCACTGTACATTCTCTTTAAAAGGTCCCCATTCATCATCCCATCCCGTTGCATACTTTCCCTTCTGTGTTCAGTTCGCAATCATCTTTGAGAAGCGAGCCAACGAGGGCCTTGACCGGGCGGCAGTCATTGACACTGTAGCAAAGCTGGTGCCTGTACCCCATAAAGTGGATCTCAGTAACCCTCAGAGGACCATCATGCTGCAAGTGGTGAAGGTATGTACGACATGCATGCATGAGCCATGGTGTGTGTTCACATATTATGGTGTGCATAGCTGCTGCCTGTACCCCATAAATTGGACCTCGGTATCCCGCAAACGACCATCATGCTGCAAGTGGTGAAGATAAGACATGCATGCATGCACCATGATGTGTGTTGTAAACCAGTGTACCAAGCTGGTGCTGTACCCCTTAAAGAGGATCTCAATGATCGCACAAGTCCATCATGCTGGAAGTGGTTAAGGTATGACATGCATGTCTGCACCATAGTGTGTGTTCATAAGCCATGGTGTGCCAATCTGGTGCCTGTACCGCATCTGGTGGTCCCGCAGAGGACCATCATGGTGTAATTGGTGAAGGTACAACCTGTGTGCATAAAGTTTTGTGTCTACCTGGGTGCTGAGGCACCTTAGAACTCAATTGGTGAAGGTATGTTTTGCACCATGGTATGCCAAGCTGGTGCCTGTACCCAATAAAGTAGAGTGCAGAGTGTGCACGAGAGCATCGTGCTGCAAGTAGCCAAGTTGTGTGCCGCACACAAGCCTAAGGGAGCTCTGCCAGTGCCCACCCACAGTAGCTGAAGTCATTGCTGCTCAGTTGGTGGAATTCAGAGTGTGCAGTACTTCCTGTTTGTGTTGGCTTCTGCTCCCCAGTCCATCCCCCCTATGTCAACCTAATGAGTCCCTGCCTTTGGTTTTGTCCCTTGGATGGGAGGTGGAAGCCTGGAGTGTGGTTTCGTGGTGTAGTTGGTTATCACGTCAGTCTAACACACTGAAGGTCTCCGGTTCAAGTCCGGGCGAAGCCATTTTGGTTTCATCTGTTGTTGTTCTTTCTTCCTTTGTCCCCCTTTCTCTCTTACTTCAATTCTCTAGCCAAGTAAGAGCTGCGCCCCTTGTGCATCCCTCCTTCTCACTCAAATCTCCTCCCTCCTCCCTCTTCTCCTGGTGTTCCCTTCCTCTTTTCTCTCCTCTCATAACGCTTGTTCATGTCCATCCTCCCTTCTAATAATCTTCTGCTCCTTTCCTCCCAGACCATCTGTTTCAGCTCTATCCTCTCTAACTTCAAGCTCGTGGCCAGTTCTGACCATGTGCAACCTGCGCCAGTTGTGCCGCCGTCTCGCTCCCCCGCACTTCAATTTCTATTCTTCCGACCTCCCTTGCCCTCTTTCTCTCTCTCTCAGGCCATTCTGTTCCATTTCCATCCTCGCACAAGTTTCAATTCCATCTTTCTCCTTCTCTCCCAGACCGTGTTTTTCATCTCCATTCTCTCACGCTTCAAGGCTCTTGCCAAGTACAACCTGCAGAGCGCTCACACACTCAGACCTTTGCTATCCTGAATTTCCCATTCTCCTGGATGTCTCCCTTCCCCTCCCAGACTGTTTCATTCATTTCCATCCTCTCAGACTTCAAGCCGCTCGCCAAGTACAACCTGCGCCAGTTGTGCCTCCCTCATTTCACCCCCCTCTTCTCACATCCATACTCTCCCTGCTCGCTCCCCCCTCCCTCTCCATCCCAGACCGTCTGCTTCATCTCCATCCTCTCAGATTTCAAGCTGCTCGCCAAGTACAACCTGCGCCAGTTGTGCCTCCCTCCGGAGGAAGCCAAACCTGCTGGGGAAGCCAAACCCAGTGCTGCTGGGGAATCCAAGCCTAATTCTACTGAGGAACCTAAGGCTACTACTGCTGGGGAAGGAAAGGCTAGTGCTGACGATGCAGGGGCTAAAGATGCAGCCGCTGTCACTGGTGCTGGTAGTGCTGATGATGATAACAAGGACGCATGAGCTGAGAAGAGGTTGGTGGTTGGTAGTTCACAGGATGAGGCGAATCCATTGTATCGTTCATTTCCAGCAATCTTGGAGAATGCTTGCATTCAGTTCAGATTCTATTATTTTTCCACCTCATCGTTATGAGAATGTTGTCTATCCCGTTGATCAAGGTATGAACGCCACAAAGAAACCTAGTGCTATGTGCACACACACGGATACTGTTATGACATTCCATTCATCACAACACATTCCCTGGCAGTAGTGTTTGGTTTGTTGCAGACAACTTCCTAGAGGGTGTCAACATATAAGTGTTTATGTTATAGACTAGATAGGTGCATGCTCATAGAGAGTTTAACACATTCAGTTATATCCCCTTGTATCCCCTCATTCTACTCAATTCGTTATCTTTAGATGGTATCACGCTAGCCTAGGTCCTCCCCACCCACCCGCGCTTCCGCCCTAGCCCTAGTCCTAGTCCTAGTCTTAGTCCTAGTCCTAGTCCTAGTCCTTGCTCTTTCCTTAGCCCGAGATCGTAGGCCCGCGCTCGTCGCCTCGCGCTCGTCTCCCCGCGCTCGTAGACCCTGCTCGTCGCCCCGCACTAGCTGGCCCCGCTCGTCGCCCCGCGCTAGTGGGCCCGCCCTCGTCGCCCCGCGCTTGCTGGCCCGGCCTCGTCGCCCCACGCTCACTGGCCCGCCCTAGTCGCCCCGCGCTCGCTGGCACATGCTAGCGGGCCCACGCTCGCCGACCCCGCGCTAGCTGGTCCATGCCCGCTGGCCCTGTGCTCGCTGGCCCACGCCCGCTGGCCCCGCGCTGACTGGCCCCCGAGCTAGCTGGCCCCTAGCTCGCTGGCCCCTCATTAGCCAGCCCCGAGCTCGCTGGCCGCTCGCTTGCCGGCCCCTCGCTCGCCGGCCCCGTAGCTAGCCAGCCCTCAGCTCACCGGCCCCCTTATTAGCCGGCCCCCAGCTCGCCAGCCCCCCTTCCTAGCCGCCCCCCCCCAGCTCGCCGGCCCCCTTACTAGCCGGCCCCCTTACTAGCCGGCCCCCTTCCTAGCCGGCCCCTCGCTTGCTGATCTCGCTCGCGCCGACCGCGGTCCCGCCATGCCACTGTGCTGAGCCGTCGTGCCGCGGTGCTGCAGTGCCGCACCACCGATGTGTTCCCGTGCTGCCGTGCCGCAGTGCAGCCGTGACGCTGTGCCGCCGTGCCACAGTGCCGCCATGCCATAGTGCCGCCATGCCGCCATGACGTCGTGCCGCAGTGTCGCCGTGCCGCTGTGTCGCCGTGGTGTCGTGCCGCCGTGTCGCCGTGGCGCCATGCCGTTGTCTCGCCGTGTTGTCGTACCACGGTGTCGTCGTGCCGCCGGGCCGCTGTCAGCAGCTGAGGACGTGGGATGGCGGACGTTGTGCTTCGCCTGGATGCGGAGGGCCGGGCGATTGACTTTGAGGCGTGGCTCGTCGACCTTCGCCGTCATCTGACAGGTTAGCGCCAAGACGGTTACTCCCTGGCTGTTCATGTCGATGGTATGCTCCCCTCCCCCCCCCCCCCGCCTGCTGCCTTCCCTGGCGCCCCCACCACTGCTAAGCGTGAGGCCTTTTCCGCTGCTGCGCTTGCTTGTGCTTCATGGGAGTCACGTGACGCAGTCGCGCAGCTTGCTATTACCCACGCCCTCCCCCTGTATGAGCGTCCCCGCTTTACCACTGTAGCAAACGCCAAGGAATTCCTAGATGCAGTCGTTGCACACTATTCCACGCCCTCCTCAGCCTCTGCTGGCCACCTGATCCTCCCCATGCTGTTCCCTGATCTTGCGTCCTTCCCCACTGTCGCTGACCTTGCCACCCACCTCCGCGCGCTTGAGACTAGCTACCGCGCCGCGAGCACTGAGGCCCAGCTCACTACCTTCCCGCCGCCACTTTGCGCTACCCTTTACCTCATAGCCATGCGCCTTCCTGACCGCCTACCCACTGCCCGCGACCACTTCCTTAGTCAGCACCCAGGTGACCTCACCCTTACCGCCTTTGTCACCGCCCTGTCCACGATAGAGATCCGCCAGTGCACTATCGCTCAGTCTAGCGGCACTGCTACGATCCCTATCTTTCAGGGCTGTGCTCCCTCCCATTGCACTTACTCTAACATTTCTGCCGCTATTTCTGAAACCGCTGCAGCGCCCTCAGCGCAGCCGCGTCAGGGTAGGGGCCGCCGCCCCAAGGGGGGGCATGGCGGAGGGAAGGGTGGTGGGGGTGGTGAGGGTGGCGAAGGTGGGGGCGGGGACGGTGGCTTAGACGAGGAAACCGGGGCTGGTGCCCCGGAGCAGCAGCAGTAGCAGCTGCAGCCTCAGCAGCAGCAGCAACAGACTCAGCTGCAGCAGCAGCAGCAGCAGTCGCCGTGGGGACCCCCGCTGCCATGGTGGACTGGCGTCACTGATGGTGGTCGTGGTAGTGGTGGGGGGCGCAGCACGGTGTCGGGTGGCGCCTCCAGTGTAGTCACCTGTCAGTACCAGCTTCAGTCCGGCCCCCGCCGCGGCACCGTCTGCGACCGTCCTGGTCACACTGCCGCGCGCTGCTACCGCCGCCTCGACGACCTCTTTCGTCTCCGCTTCGGCCCCACGGCGGATCCCCTCGACTGGTACAGCTTGGTGTGTCGACGGATCAGATTAGGTCTGCACCGACAGACCGAACAAGCCAATCAGACGATGGAGCAGCTGATTCGTGCCACCTGCGATGACGTGGCCGACTGGGAGCAGCAACTACCACTGATTGATTTCGCGTATAATAACGCCCTGCCTGCCACTACACTACAATCACCATTCTACCTGAATTACGCCCAACATCGAAAATCCTGTACCTCGAGCCCAACAGTTCGCCGAAATATTACAGAATGCCCGGGAGCGAGCAACCGAAGCCATCAAGCGTGCGAATGTTATTTCTAAGCGCAACGCCGATCTACATCGACGAGCAGTAACTTACCAGGCTGGAGATTTAGTATAGCTTGACACCCGCAACCTTCGACTGCCCATCGTCCCAAAACTTCGCCCTCGCTACTGTGGACCGTTTACCATCAGTCACTTGACTTCTTCCGTTACAGCCTATCTACTGTTACCGGCACATCATTCCACGTGCAATTAATTCGACCATACATCGCCAGCACCAGTAAGTTACCACGTCACCGAGCGAATCTGAACATCCGACTGCTTGCCGAGCCTACTGTCGAACATGCGAAGGTTCTCAGCCATCGGATCAAGGACCCTCGCGGGGCCCGCCTCATCGAGTTTCTGATATCCTGGAAGGACCAGACCGCCCTGGAAAACAGTTGGGTGCCCCTGACACCGATCGAGAAATACCCGGTGTTACGAGCCTACCTTCAGTCACGCAGTGTGGGCGACGTCGGCGGTCTTAGCTAAAACCATACCTTGGAGAGGGGAGGGTGTAACGAAAAGGTATTTTCTTATCATGGGTTTTAGTTAGTAAGGCGTACACAGTTATAACAGGCTTGTCATGCAGCTCTGCCACGAAATCCAAATCGCGGTACCCAAATGTGGCCTCCTAACGAGCCGCATGCATTTTGCCCGCCTTGTTGTTTCATACCTAGATCTGGGCGCTTCGCGCCAATTTATGAACCACATCTCGCAGCTTTGCCGAGCCATGACCGTGTGCTCTAGGCTAGCTATATCCATGCTCACTGCTGTTTTGATGTTGCCTCAGTTGTATTGTTTCCTCGTTACTCAATCCTTCGACACACGCGCTTAGCGCTTCATTACAAGTCCCCACGACCTGAAACCAAAACCTGGGAAGGGAATCTATTGAACCCATTCTGAAATATGTCTACTCTCGAATTGAGAGGCTGGACAGCCCTATACTCATTACAGAAAGATAGTAAGGAACAGGGCTGACGTTAAAAGAAAAAGGCCCTGAGCTGTCGACATTAAAAACAAAAAAAACAACAAAAAAACAAACAAAAAAAACAAACAAACAAACCCTGATGGCCCTATGTTGAGAATCTGACCTCCCTGATAACCTAGTGTTCAGGAAACAACAACCCTAAAATCAATAGGGTTGGCTAATACTATTCAAGGTTCTTACTACATTGGAAAATGTCACCACCCCTACAGTTATCACCACTCACTAAGATAACCTACTTTGGGTATCTCGCCAATATTGCTACTCTAGAAGTCTGGAACATCCATTGTAACATCATCCTCTGCCTCATCATCGGAGAGGAACGGATTGTCCTCGATGACCAGAGCATCCTCCCCCTCATCATCACCCTCCTCCTCCTCCTCCCAGTCCCCCATGTAGTCGGGGCCTCCCTCCTCCCGCACATCAGCTCCCTCTACTGCCTTCGCCTTGCGCTTCCGCGTCGCGGAAGCAAACATAACCGACTTAGCTGGGCGGCGCAGCTTCTCACGCCACCACTCTAGAGCCTCACCCCAGTTGATGTCACACTGTAGCAGGGAGATGAGCATGAGCTCACTCAAGTGCGCATTGCACAACGCGCCCCGAACCCAAGACTTGATGGCGTTCTGCATGGAGAAGCCGCGCTCACACTCCACAGTACTCGGAGGGAGTACTGCGCACGCTTGCCACCGTCGAATGAGATTGGGCCAGCGCCTACCAAGGGCGTTTAGGGTGGAGACATGCACCGTTGTTAGAGATCCTTGGTTAGAAGCCGGGGTGTAAACTCAACACCACAACCTATTAAACTGCGTCCAAACACTTACAAGCTAAACACATTAAAGTGCGCAAATAGTTCGACATGCCCTGCGAGAAGCCCTCGTCGGCATGGTGACTCAGCATCAGCGGCGCCCACATCTACAGCTCCTTTTCTGCAGCCGCGACTTCACGAAGGTCATCGTGTCATGGGCGAACTTCGCGCAGAGTAGCTCGCAGTCGGGGTAGGTGCTCCGATACTTGTGGCCCTTGATTTGTCGCTCGTACATGGTGTAGGTGTGGGTGACGGGGTTGCCGTCCTTGTCGATGCCCCACACCATGCCCGAATACCATTAAGAAAGCCGACAACCACGTGCCATCGACGCCCCCCTTGAACACCTCGCCACACTCCAGGTATCGGTGGCGGAGATCCCCGGTCGCCTCGTCAATGACCTTCGTCACCTCGGTAACATCGACCTGGTGGGGGGGGGGGGGGGGACAGGGAGGGGCAAGCATGAGTAAGAGCAGGCGCGAAGCTCGCGATCCGATGCAAAATTGTATCGAGCTCACCTCCCGCTTCTGAAACTTCAGGTTGAGCTCGTTCACGACGCCCAGCACGTCCGCCAAGAAGAACAAGCAGAACTGAAACTTGTAACAGATAACGACATCGTACAACTCATGCCTGTACTCATAAGACAAGATGATCGATGTGCCT
Organism: Closterium sp. NIES-67; assembly: GCA_027943415.1. Lineage (NCBI taxonomy): Eukaryota > Viridiplantae > Streptophyta > Zygnematophyceae > Desmidiales > Closteriaceae > Closterium > Closterium sp. NIES-67. The sequence continues at coordinate 249,380 of BQMB01000723.1, read as the reverse complement.
AGAACCTTACACAGGTGCCGAACAGCCTCACTGCATGACATCCAGCGGACTGTGTGGATTCATTGCGCTTCGAGGTTGGTGTTATGGATGGTGCGCTGTAGGTACTTGAACCTCTGACTCCAGACACACGATCGACCGAGAAGGTCGGCCAAAGTCCGGATGACGAGGTCGACCATGTTGAAGTCTGGATTTGCCGATGCAGCATCCCTCATTGCAAGTGCCTCTCTGCAGTGCACAAGGGCAAAGAGATTAGACTCTAATGCTTTGCATGAAATAAACAAGCATGACAAGAGTATTCAAACCTGTACGCGATGCAGTGCGAGGACACGTGGTGAGGGATGTGCTCTCGCAGGCGTTCCACCAGCCCGTTGTCCCGTCCCACCATAACCGACGTGCCGTCAGTGCTCATGCCGAATATGTTGGAGAGGTCGATGCCGGTTGCACGAAGATGGGACATGAGAACAGCGAGGAACGAAGTAGCGTCACACTTCTCGACTGCGAGGAGAGTGAAGAATTCGGTGACGACACAGTGTGCTCGCATGAAGGTGAGGTACACGATGAGATGCTTCCCCCTTGTACGGTTGGTTCTCTCATCACAGTTGATGCCGAGGTAGGGCGGGGCTTGGATGTGTTGCATCTGCAGGCGCTGAAGGTATATCGATAGGCAGTTGACGAGCTGTTGGAACCCGTACCTGCAGCACATGTGGACACACGGACAAGCGTGTTAGCGTCTTGCACTGGTATTAAAGGCAGCAAGATATCCCACTCAACCAATGTACGTATAAGGTAGACCCCATAGGACTGCAGTGGGATGTCGGGAGTTTCCTGCTCGATCACGAAGCGGAGAAGGTGCGGGTACATGCTGATCGGCACATCGCATTTGCAGAGGAAGTCGACACAGCGCAGAGGACGCATAAGTCGTCGCCCCTCGATGTTGGTCCTGGCATATCTGTCGATGCGCTTTTGCTTAGTCTCGATCTCCAAAGCAATCTCCATCTGTCGCTTCACAGCTTCCTCATGAGCCGTGGTGTGCTCATGGAAGCGCATCGCCTGCGTCTAAAGGTTGGTGCACCGTCGCAGCTGTTCGAGTAGGGTGGTGTCTCCTTGCCAAAAGCCTTGCAAATGCTACAATTCAAAGCAGGGTAGCTATATTTAGTTTTCATTAGAGGCAACCATGGGAAATAAGGGAGCCAGCTTGTCTTGTACGTCGACTCAGCAAGCAGGTACTTTAGCTCAATCAGCACTTGCTTGCTCAGCTTCGGCGGCGCAGGTTCAGCTTGAGCTGCTGAATCAGGGTCAGGCGACGAGCGAGGAGGCGACGAGCGAGGAGGCAAAGGGTGACGGAGTTTACCTCCTACAACGATTGCACTCTGGGTGTATTTCCCTATCCTTACCTTCTTTGCGGATGAAATCGTCGAGCCGCAATCGACAATGTAACGAACGGTCGTAGCGGTCGCACAGTGCAGTGGAATGCTGGGGCCTTTGCTAGACGATGCAATGCGGATGGAGGAACATATGGCGTGGGTGGGGCAGCGGGCGGGGATTGCGGCGACATGTTCCGCACGGATTTTCCCCTACGGCCGATGGTTTCTCGGCCGGAGGCGGCGCAGATGCGCCTGCCGGGCGCAAGATGTCTAAGGCGGACCTTCCCATGGCTGTCGGAGGAACCCTAGGCACGGGCATGCCATCGTCATCGACAAGCGAGTCACCACCCTCACGAGCGTCTGTCATGGTGAGGGACGGAGCGAAACAGTCCTAAATGAGGAAACGAAAGACTGAGAAACAACAATGGCACTACTGGATCAGTGCCAAGGACTAAAACATGAGCTGAAGAGAAGGCAGGAGAAGATGAGGTTCCTGCTCACCGAACCATGTGTTTCTTGGTCTGTCCGATCCGAAACCCATCCAGCCTCCTGCATGCCCCACGCGACGTTGTCAGGTAGTGCCTGCGCCGGCATGGAAACACGTCAATGCAGCGGTTATCAGGGAGATTGAGGTGACAGCGCATGCACAGTTGAAGGTTTCCCGCGTGCAACGCGAGGCACTGATCCACGATGTGTGGTCCTTAGTGCTTTGACGAGTGCACTGTGGGTGCCCACTGTGGGCAGCATTCATGCATAAGTGGCTGGATACAGGTAACAGTGGTCGGGAATGCTGCTGAGTAGAGATTTTTCACGTGACGCGTGCTTGCCGCATTGATGGGTTTTGGGGCGGGGTATTTTGGGGGTTTTTTCGAGGAAACTAGTAGGGGGCATGGACATTGCATTCAGGGTCCATGCGCGGTAACCCTTGTGAACTCAGTATTTGCATAAGGCAGACCCTGAGAACAGGGCTGACGTTATCAGGGTATTTTACCCAGCTTCCCTGATTTTACAAGGTATGTATTTCGGCCAACCCTTAATTTCCAGGGCGGTCAAAATCTGAACACTTAACCCTTCATGGATGTAAGCTTTGTAAGACTGAGAATTCTAGGGACCGTGTTCTGTGGATGCTGAGTTTCCAAGGCTTAACGCGTACCGACCCTGATACAGACAAATTGTACCGAACTGCCCACAATCCTGCTATTTCGGCTAAGTCCCCAATCGCCAGAGACATTCCCCCCCACACACCCATCAACCTACGTACAATAATTGGCTAAGTCCAACTGTACAGACAATCCCCCCACACACACAGCAACCTACAAAAATCTTCCAAGTCCTCTTGTACAAACACTCGCCCCACACACCGAGCAACCTACAAAAAATTCACCCCACATACCCGGCAACCTACAAAAAATCGGCTAAGTCCTAATAGCCAGAGACATCACCCTCCTCAACAAAAATTTATTGGTGAAGTCCTCGTGTAGACATTGCCCCTCCCACACTCCCACAATCCATATAATTTGGCTATGACATCAACATCACCCCCATACTCCCCACAAACCCCAAGAATTTGGCAACCCAGTGGACATGGTAATGTACTCCTTAATTGCAAGGGTACTAGTGACAACACCTTAGCATGACAAAAACCTTGCCTCGAGCAGCAGTGGTTCCTTTCAAGGGAATTTCCGCCAGCTGCCCGTGCGATATAACTAAAAGTCCAACACGCTTTAACAGTCACGATCGATTGCAATCGTTTCGACATTTATCAATCGTCGATGGATTCGCGTGATTAACTGCCCAGATTTCTCTTGCCATTTGAAGTTCATTCCATGACGCTGCAAGCGAGTGAAGTCGCTCCCATGCATGGCGCGTATTGGCCGATTGCGAGGGCTCTCTCTCCCCTCACTTACGTCCACCCTTCCCCTCGATTTCGATCCCCCCCTCACCTGCGTTTCGATCCCCGTTCCCCTTCCGTTTCGCTGCCCCGCTCCGCTCGGTTTTCTATTCCCTCCCCTTTTCCCCTCAATTTCAATTCCCCCCTCCCCTCCTTTTTGATTTCCCCCCCTCACTTGAGCTGTCGGCCGTCCGATATGTTAGACTTGGCCTCATGTGCCAACCGTCGCAAAAGTTTTTTGCGATCCCACGAGCGTACGTTCACTCAAACCAGCACCATGCAACTTGCCGAAATTTCACGCGTGAAATGATACAGCATTGCACTTTCGCAAATGCCATTTGCGAGTTCGCTGATGCGACAAAACGTTCGCCATGAGTTTCCAGGTTAGCGAAATTCACGCTGTAGTTCGCCACTTTCTGCTGGTTGGTTCCTGATCTTTCCCATGTGTGCGACATGTGACCGCGCAGTGGTTCCAACCTGGGCAACTTGATCGTTGTAGCGATCTACCATTGGTGAGGACGAATCTATTTTCGGGCGGCTGCACTTTTTGCACCATAAACGATTCGCAAGCGTGTGCTGCATTATCTGACGTGAGGTAGGCAATACAGCACAGGGTACAGTACCTCGCGTCTAACGCGAGGTTAGTCTGATGCGAGGTTGTACGAATTTGCCCTTAGTATTTTCACTTCGTCTGGGAAATGGGAAAGAGACATCCCCAACCCCCCACCCACCCCACCCCCACTCATCTAACCGCTTAAGAAAAACGTAGCGAAGACCCAGTCTATGAAAGGAGAGGATGCGGCTGGTATGCTTACGTCGGTTGCTGAATTAGACCCTAATCGCGTTCTGTGAAACCTGAGAATTTCAGGGTTTCGGGTTTCTGAACACTGACAGATCAGGGTAGGCAATTTTTTAGAACAGAGCCCTCAGGTTTTTTTTTTTTTTTTTTTTTTTTTGTCAACCTAGCCTGAGAATGCAAGTTTTGGAAAAAAATTACAGCCCTAAAGGGTTATGTGTTAAAAAAATGCAACCCTACTTTTTAAGGGTTGGCCCAAAAAACTACCCTATGAAATCAGGGAATCAGGGTAAAATACCTTGATAACGACAGTCCTGATAAGGGAAGGTATTAAGTGATGGAAGGAGATAATAAGTGTCAAACATATCTTGTTATGTTTGTGTTGGGCTGAGAAAAAGCCTAAGGACCTTTTCAGAGACTAAGTCCCACTTGTACAAAATGCTTGAGTAGTGCAGCGGAAGTGTTGGGTAGTTGAACCCTTGCACTAGTATGTGAGAGCAAGTGATTGATTAAAAGAAACAAGCATACAGCAATATATAGAAAATAAGAAATGAAGCAGTTGTAGAATACAGTTGAAGGAACGGTTATCAAGTCGCACAGCGACTCGATTGTCAGTTCGGATACCACCCTTGCAGTCGCAACGGTCAATCGCAACCTCCGGTTGCGACCCTTCGAGTCCCTTCACCCTTTCGTATTCTTTCGTCCAACCTCCTCGTGTAACCTCCGTTGACTCGCGTACCCGATACGACTTTCCTCGAGTGTTGTGTTACACTTCAGAAACGCTTAAGTCTTCGAGGTATTTCCAACACTCCCCTTCGTTTCTGGAGTGCTGACGTGTCCGGATTCGGTGACGTTTATCTGCCCGGTCAGCAGCATGCAGTAATCGAACTTTGCCTTCAGCAGTTTCTTGGTCAGGTAATCTGCAGCCATTTCTGTCGTGGGGCAGTAACTGAGTTGAAGTCTCCCCTTCGCGATCTCATCCTTGATGAAGAAATACCGCAGGGGGATGTGCTTGGTTCGATTGGCGAACCCGTTTTTGTTCGCGATTTTGATCGCGGATTGGTTGTCGCAGAATAACGAGAACAGTCGTTATTTTCGCTTCCTCGAGCAGCTCCAGCAGGTAAAGTCCCTCTTTGGTTGCAGTGCAAAGAGCTATGTATTCCGCTTCAGCCGAAGATAGCGCGATTAATTCCTGCTTGGTCGACTGCCGGGAAATAGTCCCGATAGGCTCTAGTCGGTAGATGTAGCCTGTTCTGGAACGCCGATTCTCCTTGTCTCCTGCATGGTCGGCGTCGACATAGCCGAGTAGTTGTACGGACGACGGCGTCACTTTGCTGTAGGTGAGTCCGACAGTCGGTGTAGAGACGAAGTAGAGCAGTGCCCGATTCAGCTCCTCAAGGTGCTCTTGCTCCGGTTGCTTCAGGTGTGTCGCCAATTGACTAGCGCTGTAGGACAGATCTGGTCGGCAGGTTACGGCTGCGAACAGGAGACAACCGAGCTTCTGTTAGTATTTTTGGATCTGCTTAGTGGGGAGCTTTGCGGAGGTGTCGCTGTTGTCGTTCCCGTAGCGATAGGGAGTCGCGACTGCGACCGGCATTAGTCCTTATTTCTTCGCGACGACACCTGCGTACTTTCCGGCGTGTAGGTAGAACGCCGAATCGTCTTCGACAACGTTCAGGCCTAGGTACTGGGTGACAGTGTCTGACACCGTGAGTGTTAAATCACTCTTCAGCTCCCTTTCGAACTAGGTGACGACGTCGGTAGTGGAGCCGACGTAGAGCAGGTCATCGACGTAGACGATGAGTAGGATAAAATCGCCCCCCTTCTGCAGTCGGTACATCCCTTGGTCGTGCGGCAGCTGCAGGAATCCGATCCTGACGAGGCGGCCGTGAAGGTGCTGCTGCCAAAGCCGCGGGGATTTTTTTATTCTGTAGAGAGATTTTATCAGCTGGCACACTTTTGTAGGATCATCGATGAAGCCATGGGCATGCTCGAGAAAGATCTCGGCGTCCACAGGTGCGTACAGGAAAGCGTTGGCGACGTCGATCTGCCGCATTGGTAACATTTTCGGGGTCGCGACGGCGAGCAGAATGCGCAGGGAGGTATGTCGGGAGAATGGGGCGAATGTCTCCGTGTAGTCGGTTCCGTATCGCTGATCGAACCCACGTACGACCCAGCGAGCTTTGAAGCGGTCGATGGAGCCATCCGCATTAGTCTTGATTCGGTACACCCACTTCCCCGAGAGCACATTCTTCCCGTTGGTCTTTGTTGCAGGTACTAGTTTCCACGTGTTTCGGTCTTGCAGAGCCTTCACTTCGTTTTCCATTGCTTCCTTCCATTTCGCCTTGTGTTCCCCCCCGAAGTGGTACTTGGTGTCGAGGTTGTTACTATCGAGAGGGTTGTCGTCGTCGAGTGGAACGGGCACGGAGCAGTAAGGGAGCGGTCCGGCAGCTGCCGAGGCTCCAGGTACGTCTTCTTCTGCTGCGTCAGCTTCGGCAGCACGGTCGGTGAAGGACCGATGGCCCTCGAAGCCGTCGATGGGGTCTGCGGTGTTGGCGACGTTGTCCAGGTAATGCTGCAGCTTCAGTCTCTCGTAGAAAATTACATCACGTGAGGCCACGGTGTTTTTGTCCTGGATGTCGAGAAGTTTCCATGCGTGAAAATGTTTTGCGATGCCGAGGTATAGTCCCCACCGTGCTCGTTGAGAAAATCGTCCTACTCGAGCTGTGTGGGGTCTATACTGTACCATGCAGCCGAAAACTCGATGTAATTTTGCGCTGCCCAGTTTTCCTATCCACAGCAGGTGTGGTGATGCGCTGTTGGGAAGTGATGACGAGGACAGCAAGTTGTGGAGATGGACTGCATGCGTCATCGCATCAAGCCAAAGGGTGTTGGGCAGTCCCATCCCCAAGAGCAGCTTCCGCATCGTCGTCTGCAAGGTGCGGTTCATTTTCTCTGCGACCCCCTGCTGCTGGTGAGCGTAGGGCAGGGACACCAGGCGTTTGATGCCTCTTTCCGCTAAGTAGCTCCTGAACCTTTGTGACTGATACTCTAGTGCCCCGTCTGACTGGAAACTCTTGAGTTGGGAGCCCGATTCTTATTCAGCGATGGGAAGCCACGTTGTGAAAGCTTCGAACGCTTGGTCACAAGTCTTGAGGTTGAAGTGCCAGACGTATCATGTTGCTGCATCGATGAACATGATAACGTAGTTGTACTCTGCTTCACTGTCGTCCCGAGGCATGTTTAAAATATCGCTGTAAAACTTTTCCATCGGTGCGTATGCAAGTGCGCTTGGATTGTGGTGCGACGGGAAAGGTTGATGGGGAAGATCAGCTTCTGGGCACGTGAAGCATCGTGCGCGGGGTCGTCAAAGCTCCTGGCCGCTCAGTGTGAGGAGAGCGTCTTTTTATAATACTCCGGCTTGTATGGTTTAAAGAATTGTGTTGTTTGCAGGGTGTCCAATGCGTTGATGCCAGATGTCGTCGGGAGCGCAATGGCCGGGTGAACACCGGTACAGGTCGGCGTTGGAGAAGAACGCGACGACTGTAGCGGGACTGCGGCAGACTCCTCGGGTAATGGGCATGAGCTGATCTTCTTCGGTTGGTGGTCCTCGGATTGCTGGTGATGGCACACGGCTGGGTTCTGCTGCTGCTACTACAGGTGATGTCGGGGAAGGGATACTTGCTGGTACTTGTCGTTCTTGTCGAATGACTGCTAATGCTTGTGTTCTCTCTACTGCAGGGATGGTGTTGGAGTACCAGAACCCACCTGGACTAAAGTCGGGGTCAAGATCGGGCGGGTGCGTCCAGGCGGCGAACGACACGATGCCGTCGCTGTCGGCAGTACCGCGGTCGGGGACGAAGTCTAGCACGAAGACGCCCGACTTCAGGAGAGCGCGACCGATGAAAGGCCGCCCTTCCCGTGATAAAGGCAAAACTGGTTGGCGTCCGAGTCACATTCCAGGTGAATTCTTTTCCCCATTAGCTGGCTGACGCTTAATAAATTGTATCCCAGATTGTCAACGATGAGGACTTTGTTGAGTTGCAGTATAACGTTTGTCTCCATTGACTGAAGCTGAACGACTCCTTGTGTATTTGTCGTCAGGTTCTCATTGTTGGCGACGGTGATGATGACGTCACGGTTGAGGCTTCGCTCTCGTTGCACGAAGCGCCCTGAGGAACACATGTGTTGACCGCAGCAGCTGTCCAAGAACCAGGTGTTTCGCCCGGTGGGTTTGTCGTTTGCGACTGCAGCATACGTGGGGTTGACCTGAAGGCCTTGTGAGTGCGGCGGCGGCAGCTCTTCTTCGTCTGGAGAATAAATGGGTGGTGACCCGGGTGTGCAGCTATCGATTCGTACCATGCAGTTAATGATATTTGGTGTGCCTTGTGCAGGTGTAGAGGAACAACTTGGTGGGTTTGCTTGAGTGGAGGCGACTTGCGGGTCTGCTGGACAAGAAACTCGAGGGCGTGTGCAGTTGACCTTGGAGTGCCCGGATGTCTGACAGTTGTGGCAGAACGGCGGCACGATGGTGAGGCCTCTGGTGTTGTGTCGGCTTTGCTTGTCGCGTCAGTTGTGGTTGTTGTCGTTTGTTCTTTGAGTGTAGAAGACTAACAGTTGCTGCTTGCTTCTTGGTTGTCTTTCTTCAAACAAGTCCATCTCCTGATGTTCAGCATGAAGCTCGGCGCAGAGGTGCATCTCAGAAATGCGTCCGTGGGCGCGAAGAAGCGAGCGGGTGGTTCTCCATTCTGGTCCGAGCCCGGCGAGAACAAGTGTCACAAAGCTTTCTTCAGTGATTGTGCCTCCGCACCGAAGCAGGCGGTCGCGAAGTGTCTGGCAGCGACTCATATATTGCATCGCCTTTTCCCTGGTCTTCATTTGTATTGTTGTCGACTGCTGCATGAGTCTGCTTTGTGTCACACTGTCGTTTGCTTGATAGAGACATTTCAGATGATGCCAGGCAAGCTCCGCGGAGTTTCCGTAGCTCCGATACGTTCTGATGCTCGGTTGCTCTTGTGGTGACAGGTTTTGCAGGAGAACTGTGTATGCCAGTAGTGACTGATAGGTGAAGATTTCTTGCTCCTTTGCAGTGCCATTGCTTGGAAATGGCAGGGACCCGTTGAAGTATCCCAAGAGGTGCGCGGCCTCCATTAGCAGCTCGAACTCGAAGCTCCAGGTAAAGAAGTCGTGTCCGTTGAGCGGTGAAGATGTCTGCAGTTTGATCACATGTGAAAACTGCGCTTGGAGACTTAATATCTCGTTTGGTGTGTGTTGTGATGCAGCTGCTGTCGGTTGAGCACGGGGTGGCATGAACTCGAACGTCCCCGGTGAAGAGTGAAAAGGCACAAAGGAAGGCGCCTGGTTGTGCCGCCCGAATGATGAGTTGTCGAGGCTCATCGGTGCTAACCCCATATTTCCTCAATTGCTTTGTGTTGAATGCGTAGGTGTCCCTGTCTGTTGATGCTGCTCGAAGTGCGACATGAAGCTGAAGAACCTTTCCATAAGGTTCGGGTCCACGCCTGAAGAGGGTGAAGGGGTCACCATTCCTGGTACTCTTCCTGTTGCTTCTTGAGCAGCGCCGGTCTCGGTTTGTAGTCCTGATGTGTGTAGTCCAGAGGTGACGGGTTGAGTGGTTTGGGCGCTTAGTGAGCCAGTAGAATACTTTTTGCCCTTGTTGTCCATGTCTTGTAATCGATGAAGCTTTTGATATGCTGGCTGTAGATAGGATGTTGTCGATGGGAGTTTGGTCTCTGACCAGCTCTCATACCATGTTGGGCTGAGAAAAAGCCGAAGGACCTTTTCAGAGACTAAGTCCCACTTGTACAAACGCTTGAGTAGTGCAGCGGAAGTGTTGGGTAGTTGAACCCTTGCACTAGTATGTGAGAGCAAGTGATTGATTAAAAGAAACAAGCATACAGCAATACAGTATATAGAAAATAAGAAATGAAGCAGTTGAAGGAACGGTCATCGAGTCGCACAGCGACTCGATTGTCGGTTCGGTTACCACCCTTGCAGTCGCCAACGGTCAATCGCAACCTCCGGTTGCGACCCTTCGAGTCCCTTCACCCTTTCGTATTCTTTCGTCCAACCTCTTCGTGTAACCTCTATCAGAAAGAAAATGAATAAAGTAGAATGTGTGTGTACAAGGATATACGGTATAGACTAGGGTGTTGTACCCTCTAAGGCACAATCCAGTATAGTCTACAGTAACGACCTAAGTTACATTTGACAACCTCCGTTGACTCGCGTACCCGATACGACTTTCCTCGAGTGTAGTGTTACACTTCAGAAACGCTCAAGTCTTCGAGGTATTTCCAACAGTTTGTATAGACTGTATAGGTTTGTGCCTTAGAGGGTACAGCCCTTAGGTCATGTACCCTTGTACTCATGCCTTCTATTCATTCTTCAATTCTGATAATAAGTATATGCAAGGATATTAGGATATAATAAGGACATGCAAGGAGATTTGTTGAGTACTACGAAACATCAACTCATTCCATTGCTTGTGTATATCAAGTGCATGCGAATTTGTTGCTCCAGTTGTACGCAGTTTTTATTTAACCAATGTTTTGAGAAATTACAGATGAGTTCATTTTGTGTGACATGACACGAGTTGTTCACCATGAAGCATCTGATCTGTGTGCTGTTACAAATCGAGTAACACCATACCAATCCTTGGCAACTTGGACATCACAATACAATGGCTTGCCATCTGGCGATCTTTGATTGGCCAACACGTCAGCTATAATCTCTGCCTGCCCCCATCCATGAGTCTGCCACAGGAAAGCACCAACGAGCAGCACATTAAACCAGGACAGAGGTTTTCAAGTATTGAAAGCACACAAAGCAGATAGAACCTTCTCGGATGGAAAGAGGGGACGGCCCACCCACCTCGAGTGCAAGAAAGCCGAACGGCCGGAGGAAGATGGAAGCATTCTGACAGATGTGCCGCAGACATGCTGTGCCGTCTGCATTGGCATCACCACCAGATGCACTGGGTGTACCAGCAGCAGAACTGGCAGCACCAGCAACAGCACGACCTTCACCAGCATCGGCATCCTCCTCATAAGCATCTCCGTCGAGGGCCATGGAGGGCTCATGGCATCGCACCTCAGGTTGCAGCGATGGCAGCAGGTGGCATGGGATGTAGGGGGGGTTGCTCACTATGCCATGCAACTGACCATGCATGCGCATGCTCTGTAGAGGAGCGAACCAATCACCTCGTGCCACGTGTACGTGTGCCTGGGGGGAAAGGTAATGGGAAGGAAGAGAGGGGGACCTAAGGTTGAAGCGATGGCAGGCATTGGCATGGGATGTAGGGAGGATTTCTCGCTATGCCGAGCAACCGACCATGCATGCCCATGCTGTGTAGAGGTGCGAACCAATCACCATGTGGGTCGGGGGAGGGAAGAATGGGGTCGGAGGAATAGATGGCATGGGACGTTTGGGGATTGCTCACTATGCCGTGCAATCGACCATGCATGCACATGCCTGTAGGGGTGAAAACCAATCACCACATGCCACATGTACATGTGCCAGGAAGAGAGGGAGGGGAGAATTGGGAAAGAACAATAATTGCAGACACTTTGGCATCCACCAATGGGATAGGATGGGATGGTATGAGATGTGATGGTATGAGATGTGATGGTATGTGATGTGATGTGTTGTGATGTGTTGTGATGTGTTGTGATGTGATGTGATGTGATGTGATGCGATGTGACTGATGCACCAAGGCTCGTCGCTCCAGCCCATATCTCTCCACATTCACCTCAGCCACCTCACACGCCACCGCACGAGCAACAACTCTGTTGTCGTGTAACTCGCAGAGTGCATATACAGCCTACATGCTCCTCATCTGAGTTGATTTTTGAGTCGCCCAAAAGTTCACCTGTGGCGCGCAGACAACATATACAGCCCACATGCTGCTTACCTGCAGTCCGTATCTCTCCACACTCATTGCAGCCACCTCACATGCCACACACGCCACGGCACTAGCATCAACTCTGTTGTCGTGTGATCGGGTGATGTCTGTGTATCTGCGCTTACCTGCAGCCCGTATCTCTTCACATTCATCTCAGCCACCTCACACGCCACCGCACTAGCATCAACAGCCACCACCACCAACTCCTCTCCCACCCTCCCCCCTTCCTCTCCTCCCTCTCCACCTCCTCCTCCCTCCCCTCCCCTCTCCCCGCATTGCTGCTTCACAGCGCCCCTTCCCCCTCTCTCCCTCCTGTTCAGAATTTCCCGAGCCAAAGCCACAGCAATCGCCCCACTCCCCGTTCCCAGGTCTGCCCAAACCTCCCTTCCATCCCAAACTTCCCTCGCATCCAAACCCTCCCTCTCACCTAAAGCATCCCTCCTCTCCCTCCTACCCATCTCCTCAGCCCTTTCCATACCCGCTATAGCGAGTTCCACTAAGAGCTCGGTCTCCGGCCGCGGTATAAGCACGCCCGGCCTAACCGCCATCAGCAGGTCCCGCCAGTGGGCTCCCCCCACGAGGTACTGGGAGGGCACCCGCAGGGAGACACGCGCGGACCAGAGGAGGCGGAGCGAAGGGAAGGGCAGGCGGAGAGCCACGAGGGGAGAGGGTGATTGATTGCTGCTCCTGCTCCTCTTGAAGTGACTGTTTGTGCTGGTGGTGCTGCTGCTGCTGTTGCTGCTGCTGCTGCTGGTGCTGGTGCTGCAGCTGTTGTTTTTCTTTCTGTGAATGGTGCCACCCATTAGGCATATCTCTCTCCAATCCGACCTTTTCAAATACCTCATCCACTCCCCCTCATTTCCTCCCTCATTTCCCTCTCCTTCCTCCCCCCCCTCTCCCTCAACAATCATAACCTTCTTTCGTCTCTTAATCTCCAAACCCACTCCCCCCTCCACCCATCCAGCAACGGCGTCTTCTAGCAGCCAATCGAGCTCCCTCCTCAGCTCCTTCCTTGAAGGTCCGCCGTCGGATTCCTCCAGCCTGTCGCCGATCTCACCGTCGATCCGCCGCTGCTGCTCCGCCAGCCACGTCAGCAGGTCCTCCAGCGGCACGAGCGCCATTGGCTCGTGCTCGCAGAGCGGGCGGCGGTCATTGTCGTATACAGCATCCCAACGAGACGGATCATTAGATTCACGAGATGACGGATCGGATTCTGATTCTGATTCTGACAGAATCGGACCAGACGAAACGGATGCTGACAAATGCTGCTGGTGAGCAACCGCCGAGGGAAACGCGGACGAATGCGAAACGGAGGCTTTTAGCGGATGTGAGCTTAACGGAGACTCCTTGAATCGATTTAAATGACGTGGTAGAGAGGATCGGCTAAGGAAGTCACGTGGAACGGCGGGAGTTCTGATTAGAACTGGCTGCATTATAGCGCGAATACTAACACTAGTAGTAGTACCAGTTGACGAAAAGAGACTACTCGACGGAGAGACGCGACTAATTGACGGAGTTAATAGTTGCATCCCGAGCAAGAGGCGGAGAGAATGAGTGTGTCTTGTTACTTGCGAAGCCATCAACACATGGGTGCGAGTCGCTGGAGGTAGGTTGCTGCTGGCAGTGATGCGGGGGAGTTGGGATGGTGACACGTGGAGGAGCTGCTACAGCCAGAGAGGGGATGCCGTGGAGTTTCCAGAGCCCGCATTGCTGCTACAAGCGAGCGGAGCTGGTAACGTGGAAAATGCTGCTACACCTGGGGATGTTGCCACCATAGGAGGAAAATACCCTACAGCCTTCAATGGTGCAAGTCTAGGATCAAATGCTAGAAGCCAATGTTGGATTATGATGTTCGAGGCATGTGTAAACGACATTAAAGCGAGGGTCTCAAGAAGCAAAAAACCAAACCCAAAGGTTTTGGTTTCGGGGGGTCTCGAAAATTGCGAGGTGTGGTAAGGGGTGCTGGTTGGGCGCTGTAACTGTTCGCTAAGTTCGTCAGCCCAAAACCAAAACCTTTGGATTTGGTTTTCTGTTTCTTGAGAGTTTTCCTTTAAATGAAACATGTTCTCCAACAATGTGCCTCGATGGCGCAGTCGGTAGCGCGTAGGTCTCATAGCATTCCGACTCCCGGCATTGGCTGGGCGGAGCCATCCTAAGGTCGTGAGTTCGATCCTCACTCGGGGCAGTCCTTTTCTCCCGACAGTAACTTGCCAATTGCCCTTTTCGTAAATCCCATGGACGGTGTGGTATCCTCTTGTGAGCGGGCGATCATCCCCAGCTAGCAAACGACTGTCACATGTTCTACCACGTGTGCAATCGCCAGTTTGTGGAAATGACAATGAACTAAACGATCTGAATTTAAAACAGCTACTGTGAAAACAAGCCTCGATGGCGCAGTCGGTAGCGCGTAGGTCTCATAGCATTCCGACTCCCACTCCATTGGGCGGAGCCATCCTAAGGTCGTGAGTTCAATCCTCACTCGGGGCAGGCCTTTTGCCTCGGGGCAGGCCTTTTGCCTCGGGGCAGGCCTTTTGCCTCGGGGCAGGCCTTTTGCCTCGGGGCAGGCCTTTTGCCTCGGGGCAGGCCTTTTGCCTCGGGGCAGGCCTTTTGCCTCGGGGCAGGCCTTTTGTCGGGCAGGCCTTTTGCCTCGGGGCAGGCCTTTTGCCTCGGGGCAGGCCTTTTGCCTCGGGGCAGGCCTTTTGCCTCGGGGCAGGCCTTTTGCCTCGGGGCAGGCCTTTTGCCTCGGGGCAGGCCTTTTGCCTCGGGGCAGGCCTTTTGCCTCGGGGCAGGCCTTTTGCCTCGGGGCAGGCCTTTTGCCTCGGGGCAGGCCTTTTGCCTCGGGGCAGGCCTTTTGCCTCGGGGCAGGCCTTTTGCCTCGGGGCAGGCCTTTTGCCTCGGGGCAGGCCTTTTGCCTCGGGGCAGGCCTTTTGCCTCGGGGCAGGCCTTTTGCCTCGGGGCAGGCCTTTTGCCTCGGGGCAGGCCTTTTGCCTCGGGGCAGGCCTTTTGCCTCGGGGCAGGCCTTTTGCCTCGGGGCAGGCCTTTTGCCTCGGGGCAGGCCTTTTGCCTCGGGGCAGGCCTTTTGCCTCGGGGCAGGCCTTTTGCCTCGGGGCAGGCCTTTTGCCTCGGGGCAGGCCTTTTGCCTCGGGGCAGGCCTTTTGCCTCGGGGCAGGCCTTTTGCCTCGGGGCAGGCCTTTTGCCTCGGGGCAGGCCTTTTGCCTCGGGGCAGGCCTTTTGCCTCGGGGCAGGCCTTTTGCCTCGGGGCAGGCCTTTTGCCTCGGGGCAGGCCTTTTGCCTCGGGGCAGGCCTTTTGCCTCGGGGCAGGCCTTTTGCCTCGGGGCAGGCCTTTTGCCTCGGGGCAGGCCTTTTGCCTCGGGGCAGGCCTTTTGCCTCGATCACGGCAAATTACCCTTTTGTGTCTGAGTGTCTAAGCACCCATCCTTCTATCAAGCTCTTTGTAGTCACATTTATCCAACTCCCATGCCCGCATAGTCTGGTCGAGTGCCCCTGCAAGCTTGCACCTGGTTTGCCGTTACAAGAAGACTTTTGATGCGACACAGTTCGAGGATCAAAGCTGGACGAGCTCGTCATGACGATTGTTTGGTGGATTAGGTCTTGAGCGGCTTGGCGAATCAACGGCGATGGTGATTTAGGCAGTAATGGGATTCGATATAGACAACCGCTATGTTCGTATTAGTGGAGATGGGATGACACACGTGAACTAGACCCTTTAATTTGATTGTAATGAGACTCGCTATCACGATGTTCGTACTAACGGAGATGGAGGATGACATTCGCGTGGCGCCTTACGACCTGCACCGCCCGCATTTGACGGCCGTCAGCTCGGAGATTAAAGCCAAATACTTCGATAAGGTGTGTGACTCGATAACCGTAGAACTCCAATACGACCTGCTCGACCTGGCTCCCATAATAGAACCCCAAGTATTTCGACAAGGTGTGTCACTAGAGCCTACAATGCCTACATTAATACCCTTCCCGGCCTTGAAACGCTAAACCCCTTGTGCCTGACCTCCGTGACCCGTCCAGGTGTTGCGTAACGTGGGTCTCTGCGTCTCGCTGCAGGACATGCAATCGTATTAGGAAGGTTCATCTACCCTTCTGATGCAAGCCTGTCTCCCAATACCTCCTCCTTGTGCTTTTCCTCTCTGGCCCATCAGGCGCTGTGCAATGTGGCTCTCTGCGCCTCTCCGCATGACCAGCAACCCGTGCACAGGGGATTCGTCTACCCCTCTGATACATGCTCTTTTTCCCGCTGCATCTTCCCTGCACTTTCCCTGCACCTTCCCTGCACTTGTGCTTGACCTTCTTAAACCGCCCTGGTGCTGCGCAATATGGGCCTCTGTGTATCTCTGCCCGACCTACAAGCCATGGAAGGGGGGTTCACCTTCCCGTCCGACCCTAGTCCTCATTTCACGGTGAGACCTTCTTTACCATCCCTTCTTGGCCATCCCTTCTTTGCAATCCCTTCTTTGCCATCCCTTCTTTGCCATCCCTTCTTTGCCATCCCTTCTTTACCATCCCTTCTTTGCAATCCCTTCTTTGCCATCCCTTCTTTGCCATCCCTTCTTTCCCATCCCTTCTTTGCCATCCCTTCTTTGCCATCCCTTCTTTGCCATCCCTTCTTTACCATCCCTTCTTTGCCATCCCTTCTTTGCCATCCCTTCTTTGCCATCCCTTCTTTACCATCCCTTCTTTGCCATCCCTTCTTTACTATCCCATCTGCTGGCTCCCTTTCGCCAGCACTTAGTCCCTCAACCGATGGCATCCCTCAGCTACTGCTGCTGCTGCTTCTCCTCCTCTGCTCCCCCTTACCCTGCTTCCTAGTTTATTCCTCTCCCCTCCTTTCTTGCCGCACCCACATCAGGTTCGTGTTCATCCCCTGGGATCTTTCATCCCATGTTTGTCTCTCCCTTTTCAAGAGTCTCCAGACTTCTCTCCCCTGCCTATTTCTCCCCCATTAACCCCCCCCCTTTCTTGATGCATACACATCAGGTTTGCTTCTGTCTCGTGGTCTTCTCTCCCTTGTTTGGGAAGTGCTTGTGGGCAGGCTTTTGTGAAGTGTGATGCTACTAGCCTCTCTGGTATGTCCTCGTGCTCCCTATATGAATGAGTTGGCTCTAAAGAAATATCAAATACCAACTCTGTTCACGTGCTGTTCATTTTGGTGACTTTTGAGCCGACTCAAAAGCCGTCTCATGGCCTTCTCGTTCTCGTCCTTCCCAGGGAACGTCTATTTAGGCAGGCTTGTGAGATGCACGGCAACCAACCTTTTTGCTTAGTGCTCTCTTCTCTCTTGGGTCATTAGTGTTTGTTGTCCTCCAATGCTGCTGTGAGCGAGAGATGCTTGTAGGCAAGCCTGTGAGATGCAATGCAACTGGCCTGTTGGTCTCTTTGGTTTTTGGGCTGTGCACTGTGCAGCTTCCTTCCTTCAATATCTGTCAGCTGTGCTGTGGAAGTGCTCGTCGCCAGGCAGGCTTGTGAGATGCGTTTTGAGATGCCTCAAACACATCTAGTATACCATCGTTTCCTTCCCTCTGTATCGGTCGTTGTGTCGGTGAGTGCTTGTAGGCAGGCTTGTGAGATGCTGCTTGCAATATGATGCGATGTGATGCGATGAGATTCGATATGATGCGATGTGATGTGATGCGATGTGATGTGATGTTATGTGATGTGATGTGATGTGATGTGATGTGATGTGATGTGATGTGATGTGATGTGATGTGATGTGATGTGATGTGATGTGATGTGATGTGATGTGATGTGATGTGATGTGATGTGATGTGATGTGATGTGATGTGATATGATGCGATGTGATGTGATGTGATGCGATGTGATGCGATGTGATGCGACGTGATGCGACGTGATGCGACGTGATGCGACGTGATGCGACGTGATGCGACGTGATGCGACGTAATGTGACGTGATGCGATGTGAAGCGATGCGATGCGATGTGATGCGATGTGATGCGATGTGATGCAATGTGATGTAGATTCACAATCCTCTTTTCATCCATCTCACAAGCCTGAGATGCTTGAGATGCTAGATGCTTACATGCATCTCATTGGCTTCCTCTCCTATTCACTCCTCTCCCCTCTCTTCGCTCCTCGTATGATTTTCTCTCCCCGTCTCTGCTCTCCTATTCTTCTCTCCCCCTCCCCTCCCCCCCCCCTCCCAAATTTCGGTTTTTTTCTCTCTGCAGTATCTCTGGACTTTTTCTCCGACATACACATTCCCCATTACAACCTGCAAGAACCTTTAGTTTTGTAAGTGTTTGCGATTGACCTATGCTATGTATGGACTATTCAGTACTAATAATCGCAGCTCCTTTTCTCCTTAATTTCTCTTTCTTACGTTTAGGGATGTTCTTTCTAGTGATTCTACACATGCTCATGCATACATGCGGTGTAGACATATCTGCATGTGTGCGTGTGTCTATGTATGCATGTCTGGTTGTAATTATGGTGTGAGTGTGCATGGATACACGCCTCAACATGTACCCGTCTATACATGTTGAGCGCATGAATGCATTTGCCTGTGTACATGAGTGCCGTCCGTCCATTTCTTACAATGTGTGTACATCCAGGTATTTCCCTTCCAATTGTGTCCATATTTGTGTCTCCTGCATGTGTCCATGTAAATATGCGCATGTGTGCATGTGTGTGCATATGTCTATGTGAATGTGTGCACGTGTGTATGCGTATGCATGCATGTGTGCATGCATGCATGTGCACATGTGCCCAAGGAATGATGAGGATGAGAAGCTATCGGATTCCTCCAGCCTGTCACTGTTTTCACCATCTATCCGCCGCTGCTGCTTTGCTTGCCACGTCAGGAGTTCCTCCAGTAGCACGAGCGCCGTTGGTTCGTGCTCGCAGAGTGGGCGGCGGTCCTTGTCGTATACAACATCCCAATGGGATGGATAATCAGATTGACGAGGTGACGGATCGGATTCTGATTGCTTCGGATTCATATTCTGACTGTATCGGACCAGACAAAATGGATGCTGAAACGTGCTGCTGGTAAGAAACCAAAGGAAACTGGGGGAAACCGGGATGATTGTGAAATGGAGACCCTTAGGGAATGTGACCTTAACGGGGACTGCTGGAATCTATTAAAATGCTGAGGAAGTGAGGAACGGTTAAAGAAGTTCCGCGAAAGCTGCCAGGTCGGACTGCTAATCGACATCATTGGCTGAATCATAGCTGGAGTTTTGGTTGAAGGAGCTAAGTGATTACACAGTAGACTAATTGACGGAGTTATTAAGAGGCCCATCCTGAGTGGAAGGCCGAGAGACCGACTATGTCTTGCTAAATGGGAGGCCATAAACGCATGGGTGCGAGTTACTGGAGGCAGTAGGTTGTTGCCACTCATGCGGGGAAGATGAGATGGTGACACGTGGATAGGCCGATGAATCTGTACCGTTCTTGTCTCTGCTATAGCCGAATGGGCGGCAGAAGAGGGGATGGTAACATGTGGAGTTCCCAAAGCCCGCATTGTGCTACAAGCGAGTGATGCTGCTAATGCGGAAAATGCTGCTACAGCCAACGTTCAGCCTCATGAGTGGCAACAACCTACTGGCCCTCGACAGAGATGTGTATAAGGAGGATGCCGATACTGATGATGGTTGTGTTGATGCTACTGCTATTCGTGCTGCATCTGGTATAGCTGCTTCTCTGCTTTAGAATGTTTACTCATTATTAAGTGCTATCTGTCATAAACTTCCATTTGCCTCCGGCCATTCGGCTTCCGTGCACTTGAGCTGGGTTTGTGGGTCCCTCGTTCACTCAAGGAGGCTCTCTCTGCTTTACTAAGTGGTTTCTTTCATGCAAAGCCTTCTGTCTTGACCCGTTCTATGTGCTCCTCGTTGGTGCTTTCCTGTGGCAAACTCATGGATGGGGCCAAGCGGAGATTATCACCAATGTGTTGGCCAATCAAAGTTTGCCAGATGGCAAGCCATTGTATTGTGATGTCCAAGTGGTCAAGGATTGGTATGGTGTAACTCGATTCGTAACAGCACTCAGATCTGGGTGGTAAACAACCCTTAATGCTATGAAATGTGATGCAATAAATTGGCATGTCATGATTGTCAAACATGTGTATTTGTCATGTTTGTATAGACTGTATAGGGTAGCCTCTTAGAGGGTACAACACTTAGGTATATCTGTGTGTACCCTCTCTCTAACAATCATTCACTTCTTCAATTTCTGATATGGTATCACGCGTAGGTAGGATCCCCCCCACCTACCGCTTCCGCTCGCCCCCCCTAGCCCCGTCGCGACCCCCCCCCTAGCCCCGTCGCGCCCCTTCCTGGGACCCGTCGCGCCCCTCCCTGGGCCCCGTCGCGCCCCTTCCCGGGCCCCGTCGCGCCCCTCCCAGGCCCCGTCGTGCCCCTACTGGGCCCCGTAGCGCCCCTCCTGGGCCTCGTCGCGCCCCTCCCAGGCCCCGTAGCGCCCCTCCTGGGTCCCGTCGCGCCCCTCCCAGGCCCCGTAGCGCCCCTCCTGGGCCCCGTCGCGCCCCTCCCAGGCCCCGTAGCGCCCCTCCTGGGCCCCGTCGCGCCCCTCCTGGGCCCCGTAGCGCCCCTCCTGGGCCCGGTCGCGCCCCTCCCAGGCCCCGTAACGCCCCTCCTGGGCCCCGTAGCGCCCCTCCTGGGCCCCGTCGCGCCCTTTCTGGGTCCTGTAGCGCCCCTCCTGGGCCCCGTCGCGCCCCTCCCAGGCCCCGTAGCGCCCCTCCTGGGCCCCGTCGCGCCCCTTCCAGGCCCCGTAGCGCCCCTCCTGGGCCCCGTCGCGCCCCTCCTGGCCCGTCGCGCCCCACCCAGGCCCCGTAGCGCCCCTCCTGGGCCCCGTCGTGCCCCTCCTGGGCCCCGTCGCGCCCCTCCTGGGCCCCGTCGCGCCCCTCCTGGGCCCCTGCAGCGCCCCTCCTGGGCCCCCCCGTCGCGCTCGCCCGGCCCCGTCGCACTAGCCCGGCCCCGTCGCAACAGCCCGGCCCCGTCGCGCCCGCCCGGCCCCGTCGCACCGGCCCGGCCCTGTCGCCCCCGCCCGGCCTCGTCGCCCCTGCCCGGCCCCGTCGCGCTCGCCCGGCCCCGTCGCCCCGGCCCGGCCCTGTCGCACCAGCCCGGCCCCGTCGCGCCCGCCCGGCCCCGTCGAGCCCGCCCGGCCTCGTCGTCCTCGCCCGGCCCGGTCGCACCTGCCCGGCCCCGCTGCCCCGGCCCCGTCCTCCTCACTGGTACGGTTCCCCCCCACCCCGCCCTGCACTGCCCTGCACCGTACCGCCACGCACCACACTGTACTGCCTTACACCGCACTGCACCGCACTGCATCGCACTGCACCGCACTGCACCGTACTGCACCGCGCTGCACCGCACTGCACCGCACTGTACCGCACTGCACCGCACTGCACCGCACTGTACCGCACTGCACTGCACTGCACTGCCCTGCACCGCACTGGACTGTTCCTGATGGCGGCGGAGCTTCGCTTCGACGCTGAAGGTCAGCCCCTAGAGTTCGAGGCGTGGCTTGCCGACCTCCGCCGCCAACTCACTGGCCAGCGGCAGGATGGTGAACCGCTTTCCGCACACCTTGACGGTACGCTCCCCTGCCCAGGCCCCCCTGCTATTCTGCCCGCTGACCCCACACCCACTGAGCGTGAGTCTACTGCTGCCACTGCCCGTGCGCGCTCTGTCTGGCTTTCCTGCGATGCTGTCGCCCAGCTTGCCATTAGCAACGCCCTCCCCCCGTCCGAGCGTCCTCGCTTTAGGTCCCTCACTACTGCTCAGGCCTACTTAGATGCCGTCATCAAGCGCTATTCCACCCCTCCGGCTGCCTCGGTGGGTCGCCTGATCCTCCCGATGCTCTTTCCTGACCTTGCTTCTTTCCCCACTGTCTCTGACCTCGCTGCCCACCTGCGCTCGATAGAGGTGACCTGGCGCGCCGCCTGCACTGACGCACAGCTTAGAGCCCACCAGCCGCCCATTACCTCTACCCTCTACCTGCTTGCCACCCGCCTCCCTGACCGCCTTGCTGTCGCCCGCGACCGCTTCCTTAGCCTTCACCCTGCCGACCTCACCCTCACTGACTTTGTAGACACCCTGACTGTCATAGAGACCCGTCACCGCTCCATCGCCCAGGCGAGCGGTGTTGTGCCTGTCCCTATCTTTCAGGGTTGTGCCCCCGCCCAGTGTACCTTCTCCGACGGCTCTGTCGCAGTGGCTGAGACTGCTGCTGAAGGGCCGCCGCCCCAAGGCTGGGCGCGGCGGAGGCGGCGGCGGGGGTGCGGGAGGGGGTAGTGGTGGGGTTGGGTCGTCTGGTGCTGGAGCGGACGAGGGGACTCTGCCCAGTCCAGCTGAGCCGCCGCCCCTGCAGTTGCAGCAGCCGCAGCAGTCGCCGCAGTCGCAGCCGTCGCAGCAGCCGCCGCAGCCGTCGCAGACGCGGCAGACGAGTGTCCTCCCGCCCGGGGGTGGCCGGGCGCGTGGTGGTGTGTCGAGTGGTAGCTCTGGCGGCGGGCGCTGTCAGTACCAGATCCAGACCGGTCCTCGCCGCGGCTTCGTTTGCAGTAAGATCGGTCACTCCACTCCCCGCTGTTTTCGTCGCCTGGACGACCTCTTTCGTCAGCGCTTCGGCCCGTCGCCAGACCTCCCGGACTGGCACAGTTTGCTTAGTCGTAAGATTCAGATCTTTGATATGGACATGGATGCCATTGTTTCTGCTCTGCATGTGATGTACGCTAATGACTCTAGTGTGCTTCCCGCTTATTACTCACTGCTGCCTAGTGTAGGTGTGCCTAGTGTACCCTCCCCTGCTGCGTCAGGCATAGGATCCTCTGCTTTGTGTAGTCTTGGTGCTTCCGCCGTCGTTCCGTCGCCAGACGCCTCTGTTTCGCTTTCCTTCACCTTGGACTCTGGCGCTTCTCGGTGTTTCTTCCGCGACTCCACCACCCTGACGCCGCTTCCCGTCCCTGCTGCCGTTTCTCTCGCTGACCCCTCTGGCGGTCCGGTAGTCGCCCGCAGTTCCACCACCCTTCCCTGTCAGGCGGTTCCTTCGGGCTCTCTTACAGGTCTGCATATCCCCTCGTTCTCCAGGAACCTAGTTGGTGTCGGCTGCCTCCAGGACCTTGGCGTCACCACTACGTTCCCTGGTCACGAGCGGTATGCTGTCTGTACCGAGGCCGCCACTGGTGCCCCCCTGTCCACGTTCCCCCGGGACCCGGTGTCCGGCCTGTTCACTCTGGACACCGTGACCCCCCCGGCTGGAGCGCTCACCCAGGTTGCTGCCGCCTGCTCCTGTCGGTCCCTCACTCACCCGACCCTCCTTTGGCACCACCGCCTAGGTCACCCTGCGCTCCAGCGTCTGCGTCACATGTCCCAGCACGGTCTTGTCCTTGGTCTCCCAGGTTCTCTCCCTGCGTTTCCCTCCTCCCCAGCCCCACCTTGCACGCCTTGTGTCGAGGGTCGGCTTCGCCGTGCCCCTCACTCCTCCTCGTTTCCCCCTACCGCCGCGCCGCTGCAGACCCTGCACCTGGACATATGGGGCCCCGCCCCTGTCCCTGGGCCGCGTCGAGAGCGCTACTTCCTTGTGCTTGTCGACGACTTCACACGCTACACCACAGTCTTTCCCCTGGAGCGCAAGGCCGACGTGCCTGGCGCTCTCATCCCCTGGCTTGTCTCTGCGCGTGTCCACCGCGGTCTCCCTGTCTTGCGTCTTCACTCAGACCGTGGTGGCGAGTTTGCCTCAGGTGTCCTTGGTCGCTTTTGTCGTGCGGAGGGCATCACCCAGACGTTCACCCTACCGGACTCCCCACAGCAGAATGGGGTCGCTGAGCGACGCATCGGTTTGGTCATGGAGGTGGCTCGCACCTCCATGATCCATGCCGGTGCACCCCATTTTCTGTGGCCGTTCGCTGTGCGCTACGCTTCTCACCAGCTTAACCTACGGCCGCACCCTCAGCAGCCGCAGGTTTCGCCGACCCGTATTTGGACTGGGTCTCCTGGTGACGCGTCTGCGTTCCACGTCTGGGGCTGCCTTGCTCACGTCCGTGCCTCCGGCACGGACAAGCTCACTGCCCGCACCCTTCCCTGCGTCTTCCTCGGTTTTCCCCTTGACGCGTCCGACTGGCACTTTTACCACCCGCCGTCTCACCGCTTCTTTCACTCTCGTGACGTCACCTTTGACGAGTCCGTCTCCTACTACCGTCGCTTCCCCCACCGTGGTCCCCCGGTTACTCCCCCCCTGTTCCTGGTCCCTCCTTCCCCGGTAGTCCCTGCCCCTCCTCCTCCTCCTCCCCGTCCCGCCCCCTCTGGTGTGTCCCAAGTCACCCCCCCTCCGTCGGTGGACCCGGTTGAGGAGTCTTCTGACTCTGGTGGCCCTCCTGTGCAGTCCTCGTCAGCCGCCCCTCCCCTGGCGTCCCCTCCCCAGTCCCCTCCTCCACCGCTTCTGCCGCCGCTGCAGCCGTCGTTGCCGCCGCCGCCGCTGCCGTCGCAGCACCCGTTCGCTGCCTCTGGGGGTGCTCGTCCCGGTAGCCCTGGGGGTGGTCCCTCTGGGGGTGCTGGTGTGGAGAGTGTCGGGGGTTGCCGAGGAGCAGCTAGCGGTCCCGGTGTCGCCGTTGTGCCGCCGCAGCAGCAGTCCCCGCCGGTGTCAGCCCTTCGCCTGCTCGGCCTGCCGTCCCCCGACCCTGCGTCGGTTCCTCCCCGACTGTCTCCTCCTCTTCCTGTCTACGGCCCTGTTTTCCCTCCGCCGGACTCGTCCCCGGCTCGTCTCCCCCCTCGTTCCCCTCCTGTGTCCCCTCCTCTGTCTCCTGACCCGACTCCTCCGTCGCACGTCTGGTCTCACCGTCCCTCCCGTGCTCGTCCTGCCTCGCCTGTCCTGCGCTCCCACCCTATGTTGCTTCGTTCCCACGCGTCTCGTCCTCCCCTTCTGCCGTCGCCTCCTCCTTCCTCCCTTGTTGTTGCACCCCCCCCGCTGTCTGACTACCTTCGTGCCGCTCGTCCTCTTGTTCCTCGCGTCCTTGCCTCTCTCGTTACCGACCCGTCTGTTCCGGCCTCGTGCCTTGACGCCCTTGTCGCTGCTGTCGCTGACTTCGCCTCTTCCCGCCGCCTTGACTACGCCTCCGCTCTGGTCTCTGACCCTGCCTGTCCTCCGTCTGTCGGGGGTGCTCCTGCCCTTGGCAGTGACGTCCTGGAGGACCGCCAGTTCGAGCTTGCCTTCCTCTCCGAGGCTGCTCCCCATCTCTGTTCCATGCTGCTAGTCCCTGAGGGTGACCCAGACGCTTTTGACATCCCGACCCCTCGCACTTACGCTGAGGCGACCTCGGGACCCTGGGCCTCGCAGTGGATAGCTGCCATGGAGCAGGAGATGGCATCTTGGAGATCCACCGGCACCTTCGTCGACGCAGTTCCCCCGCCTGGGGTGAACGTAGTCGATGGCCGCTGGCTCTTCAAGGTGAAGCGCCCTCCTGGAGAGCCGCCTGTGTTCAAGGCGCGCTACGTGGCTAGAGGCTTCAGTCAGCGCGAGGGGGTGGACTTCTTCCAGACCTTCGCTCCGACCCCGAAGATGACTACACTTCGGGTTCTGTTACACCTAGCTGCTCAGCGTGACTACGAGCTTCACTCCCTCGACTTCTCCACTGCCTTCCTTCAGGGCAGCCTACACGAGCAGGTCTACCTACGTCGCCCTCCGGGCTTTACTGGCACCTTCCCTCCTGGGACCCAGTGGCTCCTGCGGCGCCCCGTCTACGGCCTGCGTCAGGCTCCCCGTGACTGGCACAACACTCTCCGTGCTACGCTTGCTGACCTGCAGTTCTTTCCGTCTTCCGCAGACCCTTCCCTCTTCGTTCGTGCTGGCCAGACTCCGTTCTACATCCTTGTTTACGTCGACGACCTGGTCTTTGCCATAGCAGACAGGGACGCACTGGCCTCCGTGAAGGCAGAGCTGCTGAAGAGACACACCTGCACTGACCTTGGAGAACTGCGTCGTTACCTTGGCTTGCAGATCTCCAGGGACAGAGCTGCGCGCACCATCACCCTGACTCAGTCACACTTGGTGCGCCAGGTCCTTCAGAGGTTCAGCCTTCAGTTCTCCTCTGCACAGCCCACCCCTCTGCCTGTAGACCACAGGCTCTCCGCTCCAGTGTCTGAGGAGTTGGTAGAGCCCAGCGGCCCCTACGCAGAGCTGGTGGGTTGCCTCATGTACCTGATGACTTGCACTCGCCCAGATCTTGCATACCCTCTCAGCATCCTGGCTCGTTTTGTGGCCACAGGCAGACACCGACCGCAGCACTGGTCTGCCGCTAAGAGGGTTCTGCGTTATCTTGCTAGTACATCGGGCATGGGGTTAGTGCTAGGAGGACGCAGGCCAGTGGTCCTTACTGGACACACAGACGCTTCATGGGCAGACGACGCTGAGACACTCAGGTCTACCCAAGGCTACTGCTTCAGCCTTGGCTCAGGTGCCGTCTCGTGGAGAGCTACTCGCTCCTCGTCTGTGGCGCAGTCCAGCTGTGAGGCTGAGATCTACGCTGGTGCCATGGCGGCACAGGAGCTCCGCTGGCTGACCTTCTTGCTCACTGACTTAGGTGAGCGGCCTAGCTCTGCCCCGGTCCTGTTCGCTGACAACAGGGTCATGATCCTCCTGTGTCAGGAGCCTCGACTCGAGGGCAGAGCGAAGCACATTCAGCTGCGGTACTTCCTCCTGCGTGAGCTACAGCAGCGACGTCAGGCTCGCGTAGTACACTTGGCCTCATGTGCCAACACGGCTGATATCTTTACGACGCCTAAAGATCATCAGCGGCACTGTGTACAGCTTGGTCTAGTTCCTGTAGCCTCTCACTTGCTATGACATTGACTTTGTACTGTCCTTTATATGTATACTCAGACTGGACTTGTGTCCTCTCCCAGTGGCTGGACTAGTAGTGCCGCCCTGCTCTTGTTCTTGCCTTGTCTGTACTCCTTCTGACTGGTCTCTCAGACCCTTGTCTCAGAGGTTGGACTAGTAGTGCCGCCCTGAGCTGCCTGTTTAGGACATTCCCCTATGCAGTCTAGGGGGTGTGTCAAACATGTGTATTTGTCATGTTTGTATAGACTGTATAGGGTAGCCTCTTAGAGGGTACAACACTTAGGTATATCTGTGTGTACCCTCTCTCTAACAATCATTCACTTCTTCAATTTCTGATAATGATATGCATTTTGCTCAGCCACTAGGTTCTTGGTGGTAGTCCTTTCCATAACCTTGCCAAATATAGGCCATCCACGATAATATTCTTAGATTTTACCTCTATAGAAATCATTATCGTACTATGTCCGCTTGTAATAATTTATATGCTTCTCTCGTGGACTACCTTCGTTCCACTAAGGGTTAGCATTCTGCACAAAACCCCCACGCTTATAAACTGCTAACGAAGGATCCTGTACGAAGTCCAATACTCACACAACTTTCGGCAGTGCCTGTCCCGCACGATTTTCGGCAGTGCGATTAGTCTGTTCTGAGTATCCCGCGCCAGTTTCGGCCGAGTCCAGGTAGAATCCAGGCGTAAGTTAGTATAGCTGTAAATTCGAGTCAGTAACCGAGCCCGCTAGCTTGCCCATTCGCTACCGTTTCACCGAGAACTGGGAAACGACAGAGATTAGGGACCGAGGCTGGAGAACTTGTGACCATTCATTTGACTTCCCGTCAGAAAACGTTTACCCGCCGATTGGTCCATTAGGCCCTGCGAGGTTTGGCGGAGCGCCATAGGAATCAAATCACCTGCGAGGAA
The DNA here is from genome assembly GCA_027943415.1 of Closterium sp. NIES-67. NCBI lineage: Eukaryota > Viridiplantae > Streptophyta > Zygnematophyceae > Desmidiales > Closteriaceae > Closterium > Closterium sp. NIES-67. The sequence continues at coordinate 221,649 of BQMB01000723.1, read as the reverse complement.
AAGGTGAAGGACTGCTGCTCGAAGCAATGAAGGTGGTAGGCCAATTTTGAAGGATTCGAATCCGGTTTGGAGGGGTTGAGTCCGATAAGGAGGTTGTTAGTCAGGTAGCAGGTGGCTGGAGGTCTGTACAGGGGAAGAGTACCACGATGCGGTAGACATTTCGTATGCCCGTTATAACGAAGGCGGTTTATTAGACTGTAACGAGACTCGCTATAAGACGCCACGATGTTCGTTCTAACGGAGATGGAGGATGACATCCGCGTGGCGCCTCACGACCTGCATCGCCCGCATTTGACGGCCGTCAGCTCGGAGATTAAAGCCAAATACTTCGATAAGGCGAGTGACTCGATCACTGTAGAATCCAGTGCAGTTTCCACTACCCGCATTCCACGGCCATCCGCTCCCAAATACGATTTAAGTGTCTCAACAATGTATGCGAATCGAGAGATCACATGCGGAGACGAGCATGGAGCCTGAAATCGCGAATTCCTTCTTCAACCTGCCTCTCGCTCCGCCCCACATCTCTTTCCCCTCAAACCCCCCCCCCGTCCTCCCTCCACACACAAACACACCCCTCCGCACCCCGCCGCACCCCTCCTCTCATCCCCTCCGCCTGTCGTCATGCGACCGCCTCCCTCCCGGCGCTGCGCCCCTTTTGCTCTGCACACGACCCTCCCTCGTTTGCCCGCATCCCCCACCCGGTCGGGGGTTCCGGTTCTAGGGTTTGGGAGTTTGGCGTTCAATATTCTTGGGCGCGTGTTGATCACGCTCACCCACTCGATGGTACCCTGTGATTCGTTCTCCTTTTCCGTGGAGTTTAGTGTAGACATGGGGAGTTTGAGTTTTTAAATATAGGGCGCCTGCTAGACACACTCCCTCACTCCCTCACCCCCTCACTCCCGCACTCCCGCACTCCCTCACTCCCTCACCCCCTCACCCCCTCACTCCCTCACTCCCACACACACGGCGGTCTTCTGTGGCTCCTGCTCCACTCCCGTGCGCCTGCCATTTTGATGTGTGCGCCTGACTCCCCTTTGTGTCACACACCCCCCTTTGAGTCTCACTCCCCCCTTTGAGCCTTACACCTTGTGCCTCACACGCCCCTCTGTGTCTCACACTCCCCTTTGTGCCGCACGCCCCGTTTTCCTATCTGCTTCACACCCCTGAACTTTCCAGAGGCTGCGCAATGTGCTGGCATTGGTACAAGGGGGCTTCATTCATCTACCCCTCTCATAGAAGCTCTTTTCCCTGCACTTTCCCTGCACTTTCCCTACACTTTCCTCGCACTTTCCCTACACTTTCCCTTTACTTGTGCGTGACATCTCTGACCCATCCAGGTGCTTCGCAATGTGGGTCTCTGTATCTCTCTGCACAGCCTGCATGCATCCGTCCGTACAAGAGGGGGGGATTTATCTACCCCTCTGATACAGGCTCATTTCCCTGCTGCACCTTCCCTGCACTTTCCCTGCACCTTCCCTGCACCTTCCCTGCACTTTCCATGCACCTTCCCTGCACCTTCCCTGCACCTTCCCTGCACTTTCCCTGCACCTTCCCTGCACCTTCCCTGCACCTTCCCTGCACCTTCCCTGCACTTTTCCTGTTCCCCTGACCCATCAGGTGCTGCGCAATGTGGGTCTCTGCGTCTCTCTGCACGACTTACAAGCCGTGGAAGGGGGGTTCATCTTCCCGTCCGACCCTGGCCCTCATTTCACCGTGAGACCTTCTTTGCCATCCCGTCTTTGCCATCCCGTCTTGGCCATCCCTTCTTTGCAATCCCTTCTGCTGTCTGGCTCCCTTTCGCCTTCTCCCTCAAACAGCGCCATCTCCTTTGCCATCCCTTCTGCTTGCTTCTAAGATGTGTTAAAGGCTCTAGCACCCGTTTGTGCTCCTCAGTCTCTCAAGCTAGCTGTTGGTCCTCTCCTGCTTCTCCTCCTCTTCTCCCCCCTGCCCCACTTTGTTCCTCCCGCCTCCTTTCTTGCCGCACCCAAATCAAGTTTGCTTTCGTCTCTCCGTTTTCAATTGCCTCCATCCAGGGTTCTCTCACCTGCTTATTCCTCCCCCATTCTTCCCTCCTCCCCCCCCCCCTCCTCCCCTCGCCCCTCCCCTCCCCCTTTCGGGATACATACCCATCTGGTTCGCTTCCGTCTGTGGTCTTCTCACCCTTTGTCAGGGAAGTGCTTGTTTTGAGGCGCCTCAGAAGTCCCCTCCCCTCCTGATTCCGCTCGGATCACCCCCTTCCGACTCTTCTCCCCTTACCCCTTCTGGCTCTTCTCCCCTTACCCCTTCTTCCCCGCCGCATACCCATCAGGTTCGCTTCCGCCTTGTGGCCTTCTCCCCCTTTGCCGGGGAAGTGCTTGTGCTTGTTCGTAGGCGCCTCAGAAGTCCCCTCCCCTCCTTCCTCCACTCTGGTTTCCCCCTCCTTTCCTGCCACATACAAAACAGGTTCGCTTCCGTCTCGTGGTCTTCTCCCCCTTTGTCGAGGAAGTGCTTGTGGGTAGGCTTGTGAAGTGCTTGTTTTGAGGCGCCTCAGAAGTCCCTTGCTCTCCTTACTCCACTCCCATTGCCCCCACCCCCTCTCCCCCACCTCTCTTGACGGATACACATCATCAGGTTCGCTTCCGCCTCGTGGTCTTCTCCCCTTTTGTCGGGGAAGTGCTTGTGGGAAGGCTTGTGAAGTGCGACGCTACTGGCCTCTCTGGTATGTTACTTGCTCCCTGGTGTCGTGCCTTCTCAGCCGACTCTTAGGCCAACTTGTGGCCTTCTCTCGTTATCAGGGAAGAGCATGTGGACGGGCTTGTGAAGTGCGGCGCTACTGGCCTCTCTGGTATGGGCTCTCTGGTATGGGCTCCCTAGTATGGGCTCTCTGGTATGGGCTCTCTGGTATGGGCTCTCTGGTATGGGCTCTCTGGTATGGGCTCTCTGGTATGGGCTCTCTGGTATGGGCTCTCTGGTATGGGCTCTCTGGTATGGGCTCTCTGGTATGGGCTCTCTGGTATGGCCTCTCTGGTATGGCCTCTCTGGTATGGGCTCTCTGGTATGGGCTCTCTGGTATGGGCTCTCTGGTATGGCCTCTCTGGTATGGCCTCTCTGGTATGGCCTCTCTGGTATGGCCTCTCTGGTATGGGCTCTCTGGTATGGCCTCTCTGGTATGGCCTCGCTGGTATGGCCTCTCTGGTATGGGCTCTCTGGTATGGGCTCTCTGGTATGGGCTCTCTGGTATGGGCTCTCTGGTATGGGCTCTCTGGTATGGGCTCTCTGGTATGGCCTCTCTGGTATGGGCTCTCTGGTATGGGCTCTCTGGTATGGGCTCTCTGGTATGGGCTCTCTGGTATGGGCTCTCTGGTATGGGCTCTCTGGTATAGGCTCTCTGGTATGGGCTCTCTGGTATGGGCTCTCTGGTATGGGCTCTCTGGTATGGGCTCTCTGGTATGGCCTCTCTGGTATGGCCTCTCTGGTATGGGCTCTCTGGTATGGGCTCTCTGGTATGGGCTCTCTGGTATGGGCTCTCTGGTATGGCCTCTCTGGTATGGCCTCTCTGGTATGGCCTCTCTGGTATGGCCTCTCTGGTATGGGCTCTCTGGTATGGCCTCTCTGGTATGGCCTCGCTGGTATGGCCTCTCTGGTATGGGCTCTCTGGTATGGGCTCTCTGGTATGGGCTCTCTGGTATGGGCTCTCTGGTATGGGCTCTCTGGTATGGCCTCTCTGGTATGGGCTCTCTGGTATGGGCTCTCTGGTATGGGCTCTCTGGTATGGCCTCTCTGGTATGGCCTCTCTGGTATGGCCTCTCTGGTATGGCCTCTCTGGTATGGCCTCTCTGGTATGGCCTCTCTGGTATGGCCTCTCTGGTATGGGCTCTCTGGTATGGGCTCTCTGGTATGGGCTCTCTGGTATGGGCTCTCTGGTATGGCCTCTCTGGTATGGCCTCTCTGGTATGGGCTCTCTGGTATGGGCTCTCTGGTATGGCCTCTCTGGTATGGCCTCTCTGGTATGGCCTCTCTGGTATGGCCTCTCTGGTATGGCCTCTCTGGTATGGGCTCTCTGGTATGGCCTCTCTGGTATGGCCTCGCTGGTATGGCCTCTCTGGTATGGGCTCTCTGGTATGGGCTCTCTGGTATGGGCTCTCTGGTATGGGCTCTCTGGTATGGGCTCTCTGGTATGGGCTCTCTGGTATGGCCTCTCTGGTATGGGCTCTCTGGTATGGGCTCTCTGGTATGGGCTCTCTGGTATGGGCTCTCTGGTATGGGCTCTCTGGTATGGGCTCTCTGGTATAGGCTCTCTGGTATGGGCTCTCTGGTATGGGCTCTCTGGTATGGGCTCTCTGGTATGGGCTCTCTGGTATGGCCTCTCTGGTATGGCCTCTCTGGTATGGGCTCTCTGGTATGGCCTCTCTGGTATGGGCTCTCTGGTATGGGCTCTCTGGTATGGCCTCTCTGGTATGGCCTCTCTGGTATGGCCTCTCTGGTATGGCCTCTCTGGTATGGGCTCTCTGGTATGGCCTCTCTGGTATGGCCTCGCTGGTATGGCCTCTCTGGTATGGGCTCTCTGGTATGGGCTCTCTGGTATGGGCTCTCTGGTATGGGTCTTGGTATGGGCTCTCTGGTATGGCCTCTCTGGTATGGGCTCTCTGGTATGGGCTCTCTGGTATGGGCTCTCTGGTATGGCCTCTCTGGTATGGCCTCTCTGGTATGGCCTCTCTGGTATGGCCTCTCTGGTATGGCCTCTCTGGTATGGCCTCTCTGGTATGGCCTCTCTGGTATGGGCTCTCTGGTATGGGCTCTCTGGTATGGGCTCTCTGGTATGGGCTCTCTGGTATGGCCTCTCTGGTATGGGCTCTCTGATATGGGCTCTCTGGTATGGGCTCTCTGGTATGGGCTCTCTGGTATGGGCTCTCTGGTATGGGCTCTCTGGTATGGGCTCTCTTGTATGGGCTCTCTGGTAATGGGCTCTCTGGTATGGGCTCTCTGGTATGGCTCTCTGGTATGGCTCTCTGGTATGGGCCTCCTCTGGTATGGGCTCTCTGGTATGGGGCTTCTCCTGGTATGGGCTCTCTGGTATGGGCTTCTCTTGGTATGGGGCTCTCTGGTAATGGGCCTCTCTGGTATGGGCTCTCTGGTATGGGCTCTCTGGTATGGGCTCTCTGGTATGGGCTCTCTGGTATGGGCTCTCTGGTATGGGCTCTCTGGTATGGCTCTCTGGTATGGGCTCTCTGGTATGGGCTCTCTGGTATGGGCTCTCTGGTAATGGGCTCTCTGGTATGGGCTCTCTGGTATGGCTCTCTGGTATGGGCCTCTCTGGTAATGGCCTCCTGGTATGGGCTCTCTGGTATGGGCTCTCTGGTATGGGCTCTCTCTGGTATGGCCTCTCTGGTATGGCCTCTCTGGTATGGCTCTCTGGTATGGCCTCTCTGGTATGGGCTCTCTGGTATGGCCTCTCTGGTATGGGCTCTCTGGTATGGGCTCTCTGGTATGGGCTCTCTGGTATGGGCTCTCTGGTATGGGCTCTCTGGTATGGCCTCTCTGGTATGGCTCTCTGGTATGGGCCTCTCTGGTATGGGCTCTCTGGTATGGGCTCTCTGGTATGGCCTCTCTGGTATGGCCTCTCTGGTATGGCCTCTTGGTTGGCCTCTCTGGTATGGCCTCTCTGGTATGGCTTTTTTCCTCTCTGGTATGGGCCTCGCTGGTATGGCTCTCTGGTATGGCCTCTCTGGTATGGGCTCTCTGGTATGGGCTCTCTGGTATGGGCTCTCTGGGTATGGGCTCTCTGGTATGGGCTCTCTGGTATGGCTCTCTGTGGCTCTCTGGTATGGCTCTCTGGTATGGGCTCTCTGGTATGGCTCTCTGGTATGGCCTCTCTGGTAATGGCCTCTCTGGTATGGCCTCTCTGGTATGGCCTCTCTGGTATGGCCTCTCTGGTATGGCCTCTCTGGTATGGGCCTCTCTGGTATGGGCTCTCTGGTATGGGCTCCTGGTATGGGCTCTCTGGTATGGGCTCTCTGGTATGGGCTCTCTGGTATGGGCTCTCTGGTAATGGGCTCTCTGGTATGGGCTCTCTGGTATGGCCTCTCTGGTATGGGCTCTCTGGTATGGGCTCTCTGGTATGGGCTCTCTGGTATGGGCTCTCTGGTATGGGCTCTCTGGTATGGGCTCTCTGGTATGGGCTCTCTGGTATGGGCTCTCTGGTATGGGCTCTCTGGTATGGGCTCTCTGGTATGGGCTCTCTGGTATGGGCTCTCTGGTATGGGCTCTCTGGTATGGGCTCTCTGGTATGGGCTCTCTGGTATGGGCTCTCTGGTATGGCCTCTCTGGTATGGGCTCTCTGGTATGGGCTCTCTGGTATGGGCTCTCTGGTATGGGCTCTCTGGTATGGGCCTCTCTGGTATGGCCTCCTGGTATGGCCTCTGGTATGGCTCTCTGGTATGGCCTCTCTGGTATGGGCTCTCTGGTATGGCTCTCTGGTATGGGCTCTCTGGTATGGCCTCTCTGGTATGGGCTCTCTGGTATGGCCTCTCTGGTATGGGCTCTCTGGTATGGCCTCTCTGGTATGGGCTCTCTGGTATGGGCTCTCTGGTATGGGCTCTCTGGTATGGGCTCTCTGGTATGGGCTCTCTGGTATGGCCTCTCTGGTATGGGCTCTCTGGTATGGGCTCTCTGGTATGGGCTCTCTGGTATGGGCCTCTCTGGTATGGGCCTCTCTGGTATCCTCTCTGGTATGGCCTCTCTGGTATGGCCTCTCTGGTAATGGCCTCTCTGGTATGGCCTCCTCTGGTATGGCCTCTCTGGTATGGCCTCTCTGGTATGGGCTCTCTGGTATGGGCTCTCTGGTATGGCCTCTCTGGTATGGCTCTCTGGTATGGGCTCTCTGATATGGGCTCTCTGGTATGGGCTCTCTGGTATGGGCTCTCTGGTATGGGCTCTCTGGTATGGGCTCTTCCTTGGTATGGGCTCTCTGGTATGGCCTCTCTGGTATGGCTCTCTGGTATGGCCTCTCTGGTATGGCCTCTCTGGTATGGCCTCTCTGGTATGGCCTCTCTGGTATGGCCTCTCTGGTATGGGCTCTCTGGTATGGCCTCTCTGGTATGGCCTCGCTGGTATGGCCTCTCTGGTATGGATGGGCTCTCTGGTATGGGCTCTCTGGTATGGGCTCTCTGGTATGGGCTCTCTGGTATGGGCTCTCTGGTATGGCCTCTCTGGTATGGGCTCTCTGGTATGGGCTCTCTGGTATGGCCTCTCTGGTATGGCCTCTCTGGTATGGCCATCCTCTGGTATGGCCTCTCTGGTATGGCCTCTCTGGTATGGCCTCTCTGGTATGGCTCTCTGGTATGGCCTCTCTGGTATGGCCTCTCTGGTATGGGCTCTCTGGTATGGGCTCTCTGGTATGGGCCTCTCTGGTATGGGCCTCTCTGGATATGGGCTCTCTGGTATGGGCTCTCTGGTATGGGCTCTCTGGTAATGGGCTCTCTGGTATGGGCTCTCTGGTATGGGCTCTCTGGTATGGGCTCTCTGGTATGGGCTCTCTGGTATGGGCTCTCTGGTATGGGCTCGTCTCTGGTATGGGCTCCTCTGGTATGGGCTCTCTGGTATGGGCTCTCTGGTAATGGGCTCTCTGGTATGGGCTCTCTGGGTATGGGCTCTCTGGTATGGGCTCTCTGGTATGGGCTCTCTGGTATGGGCTCTCTGGTATGGGCCTCTCTGGTATGGGCTCTCTGGTATGGGCTCTCTGGTATGGGCTCTCTGGTATGGGCTCTCTGTATGGGCTCTCTGGTATGGGCTCTCCTGGTATGGGCTCTCTGGTATGGGCTCTCTGGTATGGGCTCTCTGGTATGGGCTCTCTGGTATGGGCTCTCTGGTATGGGCTCTCTGGTATGGCCTCTCTGGTATGGCCTCTCTGGTATGGCCTCTCTGGTATGGGCTCTCTGGTATGGGCCTCTCTGGTATGGGGCCTCTCTGGTATGGGCTCTCTGGTATGGGCTCTCTGGTATGGCCTCTCTGGTATGGGCTCTCTGGTATGGGCTCTCCTGGTATGGGCTCTCTGGTATGGGCTCTCTGGTATGGGCCTCTCCTGGTATGGCCTCTCTGGTATGGCCTCTCTGGTATGGCCTCTCTGGTATGGCCTCTCTGGTATGGCCTCTCTGGTATGGCCTCTCTGGTATGGCCTCTCTGGTATGGCTCTCTGGTATGGCCTCTCTGGTATGGCTCTCTGGTATGGGCTCTCTGGTATGGCCCTCTCTCTGGTATGGCCTCTCTGGTATGGGCTCTCTGGTATGGGCTCTCTGGTATGGGCTCTCTGGTATGGGCCTCTCTGGTATGGGCTCTCTGGTATGGGCTCTCTGGTATGGGCTCTCTGGTATGGGCCTCTCTGGTATGGGCTCTCTGGTATGGGCTCTCTGGTATGGGCTCTCTGGTATGGGCTCTCTGGTATGGGCTCTCTGGTATGGGCTCTCTGGTATGGGCTCTCTGGTATGGGCTCTCTGGTATGGGCTCTCTGGTATTTGGTGGGCTCTCTGGTATGGGCTCTCTGGTATGGGCTCTCTGGTATGGGCTCTCTGGTATGGCCTCTCTGGTATGGGCTCTCTGGTATGGGCTCTCTGGTATGGCCTCTCTGGTATGGGCTCTCTGGTATGGCCTCTCTGGTATGGCCTCTCTGGTATGGGCTCTCTGGTATGGGCTCTCTGGTATGGCCTCGCTGGTATGGCCTCTCTGGTATGGCCTCTCTGGTATGGCCTCTCTGGTATGGGCTCTCTGGTATGGGCTCTCTGGTATGGGGTATGCCTCTCTGGTATGGGCTCTCTGGTATGGCCTCTCTGGTATGGCCTCTCTGGTATGGCCTCTCTGGTATGGCCTCTCTGGTATGGCCTCTCTGGTATGGCCTCTCTGGTATGGGCTCTCTGGTATGGGCTCTCTGGTATGGGCTCTCTGGTATGGCCTCTCTGGTATGGGCTCTCTGGATATGGGCTCTCTGGTATGGGCTCTCTGGTATGGGCTCTCTGGTATGGGCTCTCTGGTATGGGCTCTCTGGTATGGCCTCTCTGGTATGGGCTCTCTGGTATGGGCCTCTCTGGTATGGGCTCTCTGGTATGGCTCTCTGGTATGGGCTCTCTGGTATGGGCTCTCTGGTATGGGCTCTCTGGTATGGGCTCTCTGGTATGGGCTCTCTGGTATGGCTCTCTGGTATGGGCTCTCTGGTATGGGCTCTCTGGTATGGGCTCTCTGGTATGGGCCTCTCTGGTATGGGCTCTCTGGTATGGCCTCTCTGGTATGGGCTCTCTGGTATGGGCTCTCTGGTATGGGCCTCTCTGGTATGGCCTCTCTGGTATGGCCTCTCTGGTATGGGCTCTCTGGTATGGGCTCTCTGGTATGGCCTCTCTGGTATGGCCTCGCTGGTATGGCCTCTCTGGTATGGGCTCTCTGGTATGGGCTCTCTGGTATGGGCTCTCTGGTATGGGCTCTCTGGTATGGGCTCTCTGGTATGGGCTCTCTGGTATCGGCTCTCTGGTATGGGCTCTCTGGTATGGGCTCTCTGGTATGGGCTCTCTGGTATGGGCTCTCTGGTATGGGCTCTCTGGTATGGGCTCTCTGGTATGGCCTCTCTGGTATGGCCTCTCTGGTATGGCCTCTCTGGTATGGCCTCTCTGGTATGGGCTCTCTGGTATGGGCTCTCTGGTATGGGCTCTCTGGTATGTGCTCTCTGGTATGGGCTCTCTGGTATGAGCTCTCTGGTATGGGCTCTTTTCTCTCTTGGAGCCTCGGTGTTCGTTGCTCTCCATGTGATAGTAATTTCGCTTTGAGTCGACTCAAAACGAAATCACTACCACACGGATTATGCACTGAGAGATGTTTTTCTCGCATGGAAGGCTGGGCGCACCTTGCAGAAGTTACTTAGTTCGTGCAAGGCTCAATGAGCACCAGCTGGTTTTGAGTCGACTTAAAAGCTGAGCACCAGCTGGTTTTGAGTCGACTTAAAAGCTGAGCACCAGCTGGCGAGAAGTTGCCAATCCCTGAGTTACTCACGACACGCCCCGCAAGCTAATTTTGGACTTTTCCAGGTTGCTTTGGATTGGCTGACAGGATTTCAGCCGCGCGGTTGTTCTGTCCGTGCCTGAGTTTGTTTTCCCGAAGTGTGGTTTCTGCTTAAAGGCTCGCATGTAATTTTACGTGCACTGGTGAAGGTTTGACTTGGGGTTTGTCCCGGTCAGCCGAAACTGGTTTGAGCGTTGATCTTCTAGTGGACTGTGGATTTGAGATTGGAATTTCAGACTCTTGCGTTTTAACAGGGGTAACTTTTTACTTACTGTTAATCTAATTGCTAAAGCTTTTCTTCTAAGTTGCTGCTCTCGCCCAAGGCTTTATGGCTACAAGGTCTCTAAGCGTATGTGAGGGAGGGACGATCGTATGCAGGCTTGTGAAGTGCGGCTCCACTGGGCTCTTCGGCATGTTATCCTCTCTCTCTTGGGTCCTTGGTGTGTTTTGTTCTCAAATGGTGCTGTGAGGGAGGGACAATTGTACACAGGCTTTTGAGGTGCGATGTGGTGCTAGTGGGCTGTTCGGTATGTGCCCTTCTCTCTCTTGGGTCCTTGCGTGCTGGTCTCCATTGTTTCTGTGGGCTAAGTGGAGAAATACGCGTACAGCGTATTATACGCTAGCGTATAAACGCTGCACGCTTGATTCCGGGGTTGGATACGCTAGGAAATACGCTCTGGCAGGCAGGTCTAAAAAAAACTCGGGCAGGTGTGAAAAAAACCTGTTTGGGGAGGGAAGAGGGGGGGTGGAGAGCACCAATTTCCCCCCACCAAATGTGGCATCATTTAGCATGCTAATAAATAATAGTTCAAGCCACCAAGGGCATGTCAAGGGTTCTAAACTCCTCCAACAACCAGCCAACCACCCATCTCAGGTAAGCCTCCCCCAAACCACCTGCCTAACCCTCTCCTGCTCTGATCTACAGGTACTCGTCCAGCAGCTCCTCATCTTCGCCCTCCTCATCTTCCTCCTCCCGATCCACCCTGTACCCCGCAGGGACGGGGGCGTCTGGGATGTTCCCGGACACCACCCCCGCCCCCTCGTCGGCCATATGGCAGTTGTGCACAACCTTCCAGTTGTGAGCAACGTAAACCAGATCCTTGCACTTTTCTGAACCCAGCCGGTTGCGTCGGGCGGTGTGGACAGTATCCCACACCGCCCAGTTGCGCTCGCAGCTGGATGCGGACACCGGGTGAGTTAGCACACGGCAAGCAAGGGCCATGAGCAAGGGGTGGTCAGTGCCGTGCCACTCCCACCACGCCTCCATGGAATAACTTCCCTCCTTCACCAACTTTCGGTCACTGATGGCCTCACCCGTGCCGAAGCTGCCCCTCAACTTCAGAAAGGCGGCCAACCCTTCCTGCAAGAGGAGTGTGGCACGCTTGGGCAGGCCATCCCTCTGGGGAATCATCACCCCCCTCATAGTGGTGGGCAATGAAAGCCTTGAACACATCGGTGCACTCCGTGTCCGGCCCAAAAATCCGCTCCTCCTGGTTGGCCGGGTTAAGAATCCGCCCAACCACATGCAGTGGGCAAGCCATATTCCCATCCCAACGCCGCTTCACAATCTCATTGACGCCCTTCTTGTCTCCCGCACTCAGCACCCCATCCCCCTCCTCCTTCAGCAGCTCTGCCACTTTCACAGTGAGCTCAAGCATCAGCTCATAGATGCGGCCCATCATCCCCTTCGTTGCCGAATCCGTCGCCCTCATGGCCTTGAACGGGAGCAGGAGCAACCTCTGGAAGAGCTCAGCTGCCGGCCACCAGTCCTTATCCATGATCTGGTCGTGGAATGTCTCTGCAGCTGCCTTCTTTGGGCCCACCGCCCACTCCGCCTTCCATGCATTGCAGAGCACCATGGTCACCAGCGTTGACCGCAACTCCACCAGGCGGGACACAGCAATGTGCTGCGTCCCAAACCTGGTCCCCGCCGGCCTCAGCATCTGCAGCCCCTTCCCTCCGTCCACACCCCTGAGATACTGTCGGGTCCAATGGTGACTGCGGGTGTAGTTGATGCTCTCGCTCGCCCGCCCCACTACCTCCTTGGCCCAAGCCTGCCGCCCCACATTCTCCATAAGGAGGTCGAGCACGTGCGTCGCACACGGCACATGCTCGATGCGCGGATTCTCTGCAACGAGGAGCCGGCAGGCGCTGTGGTAGTAGCTGCCACCATCGGTGCAGAACGCCACGATGTTCTCGACCCCAACATTTTGCAGGATGGGCCGGAGGAGCCGGGCGATGTATCCCCCGGTCTTTTTCTCCATCTTGCAGTCAATACCCTCGACGAACACTGCGCCGGTGTCATTGACCAGCATCACATTCGCCTGCGGCCTGCCACACTTGTCGGTCATCATGTCGCTGGCAATCGTCACGCCGTGGCGCTTCCAGCTCGACATGACGCCCGTCAATCCCTCGTCAATCTGCTTGCGGCATAGCTGCGAACCGGCACCACCCACGTAGTCGCGCTTTGGAGGCACATAGCTGGTCCCCGCGCAATGGACCGGACGGCGTTGCGCCAAAGCGGGTGGTCGGCATGGCGCTCGGGAAGACGGAGGCCGGCAAAGAGGAGGCAAACAGCCTCGTCCGCCGCTGCCTTGGCCGCTTGGGCGTCATTGGACAGGTAATCGCTGATCTTCCGCTTTCCCCGACCACTAACGGCGTCGAGGGTCGACTCCTCCGCCCTAAGCGCCTCCTCCCTCGCGAGCACTTTGGCGGTTTGGAACGCGCGGACGGCAGCCTGCTCCTCCTTCCCTACCTCCTCGCATTTCCGAACCTCGCGCCTACGCATACCATCCCAACTAGTGATGTGCTGCGCGCAGTGGTAGGCCGTCCCAGTAAAGGATACGGGGCAGTACTTGCACCAATACTTTTGCTGCTTGCCGTGCTCCTTATGCTTAAACTTGAAATGCTTAAAGACAGTGTGGGTGGAGTTCTCCAGGAGCTCGCCAGAGGAAGACGCAGTACGGGAGGTTCCCGCGTCGTTTCCGTGGGAACCAGTACTAGGTGGAGGGGTCGACATAGCAGCAGTCGCTAAAAAACCAGCTAGATGGTCGCGCTAGCTTGGAAGAAGAAATGGCTGAAGTTAGCGCGCCAGTTGACTTGTACCCTGATTTCGTCGTAGGAGTGAAGTGCGCTAAACCCTGCTGGAGTAGAGTAGAGAGAGGGAGAGGAAGGAGATTTCTTTGGGTGTTGTTTGGAAGTCGCAGATTAGGTGGGATGCTGTGCGGTTGGCAGGGGCGAAGGGGTTGGGTTGATTTGAAAAGCCAAATTTCGGTTTGCGACATGGCGAAGTCCCTGTGGGGTTTTGCCATGTCGCAAATTTGTAGCATCTTTTTTTGCGTATTTCTTGCCGGGCTGCCCGTCAAGAAATACGCTAGCGTATTGCGTACTTAGCTAGCGTATAGCATATTCGTATTATACGCTAGCGTATTTCTCCACTTAGTCTGTGGGGTGGGGACAACGTTTTTGTTGGGGAAGTGCCTGTGGACGGGCTTGTGAGATGCCATGCTACTGGCCTGTTTGACGTGTTCACGTGCTCCCCAATTTGCGCCTCTGGTATCTGCTCTTGATGCGGGTTGTTTTCCCTGGTAATTTCGCCGTTTTTTTCCTTTTCCCTTTCTTTGAGCCCCCCCCCCCATGACAATCCGTTGTCATCGCAAATCCCCCCTGGCTACTGGCTTCTTCTCCTGTTCACCCCTCTCCCCTCGTCTCACCACTTATGCCATTATCTCCCTTCTCTGCTCTCCTGTTCCCCTCCCCTACTCCCCCCCGCACCCCCCTCAACCCCCCCGCACCCCCCCAAATTTCTGGATAATTCTCTCTGCAGTATCACTGGACTTTTTCTCTGATATACACATTCCTCATTACAACCTACAAGAACCTTCAGTCTTGTGAGCAGCATAAAACGCGTGCTGGTGGACTAGGAGAGTGCTAGTTATCACAGCTCCTGTTTGTTTTTTTTTTTTGCCATAATGCAATCATGCTCATCATGCGTACCTTGTAAGGTTTGGTTTGCTTTATGTTCTGTTCGTTTTCATAAGTTCTGTTCTTGTATATTTACAAGACGGCATGCATACAACAAGTGTGCATGTACGTACGCGTGCACATATCTGCATCGTGCATATCTCATCCACACATGCACATGTGTGTTTTTGTGTGCATCAGAGTCCATTCACCCATTCATGTGTATATGTGCGTGTGAAACAGTGACGAGGAGGAGAAGCTATGGGTGTGGAAATTCAATGACAACGACATGTTTCTAGATATGGACGAAATGGTAAGGGAGGAAAAAGGGGGGTTTGTGGTGCTGCAGACCATTTCTATTCGTGTGTGTTGACTCGCATTGACAGGCATTGACAGGCATTGACCGGCATTGGCCCGCATTGACCAGCTTTGACTGCCTTTGACTGTCATTGGCTGGCTTTGACTGGCATTGACTGGCATTGACTGGTGTTGAATCAATGTAGCATTGAATATCGTTTACTGGCGATGGCTAGCAGCATTGATCGGCGTTGATTGACGCGGATGAGTGATACAGGATGCATGATGTGGCAATGCTGTGGCATGGCATGGGTACTACCAAATACCACCAACCCCTCCCCTTGACTCGCAACACATTCGTTTTGAACGTCTCGCATTCGTTTTGGAGCAGGAGAAGGGAGCCACCGCGTTTGCAACACTCTCTTCTCCCCCCGTCTGCCCCTCCTGCCCTGCCATCCCTGCCATCCCTGCCATCCCTGCCATCCCTGCCATCCCTGCCATCCCTGCCATCCCTGCCATCCCTGCCATCCCTGCCATCCCTGCCATCCCTGCCAGATTCGGTTCAAGGTGGTGAGTGCGAAGTACCCCCCGCTGCCAGTGGAGCAGGAGAAGGGAGCCACTGCAGCTTCAGCACTCCCCCCTCCCTCCCTCCCTCCCTTCCCTCCTGTCATCCCTGCGAACCCCCTTTAAGCGAAAGTGTTGTGTGACATTGTAACGAGGTGACTTTTGAGGTGGCTGAAATTGTAACGAGGTGACTTTTGAGTCGACTCAAAAGTCACCTGTCATCCCTGCCAACCCCCTTTCCCCCCCCTCCACTTTACCCCAAACCAGATCCGGTTCAAGGTGGTGAGTGTGAAGTATCCCCCGCTGCCAGTGGAGCAGGAGAAGGGAGCCACTGCCTTTGCGACTATGGAGATTGTTGTAAGCCCCCCCACCCCCGCCCCCCTACCTGTCAAGGCACCCTTTCATTGTAAGAACCATGGAGATTTTTGCATGGACGACTCAAACCATTCACGTTACCACCGTGCAACAAGCCACATCTTGGCGTGCAAAAGATGTGGTAACGATGTGTGGAGAACCATGTTCAGTAAAGACCTCACTCTGCATCTTACAAATTTTCACCTTTTTCATGCCCCCTGTATGATGGCTTTTACCCTGAAATGCTTTTGACTGCAATCCATTATGTAGAATGGACTTAACATTGTTCGCTCTATGTTGCACGAATGCAGGGTGACATAAATGGCGATGGGCTAGGCTTGCTGTCTTGGTGGTCGTAGCTACTGGTATTACAGCAGGCTTTCGGGCAAGGCACGGGTCGTAATAAGCTTTTGAGAAGTCTCAAAAACCTATGTATCACAGCCTAGCTACTGGTATTATAGCGGCCTTTCGGATAAGGCATGGGTCGTGGCTTGGCATGGGTGGAGCACGACAAATATTTCGCCATGGCGATTGGTAGCTGCTGTTTTGGGGGGGGTTTTCCTGCACTCATGCTGTAGCTTCATGGTTAGGGTAGTAGGGTAGTGAACGCATTAGCTGGAAATTTTATTTGCCATATGTTAGGGCGTTTTCCTACAGCTCTTAGAGTATCAGCTAAGCTGCGTCTAAATAAGGTGCATTGGTGTCCAGCACAAACTTGGTGCAAGCTGGTTCAATTCGATTTAGTGCGGTGCGGTACGTCCCAGTAGAGGTTGGACTGATATGGGCCACAGCCTGTAGGCACATGCTCTCCAAAGTCTCCCGACCCGAGTATTGATTATGGTTGTGTTTCGATGGTTGGCTGGCCACAACCACCACGGGCGGTTGGTTTGTTACTTCCAAGTCAGATGCTGCTAAGAAGTTAACACTTGAAACACTTGGCCTCCTATAGTTTTAGAGACCATCAGGATCAAGGTGGCAAACTCACATGTCACTGTTTCATCACCCAAAATCCACATACCGCGGACCTACCAATCGCTATCAGTACCAATGTACACTATCAACTACAGCACACTATCGCTATCGCTATCTACACCAACTTGAAGCACTACTTGAAGCACTTGGCCTCCTGAAGCTTGAGCCCATCGATGTCATCGGGCTCCTCAAAGTACGCACTCACTCGCTCCTTCTGCGCCTCGTCGCTCAAGTCCACCTGGAAGTTGAGGTCCCAGCATGCACAGGAGAGGGGAGATTGCACGGGAAAGGAAAATGACTTTTAGGTGCCTCACGAAGAAGTGAAGCCGGCTGCTCAGAGTACACACTCACACGCTCCTCCTTCTGCGTTGCTCAAATCCACCTGGGAGTTGAGGCCCAGCAATGCACAGGAAAGAGGATACCAACCAAAGCTTTTACATGCCTTGCAGTTCCGCAGAAAAGGAAATTTGGTGCGTACATGTATGGTGCGGCGGCACCGCATGTATGGTATGCTGCAGAGGATGTGCGCCTTTGAGAGGGCGTGTGCACACGCGTACATGTCCACGTGTCCATGTGAGCATGTGTGTCCATGTGAGCATGTGTGCCCATGTGAGCATGGGAGTCCACGTGAGCATGTGTGTCCATGTGAGCATGTGTGCCCATGTGAGCATGTGTGTCCATGTGAGCATGTGTGTCCATGTGAGCATGTGTGTCCATGTGAGCATGCGTGTCCATGTGAGCATGTGTGTCCGTGTTAGCATGTGTGTCCATGTGAGCATGTGTGCCCATGTGAGCATGTGTGTCCATGTGAGTGTGTTCGTCCATGTGAGCATGTGTGTCCATGTGAGCATGTGTGTGTGAGTGTGATAGAGGGGGGGGGGGGGAAGTAGGGTCGGAGGGACGGAGGGAAGGAGGGAAGGAGGGAAGGAGGAAGGACGGAAGGAGGGAAGGTGGGATGGAGGGAGGGAGAGAGAGTGGCACTCACACATTGGTCCACTCGTACGGCTCGCAGTCGTAGCACTCGTCCATCACAAACTGTCACACAACAAGGCCGACTGGGAGCCTTTTCTTAAAGCCCAGGTAGCTGAGAACAGAAATATCGCACCCAGGTCCACTCGTACGGATCGCAGTCGTAGCACTCGTCCATCACAAACTGGAACACCTCGGGCCCGCGTGTGAGTGAGTGCATGCGTATGGTGCATGCGTATGTGCGTGAATGAGTGAGAGTGGGGGGGTGGCAAGAGAGACATTCTCACCTTGCTCCACTCGTACAGCTCGCAGTCATAGCATTCGTCCATCACAAACTGGGGCACCTCGGATCCCCGGAAGAGCCACACGCCCTTGATCACAAAGGGCCCCTCGTCCGGCCCCAGGATGCACATCTTGGCGAAGGCATACTTGCGCGCCAGGTCCATCCGCTGCAGGAAGCCCGACACTTTGTTAAGCGTCACGAATTTCACAGTGTTTTCGTCATTGAACTTGTAGTCACAGAACCAGAGGGAATAACCTTCTGGGTCGTACATCTCCCAGAAGCCTGGTGGGGTTTGGGGGAGGGGAACAGGGCAGCAGCGAGCAGGGAATGGGAGGAGAGAGAGAGGATGAGGGCCCTTGTCCAGCCCCAGGATGCACATCTTGGCGAAGGCATACTTGAGCGCCAGGTCCATCCGCTGCAGGAAGCCCGACACTTTGTTAAGCGTCACAAATTTCACGGTGTTTTCCTCGTTGAACTTGTCGCAGAACCAGAGGGAGTAGCCCTCGGCATCGAACAAATCCCAGAAGCCTGAGCCGGAGAGAGTGAGAGGAGCAGGAAGCAAGGATTCAAGGATGGGACGATGGAAGACCAAAAGCCTAGGAGGGAGACCAGTGGCTAAATGAGTGAGAGAGAGGGGGAGTGGTGGGGGGGGAAAGGGGGGGTGGGGGGGTGGGAGGGTGGGGAGAGTGGGGCGGGAGGGCGGGGATAAGAAGCTGATGCTGCGACAACGGAAGATAAGGGAGTGCGTCTTGACCCAACCAAAACAACCGAATCTGAAGTCTCACCTTTAATGGCCACCTGTCTGAACTACAGAGACATGGTGTAAGCACCGAGCCGGCTCGGCTCAGGGCTCACCTTTGATGGCCACCTCTCTAAAGTCCTTGGCCTTGGTGTTCGAATACAGCCGCTTCCACGCATCCAGCACCATGGGGCTGGGCGGCAGCAGGTCAAGAGGGTTCTTCGCCTTGGGCTTCGGCGCACCCTCCTCCCCCTCATCCCCTCCCGCTGCAGCCGCTGCTGCTGCTGCAGGTGCTGCTGCTGCAGGGGTGGCTGCTGCCTTGTCGTCCTGCTTCGGCTTCATAAGCTTGAAGAGCGGAGACTCCTCCCACTTGGCGATCTCAGTGGGGACCTGGGCAATCTGAGTTAAGAAAGGAAGGATTTGGTTGGGGGAGGGGGGGCGGGGGGGAGCAGGAGGGGGAACGAGGGGTGGGTCCTGCCTTATCATCCTGCTTCGGCTTCATGAGTTTGAAGAGCGGGGAGTCCTCCCACTTGGCGATTTCTGTGGGCGCCTTGGCAATCTGAGCATTATGCAGGAACGAGGGGATTGGGAGGAGAGGGCAACGGAAGGAGAGGGGGGGGGGGGGGGGGGAGGGGAAGGAGGCAGTGGGGGTGCTGCTTTGTTTTGTCGTTCGTTTTGGCTTCACAGACTTGTAGAGGGGGGAGTCCTTCCACTTGGCGATCTCAGTGGGCACCTTGGCAATCTGGACAGGGAGAACAAGGGAGGGCGCGAGGAAGAGGATGGGGGGAGAAGAGGACAGGGAGGGAAGAGGATTGGATCCCGGCCTTTCGACTTCTTACTCATGAGCTTGTACAGGGGGGAGACCTCCCACCTGGCAATCTAAGTGGGCACTTTGGCACTCTGTATGGGAAGGACAAGGGAGGACGCGGGGGAAGAGGACGGGGGGAGAGGAGGTCGGGAGGCGACGAGGACAGGGAGAGAAAAGGACAGGAGGGGAGGATGACAGGGGGAGAAGGGTACAATGGAATCATTGTAAGAAAACCCTCCCCAGTCATCAAACCCTCTTAACGTTGTTATGCACTGATGGTGCCCCATCCGCAAAAACGAGACTTGGAGAAGCTTTTTGCTTATCCTCCTACGACACTGGAGCTGGTGGAAAGGAAGTTAAGGCTTGCAAGCGATTAAGTCAAGGTCCATCGATTGCATGAATGAGACAAAGCTATCATTCCGTGCCGGCTGAAGGAACGGCCCAAGTTCAAGTTTTTCGGTGTGAAGCTGACCTTAAGAAGTCGATACTTCACCGCTATTGTATGGTGATGCCATATATCTGGTGCCTTCAGGTCAGAAGCAGATGTGGCCATCATCGTGCAACTCGTCTACCTGATCGTGGCCCCTAGGATCTTCTCGCTACCCTTCACATTGCTATCAAAGGAGGAGCTGGAGTGGGCTTTCCACTTCAAAGCGTTCTCAAGCTTCTTTCTCGCGATCATGAAGAACGACATAAGTCAATCTACTCTACTCTCATGGAGAAAGCACCAGTCGCTCCCTAACATCGCAAGAGAGAAGACAAGGACCGCACCATAGTGGAAAGCCCACTCCAGCTTCTACTCTGATAGAAGCGTGAAAAGCAGCGGGAACATCTTCAGAGCCAGGATCAACTAGACGAACAACACAATGATGGCAGCATCCTCTTCCCACCTGAAAACACCAGATATATGGCATCGCCATATAGCCGCAGTGAAGAACCGACTTTCTCAGGTCGGCTTCACACTGAAGTATTTGAACTTGATCGTTCCTTCAACTGGCACAGAAGGATGGCATAGTCCTATTCATGAAGTCGATAGACCTTGACCTTGTCTCTTGCAAGCTTAATCTTCTTTCTCGCCAACTCTTCCATTATAGGAGGGTCAGCTACCATAGCGGGCCGGGCCGGGCCTGGGGCAAAAACCGGGCCGGGGGCGGGCCAAGGCGGGCCGGGGGCAAGCCGGGCCGGGCCGGGCCAGCTAAGGTCGGGCCGGCTTTCACGGATTGGCGGCCCAAGCCCGGCAAAATCCGGGCTGGAACCGGGCCGGGCCGGGCCGGGCCACCAGGCATCTTGCTCATGCCTAAAGTAGCGTCATGAGCTTAAAGACAAGTAGGCTTTTTACAACTAGTCTGTCTTCATGGGACCTTGACCTAGAATCCAAAAACAAAACCAAGACCACCCGACCTGCTCCATCTCCCCATCAACAGCCTTGAACTGCTTTCGGGGCACTAGGGTGCGACTCATATCAGAGTATCGCACGTCATGTCAGCAATGGTGCGAAACACATCTATCAACTCGTTCATACTTGAAGTGAAACAATGTGAACTTTGTCTCACCTGCTCTACCTCCCCAATAACCACCTTGAACTGCTGCTGATGCACCGAAGTCCAGAAGTACTATTTCATGTCAGGGGGGGGGGGGGGGGGGGGTACTCCTCATAAACTCCTCAACACTCACCTGGAAATCACACTGCTGCAGTGCAAGCCATAACCCATTCATACCTACTCCACCTCCCCCATGACCGCTTTGAAGTACTTTTTGGTGCACCCAAGTTCAGAAATGCCACTGCATGTGAAGGAAACTCCCTCATACTAGCAACAATACGACTACTACACACTTTTTTCTATACCCTCTTACCTGCTCCACCTCCCCAATGACCACTTTGAACTGCTTTTGGTGCACCAGAGTCCAGAAGTACCGCTGCAAGTGGGGTTACTCCCTCATACTAGCAACAATGTAATTCAATCACACCTGCAATGCTACATTTGAGGCGCCTCAAAAATAGACTCCTCAACAATGTAATTCCATCACACCTGCAATGCTACAAAGTGCCCATTCTCACCTGCCCACCTCCCCAATAAAGCCCTTGAGCTGCTTCTCCTGCACCCCCTTGAGCTTCTTGAGCTTCTTGAGCTTCTCCTGCACCAGAGTCCAGAAGAACCGCTGCACGTGGGGGTACTCCCTCATACCAGCTATGGTGTGCCTCATTCCTACCTGAAGTGAAACAATGTGAACTCTCGGTCTCACCTGCTCCACCTCTCCAATAACGGCCTTGAACTGCTTCTGCTGCACCAGCGTCCAGAAGTACCGCTGCACGTGGGGGTACTCCCTCATAAATTCCTCGCTCCACAGTCCCCGGATGGGTGACGTCAGCACCGACACTGTGATGATGTCAGCGAGGGTAACCTGCTCGCCCACTAGGTAGGTGTGGTTGGCGAGGTGGGCGTTGAGGGACGCCAGGCCCCGCTTGGAGTTCGTGATAGCCTTCTCCTCCACCTGCAAAGGGGAGCAGAGGGGAGTAGGGCGGCGAAGGAGATTAGGGTAACCTGCTCGCCCACTAGGTAGGTGTGGTTGGCGAGGTGCGAATTGAGAGACGCCAGCTCTCTCTTGGCGTTCACAATAGCCTTCTCTTCCACCTGCAAAGGGGAATGGAGTGGAGTAGGGCGGTGAAGGAGATTAGGGTAACCTGCTCGCCCACTAGCTAGATGTGGCTTGCGAGGTGGGCGTTGAGAGACGCTAGGCCCCTCTTGGCGTTCACAATCGCCTTCTCCTCCACCTGGAAGGGGATTGGAGGGGAGCGGGGGCCAATAGGAGTGTGGAGGCGGGGAGAGATTGATTAAGGTAACCCGGTCGCCCACTAGCACTAGGTAGGTGTGTGTGTCGG
The DNA here is from genome assembly GCA_027943415.1 of Closterium sp. NIES-67. Classification (NCBI taxonomy): domain Eukaryota; kingdom Viridiplantae; phylum Streptophyta; class Zygnematophyceae; order Desmidiales; family Closteriaceae; genus Closterium; species Closterium sp. NIES-67. Next base: position 199,802 of record BQMB01000723.1, on the reverse strand, counting down.
AGAGGTGGGCGTTGAGAGACGCTAGGCCTCTCTTGGAGTTCACAATCTCCTTCTCCTCCACCTGCAACGAAATTGGAGGGGAGTGGGGCGACGGGGGAGATCAGGGTAACCCGGTCGCCCACTAGGTAGGTGTGGTGGGGGGATTCGATGGGGGGGAAGGGGGGGAGTCGGGAGTCAATGCAACTAGGTGTGGTTAGAGTGGAGAGATAGGAGGTTCCACGCTGTTGCCAAAACCCTTCCTTACCTCCTTGACCCTGTGGCCGTACTGGTAGAGCAGCCCAATCCAGTGCAACAATGTGACACTGTAACATAGCACTCAACTGCAACAATGTGGCACTGTAACATAGCACTCTACTGCAACAATGTGACACTGTAACATAGCACTCTACTGCAACAATGTGACACTGTAACATAGCACTTCACTGCAACAACGTAACACTGCAACATAGCACCTCATCGGCATAACCCCTCCTTACCTCCTTGATCCTGACGCCATATTGGTAGAGCGGCCCAATCCACTGATACACGGGGGTGTCGATTTCGTTGGTGGCGAAGTCAATCCACTGCTCCACCTGAGCCTGATGACCACAGAATGTAAGGGCGTGCAGGGGGGCGCATGGGAATGAGGGACACAGGAAGGAGAAAAGACTCAATCCACTGATAGGCAGGGAGGGGGGTGTCGACTTCGTTCGTGGCAAAGTAAATCCTCTACGGACCGAGGTTGTCACAGCGACACGAAAATAAGAAGTTACTTACACGCTCATAAGCGTTGGAGCCAAAGAGGCCCTTGTCAGCTAGCCCGGCAACTGGTGGGGGAGAGGGCAGACAGGAGGAGTTAAGGAGAAGGGAGAGGGGAGAGAAGGGAGAGAAGGGAGAGGAGGGAGAGACGGGAAGAGGGCATCTGAGAACTGAGGTGGGCACAAGAAGGCGGCAAGAGGGGAAGGACAAGCAGGCAAAATAAATGAATAGAATAACAGAAGGAGGACTGGCAACCTAAGAGAGGAAGGAGCAACAAGAGCCCACCGTATCTAGCAATGGCGTTGCTCTCGAAGATTGGCCCATCCGGAGTGACAATGAGAGGGATCTGCAACACATCACACCACGGACACAGGACAAGAGAGCATGGAAAAGGTAGTTTTGGGATGGACTTAAAAAACCGTTGGCCCATCCGGAGTGACAATGAGAGGGATCTGCAACACATCATTCACGGGCAGGATGAGGGGAAACATGAAATTTAATTACGAAACAAAAATAGAGCCGCTAAGAAGGGAATAAAACGCACACCACACCACACCATTGAGTGATATATAATCTCTACTTTTCAGTTCATTGCAAGCCCATAGTTAATCAATTCCATCACCGCATCACCGCATCACCGCATCAGCTTCCCCACGCTACGCCAGCTTTCCCCACTGAAGGGCCTTCTAGCGGAGCTCATATACTGCCTTCCTGCGGAGCTCATATACTGCCTTCCTGCGGAGCTCATATACTGCAGTCTGCAGAGACACGACTAACTTGTCTGTCGTCTGCTAGTTCGTTATCCTGCCAACCGAGGCTCGATCGTGTTGCCTTGTTGGTCACGCCCCACTGGAAGGATGGAAGCCCTGGCACTGACTCACCAACCACTTTGTGGCACAATAGAGGCACTGACGCTGTTACCTTGCCAATATGTGTCAGCTTCAGAAACCCCCCTGACACTGACGCGACCCAGCGGATTCTGTGGCTCGTTAAAAGCATTCAGTTAACTACCTTGCCAACGGGGGTGAGCTTGAGAAAGTCCTCCGACTTGTTGGTCACGCCCCACTGAAAAATGTATTCCAAGTAGTCTAACTAGTGTACTCGGTTCGTTACCTTGCCAACCGAAACTCAATCGTGGTACGTTGCCAATGGGGGTGAGCTTGAGGAACTCCTCCGACTTGTTTTATGACTCCCCACCGGAAAGAACACCCCTCACGTAGTCCGACTTGTGTATTCAGTCAGTTGGTTACCTTGCCAATGGGGGTGAGCTTGAGGAACTCCTCCGACTTGTTGGTAACGCCCCACTGGAACGGCGGCACCTCGACCTTCACGCCCACGAATTGCGCTGCGATGAGCGCCTTGTAGGCGTTCTTATTGTGCGGCGAGGTGAAGAGTTTCTGGGGGAGGGAGGGGGGGGGGGGGCGGGAAGAATTGGGAAGCGGTGTGGGGGGGGGGGGGGGGAAAGGAGGAGGAGAGAGGGGGTAAGGGGAGAAGAAGGGCACACGATGTCATCTTATTGCTCCAGGTCACCTCGATCTTCACGCCAACGTATTGGGCTGCGATCAGCGCCTTGTAGGCGTTCTTGTTGTGCGGCGAGGTGAAGAGTTTCTGGGGGAGGGGGAGGCGGGGGTAGGCGGGCAGGAGGCAGGGGGGAGGCGGGGGGAAGGCGGGCAGCGGGGGGAAGGCGGGGGGAGGCGGGGGGAAGGCGGGGAGAGGAGAGCATGAGGGCACAGGATTGGCTGTTGATTAGCACAAGGCACCTCGATCTTCACGCCCATGAGCTTGGCAGCCCTTGCAGGCGCTCTTGCTGTTGGGGGGGGAGGTGTAGGGTTTCTGTATGAGGACCGGGCGGAGGAGAAAGGGTAAAAGGGAGGAACGAGATAAGAAAGGGCAAAGGCTAAACCGCTGGTTACTTCAGGTCACCTCAATCTTCAAGACCGACGGGTTTCGAAGGCAATTAAGTAAGCAAACGGCTTCCGAGACGTCTCGAGGGAGATGCGCGTTGATCAAAACGCCAGATCGGCTCACTTTCAAATTTTCGACCAGATCATGCGACTACGACCAGATCGTGCGACTGCGTCCAGATCGTGTGGCTACGATCAAATCGTGCGACTACGACCAGATCGTGCGACTACGACTAGATCGTGCGACTACGACCGGATCGTGCGACTACGACCGAATTGTGCGACTACGACCGAATCGTGCGACTACGACCAGATCGTGCGACTGTATCTTAGCGCACGCTGTACGTGACCGATCCGTGAATGTGTAAGAACACTAGAGCATACGCGATATAGAATCATCCCAAAATGAGGCGTGCTGAAAGTAGACGCGTACAAGAGTCATGGTGACGGCTCGGTGGGGAAGCCGACGCGCAGACGCAACCGCAGCGGAACAGCCAAGCGGGTTGGGGACGAGAAAGCTGCTGCGAGAAGGTGCAACGGTGCCGACAAGCATATGTGGCTTTGCCTGTGTACAAACGCCCAGTCTTATACTAGAATCCCTGTTTTTTCACGACACGAGGGATCGCGGGCGCTCCAGGGTTTGGTTTGTGCGAGGCTGGGCAGAACTAGGGATTTAGGAGGGGTCCTCTGAGGCATCCAGATTGGAGATTCCAACAAAAAATGAGGCACCGCAAACATGGCGTTTTGGAAGGGATGAGGTCGAGTTTTATGGGATGGGAAGGGGTGACAAGGGGTTGGGATGAGTGAGATGGGATAAGTTGAGAAGTGATGGGTTCAGATGATTTGCGATCGGACTGGCAGAAATGGGGGATGCTGCTGAATGTTGGCATTACCAAAGATTTTCGATCTACGAGGGAAGGACAATTCTTTTCTCTACAAAGTCTTCGGACAAAAACTCATACCTTGTATATACCTTGTATTCCTTTCCATCACTCCATTGTTTAGCATGGAGAATCTAGAATCTGAGCACAAGGTGAGCCTGTGAACTTTTTAGGAGGCTCAGTTCCTTTGAGTTGCTAAATTGGGCAAACCTCCACACTTGTTCTCTGTCACAACGACTTCTGAAGTGCAATGCTAGAAATCAAAAGGTAAGGAAGACAAGACAACAAAGCGACCACACAACAACTGGAGCTCTCTACCAATATTCTTGAAGCCTTGAAAAAAAAAACGCCACCTCAGCCTGTTTTCGGGTCAAGCTCTAGTCGTAGCTTGAATTGAGGAAACGCAGGAGCTCAGATCGATTGGCTTCAGCTACCTTGTCATCCTTGTTCTTATCCACCTTCATGCGAATCTGTATGGAAAGAAGAGAGGAGGGGAAGAAAGTCTATCATTTTAAAACCAGGAACTCACCTTCATGCGAATTGAGATAGGAAGGGAATTATACGCCAACTAAGGCATCTAACTGCCAGAATTTCTTTGACATTTCTGCCACGTACTCTGTCATCCTAGCTGCCTGGATAAAGGACTTTGTTATGTCTCCCGCTTCTGACGTACCTTCTTGCCCGAAATTACGCTGTAACGCGTGGAGCCATCATCACGACCAAGAAACTGGCCAATTGTTTCAAAAAGAGGGGAATGGAAGAAAAGGAACAGTGCTCAGTCACGAGTGCTTGACCTGAAATGAATGTAAGGCAAATGTACCAAAGGCCATACAAGAGCCCACACCTGCAAGATATGCTTACCAGGGGAAACTAACCTGTGAGAGTTGCACTGGGCCTGGTGTGGCTTCGCCAGCAGACTTTGATCCTTTCTGAACCGGTGTGAAGGAAGGCACAGTTGATTTAGTGCAAAATGAAAACAACCAACAACGAGGAGCAAGGCGCATTGAAAGAACAAGTGTAGTGACAGGGAAAGGGACGTTAGAATGAAAACAGATGAGCAGTGTAGAAGCAGGTCGCAAAACCGGGTAGAATTCCAGCAAGAATGAGCCAGATTTTGTTGATGAGTTTCAAAGCCGCAAAGTGTGTCGGCGTGTGGAGTTGCACTCGAGGAAGAGACAGGAGGACGGCATGTGGCACGGCCCATGTGACACGCGCCGCAATGGGAGCTCCAGTGAGGAGAGATGTGGAGAGAATAAGTAAGATTACGGATGTGACATGCATGCACACCCCTCACCCATGACACGTACCACGGACATACAAAGAAACACACAAGCAAGCACACACACAAACAGGAGAACAGTAAACATACAGGCAGAAGGAGGAAAGGAAAAAAGAGGATAAAATAAGCAACTTTGACAAGACTTTCAGCTAAGAAGTTACAGGAGGATAAAATTAGCAACATGCAGCATGCAGCCATGCTCACAAGGCAACACGATATATTTGCGCAACTTGACAGAAGTTTCTACACGAGCAGGTACCTTGTCTGATGATCGTCTTTTGCTTTTACTTTTCTTGTCAGATCGCCGGTCACTGCTCGATCGGCGACGGTCACGACGGCTGCTACTCTTCTTCTTCTGTTTCTCCTCATTCCTCCTTCCCATGCACTCGTACTCAGCCCAACCACCGCATCCCATCCCCACCATACCCATCCAACCAACCCCCCATCAGTCACCCCATAAGAACAAAACAACCAGCTTGAGCAGCTGCTTAAAAACACGAGCAGCTATTACATGATAGTACACTAAGCAAAGGAAGTACGGCGAAAGGCACCATGAGTATGCATATGGTATTTTAACAAAAAATAAAAAGCAAGAAGATAACATATGAACGAGACCCACCCCAGCCCTAAAGACCCAGTGGTCGGCAAGATCTGATAAAGACGACATCACAAGAAGAAGTCAGAGATGATACCTTGCTGCTAGATGACTTGGACGATCTTGACTTTCGTTTACTCCTGTCCTCATCGCTGGATTCACTGTCGTCTGATTCGTCGCTATCACTGCTGCTGCTCGAATTCCTCCTGGAAACAGTGAGTCATGAGTACAATGGGATTATTAGAATAAGAAGCGGTCAGCGAAGAGGAATAGAACACCAAACCAAAAAAAAGGGGCGATCTCGGCTTCGAAAGCGAATCACGGCACGAACGAAGAAAAAAGAAGGAACTAACCGATTGCGGTTCTTTCCCTCTTTCCCTCGCCGTCTCTTCTTCCTGCTGATTTCGCTCTCGTCGCTGCTGTATCCGCTGCTCGAAGCTTCCGAGCCGTCGCTGTCGTCGCTAGAGTCGCTGGAATCGCTCGAGGAATCGCGTCGCCGCCGCTTACGCCGCTTCTCCTCCCGCTCCTTCCTGTCTTTCTTCTCGCTGCGAGGCTTGTCCTCCTTGCTCACGCTCCTACGCTTTTCATCTCGGTCTTTCCGGTCCCGCTTATCCTCCCGACGATTCTCCTCGTCGCTTGAGCTAGTAGGCGCCATAAATCACGGTCCTTCGGAAAAGCCAGCAAAGACGGTTATCTAACGAGGACTGAGAATGACGTGAACGAAAACGATCCAATAATCCCGTCTGAAGAACGCCGGCGACAGCGATAAGTTGGGCCGGTGCTCACGCCTCTAAGAACACGATGACCTACGCCTGCCAAGTGATCTGGCCTTCGAAGTTTTTTACTGATGGCTCTCCTAGTCTTGTCGGGGAGCAGCATGGCACAGAAGGTCTGCTGTTCTAGCACGTGCTCAATCTCCTGAATTATAAGCCGTGTTCCCAGGCTTTCCCAGGTTCGCCTGGTGACCTGGTGGAAAGCAGAATGGTTAGGATCAAGCCACACGAAGTAGAGAAGTTTCTGGTCCAGTGAAAAACAATTTGTTTCTATAAATGAAGTTTTTTACTGTAAAAATTGTTACTGTAAGGTTACCCGTTTCTCGAACCATGATCGAGAAAGCCCAATCCCTTTCAAAACAGTGGATGCTTTTGCTATCTACTTCACTGGAAGACGGCCAGTGCAGCGTCACTACTACTGATTACGAGATGCTTCCCCCCACTGACGAAATGGATGGTGGCACAGGTTAGTCTCCAGCATAAGGAGGGTTCTGTAGACGAAGTTGATACGCCATGACAAGTGTTTGTGAACAGATAATGTGTCCATTGAACTTGAGCGTGGACCTATGGCGCTATTTCCAAGTTGGACTAGGAACCTTTCGGCCTCTGGATTGGAAAAAAGTTACTCGGATAGTTTGTCGGAGGAAAGGTATGACGTCAATGGCGCCGGAGCTTTCAAAACCAAGCTGACTTCAATCTCATTCTGTTTTCCAGTGAAAGCCGAGAAAAGGATCCTGCATTTCTGAAGCCTCTCAAGGCTTCCGAGGTGTACTCCAGTAGCATTACGCTGCAAAGGTGCAGCAATTTGTCGCATGTTCAACCTGTGACATGTAAGAAGGAGCGGAAACGTATGAAGCTGAACGGACAGGAAAACCAGCAGCCTCTAACTCTGATACGTCGTGACTGCTCAAGCAGGTGAGCGTGTGCTGCGAACTCGATTAGGCGAAGCATTTCCAGAGTTTTATAACTTGACCTATTCTGCAGGTGGAGTGATGACCTTACATCTGTCTCCGCTGGTAAGTGTACGCATTACATGGCTGACAAGTGGATGGTCTAGGGATGTTGCTATTTCGTTGATGCGCTGAGCATCATCATGTAGCACGATGCTGAATTCTCGTGCCAGGACTCAGTCGCAGAGAACGTGATATGGAGAGGCTTGAAGTAAGCATAAGCGTGACTATTGTTGATGTAGTTTTCTTTCTTTCTTTTTTCAGAATAACATTTAGTGCCTTTACGCAGACTGCACGAGCAGAAGATCCAAAGAAGGCTGAGCGTATTCTGGCGAATCGACAGTCAGCTGAGCGATCTCGCCTAAGAAGGCTAAATGCTATCTCAACATTGTCAGAAGAGGTGACACACTGGTTCCTGCTGCTGCTAACTCTCTTCATGCAACGACCTATTCATGCCTAGCTTTTGCTGCAACAGGTCTCTCAACTCAAATCTGAGAGGGCAAAGATGCGGGCTGAAATGTCACAGCTCAAGGTAAGCAATGTTGTCTCACGGTATCTGGCCTGTTGCTGAATGTGCTGAACGCCTGTGCAGGAATCCTTGATGGCTGTCAGTACGAAGACACATGAACTTGCAGATGCGCTGAATTCAAAGACAGCATTGGTTGACGTAAGAAACTCTGATCTGGTGAAGTGCCTCCATTAATGTTCATCTTGGGTATCTGCTTACTTATGCTGTTTTTGTTGTAGGCCCTGAAGGAAGCACTGGCCAGCTCTGGACAACTTGATGTCTTCACTCGCTGCTGTGAAGGAGTCTCTCTTGGCTCAAAGCAGATCGATGGACGTGTGAAATCTGCTTAGCAGATACGGTTTATTTATTTGTCAGGAATCAAGGCTCCACCGATGATCCTCCAACTTGGAAAACCCCTGACTTCCTGCCTGGCTTACCGTCTAGGTGCTCCAATTATTGTGATGCACGCATTCGTTGTTGAACCTAGCTGGATGCAACATACCACTCTTCTCGATGTGGTGGTAGATTTATGAAGTTTCAATATGGTACCAGTACCCATAGTGGTCACTTGATGGCCCTTCAAAAGACCAGAAAACCCTAGCATAATGCTGCTTTCCATGAAGTCCCAGTTGGGGTTGCGCCGGGGGGTGGGGGGGGGAGGGGAGGGGTTGCTTCTATTAAACCTAGAATTGAATAATGTGAGAGAGAGAGTACACAAACATATACCTAAATGTTGTACTCTCTAGAAGGTGACCCTATACAGTCTATACAAACATGATAACTACACATGTTTGACACACCCCCTGGACTGCATAGGGGAATGTTCTAGACAAGCAGCTCAGGGTGGCACTACTAGTCCAGCCTCTGAGACAAGGGTCTAAAAGACCAGTCAGAAGGAGTACAGACAAGGCAAGAACGAGTACAGGGCGGCACTACTAGTCCAACCACTGTGAGAGGACACAAGTCCAGTCTGAGTGTATACATATATATATATATACGACAATACAAAGTCAAGGCCCGAGTAAGTGAGAGACTACAGGAACAAGACCAAGCTGTAAACAGTGCCGCTGATGATCTTTAGGCGCAAGCGCCTTCGTAAAGATATCAGCTGTGTTGGCACCGGAGGCCAAGTGTACTACGCGAGCCTGGCGCCGCTGCTGTAGCTCGCGCAGGAGGAAGTACCGCAGCTGGATGTGCTTCGCTCTGCCCTCGAGTCGAGGCTCCTGACACAGGAGAATCATGGCCCTATTGTCAGCGTACAGGACCGGGGCAGAGCTAGGCCGCTCACCTAAGTCAGTGAGCAAGAAGGTCAGCCAGCGGAGCTCCTGTGCCGCCATGGCACCGGCGTAGATCTCAGCCTCACAGCTGGACTGGGCAACCGACGAGGAGCGGGTAGCTCTCCACGAGACAGCACCTGAGCCAAGGCTAAAGCAGTAGCCCTGGGAAGACCTGAGCGTCTCGGCGTCGTCTGCCCAAGAAGCGTCTGTGTGTCCAGTAAGGACCACTGGCCTGCGTCCGCCTAGCACTAACCCCATGCCCGATGTACTTGCAAGATAACGCAAAACCCTCTTAGCGGCAGACCAGTGCTGAGGTCGGTGTCTGCCTGTGGCCACAAAACGAGCCAGGATGCTGAGAGGGTATGCGAGATCTGGGCGAGTGCAAGTCATCAGGTACATGAGGCAACCCACTAGCTCAGCGTAAGGACCACTGGGATCTACCGACTCCTCAGGAACTGGAGCGGAGAGTCTGTGGTCCAGAGGAAGAGGGGTGGGCTGTGCGGAGGAGAACTGAAGGCCGAACCTCTGAAGGACCTGGCGCACCAAGTGTGACTGAGTCAGGGTGATGGTGCGGGCGGCTCTGTCCCTGGAGATCTGCAAGCCAAGGTAACGGCGCAGCTCTCCAAGGTCAGTGCAGGTGTGTCTCTTCAGCAGCTCTGCCTTCACGGAGGCCAGTGCGTCCCTGTCAGCTGTGGCAAAGACCAGGTCGTCTACGTAGACGAGGATGTAGAACGGAGTCGAGCCAGCACGAACGAAGAGCGAGGGGTCTGCAGAGGACGGAAAGAACTGCAGGTCAGCAAGAGTAGCACGCAGCGTGTCGTGCCACTCACGAGGTGCCTGGCGCAGGCCGTAGACTGGGCGCCGCAGAAGCCACTGGGTCCCAGGGGGGAAGGTGCCAGTAAAGCCCTGAGGACGACGCAAGTAGACCTGCTCGTGAAGGCTGCCCTGAAGAAAGGCAGTGGAGAAGTCGAGGGAGTGAAGCTCGTAGTCACGCTGAGCCACTACGTGTAGCAGAACCCGAAGAGTAGTCATCTTCGGGGTAGGAGCGAAAGTCTGAAAGAAGTCCACCCCCTCGCGCTGACTGAAGCCTCTAGCCACGTAACGCGCCTTGAACACAGGCGGCTCTCCAGGAGGGCGCTTCACCTTGAAGAGCCAACGGCCATCGACCACGTTCACCCCAGGTGGGGGAACTGCGTCGACGAAGGTGCCGGTGGATCTCCAAGATGCCATCTCCTGCTCCATGGCAGCTATCCACTGAGAGGCCCAAGGTCCCGAAACCGCCTCAGCGTAAGTACGAGGGGTCGGGATGTCGAAAGCGTCTGGGTCACCCTCAGGGACTAGCAGCATGGAACAGAGATGGGGAGCAGCCTCGGACAGGAAAGCAAGCTCAAACTGGCGGTCCTCCAGGACGTCACTGCCGAGGGCAGGAGCACCCCCGACAGACGGAGGACAGGCAGGGTCAGAGACCAGAGCGGAGGCGTAGTCAAGGCGGCGGGTAGAGGCGAAGTCAGCGACCGCAGCGACAAGGGCGTCAAGACTCGACACTGGAACAGACGGGTCGGTAACGAGAGAGGCAAGGACCCGAGGAACAAGAGGACGAGCGGCACGAAAGTAGTCAGACAGAGGAGGAGACGCAACGACAAGAGAGGACGGAGGAGGAGACGGGAGGAGGGGAGGACGAGACGCGTGGGAGCGGAGCAACATAGGGTGAGTGCGCGGGACGGGGGAGACAGGACGAGCACGGGAGGGGCGGCGAGACCAGACGTGAGAGGGCGGCGTCGGGTCGGGAGACAGAGGAGGGGACACGGGTGGGGAACGAGGGGGAAAACGAGCCGGGGACGAGTCTGGCGGAGGGAACACGGGGCCGTAGACGGGAAGAGGGGGAGACGGCCGGAGAGGAACAGGCGCAGGGTCAGGGGACGGAAGGCCGAGCAGACGGAGGGCGGACACCGGCGGGGACTGCTGCTGCGGCGACACAACACCAACGCCAGGGCCACAAGCTGCGCGACGGCTACCTCCCGAACCCTCCACACCGGCACCCCCAGAAGGGACACCCCCAGAGCCCGAAACACCGCCAGCACCGGTACCACCCCCAGGCCCGCGGGGACAAGCCACGACAGGAGCCCCGGGACGAGTACCCACCTCAACTCCAACACCCCCAGAGTCCACAAACAGCGGCAGCGACGACGGCGGCGGCGGCGGCGGCGGCGGAGACGACGGCTGCAGCAGCTGCGGCGACGGCGGCTGCGGAGGCGGTGGAGGAGGAGACACCGGGGGAGGGACAGACGGCGAGGACTGCGCCAAAGGACTACCAGAGTCAGAAGACTCGTCGACCGGAACGACCGACGGGAGGGGGGTCACGTGAGACACACCAGAGGGGGCCGGACGGGGGGGGGGGGGGGGGGAGGGGCAGGGGCCACCAGGGAGGGAGGAACCAGGAACAGGGGGGGAGTAACCGGGGGACCACGGTGGGGAAAGCGGCGGAAGAAGGAGACGGACTCGTCAAAGGTGACGTCGCGAGAGTGAAAGAAACGGTGAGACGGCGGGTGGTAGAAGTGCCAGTCGGACGCGTCAAGGGGGAAACCGAGGAAGACGCAGGGGAGGGTGCGGGCAGTGAGCTTGTCCGTGCCAGAGGCACGAACGTGAGCAAGGCAGCCCCAGACGTGGAACGCAGACGCGTCACCAGGGGACCCGGTCCACAGAAGGGTCGGCGAAACCTGCGGCCGCTGGGGGTGCGGCCACAGGTTAAGCTGGTGAGCGGCGTAGCGCACGGCGAACGGCCACAGAAAATGGGGTGCACCGGCGTGGATCATGGAGGTGCGAGCCACCTCCATGACCAAACCGATGCGTCGCTTAGCGACCCCATTCTGCTGCGGGGAGTCCGGCAGGGTAAACGTCTGGGTGATGCCCTCCGCACGACAGAAGCGACCAAGGACACCTGAGGCGAACTCGCCACCCCGGTCGGAGTGGAGGCGCAAGGCAGGGAGACCGCGGTGGAGACGAGCAGAGACAAGCCAGGGGATGAGAACGTCAGGCACGTCGGCCTTCCGCTCCAGGGGAAAGACGGTGGTGTAACGTGTGAAGTCGTCGACAAGCACTAGGAAGAAGCGCTCGCGACGCGGCCCATGGACCGGGGCTGGGCCCCAGACGTCCATGTGCAGAGTCTGCAGGGGTGCGGTGGTAGGGGGAAAAGAGGAGGAGTGAGGGGCACGGCGGAGCCGGCCCTCGACACAAGGCGTGCACGGTGGGGCGGGGGATGAGGGAAACTCAGGGAACGAACCGGGGAGACCAAGGACGAGACCGTGCTGGGACATGTGACGCAGACGCGGGAGTGCAGGGTGACCAAGGCGGTGGTGCCAAAGGAGAGTCGGATGAGTGAGGGACCGACAGGAGCACGCAGCAGCAACCTGGGTGGACGCAGCTACCTGGGGGGAAGACCCAGCCGGGGACGTCGCGGTGTCAAGTGTGAACAGGCCGGACACCGGGTCCCGGGGGAAAGTGGTAAGGGGGGCACCAGTGGCGGCCTCGGTACAGACAGCATACCGCTCGTGACCAGGGAACGTAGTGGTGACGCCAAGGTCCTGGAGGCAGCCGACACCAACTAGGTTCCTGGAGAACGAGGGGATATGCAGACCGGTGAGCGAACCTGAAGGAACCGCCGGACAGGGAAGGGAGGTGGAACTGCGGGCAAAGACGGGACCACCGGAGGGGTCAGCAAGAGTAACTGCAGCAGGAACAGGCAGCGGCGTCAGCGTCGTGGAGTCGCGGAAGAAACACCGGGAGGCGCCAGAGTCCAAGGTGAAGGAAAGCGCAGCAGTCGCGCGGGGCGACAGTGAAGCGGTGGAAGCACCGAGGCTAAGCAAAGCAGGAGATCCTACGCCTGACGCAGCAGGGGAGTCTACGCTAGGCACAGCTACACTACGCAACACGGGGTAATAAGAGGGAAGCACACTAGAGTCATCGGCATACATCACATGCAAGGCTGCTACAATGGCATCCATGTCCAAGTCAAAAATCCGAATGCTACGCCTAAGCAAGCTGTGCCAGTCCGGGAGGTCGGGCGCCGGGCCAAAGCGCTGGCGGAACAGGTCGTCCAGACGACGAAAACAGCGAGGAGTGGAATGACCGATCTTACCGCAAACGAAGCCGCGGCGAGGACCGGTCTGGATCTGGTACTGACAGGGCCCGCCTCCAGAACCACCACCCGGTGCACCACCACGCGCACGACCACCACCAGCTCCAGGCCACCCAGGCGGGAGAGCACTCGCCGGCCTCGTCTGCGGCGGCTGCTGCGGCTGCTGCTGCTGTGGCTGCTGCAACGGTGGAGGCAGCGGGGCAGCTGGACTGGGCAGGGTCCCCACGTCCGCACCGGCACCGGACGACCCGCCTCCACCACTACCCCCACCCGCACCCCCGCCACCTCCGCCGCTCCCAACCTTGGGGCGGCGGCCCTTCCCCGAGCGGGACTGCACTGCAGCAGCAGTCTCAGCCACAGCGACAGAGCCGTCGGAGAAGGTACACTGAGCGGGGGCACAACCCTGAAAGATAGGGACCGGTACCGACCGCTCGCCTGGGCTATGGAGCGGTGACGAGTCTCTATGGCAGTCAGGGTGTCAACAAAGTCGGTGAGGGTGAGAGCAGCAGGGTGGATGCTAAGGAACTGGTCGCGGGCGGCGGCAAGGCGGTCAGGGAGGCGGGTGGCAAGGAGGTAGAGGGTAGAGGTCATGGGAGGCTGGTGGACTCTAAGCTGTGCATCAGTGCAGGCAGCGCGCCAGGCCTCATCTATCGAGCGCAGGTGGGCAGCGAGGTCAGAGACAGTGGGGAAGGACGCCAGGTCAGGAAAGAGCAGGGGGAGGATCAGGCGACCCACTGAGGCAGCAGGAGGGGTAGAATAGCGCTTGATGACAGCATCGAGGTAGGCCTGGGCGGTAGTAATGGTTCTAAAGCGAGGGCGCTCAAGGGGGGGGAGGGCATTGCTAATGGCGAGCTGAGCAAGGGCATCGCGGGAAAGCCAGACAGAGCGGGCAAGGGCAGCGGCGGCAGTGGACTCGCGCTCAGCGGGCGTGGGATCAGCAGGCAGCACAGCAGGGGGGTCAGGGCAGGGGAGCATACCGTCTAGGTGTGCAGAAAGCGGGTGGCCGTCCTGCCGCTGACCAGTGAGGTGGCGGCGAAGGTCAGCCAACCACGCCTCGAACTCCAGAGGCTGACCCTCAGCATCAAAACGAAGCTCAGCAGCCATGAGGGGCAGTGGAGGACAGTGGAGTGCGGTGTAGTGCTGTGCAGTGCGGTGCAGGGCGGTGCAGTGCGGTCCAGTGCGGTGCAGTGCGATGCAGTGTGGTGCAGTGCGGTTCAGTGCGGTCAGTGCGGTTCAGTGAGGTGCAATGCGGTGCAAGGCGGGGCAGGAAAGTGCAGGAGGGTGCAAAGTGGTGCGGGGAACGGGGGACAGTACCAGGAAGTATGGAGGGCCGGGGCAGGCGCGACGGGGCCGGGCAGGCGCGACGGGGCCGGGCAGGCACGTCGAGGCCGGGCAGGCGCGACGGGGCCGGGCGGCTGCGACGGGGCCGGGCGGCTGCGACGGGGCCGGGCGGCAGCGACAAGGCCGGGCGGCAGCTACGAGGCCGGGCGGCTGCGACGGGGCCGGGCGGCTGCGACGGGGCCGGGCGGCTGCGACGGGGCCGGGCGGCTGCGACGGGGCCGGGCGGCAGCGACAAGGCCGGGCGGCAGCTACGAGGCCGGGCGGCAGCGACAGGGCCGGGCGGCAGCTACGAGGCCGGGCGGCAGCGACAGGGCCGGGCGGCAGCGACGGGGCCGGGCAGGACACAGCAGGGCCGGGCGGGGGCGACGGGGCCGGGCGGGCGCGACGGGGCCGGGCAGGTGCGACAGGGGCCGGGCAGCTGCGACAGGGGCAGGGCGGGCGCCACGGGGCCGAGAGGCCGCGACAGGGCCGAGCTGGGGCGACGGGGCCGAGCAGGGGCGACGGGGCCGAGCAGGGGCGACGGGGCCGAGCAGGGGCGACGGGGCCCAGGAGGGTGGATACGGGGCCCAGGGAGGAGCGCGGCAGGGCCCAGGAGGGGCGCAACAGGCCCAGGAGGGGCGCTACGGGCCTAGGAGGGGCGCAATGGGGGCCCAGGAGGGGCGCGGCGGGGCCCAGGAGGGGCGCAATGGGGGGGCCCAGGAGGGGCGCTACGGGCCCAGGAGGGGCACTACGGGCCTAGGAGGGGCGCGACGGGGCCTGGGAGGGGCACGACGGGGCCCAGGAGGGGCGCTACAGGGCCCAGGGAGGGCGCGACGGGTCCCAGTAGGGGCGCTACGGAGCCCAGGAGGGGCGCGACGGGGCCTGGGAGGGGCGTTACGAAGCCCAGGAGGGGCGCTACGAAGCCCAGGAGGGGCGCGACGAGGCCCAGGAGGGGCGCTACGGGGCGCTACGGGGCCTGTGAGGAGCGCGACGGGGCCCAGGAGGGGCGCTAAGGGGCGCGACGGGGCCCTGGAGGGGCGCTACGGGGCCCAGGAGGGGCGCGAAGGGGCGCGACGGGGCCCTGGAGGGGCGCTACGGGGCCCAGGAGGGGCGCTAGGGGCGCGACGGGGCCCTGGAGGGGCGCTACAGAGCCCTGGAGGGGCGCGACGGGGGCCTGGAGGGGCGTTACGAAGCCCTGGAAGGGGGGCGCGACGGGGCCTGGAGGGGCGCTACGAGGCCCTGGAAGGGGCGCGACGGGGCTAGGGGGAGGGGTCGCGACTGGGCTCAGGAGGGGCGAGGCGAGGCTAGGAGACGCGACGGGAGGAGCGGAAGCGGTAGGTGGGGGGGGGGGGGGGGGTGGGTCGAAACCTACTCGTGATACCATATTAAACCTAGAATTGAATAATGTGAGAGAGAGAGTACACAAACATATACCTAAATGTTGTACTCTCTAGAAGGTGACCCTATACAATCTATACAAACATGATAACTACACATGTTTGACAGCTTCAACATCATGAAATGGTATATTTACACAGAATCAGGCTGCATGCTTCTGCGCATCCTGACCATACAGTGCACCAATATGCATGCAAAGCATGTGGTCCCTCCCGTCTCCCCACCCTCCAAACCCAGTAAACCGTTTCAAAACTGGCCCACTAAAATCAAACGCTCTAATGGGCGCATCCACGTCGATATCCGGGTGTAAATCACGCGGCAACAATCTTGGCAGTTGCAAGCCCTCTTGTGAACACTGATCCACAGCTGACGACGCATTCGCCGTTACATTCACAGCGGCAAAATCGCCACCCCTCCTTCTATAGAGCTCGATTCTCTGACCATCGCCTGCTGCTAACATTTCCATTCCTGAGCCTTCACTGCCGCGCCCAGGACCAGTCCCGTTCTTTCGAACAAGGTAGTGGGCCGGCGGATCTGCCTTTTCTGAGTGCAGGCCGCAGCGACCAAAGTGATGAGCGGAAGCAGCTGACCAGCGGAGGGCGGAGGAGTGGCGCCAGAAGTGGAAGATGGATTCTGAGAGGGAGACATCCCAATTGTAGTCATCAAAGTGACAGAAGTACTGTGGATGAAGGGGGGGAAAGAGAGGGAGGGCTTTGGGGAAAATGAAGTAGCACATTAACAGAGGGCGGAGGCAAGACGCCAGGAGTGGAATTTGGGCTGACCAAGAGAGACGTCCTGTTGAACGCATATCCCATGTTTCCCATGCACTCCCTCACAAACGCCAAGAGCCCACTCTTCGCTTTGTTGGGGAGAGGAGATGATTTTTACCTTGTGGGTTTGGTGAATCTGCTCCTGTAATTGTGGGGGGAAAGAGGCAGGAGATGAGTCTCACTCACCTTATGGGTTTGGTGAATCTGCTCCCAAACCGTCCTGTTGAACGCATACCCCACATTCCCCATCCTCTCCCTCACAAACGCCCGCAGCCCGCTCTCCCCCCTCGACCGCACGTTCGAGGGCGCAAGCGTCACGCCCACACACTCAGAGCAGCGCCTGTTCTTAACGCGTATGAGGGCTTGCAGGTGGGAGAGAGCGTTGGGGAAGAGCAGATGGTCCTCCTCTATAAACAGCATGTGGCCGGTAAAAGACTCAGTCTCTGGTAGGCCATCCCACACCGTGTTCTGCAGCCACCACCAGTGGTGCTGGAAGTAGGGGGAGGGGGGGCAAGGGTGGGGGGAAGGGGAGGGGGAGAGGGGGGAAGGGAACAAGTCAGCGCGTTGGGAAAGAGCAGATGGTCCTCTTCGATAATTAACATGTGGCTGGTAAATGACTTAGTTTCTGGTAGGCCGTCCCACACCGTGTTCTGCAGCCACCACCAGTGGTGCTGGGAGTAATGGGGAGGGGAGGGGAAGTGGGGGGAAGGGAGGGGGAACAAGAGAGTGCGCCAGGGAAAAGCAGACGGTCCTCTTCTATAAACAGCATGTGGCCTCTAGATGACTTGGTTTCTGGGAGACCGTCCAGACCGTGTTCTGCAGCCACCACCAGTGGTGCTGGGGAGGGGAAGAGGGGGGCAAGGGTGGGGGGAAAGGAAAGGGAGGGGGAGTGGGGGGGATGGGCGGGGGAGTGTGGGGAAGGGAACAAGACAGCGCGTTGGGAAAGAGCAGATGGTCTTCTTCTGTAAGCAGCATGTGGCCGGTAAAAGACTCAGTCTCTGGTAGGCCGTCCCACACCGTGTTCTGCAGCCACCACCAGTGGTGCTGGAAGTAGGGGGAGGGGGGGCAAGGGTGGGGGGGAGGGGAGGGGGAGTGGGGGGAAGGGAACAAGTCAGCGCGTTGGGAAAGAGCAGATGGTCCTCCTCGATAAACAGCATGTGGCTGGTAAATGACTTAGTTTCTGGTAGGCCGTCCCACACCGTGTTCTGCAGCCACCACCAGTGGTGCTGGGAGTAATGGGGAGGGGAGGGGAAGTGGGGGGAAGGGAGGGGGAACAAGAGAGTGCGCCAGGGAAAAGCAGACGGTCCTCTTCTATAAACAGCATGTGGCCTCTAGATGACTTGGTTTCTGGGAGACCGTCCAGACCGTGTTCTGCAGCCACCACCAGTGGTGCTGGGGAGGGGAAGAGGGGGGCAAGGGTGGGGGGAAAGGAAAGGGAGGGGGAGTGGGGGGGATGGGCGGGGGAGTGTGGGGAAGGGAACAAGACAGCGCGTTGGGAAAGAGCAGATGGTCTTCTTCTGTAAGCAGCATGTGGCCGGTAAAAGACTCAGTCTCTGGTAGGCCGTCCCACACCGTGTTCTGCAGCCACCACCAGTGGTGCTGGAAGTAGAGGGAAGGGGGGCAAGGGTGTGGGGGGAAGGGGAGGGGGAGTGGGGCAAAGGGAACAAGACAGCGCGTTGGGAAAGAGCAGATGGCCTTCTTCTATAAGCGGCATGGATTCCAGGGGACCGTCCCAGACCGTTTTCTGCAGCCACGACCAGTGGTGCTGGAAGTAGGGGGAAGGGGGGTAAGAGCAGGAGCAAGACGGAAAGCGATAGGGTCTTCTTCTAAGAGTCCGTCCCATACCATGCGACATGCATGCATGTGGGTCCCCTTTTGAGTCGACTCTAAAGCAGGCCCGTGAATGCCTGGGTCTCTAAGAGACATGAGTGCATGAGTGGCCCATACCATGCATGCATGTGGGTCCCTGTACCGCCCAATTTGGTCCACATCCCCAAAACGCGTTTCCTCATTCCCTCGCATCAACTGGATGCAACGCAAATGTAAATCCACAAACCAGATGTGCCTTCAATCCAATGCAACTAAGTGAGGGTCCCTGTACCGCCCACTCTGATCCTCATCTCCAAAACACGCCTTCCCCTTTCCTCCACCCCTCGCTCTCCCTGTGCTCATGCCCAGAAGCCTACCTTTAACGCCACAAAGTGAGGGTCCCTGTACCGCCCACTCTGGTCCACATCTCCAAAACACGCCTTCCCCTTTCCTCCACCCCTCACTCTCTCTCCCTGTGCTCATGCCCAGAAGCCTACCTTTAACGCCACAAAGTGAGGGTCCCTGTACCGCCCACTCTGGTCCACATCTCCAAAACACGCCTTCCCCTTTCCTCCACCCCTCTCTCTCTCTCCCTGTGCTCATGCCCAGAAGCCTACCTTTAACGCCACAAAGTGAGGGTCCCTGTACCGCCCACTCTGGTCCACATCTCCAAAACACGCCTTCCCCTTTCCTCCACCCCTCTCTCTCTCTCCCTGTGCTCATGCCCAGAAGCCTACCTTTAACGCCACAAAGTGAGGGTCCCTGTACCGCCCACTCTGGTCCACATCTCCAAAACACGCCTTCTTCTCCTCCTGCCCCTCATCTTCCCCCGTATCCTGCCCCTTTTTCTGCCCCTTTTTCTGCCCCATTCCCTGCCCCTCCTTTAGCCCGTGCTTCTTCCTCCCCTGGGGACGGCTGTCCGGAGGGCAGTCTAGGGGGGAGCAGTTTGGGAAGGAGCCGTTTTGGAGGTGCAGGGAGAAGGGGAAGTAGATCTGCTTCACACGGCAGAAGGTGATTGAGCGAACGAGGGAGTCGACTGCAGGGAAGAACCCATCGTGGCTGGAAGTTGGGGAGGGATTGGGGCACAAATGAGGGGAAGAGAGAGGTTTAGCAGTCATAAAGGTGCAGTGCAGGGAGAAGGGGAAGTAGATCTGCTTCACACGGCAGAAGGTGATTGAGCGGATGAGAGAGTCGACTGCAGGGAAGAACCCGTCATGGCTGTTGAGGTTTGTGTTCGGGGGGGGGGGGGGGAGAGAGGGAGTGAGGAGAGGGAAGAGAGCGGTTAGGGAGGGAGTGGCTGTGGAGGCGCAGTGAGAGGGGGAAGTCACTGCTGTGCACTCCCTGCACTGCACCACCCTAGCTGCACCCTCAGCAATGCCTTCCCATGTCTCTGTACCTTGCTCCCTTTGCCTAGCCTGTACCTAGGGTTCAGCTATACTAAGGACCGCTTGAGTGAGGAGAGGGAAGAGAGCGGTTAGGGAGGGAGCGGCTGTGGAGGCGCAGGGGGAGGGGGAGGTCTAGCTGCTTAACACGGCAGAAGGTGATTGAGCGGATGAGAGAGTCAAGCGAACGAAAGAGAGGGCTGGCAGCAGGGAAGACTCTTGAGGCGCCTCAGAACTCTTGAGGCGCCGGCACTCCCTGCACCGCCCTAGCTGCACCCTGTGCAACGCTGTATACCGTCCCATCTCACCAGAATTCTCAGAAACCAGCAAACCAGCTTTTGAGAACTCTAAAAATCCAGCAAACCAGCTTTTGAGAGTTAAAAAAAAAAAAAAAAAAAAAAAAAAAAAACAGCAAACCAGCTTTTGAGAATTGTAAAGTTCCAGCAAAGCAGCTTTTGAGAGTTCTCAAACACCAGCTAATAACGTTCCATCTCACCTGACAATGAGGAGCATATCGTTTCATTGATCTTCTCAATTTTCAATGTAGTCATGTTATAGCGCACCTGACATTGAGGAGGATATCGTTTCATTGATCCCCTCAATTCTCAATGTAGTCATGTTATAGCGCACCTGACAATGAACAGGATATCATTTCATTGATCCCCTCAATTTTCAATGTAGTCATGTTATAGCGCACCTGACAATGAGGAGGATATAATTTCATTGATCCCCTCAATTTTCAATGTAGTGATGTTATAGCGCACCTGACAATGAGGAGGGTTTCATGTCATTGATCCCCTCAATTTTCGATATAGTAATGTTATAGCGGACCTGACGATGAGGAGGGTCTCGTTGATCCCCTCAACTCTGGAAAGCGCGTCAAGAGCCACTATCAAGTACTCCGCCCTCTTATGCACGTACAGCACCACCACCACGCCCTCCCCATGCAACACCCCTCCTCCCCCTTTCTCCTGCTCTCCTCCCCTACGTACCGCCACCACCCCCTCTCCCAGGCCTGCCTCGGCAAACCTATCCGCGTTCCGAACCGGGAGCCCATTCCTCGCCAGCAGGTCCGGCCGAGCCAACACGGGAGGCCAGGGATTCCCGAGCTTCTGCCATTCCGCTACAGCCCTCTTCGCCTGCTGCTCCTTCCTCGCAACTTCCTCCAGCATTTCTAACAACATCGCATATTTCGAGATTTTCTTCACCCTCCTTCCTGCTATTATCAGGTGCTCCCCTCCCTCCTCCCCTCCCTCCTCCCCGCCTCCCCCCCCTCTCCCCCCTCGCCCTCCTGCCTTTCTCCCTCCTCCTTCCCCTCGTTTTCTTTGTAAAGCCTGGGCATCTCTCTCCTCTAGTTTTCGCAGCCACAATGGCTTATGACGGTATGAGCCCTCCTCTCCTCCCTCCTCTCCTCCCTCCTCTCCTCCCTCCTCTCCTCCCTCCTCTCCTCCCCCCTCTCCCGCCCCTTCTTTATCCCCGCCCCCCTCTCTACCCTCTCCTTGTCCCCCCTCCCTACGTTTCCCCCTCTCCCCAGCCTTCCCGCCTCTGCCCACCATCCAATCCCCTCCGCGGCTCTCTCTCCCTGTCCGCATCCCTCCTGCCACCCAGCCCCACCATCCCCTCCCGCTTCCCCGCCCTTCGTTATAAGCACCTGAAACGGATCTTCCGTTATCTTTACTTATAGAAGGGTTTTCCTCGGCTGTTTCCCCTCCGCCTCTGTCCCAACCATTTCCACTTGACTCTCCCCTCAGCCCACTCTTCACGCCTCCACTCGTCCCTCCTTCCCCCACTCCTCTCCCCACTCCTCTCCCTCCTCCTCTCCCTCCTCCTCTTCCCCGTCCCCTACTGACCACTAGTGGAGCCGCTTTTAGCCCGGTTGACTGCTGCAGGTTGTTGAGTGACGTGATCGTGACGTCATCAAGGCCCAATGAGATGCGAGCCACGCGTGTAACAGGTGTGTCCGCGCTGGTTACATCCTCGGATGCTCCTGTAACAGTGCTGGTTACAGCATTGTCCGCTCGTGTGACAATGCTGGTAACCAGCTTCTCGGCGTGGAATTCACTGCGCGCTGATTTAGCTACAGTACTGTAGCCTGCTATAGAAAGAGAAGTATCGGCTAAAGTGGAGAACGAAGTCGCATCTAGGGCAGCGAGAAAAGTTTTTCCTCGGGCAGAGGAGATTTCTGACGTGGAAGGGAGGCGAGAGGAGGTTTGGTAATGATGGAGGAAAAACATCCCCACTAAGAGCTGAAAGAGGAGTGCTACAGGGAGGAGAATCCGCTGAAAGAGTGCCAACGTTGACGTAAAACGAAAAGTTAACGGAAACCGTTTGGACTTGACGGATTTTGTCAGCGGCCTGCTGTTCGCACGTGCGACAGCGACGGCGGATCGCCATAACCGCGAGAGAAACATGGTCGTGAATATGGCGAAAGCGTCACTTTATCGCGTTACCACATGTGCGAACGACGATGCTACTAGCAGAGATCGGCTCACTCGGACATCAGAGGTGACTCCATCCCTCGCAGCCGTATTCGGAGCTCGATTCGGCATTATCGAGGCTACCGACACGTGTTATCAACAAAGTTTGTTGAACAAATGATATGCACTATTTCTCCAGGTGTATAGCAGTTGGTCGTAGATTCGGAACAGCCTTGACCAAGTCCTCCAGGCTACCGATCGAACCATGACCGCGTAGTCCTCGGATGAGTCAGACCTGTCAGAAAAATGTGGCGGGAAAAGTGTGATCCTGGGAACTTGTCTTCGTTTGAAGCTTCGAAGCTTGGTGGTGTGGTTTGGAGACGAAGCGAAACGCAACACCACGACTATCATAAACTAATGCAGTGTGTTGATGCAGATGCAATTATTTCATTGCTATTGCGACCAAGTGCAAAACTTTTGATTCCACAAAAGCATGTGAAGCAGGTGAACTCTTTATAGCAGAATCAACTTCGTCATGATTATATACAACTAGTTTTTGCACTTCAGGTGAATTGGGGACATTCGGAACATAATTCGGGCACCAATTTATCGAACACACCCTCTGTTACAGCAGCATCAAGGCACCAGACTCAACAAGAGAGCGAATTGGGCGATAACGAAGTATGTGGAGCTCCCCAGGGGCCATGCCGATGACGTCATCCAGCCTTTTAAGGTGGTGAAATATAGAGGGAGCAGGAGGGGAAACCAGAGTCTTAACATGGACGATGGGATCTCATGGGAAATGATTGAAATATAATTGATCTAAATTGCACATGATATGAACAGTCACACCAAAAGAAGGAGGTTTCTAAAAAAAATGAAGCACTAATCCTCCACATCCCGCTATTTTACTCACTGGGGGTCCAGCTGAACAGACTGCAGAGGCCACACAGAAAACAAAGGTGTCAACCAGTAACAGGACCCCTAACCTCCACCTCTCAGCCTTCAACCCCTAAACCCTAAACCCTGATACCCCCAAACCACTCACTGGGGGTCCAGCTGAACAGACTGCAGAGGGCGGGTGGCCACACAGAAGACAAACGTGTCCAAGTCAGGAGTGGGAACTGCAAGGGGAAGGGTGATTTGGAAGAGAAGAGGGTTGATCTAGCAGTAAAAGAGTAAGGCGCCCAGGTCGGGAGTAGGAACTGCAAGGGAGTGGGGGTTTGGAGGACACGGGTAATTTGGGAAAACAAACCCCGATTCCCAAACCCTATCTCCTGAATCCCATTCCCTGAACCCTAATCCCTGTATCCCATTCCCTAAACCCCGATCCCTGAAATCCAATTCCTTTACCCACATTTACTCATATCTGGGGCGTCACTAGAATCCGCCTGCCTCAGCATGGATTATGGCACAGGCAGACGCCAAACCCCTAAACCCCTGCTTCAGCATGGGCAGAGCACAAGCATGCACCAAAAACCCCAAGCCCATACATAGCCCTTGAACCCTGAATCCTGCACTCACTCATGTCTGCCCAGGGCTTCACTGGAGTCCGCCTGCTTCAGCACGGGCAGAGCACTAGCATGCACCAAAATCCCCAAGCCCGTAGCCCTTGAACCCTGAATCCTGCACTCACTCATATCCGCCAAGGGCTTCACTGGGAGTCCGCCTGCTTCAGCATGGGCAGAAGCACAAGCATGCACCAAAAACCCCAAGCCCATACATAGCCCTTGAACCCTGAACCCCGATCTCACTCATATCAGGGGCTTCACTGGGATTCCACCTGCTTCAGCATGGACTGGTAGCGGCGTGCAGCGCCCCCCTCCAAAACCCATTACCTAAGCCTCACACTAAAACCCTAAACCCCCAACCCCAGTGACTCACACATATCAGGGGCGTCACTGGAGTCCGCATGCTTCAGCATGGACTGGTAGCGGCGGTAGCAGTGTGGAAGGCGTGAGGGAACAGCACACATGCAGAACCCCACACCTGAACCAAAACCCTGAACCCCATTGACTCACTTATGTCAGGGGCTTCACTGGAGTCCGTATGCTTCAGCATGGACTGGCAGCGGCGGTAGCAGTGTGGAAGGCGTGAGGGAACAGCACACATGCAGAACCCCACACCTGAACCAAAACCCTTAACCCCATTGACTCACTCATGTCAGGGGCTTCACTGGAGTCCGCCTGCTTCAGCATGGACTGGTAGCGACGTGGCAGGCAGGGAGGGACAACTGAGCACCCTTTACCTTATGCGCTGACCAAAAACCACCCTTATCCTTTCCCCTCTGAGCCTTTGACTCACTCATATCCGGGGCTTCACTGGAGTCCGCCTGCTTCAGCATGGACTGGTAGCGGCGTGGCAGGCGTAAGAGAACGGCTTTTTCCATATGAGCCTGCACCAGGTCTACCTGCCTGGAAAGAGAGGAAAGGGGCAGGGGGGGCGTTGGTGGGGAAAAATACAAAAAGGAAGAACAGCCCTGCCCAGGTGAGCCTGCATCAGGTCTACCTGCCTGACGAAAACGGGGAAAGGGGGGAGGAGGGTTGAAACCAGCTCTATCTAGGTGAGCCTGCACCAGGTCTACCTGTTGGGAGGGGACAGGGTTGGAAAGGTAGGATGAGGTGGCTAAATGGGAGAACAGCCGTGGCCTGTATGACTAAATGAGGTGATTTTTTAGTCGACTAAAAACTGGCTTGTGTGAGCTGAAAAAATCATACAGGCCAGTTCTGTATGAGCCTGCACCAGGTCACCCGTTCTGGAAAAAAAGGGAAATAGGAGCTGATGATGATATTTTGGCGCTCGATGGGGTTAGAAACATACCAAGCCAAAAGATATGTAAAATGCATGAGTAATGGTACAAGCAGGCGGCTGTGTAGTTACGCACTTGTCACAGTATCCCTGCACCCTGACAACAAGTGGGCGAACACAAACTTGCCACATATCCCAATGCCTACTGTTCACCGAGCCAAGGGCATGCATACTTGTCGCATTACCGCTTTTGAGTCGACCCAAAAGCAAGTGGGCGAACACGAACTTGCCACATATCCCAATGCCTAATTGTCACAGAGCCAAGGGCATACATACTTGTCGCATTACCACTTTTGAGTCGACTCAAAAGCAAGTGGGCGAACACGAACTTGCCACATATCCCAATGCCTAATTGTCACCGAGCCAAGGGCATGCATACTTGTCGCATTACCGCTTTTGAGTCGACCCAAAAGCAAGTGGGCGAACACGAACTTGCCACATATCCCAATGCCTAATTGTCACAGAGCCAAGGGCATACATACTTGTCGCATTACCACTTTTGAGTTGACTCAAAAGCAAGTGGGCGAACACGAACTTGCCACATATCCCAATGCCTAATTGTCACAGAGCCAAGGGCATACATACTTGCCGCATTACCACTGTTCCCCATCTGACAGTCGGCTGTAGTAGCTGTCGTTGCTGGCTATGTGCATATTCTCGGCACGTATTCGTCACAATACAGGGGAGCACCACAGCAAGGACGCACATACTTGTTGCAGCGTCCAGACACACTTGTAATATATCACAGTACATACCTGTTGCAATACGAGGGAGCACTAGAGCAAGGCCACACATACTTGTCGCAGTAGCGCTGCTCCCCATCTGACAGTCGGCTGTAGTAGCTGTCGTTGCTGGCTATGTGCATATTCTCGGCACTTATTCGTCACAATACAGGGGAGCACTACAGCAAGGACGCACATACTTGTCACAGCGTCCAGACACACTTGCAATATATCACAGCACACACCTGTTGCAGTACCACTGCTCCCCATCTGAGAGTCGGCCGTACTAGACGCCATCGCTGGCTATGTGCATATTCTCGGCACGTATTGGTCACAATACAGAGGAGCACTACAGCAAGGGCACACACACCTGTCGCAGTAGCGCTGCTCCCCATCTGACAGTCGGCTGTAGTAGTCGCTGTCGCTGGCCAAGTGCAGGAAGAACCGGTCGATCTGAGGGAACAGAGTGGATGAGGGGAACAGCGTAGCACTGGTCTAAATCTCTAGCTTGTGGTGAGTCTATTTTTGAGGCGCCTCAAAAATAGACTCCTAACCGCGTGTAATGAGTCTGCTTTTGAGTCGACTCAAAAGCAGGGTAGCACTGGTCTAAATCTCCAGCTTGTGGTGTTAGATTGCTGGCAACGCGGCTGTCGTAGTCGCTGTCCGTCGCCGGCCAAGTGGCAGAAGAGCCGTCCATCTGACGGGGCGGAAGAAGCGACGGGGGAGCAGGAAGGTAGTCATCATTGGCTTGTGGCGGTCATTGGCTCAATGACCGCTGGGCAACACCGCATAGCCAGTCGGTTGCAGTAGCTGCTGTCGCTGGCTGTGTGCAGGAAGAAACGGTCGACCTGAAGCGGGGATGGATGGAAAAAAGATCTCTCAGTGTATAATCCGTGTGTAATGAGTCGATTTTTGAGTCGACTCATTATACAAGAAATGGGCGACCTGAAGCGGGGATGGGTGGAAAAAAGATCTCTCAGTGTATAATCCGTGTGTAATGAGTCGATTTTTGAGTCGACTCATTATACAAGAAATGGGCGACCTGAAGCGGGGATGGGTGGAAAAAAGATCTCTCAGTGTATAATCCGTGTGTAATGAGTCGATTTTTGAGTCGACTCATTATACAAGAAATGGGCGACCTGAAGCGGGGATGGATGGAAAAGCGCGGGTGGGATAGAAAATAGGAAGGCACATGGTCTTGGCTCAATGACAGGTGTTTAGCACTGCCTAGCCAGTCGGCTTCTGTAGCTGGCCATATGCAATCGGCTGCTGCAGGAATGTGAGATGGCAACTTTAGCATCCACACATCACACTGGTACCTGCAGGCAACCCACCCCACCAGCGTTGGGTTACCCCTCCAGGTCCACCAGCATTGGGGTTACCAACCTGCCTCCCACCCTCAATTTACCACTGACCTTTTGCAGCCGGCACCTAAGGTACGCTCTAAGGAGGTACTTGGTTCTGTTGCCGTCCATAGTGTTACATGCAGGTTACCAACCTACCACCGTTTGGGCTACCAACCTGCCTCCCACCCTCAATTTACCACTGACCTTTTGCAGCCGGCACCTAAGGTACGCTCTAAGGAGGTACTTGGTTCTGTTGCCGTCCATAGTGTTACATGCAGGTTACCAACCTACCACCGTTTGGGCTACCAACCTGCCTCCCACCCTCAATTTACCACTCACCTTTTGCAGCCGGCACCTAAGGTACGCTCTAAGGAGGTACTTGGTTCTGTTGCCGTCCGTAGTGTTACATGCAGGTTACCAACCTACCACCGTTTGGGCTACCAACCTGCCTCCCACCCTCAATTTACCACTCACCTTTTGCAGCCGGCACCTAAGGTACGCTCTAAGGAGGTACTTGGTTCTGTCGACGTCCATAGTGTGCAATTCCCGCTCCATGGCCTTGCGGCCGTCCGCTTTCAGCAGGTCAATGACCTCTTCCTGCATGTAACATGTGCCACAACAGATAGAGCACATGGGATAAGCTTTACAGGGGTATCCGGATGGTTCTGTCGACGGCCATAGTGTGCAGTTCCCGCTCCATGGCCTCGCGCCTGTCTGCTTTAAAAAGGTCTATGACCTCCTCCTGCACATTACAAGTGCCCCACCAAACGCATAGGTTAAGCTCTGACACAAGTGCCCCTCAGGGTGGCAACGCATGGGTTACTTTGATTTTACAAGGAATCCATAAGTAGGACCAAAAGGACTCCACAAAGCTACTACTCACCAGCTCTTCTATCCTCGTTTTAGTCCGCTCCACCAATTCAGTTTCATACTGAAGAATATCCGGCGCTGCTTTCTCGTTCTGCCAAATCCTCCTCAACAGTACCGAGTCACTTTCTATCGAGGCACTCAGGAAATCCTCATCCCCCCCTTCCTCCGCCCCTCCCACACCACCACCAGCACCAAAACCAGCACCACCAGCACCACCACCAGCACCACGACCCGCACCAACACCAGAACCTAGACCGGCAGGGTTAGACTCTGGGAAATCAGCTTCCGCAGCATCTTCACCACCCCCTCGGGTTTGAAACGCCATAAATTCTTCCCCCTGTTCTCCGGAAAGTGATAGATATTCAGGAGAGAGACGGACTGTGCAGAGCGGAGGAGCTGAGCCGCCCTGTCAGATTCAGTCACTGAATCAGTGAAGCAGTCCAAGGAATCATCTCATCTCCCTTTGATTGGACGATGCCGCGGCATTGACGAAGGCAATTTGGTTGTTCAACGCTAAATCAGCGCACGCGAAGAACGGCAATGAGCTCCTACTTCGAAGCGTACGCGACTACTAGCTAATCGACGCTAACCAGCTACTAGCTAATCGACGCTAATCAGCTACTAGCTAATCAACGCTAACCAGCTACTAGCCAGTCGTTCTTCGCATCCCTTCGGTCGACTCAAATGCGGCGCGGAACCGATGCGCATTGAGTCGCTTTGCGGAACGGACGCGAGATCTGGTTGCGAAGCACTATCGAGGGGGGTCGGCCTAAGAAACTAACGCGTAAGGAGCAGGAGGATTTCGGAAAACGGCAACGGCCATATGCACGCTTTGTGGCCAACTTTCTTGGATTCGAACTCTGTCACAGCAGCCATTCTTTGGCGGGGAGGGAGCAGGAGAAGAATCTCAGGTGGAATCCGTTATCGAGCTGCTCGGTGTTGAACCTTCATCCATTATAGCATGCCTTCTTACATGTTGTCAACGTCTCCCTAGAAAACGCATTTTCTTGCACAATCTAATACCATGAGCCACATATATTTACTTCCTTTTTTATATATACGCGGGATCACATCTTGCACAGATTGAAATTATATTAGCCTGATATATATTTTTCGCAATTATTTATCTCGGCAGCGAGCCATACCTAGGTGGCTGAGGCAAAATGTTCGTAACTTCAAGGTTATTCTAATACGTACTGTTATCTGACAGATGGGGTCACCTCGTACACCCGGCGGGTCCTTAATATAATATCTAGAAAGCAGGGTATCGAAGATAGCAGGGGGTGCCTGCGGCATTGGGACAGGACCCTCAAAACCTCAGCGGTGAGCTTCTCAGGGCGTGTCCTAGGCGTTCATTTTCTGCCAATACCATACCGAACCGCTTTATGAAGTTATTTGATCCTTCCGAGACGTAATTCACCTCAATCAACCCCATTGACGGATGAAGTCATTCGTACACCCAGGACACGGCCCTTCCGAAACGTATGAAGTCATTCGTACGCCCAGGACACGGCCTCAGACGGAAGGTTGAGGGGATGATGGGTCGGAGGAACTTCAGTCTTCAGGCGATCATGCGTTTTCGTATCGTAGGAGCAGCAAACAGCGGCTTACGCAAACGCACCCTCTGTCTCTAGCCCCCGAACGTCGCGAGTGACGTCACGAGTGCGAGGCAATTTCGCTGTGACGTCATCCTTCTGAGCGAATTTGAAAGCCCAGGATTCGTGACTCAAAATTGTGCCGCAAGTGTCAGCACTTGAAACAGGACGGGATTCTTCACAGTACTTTCTTAGTGGCTCAATTTCATTTTATTTAGGGGAGAGGGGAGGAGAAGATTGGCCTGATAGCAGCCATGGCGTCAGGTTGGGCTGCGAAAGTGGGGAATGAGGAGGAAGAGTGGAGCGATCGGGAGGAGGATAGTGAAGAGGACACTGAGGAGGAAAATGAGGAGGAAAGTGAGGAAGAAGATGAGAAGGAACGAGAGGAGGAGATTGAGGAGGAGATTGAGGAGGAGAATGAGGAGGAAAGTGAGGAGGAAAATGAAGAGGAGGAGAATGAGGAGGAGGAAAATGAAGAGGAGGAATTAGGGAGAGATGGTGAAGGGAGGGAGCAGCGAGGCCACACAGGGGTGGGATGCGATGGGGGGATTGGGGAGGCGATGGAGGTGGTTGAGCAAGGGACGCTCGTAGAGGAGGAAAAGGAGGGGGAGGAGGGAGAGGAAGGGGAGGAGGGAGAGGAAGGGGAGGAGGAGGGAGAAGAAGAGGAGGAAGAAGAGGAGGGAGAGGAGGGAGAGGAAGGAGAGGAGGGAGAGGAGGGAGAGGAGGGAGAGGAGGGAGAGGAGGGAGAGGAGGGAGAGGAGGGAGAGGAGGGAGAGGAGGGAGAGGAGGGAGAGGAGGGAGAGGAGGGAGAGGAGGGAGAGGAGGGAGAGGAGGGAGAGGAGGGAGAGGAGGGAGAGGAGGGAGAGGAGGGAGAGGAGGGAGAGGAGGGAGAGGAGGGAGAGGGGGTAGAGGAACGGCAAAATGATATCTCTCAGTCACACAAAGGTATATGGTCCTGGCTGCATCTAGTGGAGGGTTTCACTTGTCCCTCCCTCCTGACTGGCTGCATGTAGTGGAGGGTTTTATAAATCGATATTTTCATGAGGGTTCATTTATAAGGGTTTCGGGTTCAAGTTTCAGGCTCAAATCAGCGTTTGAGATCTGGGACCGGGGTTCTGGGTTTAGGTTTAAGAACATATTATAACTTCTTGCACTTTCTTGGGTGTTCTTGAGTTGACGCTAAACAAAGCAGCATCTGAGATGTGGGATCCGGCGTCTGGGTTTAGAATCATTCCCTCCGCCCTCCAACCCCCCTGGTTTAATGAATCGATTTTTGAGTCGACTCAAAAATCGACTCATTACACACGGTTTCTCCTGAATGCTGCTCAGCTCACAGAGGGAAATAAGCTGCCCCCCCTTTCAACATACAAAGCTCTCGCACTTTCTCCCCCCTTCGAACTGCCACACTGCCCCCATTCTTTCCCCCCCCCCCTCCCAAACCCCCCTGGTTTCTCCTGAATACAGGTCAGAGAGGGAAATATGCTGCCCCCCGTTCCCACATACAAAGCTCTCGCCCTTTCTCCCCCCTTCGAACTGCCACCCTGTTCCCATTCTTCCCCCCCCCAAACCCCCCTGGTTTCTCCCGAATGCAGCTCACAGAGGGAGAAACGGTGCACCCCTCTTCCCACATACAGAGCTCTCGCACTCTCATGGCCCTTCGCTCTCCTCTCCCCATTTCCCCTCGATGCTGGTCACGCAGGGCATAACTCTACCTCGCCTTCCCACATACAGATCTCTTGCATTCTCATGGCCCTTCGGAGTGTGGCAGTGACCCCATCTTCCCTCTCCTCTCCCCATGTCCCCTCGATGCTGGTCACAGGAGGAATGAATCGAATGCAGGTCAGAGAGGGGAATGCGCTGCCCCCCCTCCCACATACAGAGCTCTCGCACTCTTCTGGCCACGTAAAATTTCAAGCCCCCCCTTCCCACATACAGAGCTCTCGCACTCTTCTGGCCCTTTGAACTGTGACACTGCCCCCATCTTCCCTCTCCCTCCCCGTCTCCCCTGTGTGCAGATCCCTGGGGAAAACTTCAAGCCCCCCCTTCCCACATACAGAGCTCGCGCACTCTGCTGGCCCTCCGAACCGCGGCGCAGGCGCAAGCAGGGGCGGGGCAGGGGAGAGGTGGGATGTTGCGCGGACCAGGGGGGCAGTTCCTGTCGTCAACCCCCAAAAAGGCTGCTGAAGGTGCTGAAGGTGCTGGTTTTGCTTGTTTTGCTGGTGTTGCTGGGAAGGTGGAGGGGACAGGCAAGAAGAGTGGTGGAGCAAAGATTGCTCGCCGCTCGGCCCGCCCTCGTAGTAGTGGCGCTGGGGGTGGTGATGGTGGTGGCGGTGGGGGTGGTGGTGGTGGCGGTGGTAGTGGCGGTGGGGGTGGTGGGGGTGCTGCTGCTGCTGCAGCTGGCGACAGTGCCACTGCCTCTCCCAGCAGCTTGAAACAGCAGCAGCAGCAGCAGCCGATGCAGGAAGAGAAGGAGGGGCAAAGGAATCGCAGAAAGACTGCAACCCCTAAAAGAGGTGGAGCCGCCTCTGCTGCTGCTGCTGCTGGTGCTGCTGGTGGTGCAGCTGGCGCTGCTGCTGCACCCGACACGTCCCTCCCTGCCTTCCGCTTCACAACGAAATACGAGTGGCGGCACTTGGACTACGGCAACGATCTCACCGCGCTAACCTCGGACGGGCGGCGGGGACGCAGCGCTGCCCGCGGGCTGGGGTTTCAGGGCGGCAGCATTCGGCTGCAAGTGGTGCACCGGCAGATGCTGAGGCGGCTTCTAAGGAGGATGATGTTTAGAGGGGAGGTAGAGCAGGCAGCAGGGGTGCTGGCGGCGCTTATGGATGCGGATAAAGACGCTGAGGTCACCAGAAGGGCAGTGGATGAGCCCATATGGCTGGAATCACAGGTAAGGAGTGACCCAAAACACTAAACCAGTAGCCTCAAACCTTAAACCCTGGCACCATGCAAGGCTAGGCATGGGGTGGAGCAGGCAGCAGGGGTGCTGGCGGCACTGATGGATGCGGATAAGGATGCGGAGGTCACCAGACAGAGGGCTGTGGACGAACCAATCTGGCTGGAATCACAGGTAACTCTAGACCCTCCTAAAACCTTATACCTTAGAATAGCAGTGGCGCAGGCAGCAGGGGTGCTGGCGGCGCTGATGGATGTGGATAAGTACGCTGAAGTGACCAGGAGGCCGGTTGATGAGCCGATATGGCTGGAATCACAGGTAAGCAGTTACTGTGTGTGTGACCCCAACCCAACCCCGGTGTATTTGAAGTTGACTCAAAGTACATGTGGCTGGAGTCGTAGGTAAGCAGTTACTGTGTGTGTGACCCCAACCCAACCCCGGTGTATTTGAAGTTGACTCAAAGTACATGTGGCTGGAGTCGTAGGTAAGCAGTTACTGTGTGTGTGACCCCAACCCTGAAGCAGTGGCACATGTGAGACCCCTACGTTTCCCCCCGCACCCTCTCCCTCTCTCACTTCCCTCATCCCCTCCTCCACTACCTCTTCCTGCCACCGATTTCTTCACACAAAGGGTCTTTGCAAGCACCGACCCTCTAATTTCTATCAATCTTTTTACATTCGCTGCCACACAAAGTCATGGTGCCGAAATGGTGCTTCCTCGCACCCTCCCTCTCTCTCACTTCCCTCATCCCCTCCCCTCCTCCACTGCCTCTTCCTGCAATGCCTTTTGAGGCTCCTCAAAAGGCGACTTTTGAGGCGCCTCAAAAACCCTCTCTCTCACCTCCCTCATCCCCCCCTCCACTGCCTCTTCCTGCAATGCAAGTGCTGCTGCTGCTGCTGCTGCTGCTGCGTGCGCTGTGGCTCATTCAAAGAGGCAGCTTCCTAAAACCCTGGCACCCTCCCCTCCGTCATCCACCCGTCCACCCCCCCAGCAAGCGCTGCTGCTGCTGCAAGAGCTATGGCTCATGGGCACTAGCAGCAGCAGGGGCAGGGGTGGTGGGGCGAGGGCGGGCTGAGGCCCTTGTCTTGACGCCTCTCTGCCCTCTCCTCCTTCATTCATCCCCCCCCATTCATTCACCCCCCCACCTCCCCCCCCCTCCCTTTTCACCCCCGAGCAAGTGCTGCTGCTGCTGCAAGAGCTGTGGCGCATGGGCACTAGCAGCAGCAGGGGCAGGGGTGGTGGGGCAAGGGCGTTTAGAGGCCCTTGTCTTGACGCTTCTCTGCCCTCTCCTCCTTCATCTCCCCCCATTCATTCACCCCCCCACCTCTCCCCCGCTCCCCTTTCACCCCCCAACAAGCGCTGCTGCTGCTGCGACAGCTGTGGCGCATGGGCAGCAGCAGCAGCAGGGGCAGCAGCAGCAGCTGGGGCAGCAGTGGTGGTAGTGAGAGGGCAGCAACCCTTACCTAGACGCCTGTCACCCCTCGCCTCCTTCCCCTCCCTCATCCCTTCTGTTCCTCCCCCAGCAAGCGCTGCTGCTGCTGCGAGAGCTCTGGCGCATGGGCAGCAGGGGCGGGGGCAGTGGTGCACGTGTATAGGCACGCCCCTCTATGCTCCGCTTATTATCCCTGCCTTCCCTGCCTTCCCTGCCTTGCCTGCCTTGCCTCCCTGCACCTCATTCATTTTTCCAGCAAGCGCTGCTGCTGCTGCGAGAGCTCTGGCGCATGGGCAGCAGGGGCGGGGGCAGTGGCGTTGGTGGTGGTGGTGGGAGATACAGCGGCGGTGGCACTGGTGGGGGCAGCAACAGTGAGCGGCGGAGGGCAGAGAGGAGGCGACTGGTAGTGTTCGTGCGGGCGATAGCACTGAAGCAGGAGGATGACGTGAGTGGGCGTATTAGGGGGGAGCAGGCTCGTGGGAGTGGGAGAGATGAGAGAGTGATAGAGAGACGAGAGAGTGATAGAGAGATGCTATTAGAGGGAGGCGAGTGGTGGTGTTCTTGTGGGCAATTGCAGTGAACAGGAGGATGACATGGGCGACCATGAGGGGAATAGGTGGGTGTGAGTGAGAGGGGTGAGATGAGAGGGACAGAGTGGTGCTATTAGAGGGAGGCGAGTGGTGGTGTTCTTGTGGGCAATAGCAGTGAAGCAGGGAGGTGATGTGGGCGAGGGGGCATAGGGGAGCAGCACTGAGAGGAAGTTAGCAAAGGTAGGCCGAGAGTGAAATTGTGAGAGTGCTGTCACGAGGAGGCGGCTGGCTGGATGTGTTCGTGCAAGGGATGGCACGGGCGCAGGAGGAGGAGCAAGGAACCATGGGACTATGGGTTTAAGCATGTATGGTCCACACGCTACGGGTTGTTCCACACGCCTCCTCCCTCCACACCGCATGACGCAGCAGGAGGAGCAAGGAATCAGGGGGGACTGTGAGACAAAGGGCATTTTCATAACGGAGAGGCGCAAGGGTCGTTTTGAGACGTCGCAAAACAAATCTTCTATCCTGAGACAACGGACATTCTCATAAGGGAGAGGCGCAAGGGTCTGCTTTTGAGTCGACTCAAAAGCAGGGTCGTTTTGAGATGTCTCAACACGAACGAATCTTCTATCCTGAGACAAAAAACATTCTCATAAGGGAGAGGCGCAAGGGTCGGGGGATGCTGCTTGATAGAGCCATGTAGCAAAATCTTCCACGGCATCTCGTTTTGAGGCGCCTCAAAACTATTTTTGAGGCGTCTATTTTTGAGGCGCCTCAAAACTATTTTTGAGGCGTCTATTTTTGAGGCGCCTCAAAACTAGGTGACTTTTGAGTCGACTCAAAACTCAAAACTAGGCTTTTTAGAGCTTTCTCATCTCAGAGCTTTCTCCTCTCAGAGCTTTCTCCTCTCAGAGCTTTCTCCTCTCAGAGCTTTCTCCTCTCAGAGCTTTCTCCTCTCAGAGCTTTCTCCTCTCAGAGCTTTCTCCTCTCAGAGCTTTCTCCTCTCAGAGCTTTCTCCTCTCAGAGCTTTCTCCTCTCAGAGCTTTCTCCTCTCAGAGCTTTCTCCTCTCAGAGCTTTCTCCTCTCAGAGCTTTCTCCTCTCAGAGCTTTCTCCTCTCAGAGCTTTCTCCTCTCAGAGCTTTCTCCTCTCAGAGCTTTCTCCTCTCAGAGCTTTCTCCTCTCAGAGCTTTCTCCTCTCAGAGCTTTCTCCTCTCAGAGCTTTCTCCTCTCAGAGCTTTCTCCTCTCAGAGCTTTCTCCTCTCAGAGCTTTCTCCTCTCAGAGCTTTCTCCTCTCAGAGCTTTCTCCTCTCAGAGCTTTCTCCTCTCAGAGCTTTCTCCTCTCAGAGCTTTCTCCTCTCAGAGCTTTCTCCTCTCAGAGCTTTCTCCTCTCAGAGCTTTCTCCTCTCAGAGCTTTCTCCTCTCAGAGCTTTCTCCTCTCAGAGCTTTCTCCTCTCAGAGCTTTCTCCTCTCAGAGCTTTCTCCTCTCAGAGCTTTCTCCTCTCAGAGCTTTCTCCTCTCAGAGCTTTCTCCTCTCAGAGCTTTCTCCTCTCAGAGCTTTCTCCTCTCAGAGCTTTCTCCTCTCAGAGCTTTCTTCTCTTTTTTCAGAGCTTTCTCCTCTCAGAGCTTTCTCCTCTCAGAGCTTTCTCCTCTCAGAGCTTTCTCCTCTCAGAGCTTTCTCCTCTCAGAGCTTTCTCCTCTCAGAGCTTTCTCCTCTCAGAGCTTTCTCCTCTCAGAGCTTTCTCCTCTCAGAGCTTTCTCCTCTCAGAGCTTTCTCCTCTCAGAGCTTTCT
This sequence comes from Closterium sp. NIES-67, assembly GCA_027943415.1. Taxonomy (NCBI): domain Eukaryota; kingdom Viridiplantae; phylum Streptophyta; class Zygnematophyceae; order Desmidiales; family Closteriaceae; genus Closterium; species Closterium sp. NIES-67. Next base: position 163,672 of record BQMB01000723.1, on the reverse strand, counting down.
CCTCTCAGAGCTTTCTCCTCTCAGAGCTTTCTCCTCTCAGAGCTTTCTCCTCTCAGAGCTTTCTCCTCTCAGAGCTTTCTCCTCTCAGAGCTTTCTCCTCTCAGAGCTTTCTCCTCTCAGAGCTTTCTCCTCTCAGAGCTTTCTCCTCTCAGAGCTTTCTCCTCTCAGAGCTTTCTCCTTCCGTGTGTAATGAGTCGATTTTTTAGCCGACTGTAATGAGTCGACTGTAATGAGTCGACTGTAATGAGTTGACTGTAATGAGTTGACTGTAATGACTTGACTGTAATGAGTCGACTCAAAAATCGACTCATTACACACGCATCTCAGAGCTCTCTCGTTTTGAGGCGATTCAAAACTAGGCCTCATCTTCCACGGCATCTCAGACCTCTCTCCTTCCGTGTGTAATGAATGAGTCGATTTTTCTCAGAGCTCTCTTAAAAATCGACTCATTACACACGCATCTCAGAGCTCTCTCCTTCCCCTTGTGGCTCCACCGTTCTTGAGGTGCCTCAAAACTAGGCCTCATCTCACAGCTTTCTCAAAACTTCCACGGCATCTCACAGCTTTCTCCTTCCCCTCGTGGCTCCACCGTTCCTCCTCCCCCCTTCTATCGCATCGCCCCTCAGGCGCGCAAGGGACAGATGCTGCTGGTTCTAGGCTTCTAGCCATTTGCAAAATGTGTTGAGGCGCCTCAAATCACCCTCCCCGCTGCTCCTGCCCACTCCACTCACCCGTGCTAACATCAGAGGCGCAAGGGGCAGATGCTGCTGGATCTAGCCAAGTGCCAGATGGAGACCAACGAGTTTGATGCTGCCTTTCAAACACACTCCCCTTCCACCGCCCCTCCCTCCCTCCTTCCTCCCCCTCTCCTCCCCTCCCTCCCTCTCTCCCCTCCCACCGTCCCTCCCTCCCTCCTTCTCACAAATTTCGTATGCAGCGGCGCAAGGGGCAGATGCTGCTGGATCTAGCCAAGTGCCAGATGGAGACCAACGAGTTCGACGCTGCCTTCCAAACGCTGCAGACGTGAGTGGCTTTTTTCATTTCGCTCTTTTTCTAAGAAGCGGTACCTTGAATTTAAGCACTACAGACAAGTTTTCCACGCCCCTCCGGCCTCATCCTGCACTTTCACCGGATATCCTCTCCTCGCATTGCTTTCTCCACCCCTCCCCTCCTCCCCTTTTTTCTTCCATCCAGAGGGGTCAATCTCCCTCCCTACCGCTCCAACCCCCCCCCCTCTCCTTTTCTCTGGCCTCATCCTCCTCTGCCACTGGCTCTGTGACACTCACCCTACCTTTTTTTCTTCCCCCCCAACGCCTTCCTTCCAATTTGCCCTCCTACTGCTCCGACCCCTCCCCTCTGCTCTTCTCCCGCCTCATCCTGCACTGCCACAGGCTCACCGCTCTCTAAAGGACCCTTTACAACCCCCCTCCACCCCTAATCTTACACATCCCATGCCCTCCCCCCTTATGCAGGGTGGTCAATCTGCCTCCCTACCGCAGTGACCCCTCCCCTCTGCTCCTCTGCGGTTTCATCCCGCACTCGCACTGGCTCTCCGCCACCCAGAATGTCCTCTTGCGACTCCCCTCCTCCATCACTGCTCTACTCTTCCCCCCCTCACGACCCCTTTGTGCAGAGTGGTTAATCTCCCTCCCTACCGCTCCGACCCCTCCCCTCTGCTCTTCTGCGGCCTCATCCTGCACTCACACTGGCTCTCCGCCGCCCAGAAGGACATCTTGCAACTCCCTTCTGGCCATGCTGATCACGGTTCAGATGACATGGATATGGATGTGGATATGGATGGGTCATGGAGGGACCATGGTGCTGCTAGTCCCTCTGCAGCAGCTGCTGCTGATTGTGATGATGCTGATGGTCATCGTGCTGACGTGGACTTGCCGGAGCTGGCGCTTTTAACCCAATTGGAGAGGAGAAAGAGGAGGAGGGAGGGGGAGGATGGATCAAGGGGGGGAGGCTTTAGAAAAAGCGGCTCAAGACAGCAACAGGCGGCACAAGAGGTTGAAGAGGAGAGGGGCAATGATGAGAGGGATGACGCGGGGAATGCAGAGAGTGGCAAGGAGGGCGAGTGGGTGGATACGGCATTGATGCTTTACGGCCCAGATGAAAATGACAGCAGCTGTTCCTTCAATGACGATACTCTAAATGGGAAGCCATATGAAGCCATTTCCCCCCTCCGGATCTCTCCGAAACATACTCCCCCCTCCGGAGCTCTCTTCACAGTAGATTGCTCCTTAGAGGAGGCATGGGATGCGAGTGTGCAAGAGGCGAGGAGCGGCGCTCTGGCTGCTAGCCTGTTCAAGGCGTTCGGGGAGGCGCAGAAGGTGATGGCGGGGGGGAGAGAGAGGGGAGGGGAGGACGGGGAGGATGGGGAGGACGGAGAGGAAGAGGAGGAGGAGGAGGGGGAGGAAGAGGAGGAGGGGGGAGGGGGAGGAGGGGGGAGAGGAGGGAGGGTGAGTGTGATAGAGGAGACGTTCGCTTGGAGGGTGTGGAGGAAGGGAGGGGGAGGAGGAGGAGGGGAGGGTGAAGCAAGGACAGAGATGGAGGGGAGTGGGGAGAGTGGTCTGGGACGAGGCAAGGCTGCAAGGAGAATTGACACGAGAGAGCCTCCAAAATACGCTGTGCCATGGACATACGGTGAGAGCATTACATTTGATTGTCGCTGCTCGCATTTCTCCACTCGGATGTCCCCCTGTCAAATGCGAGCAGCGACAATTACTGTGATGTGATGTGAATACCACGTGATATAAGGTTTGTTTTGAGACTTCTCAAAACAAACCTTATATCACCTGTCACTCTGATGTGATGTGAATACCATACTGTTTGCCCCCCTGAAATCTATTTTTGAGGCGCCTAAAAAATTGACCCCTGTGATGTGAAGTGAATACCATACCATCTGCCCCCTGAAATGCCATCTTGCATGCCCCTCTCAAATAACCCCTTGCATGCTCTCTTCAAACTCGCTTCTGCCATTCAGGATGTTCGGGTGGATGACATTTTTTCAGGCGCCTAAAAAATATACTCCATTTTTTAGGCGCCTAAGAAATAGACTCCTTCCATGCCATGCCAAATACCCCCTTGCGTGCCCTCCTCAAAATCGCTACTGCTGTTCACAAGAACGTGTTGTTCGGGATGTTCGGGTGGATGGATGGATATACAAGGATGCTTCTACAGACTAAAGGTTGCCGCGGTGAATGAAAACGTGCCAAGGCTGGGCCTTCACGCTAGTGGGTTGTTGTGGCGGGGAGAAAAGCCAGGCTGGCGTACATCATCATGATTCGTACATCCTCACGCATGGCGTACATCATCGTGATTCGTACATCCTCACGCATGGCGTACACCATCATGATTCGTGAGGAGTCTATTTTTGAGGCGCCTCACGAATCCACCCGAACATCCCGAACAACACGTTCTTGTGAACATCCCGTATTTTTGAGGCGCCTCACGAATCCACCCGAGCATCCCGAACAACACGTTCTTGTGAACATCCCGTATTTTTGAGGAGCCTCAAAAATAGACTCCTCACGCCGGGCTGGCGTACATCATCGACCTCCATGGAAGATGTTTTACACCCACACCTTCCTCATGTCAGGGAGAGACTTCTTCCATGGTGGGACGAACTACCACTCATTTTCTTCCTGCAGAATGGGATGGGACGAACCGTCGTTACCCGAGCCGAGTGGATTTAAGGTGTCGATGATCGGTTCTTCGCGGATTAGAATACCATGTGTGTTCTTCTTAAATGCGCTAGTCAGTGAAGAACCGATCATACACAGCTTCTTTCCATGCGGCTGAAGATGAGTTGTGCAGTTGTGCGTGAGGAATTTGTGTGGCAGCACAACTGATCTTTGGTGTGAGGAAGAAGCACACCTAGGGCATTTTCCAGGTTTGTGGGTGATGTACGCCGGCTCAACCCCACAGGCACACTAGTGTGAAACCCCACCCAGCCTCGGCCCACTCCCATTCACTACGCCAACACTTGCTTTGGGACGCCAACACGTGTAGAGGCGTCCTTGCATGCCCACCCCAACGATTTTGGACAGGAGGAGGATGGTGGTTCTCAACATCCCCCCCCGCCCCCCCTTCTGGCTGAGGAGTCTATTTTTGAGGCGCCTTAAAAATAGACTCCTTGCCTGCCCCACCCTAACGACTTCGGACATTGGGGGTTCTCAACATGCCCCCGCCTCCCTTCGGATCTCGACCCTCTCATCTATCCAATCATCCTCCCTCCTCCCCCTCCTCCCTCTCTCCCACCTCCACCCTATCATCTGTCTGTCCACTCCCTTTCGCCTGCCTCCCCTCTCTCCAGTTTGTCCTCGGAGTTTTACTTTTGATTTTTAGCGCCATTCAAGTCCCTCACCCTGGCTGTCCCTTACCCTGGGAGTCTCAGCTATGGTGGGTGTCACCTTTTGCTCTCCCTTCTTGGCGGGCCCTCCCCCCATGCAGATTTTTGAGTCGGCTCAAAAGCCATTCAAGTCCCTCACCTTTTGCTCTCCCTTCTTGGCGGGCCCTCCCCCCATGCAGATCTTGAGGCGCCTCAAAAACAGATCTTGACGCACTCATCTTCCCGCTCATCCTCCCTCCTTCTCCATCTCCCTCAACTCCATTTCACGGTCCACCTGCCTCCTCCCTCCTGTCGTTCCTCATTTTTTTTTTTCTTCTTTTTTTCTTTGCACCATTCAATTCCTTCCTTTATTCCGTTCCTTCTCTCCTCCCCCCCACAAGCAGATCTCGACCCACTCATCTGTCCGCTCATCCTCCCTCCTCCTCCATCCCCCTCCACCCCATTCCGACTGCCTCCTCTCTCCCGCCGCTCCCTCGAGCTCTCTCGAGAGGCGGCCTCCTTTCTCATGCGCACCCTGCAAGCAGATCCCTTGTGCATCCCAGCCCTAGTGCCTCTAGTTCAGGTATGCTCTCGTCTATTTTCCTGCTGTGGTACCTCTCACTGAGGTATGTGCCTTGTTGGGTCCTCTCCTCTGTCCTGTCGCTCCCTCGAGCTTTTTTTAGAGACCACCTCTTGCATCCTGCTCGCCCTTTTGGCTTATCCTCTCTGCATCCCAGTGCTAGTTCCCTATCACTCAGGTATGCAACTTAGGTCGTCCTTTTTAGGCGTCTTAAAAGCGCCCTGCATGCTTGCAAGAACAGGAGTGTTCTCAAGTGAGACGCTTCGGAATATATATCCCCTCTTGTGTATTTTAAGTAAAAGAAAAAAGGCTTTACCCGTTTTCTTTTTTGTCTAACTTATACCTTCTCTCTCCTCTTTCACACTCCTTGTTTTTCCCATTCTGTTTCCTTCCCATTTCCTTCCCATTTCCTTCCTTCTCTTCTTATTCGCATCCCAATCCTCCACCCTTTGCACAGATCTTGGTGGCTCAGGGCGCCAGAGGAGTGAAAGTGGCTCTTGCTTTTGTGTCGACTCAAAAGTCAAGTGGTGTCCTAGTATTATCCCTCCTCTTTCCCCCCCCCCCCCAAATCTCATCTTGCAGATCCTGGTGCCTCATGGGTCAAGAGGAGTGAGAGTGGCTCTTGCTTTTGAGTCGACTTGTCAAGTAATGTCACATTACTATCCCTCCTCTTTCTATCCCCTCCCCCCCCCCCCCCCCCCCTCCCCCGAATCTCTTGCTGCAGATCCTGGTGGCGCAGGGTGGCAGAGGAGTGAGGGTGGCCCTTGCCTTGCTGCACCTCTCGTGCATGCCTGCTGTCGCACGATCGATACATCCATTCAGGTGCAGTGTGTGGGTAGTACCTTTGTGGTCAAGTAGTTTAGTTTTGAGACGTCTCAAAACCAATCTACTTACTTACCCACAAAAGCGTGCTCGATCCATCCATTCAGGTACGGCGTGTGGGTATTACCTTTGGTGTACAGTATGGGTGTAGCACAGCGTGGTGTGAAAGTGGCTCTTGCCTTGCTGCACCTCTCGTGCATGCCTGCTGCCGTGCGCTCCATCCATCCATCCATCCATCCATCCATCCATCCATCCAGCCATCCATCCATCCATCCATCCATCCATCCATCCATCCATCCATCCATCCATCCATCCATCCATCCATCCATCCATCCATCCATCCATCCATCCATCCATCCATCCATCCATCCATCCATCCATCCATCCATCCATCCATCCATCCATCCATCCATCCATCCATCCATCCATCCATCCATCCATCCATCCATCCATCCATCCATCCATCCATCCATCCATCCATCCATCCATCCATCCATCCATCCATCCATCCATCCATCCATCCATTCAGGTACAGGATATGGCCAAGTCCCGGTGCGACCAAACGTGCGACCAACGGTTAAGTGCCAGAGGGTTTAGGGTTTCGGGTTGCCATGAAATGCTTGTTCTTATCCTCGCTCGCTCGCTGCTTGAGTGCACCCACCCACAAAACTCTTGGGACGTAGTATCCAGTGAGCGCAACATCAAGCTGTTGTTTCCAACTTGCTAAACCAATTTCTGTCATTGCGCTCACTGGATACTACGTCCCACTTGTTTCTGAACAAAAGTTGCTTGTTCTTATCCTCGCGTGGATCTCGAGTGGATCTCGAGTGGATCTCGAGTGGATCTCGAGTGGGTCTCGAGTGGATCTCGAGTGGGTCTCGAGTGGATCTCGAGTGGATCTCGAGTGGCTCTCGAGTGGATCTCGAGTGGATCTCGAGTGGGTCTCGAGTGGGTCTCGAGCGGGTCTCGAGCGGGTCTCGAGCGGGTCTCGAGCGGGTCTCGAGCGGGTCTCGAGCGGGTCTCGAGCGGGTCTCGAGCGGGTCTCGAGCGGGTCTCGAGCGGGTCTCGAGCGGGTCTCGAGCGGGTCTCGAGCGGGTCTCGAGCGGGTCTCGAGCGGGTCTCGAGCGGGTCTCGAGCGGGTCTCGAGCGGGTCTCGAGCGGGTCTCGAGCGGGTCTCGAGCGGGTCTCGAGCGGGTCTCGAGCGGGTCTCGAGCGGGTCTCGAGCGGGTCTCGAGCGGGTCTCGAGCGGGTCTCGAGCGGGTCTCGAGCGGGTCTCGAGCGGGTCTCGAGCGGGTCTCGAGCGGGTCTCTAGCGGGTCTCGAGCGGGTCTCGAGCGGGTCTCGAGCGGATGTCGATTGGATCCGCCCACAAAACTATTTTCTGTGCGTGGATCAATTTTTCTGTTTTAGTCGTCTTTGCTCAACATATTTTTTTCCCACTCTTTTCCTTTACCCACTCCCTCTCGCACTTCTGGAAACAACCGAATATATTTCCACTCCTTTCCCCTCTCCCCCCCCCCCGCCCTCCCTTCTTCTCCCTGGACCCACACCTCTCAGAATCCGCTCGTTACTGCTTGAGAGTTTCTAACTACCGGACTCCCTCTCACACTTCTGGAGACAGCTGAATATACTAACTCCCAATCCTCCTTCCCCCCGAACCCCCCTCTCCCCCTCCCCCTTCGTTTTCCCTTCCCCACCTCATCATCCCTCTCAGAATGCGCTCCGTGCTGCTCGAGAGCGTTTTTGAGAATTCTCAAAACCACCTCATCGTCCCTCTCAGAATGCGCCCCGTGCTGCTCGAGAGCAGCAAACCACAGGACTCCCTCTCGCACTCCTCCCTCCTCGTCCCCACCCCCCGCTTCATGTGCTTTCTTCCTGCCTCTCCATCCCCCTCTTGTGTAATGAGTCGATTTTTGAGTCGACTCAAAAATCGACTCATTACACACGCTTCATGTGCTTTCTTCCTGCCTCTCCATCCCCCTCTTCCCTACATCCCTGCCAGAATCCGCTCCTTGCTGCTCGAGAGTGTCAAGCCACAGGAGTCCCTCTCAAGCTCGGCCCCCTCCACCTACTCCACCTCCCACTCCCCCTCTGACTCCCTCACTCACTCCCTCACTCTGCTGCAATGCCATCTGGAGGTGCTGCGGCTCATGCCATCCTGCTCGCATGCCATGCGGGGCGTACTCAAGCTGGGGCTGGCAGGTGAGAGACAGAGGAGTGACCGCGGGAGAGGAGAGATGGAGCGAGAGAGGGAGAGGGCGAGGGATTGAGTGGGGGCGTGAGAAATGGAGGTGCTGCAGCTCATGCCATCCTTTTTGCATGCCGTGCGGGGCGTACCGAAGCTGGGGCTAGCAGGTAGACATGTGAAGATAAGAGTAATTTCTGAGAATAAAGAGTGACTATAATTCTCCTATGCAGTAGGTGAACATGTGAAGTAATATTGTCATCGGTCAATGCCATGTGGAGGTGCTGCGGCTCGTGCCATCCTGTTCCCATGCCATCCTTTCACATGCCATCCTTTTCACATGCCATCCTGTTCCCATGCCATGCAAGGCGTACCGAAGCTGGGGCTAGCAGGTGGGAGACAGAGTGAGCAAAGCAGGGGGATTGAGAGGGAGTGAGAGGGGAGAGGTTGAGGTGCTGCGACTGATGCCATCCTGCTCCCACGCCATGAGAGGCGTACTTCACCTGGGGCTAGCAGGCGACAAGAGCAGTAGTGAAGGAGTGAGATGGAGAGGTGTTATGTACCGCTATTCGTGCCTTCCTGCCCGCATGCCATGCGGGGCGTACTCAAGCTGGGGCTAGCAGGTGAGACGCAGAGGAGTGTCCGAGGGAGAGATGGAGGGAGAGAAGGAGAGGGAGAGGTGCTGCGGCTCACGCCATCCTGCTCCCACGCCATGTGAGGCGTACTCAAGCTGGGCCTACCAGGTGAGAACCAGAGGAGTGAGAGGGAGTGAGGGAGAGAGTGAGAGAGGGAGTGAGGGAGAGAGTGAGAGGGGGAAGTGCATGACCAGAAACGGAGTACAAGCTGGAGCTAAAGACAACAAGGGGGAGTGCACCTTGTTGTCTTTGGCTCCAGCTTGTACTCAGTTTTCGATCAATGATCAGGAGGACCACTTGAGAGGGGGAGTGGGTGGGAGTGAGAGGGAGTGGGAGGTTTAGGTGCTGCGGCTCTTGCCATCCTGCCCCCGTGCCATGCGAGGCGTATTAACGCCTCAAAAGCAGGTGGGTCGCTCTAGCAGCCAGCTAGAGTGCTCAGGATTGAGAAGCACTTACCCGGCTGGCGCACTCCAGCTGGAGCGCTCCAGCTGGAGTACTCCGGCTGGCGCTGAGAAGCTCAGGAATGAGAAGCAAAGGAGTGGGTAGGAGCAATGGAACACAGGCACATGCGCCGCATCACCTGTGATGGATGCGTTAACAGTGCACCTGGACGCCCTTGCTCCTAACACCTCAGGCTCCCTGCCTGCATGGCGGGCTCTAGAAGGGAGCATGCAGGCAGTGCGCCTGCATAAGGTCCTGTGGCTATTCTCACCCGGTTCCCCCCACTTGCAACCACAGGACCTTATACCTCCCCCTTCCCCCCACCCCCCCTCCGCCCCCCGTACCAGGCACATGCGGCCCTGCACTTTTGATGGGCTCTCTAACAGTCCATTTGGACGCCCTTGCTCCATTGATGTGGCTGGCAGGGAGCATCTAGGCCATTTGGCTCTCATTTTCCCTTCCCCTCCCTCCCCGCCGCCCCCTTCTTATATCACCCTCCTCCTATACAGGCACATGCAGCCCAACACTTCTGATGGGCACTCTGGCAGTGCATTTGGATGCCCTTGCTGCTAACAGCGGGTCTCTGCCTGCATGGTGGGGGCTGGCAGGGAGCATCAAGGCCGTGTGGCTCTCAGCGTTTCCTGGTGAGGCTGGTGGAGCAGCAGCAACAGCAGCAGCAGGAACAGCAGTCGCAGGGGGGGCAACAGCAGCAGCAGGGGTAGGAGGGAGAGATGGTGCAGGCAGAAGGGAAGCAGCAGCAGCAGCGAGGGAAGTGAGGGCGAGAGAAGCGGTGTTGCGGGTGTGGTGGGAGAGGCGGGAGAGGTGGAAGGGGATGCACTTTGATATTGGGCATGTGAAGAGACAACTGGCGGCAGTTCAACGGTTACAAGGTAAGTGGGTTGTTACCCACACGTTTATACACACATGTACACACTCTTATATACACACACTTTCATACATACGTATACACACATACACTTCCAAACACACAGACATACGCACACAAGTGCACGCTCGTGCGCGCGCGTGCACGCACGCGCGCACACACACACACACACACACACACACACACACACACACACACACACACACACACACACACATACACACATACACACACCCGCACACACACACACACACAGACACACAAAAGCTCGCACAAAAGCAACCTTGCACTTGGATACACTTTGAGAAAACATCATTTTTCTATCTCTCTTTCTAAACCCTCCCGTCCCACCCACCCATCGAACAATCATCAGGCAGTAGAAGCAACAGCCTTGCAAAGGAGAGGCTTTTAAAGAGGATGAAAGCAGTGCTCACATGGAAGGCCTCAGCTTCCCTCCTCCTGTACGGACCTCATAGCAACGACACTCACAGTAACAGTAACAACTGTAACCCGTATGCGTTTGCCGTAGAAGAGGGCATGCGGAGCTGGCCAGCATCATGGCACGAGGAAGTCTATGGGGAGTACAGAAATATTGCTGCAAGCTTGCCAGCCTTACCCTCCTGGCAACCACTAGTGGCAGACGGATGGAAGAGGCTTGGATTGGGAGAAACACTGCTTTTAGACATGTAAAGAGGGTTCGTTTGTAGTAATAGTTGGGTGGAAGAGGATTGAACAGGGAGAAACGTTATCGAAATAAGTAGTAGTTGAGTTGAATAGAAGGATACAGGGGTATATAGACTAGGGGTTGTACCCTCTAAGGAACAATCCAGTATAGTCTATAGTAACTATATAAGTTACATTTGACACACCCCCTAGATTATATAGGGGCAGTGCCTAACAGGTGAAGAAGCAGCTCAGGGCGGCACTACTAGTCCAGCCTCTGAGACAAGGGTCTAAAGACTAGTCAAAGGAATACAGGCAAGGCAAGAGCAAGACCAGGGCAGCACTACTAGTCCAGCCATTAGGAGAGGCCACAAGCCAGTCAGGGTATTGTATATAGAAAAGGCCCTAGCAAGTGAGAAGCTACAGGAACAAGACCAAGCTGTACACAGTGCCGCTGATGATCTTTAGGCGCAAGTGCCTTCGTAAAAATATCCGCTGTGTTGGCACTGGAGCAGGGCCTCAGATTGGTTTTGAGGTACCGTACCCTGATTGCTCAGGGTCCCCCTCCCATGTTGACCCTGATTTTTCAGGCCTCCAAAAAAAAAATCCGCTGAGTAATCAGGGTTTCTTCAAGATTTCATGCTGATTTGACAAAATTGGGAGATGGGCGGAACGACATTCGGGAAGGGCACAGCACAGACGGGACGGAAGGGGGGGGGGGGGGGGGGGGGGGGGGAGGGGAAGGAGGGAGGGAGGATTCCGCAGGAATCATGACGATGCTGAGCCCATCAATTTTTGCGGCTACACTTTCAAGAAGCCTCAGCCAATCACATTTTGCCGATCGATCCAATCGGATAGCTGAGCAAAATTGCAGGGGCAGAAGGAAATCTCGCCCTCTCAACGCCGGAAGGCACACATTGGGCCCTGAATGTGGCGAAGGGTCAAAAAGTCCCCTCACAAATCCCCCAGCTCACGCTAGCCCTAAAATTGGCTAAGGGCCAAGTGCCCTCACACAACCCCCCAGCACACATCGAGCAAGGGAAAAATACGGTCATTATGGCAGGGCCCCAAATCACGCTGTTACAAGATTCGGGGTAGCTGCCCATTAGGCAGATGCTACAGGGACCTCTACAAAAGCAACGCTGTACAAACAGAGATCACAAAAAAAAAAGCCCTGAAATTTCAGGGTTGTGTAAAAAAAATATCCTAGCGCATCAGGGTCGGTAACAAAAAAACCATTGAAAAAACCCTGAATCAGGGAATTTGCCTGAAATCTTAGGCCCTGCACCGGAGGCCAAGTGTACTACGCGGGCCTGGCGACGCTGCTGCAGCTCACGCAGGAGGAAGTATCGCAGCTGGATGTGCTTTGCTCTGCCCTCGAGTCACGGCTCCTGACACAGGAGGATCATCGCCCTGGTGTCAGCGTACAGGACTGGGGCAGAGCTAGGCCGCTCACCTAAGTCGGTGAGCAAGAAGGTCAGCCAGCGGAGCTCCTGTGCTGCCATGGCACCGGCGTAGATCTCGGCATCACAGCTGGACTAGGCAACAGACGAGGAGCGAGTAGCTCTCCACGAGACAACACTTGAACCAAGGCTAAAGTAGTAGCCCTGTGAGGACCTAAGAGTTTCAGCGTCGTCTGCCCATGAAGCGTCTGTGTGCCCAGTACGGACCATTGGCCTACGCCCTCCAAGCACTAACCCCATGCTCGATGTACTTGCAAGATATCGCAAAACCCTCTTAGTGGCAGACCAGTGCTGAGGTCGGTATCTGCCTGTGGCCACAAAGCGAGCCCAGATGCTGAGAGGGTATGCGAGATCTGGGCGAGTGCAAGTCATCAGGTACATGAGGCAACCCACCAGCTCGGCGTAAGGGCCACTGGGCTCTACCAACTCCTCTGGAACTGGAGAAGAGAGCCTGTGGTCTACAGGCAGAGGGGTGGTCTGTGCAGAAGAGAACTGAAGACCGAACCTCTGAAGGACCTGGCACACCAAGTGTGACAGAGTGAGGGTGATGGTGCGCGGTGCTCTGTCCCTAGAGATCTGCAAGCCAAGGTAATGGCGCAGTTCTCCAAGGTCTGTGCAAGTGTGTCTCTTCAGTAGCTCTGCCTTCACGGAGGCCAGTGCGTCCCTGTTTGCAGTGGCGAAGACCAGGTCGTTTATGTAAACAAGGATGTAGAACGGAGTCTGGCCAGCACGAACGAAGAACGAGGGGTCTGCAGAGGACGGAAAGAACTGCAGGTCAGCAAGGGTAGCACGCAGCGTGTCGTGCCACTCACGAGGAGCCTGTCGCAGGCCGTAGTCGGGGCGCCGCAGGAGCCACTGGATCCTAGGAGGGAAGGTACTAGTGAAACCCTGAGGGCGGCGTAGGTAGACCTGCTCGTGTAGACTGCCCTGAAGAATCGCAGTAGAGAAGTCAAGGGAGTGAAGCTCGTAGTCACGCTGAGTTGCTACGTGTAGCAGCACCCGAAGAGTAGTCATCTTTGGGGTCGGAGCAAAGCTCTGGAAGAAGTCCACCCCTTCACGCTGATTGAAACCTCTAGCCACGTAGCGCGCCTTGAACACAGGCGGCTCTCTAGGAGGGCGCTTCACCTTGAAGAGCCAGCGGCCATCGACTACGTTCGCCCCAGGTGGGGGAACTGCGTCGACGTAGGTGCTGGTAGATCGCCAAGATGCCATCTCCTGCTCCATGGCAGCTATCTACTGAGAGGCCCAGGGTCCCGAAAGCGCCTCAGCGTAAGTGCGAGGGGTCGGGATGTCGAAAGCATCGATGTCACCCTCAGGGACTAGAAGCATGGAACAGAGATTGGGAGCAGCCTCGGACAAGAAAGCAAGCTCGTACTGACGGTCCTCCAGGACGTCACTGCCGAGGGCAGGAGCACCCCCGACAGACGGAGGACAGGCAGGGTCAGAGACCAGAGCGGTGGCGTAGTCAAGGCGGCGGGTAGAGGCGAAGTCAGCGACCGCAGCGACAAGAGCGTCAAGACACGAAGCCGGAACAAACGGGTCGGTAATGAGAGAGGCAAGGACCCGAGGAACAAGAGGACGAGCGGCACGCAGGTAGTCAGACAGAGGGGGGGGGGGGGCAACAACAAAGGAGGACGGAGGAGGCGGCGGGAGAAGGGGAGG